>VDFB02000008.1:371027759-371325565 GCA_007258455.2 Sequoia sempervirens | reverse complement strand
TTTGATGGCAAGCAAAAAGGGATGAGGAGGTCAAAGAAGGGGCAATGGAAGACCTTCGTGAAGTCAAAATGATGATGGAAAGAAAAGTGAAGATGTGGGTACCAGCCGAAGCCAAAGGAATGACAACTTCTACCGCCCTCATGATCAAAATAGTGGTGATCAAAGAGGAAGAGGACGAGGGAGATATGGACAAGGATCTGGAAGAGGTGGTTTCAGAGGAACATGTTTCCAGTGTGGTGAAGAAGGGCATCGAGCCTATGAATGTCCACAACACCAAGGAAGGGCAGACAAAAGGCTAGAAGTTCGTGGAAGGGTTGCGCATGCAGATGAGGAGGCCCAATCTGAACATTCTGATGATGCTGAAAGAGGAGAAACCCTAGTGATTAGGAGAGCCCTAGTGACTGAGGAAAAAGAACCAGAATAGAGGAAGAATCTTTTTCGCACAAGGTGCAAGTGTGAAGGAAAATGTTGTGATGTCATTATTGATGGTGGGAGCACTGATAATCTGGTGTCAGAGGAGATGGTCACAAAATTGAAGCTGAAGAGGGAAAGGCACCTGCATCCATATCGGATTGCCTGGTTGCAGAAAGACCACAAAGTTTTGGTCAATGAGAAGTGCCTAGTAAATTTCAAAATCGGGAGCTACCATGATGAGGTACTTTATGACATCATCCCCATGGATGCATGTCACATGTTGTTGGGGAGGTCGTGGCAGTTCGATAGGTGAGCTATACATGATGGCCATGCAAACACTTATTCCTTGACAAAGGATGGGATTCGTCACAAGTTGAAATCCCTGAAGGAGACTGAAGAAAAGGTATGAGTGCTAAACTTGTTATGTAGATGGAAGAAAAAATTTAGAAGGTATGAAGCATGAGCTGCAGTGTGTTATGCATTGATTCCTAGAGTGAGTAAGGAGGATAGTGAGAAGGTTCCAAAGAAGTTTCGATGTCGATGAGTTTCGGTGATATTGTTTCTAATAATGTACCGGTGGGTTTACCACCAATAAGGAAGATTAGTCATCGATTGACTTGATTCTGGAGCCGCTTTACAATAAGGCAACTCATAGAATGACCTGCTGGTAAAAATGAGGAGTTGCCAGGACAAGTTCTAAGAAGCTGCAGTGTCGGACACAGAGTTTGAGTTCATGTGCGCATCAGCAGCACTAGCACCAAAGAAGGATGGGGAGTGGAGGATGTGTACGCATTCCCGAGCCATAAACAAGAGAACAATCAAGTATAGATTTCCCCTACAAAGGATGGATGACCTGATGGACTGTTTGAGTGGAGCTCAGTACTTCACAAAGATTGATTTAAAGAGTGGATATCACTAGATCTGGATTCGAGAGGGAGATGAATGGAAGACTACCTTCAAGACCAAAGAGGGCCTGTATGAGTGGTTAGTCATGCCTTTTGGGCTAACCAATGCACCGAGCACATTCATGTGGCTCATGAACGAGGTACTAAAAGAATTTCTGGGAAGTTTTGTTATTGTGTATTTACATGATATTTTGATTTTCAGTAAGACGTTGGATGAGCATCTGATGCATATTCAGAGAGCCTTTGAGAAGTTAAGAAAAGAGAAACTGTTGATTAATCTGAAGAAGTGCAGTTTTTTGAAGACGGAGTTAGTGTACTTGGGGTTTGTTGTCTCAGCAAAAGGTCTCAAGATGGACCCAGAGAAGGTGAAGGCTATTCAAATGGCTCACCTCAAGAACTCGCTACCGAGGTGAGATCTTTCCATGGTTTGGCTAGTTTTTATAGAAAGTTCATTAGAAACTTCAGTAGTATTTGTGGACCCCTGACTGAACCAATGAGAGGGGATAGAAAAGAATTCAAATGGAGCATTGGAGCGGCAAAAAAATTTGAACTGTTGAAGCAGAAGGTGACAGAGCAACCTGTTCTAGCCCTCCCAGATTTCAACAAGGTGTTTCAGGTGGATTGTGATGCTAGTGGTTGTGCCATTGGAGTAGTGTTGAGCCAAGAAGGTAATCACATTGCCTATTTCAGTGAAAAGTTAAATGATGCCAAGAGAAAGCATTTTGTATATGATCAGGAATTTTATGATATAGTTCAAGCATTAAAGAAATGGAGACATTATTTGTTGTCGAAGGAATTTGTTCTATATACTGATCATCAGGCCTTGTAGTACATAAATAGTCAGGGAAAATTAAATCAGAGCCATATGAAATGGGTAAAGTTTTTGCAAAGTTATACCTTTGTTTTGAAACATAGGAGTGGGAAGTCAAATAAGGTTGCAGATTCCTTAAGTAGGAGGCATACATTGATGACAAAGATGCAGATTGAAGTGGTTGGGTTCAATGAACCCGGCAAGACATTGTATGCGTAAGATCTTGATTTGCTGTGAAAGCTCTGAAAAGCTTTGCAAGGAACCTCACATAAAGGGACGTAGACAAGGTATCGGATTTCATAATCCCGGATGGCATGTTATTTAAGGGAAGTCAATGCATCCCGAGGAGTTCCATGAGGGAGAGAACTCACAAAGGAGAAGCATAGTGGAGGATTGGCAGGACATTTTACCGGGATAAGACCATTGCCATTATCGCGAGCACATTATTATTGGCCTTAGTTGTCGCTGTGTGATGCAGCAAAGCTCACAAAGCCGAGGGTAAGGTCGATGGTTAAAGGAATGAGCTGCATGTGCTTGTATCAGCCCTACCCGTACCCTCGAGAGCCAGGAGGATATAAGTATGGACTTTGTTCTTATTTTCCAAGGACACAACGAGGGAAATGATTCGCCTTTGTGGTGGTTGATAGGTTTTCAAGATGGCACATTTCATTCCATGTCAAGACCCATGATGTAGAACCACATTGCTGCTGACTTGTTCTTCAAAGAGGTGGTGAGGCTGGCTACGGTCTGCCAAAAGAGTATTGTTTCAGATTGTGACACCAAATTTGTGGGGTACTTTTGGAGGACCTTGTGAAAGAAGCTGAAGATAGAGTTGAAGTTCAGTTCTGCACACCATCCGCAAACAGATGGGCAAACAAAGGTTGTTAACAGGAGTCTGGGTAACCTACTGAGATGTTTGGTAGGAGATAAACCCAAAGGATGGGACTTGATCTTACCCCAGGCAGAATTTTCTTACAACAATTCTGTCAACAGAAGCACTGGTAGATCACCATTCCGGATTGTGTATGGAGGTAGCCCCGCAACAGCCCGTAATTGAGGAAGATGGACCAAGAGAAGAAAATAAGTGTTGAAGCCAAAGACGGCAATCACTACCTGATATACATGAGAAGGTAAGAGAACATATTAACAAGATGAATATGCGATATGCCAAGGCGACGAGAGGAGGTATAAGGAGTCAGACAGGATGAAGTGATGGTCCACTTGAGGAAAGAAAGGCTCTAAAGGGGAACATATAACAAATTGAAGATGAAGAAGTTTGGTCCCTGTAAAATTTTGAAGAGGCATGATTCAAGGAATGCATATGAGGTAGAGTTGCCGGATGGATTCAACATTTCCCATGTGTTCAACATTTCAGATTTGACAGAGTATCATGAAAGTGACGCAGAGAAAGTACCAATGATGGAATAGTGTGGGATTCCAGCACCTACTTCAGACAAGGAGGAGATTGAAGCAATCTTGGATAGTCGTGTGGGAAGGAGTACCAGAAATAGGCAGATGAAGAATATCTAGTGAAATGGAGAGGAAGGAATGTGGAAGATTCATCTTGGCTATCTAAGGCGTGGTTGACCAGTTGGGTTTTCCTCAATCATCTGAGACATGACGGGTCACTTCTCAAATTACCCTGGGTGTCTGATGCAGGAGCATCCAGTGGTGTAAGGGCAATCTTGCATCACCCAAAAATAGTTAAATTTCAAGTTTCTCGGTTTTTAGATGTTTTTACATTTTTGGATACCCTTTTCATCATAATGAAATTCCCAATTTACGGTTTTTTATTTTCGGTTCCTGGGTTGAAATATATTGCAGTTTTAGTTTTCCAGATTTGCACCTGAAAATCTTCCGAGTTAGATTTAAGGCACTTAGAGCTCTTGGATCAGCCCCAAAACTTGTCAAAATCAGCATAGCGGATTTTGAACGCGTTATTGACTTCGAGACCTTTCCAATGGTTCAAACGGTTCGTGAATCGGAGTCCCGGATCAAAAGTTATGGCCCCAGGAAGTTGGCGCACTTTCTAGAAGATACAATTGCAAATGCTCTTTTGAAATTTGAAGTTCATGTTGTAAATTTTCGGCGCCAAACCGCCTAAACTCAAATTTGAATGTTGTTTTGGCTCCAAACTAATGAGGAGCTCTATTTATGGGCGGGTTTCTAATTTTTGGGTAACTTTTTGGGGACAAACTCGCATATTGCGCAAGGGTTATTTTGTAGCTTTCGGTAATTTGCATGTGTTGTAGAACTTTGAGATTTGAGATCCTCTGCATGTAAGAAGCTCTATTTTCTGAATAATAAAATTATTCTCTTATTTGTGGGTTATTTTTTGTGTCTCGGGTTGTGCCCTCATCATTTGCAATAGGACCTGAGGGTGGAGAATGTGTGGATTTTGCTTGTAGATGAATGTGCAAGTAGTAAGAAGACATTTTCAAAGGATTTGAGGAGCTAAGGTTCCCATTATTGTAAATAGATCACTGAAGGATGCATTTTACAATAATATTGGTGAGTTTGGAAGAAGGTTTTGTAAACAGATCACCGAAGGAGGTAGTTTACATAAGTAAAACCTAAGCGTTTGAATATTTGTGTTGTTAAGGCATTGAGAGGTTTTGAAAATGGAAAAGAGAATTAGGAAAATAAATTTTGTCATTGGATGGATTCTAAGGATTCTCAGACTAGAGGAAATCAAAGAGAGGCTTTGGAAAATCAAAGAAAGAGAAATGATAAAGATGTAGCAGCAAATAGATGAAATGAAACTAGAGATTGAGAGGAGGAAACAAGAGAAGAGAAGAGTTGAAGGTAATTTTTATTATCTTTCCAATGATGTCTTGAATGCAGGAAAGAAAGAGGATGCAACAGAGTGTCATACATGTGACATCGAGGAAGAGGATGAGTACGAAAATATTGAAGAACCTAAAGTTGAGGGATGTCTATTGGAAGACACGGAGGACGAGACTACAGCGATTGCAGCAGCAGAAGAGAGTTCTTTAGAGAACACCTATGAAGTTGAGAAGGATGATTTACTTATTCATATTGAAAGAGAATGGGAGCAACTTATTACAGGGGAAGAAAAAGTTGTAGTAGTGCAGGATACTGAGGTAGAATTTAATTTTGATAAATGTTGTTATGAAGATGAATGTGAGTATAATGAAATTGCAGTGGGAGAGTATCCTTTGAAGGACATAGAAGAAAGTGAAGGGGATAATTTGTTGATGTAGATGGCAATAGTTGAAAGAGAGTGGGATGAGTTAATCTCGGGTGAGACAAAAATTGCAACAAAAAGTGAGGTAAAATTAGATTTTAATGTTTGCTTTGATGATGACTTTATTGTAGCAATAGATCAATTTGACAAAGTTGAATTTGAAGAGTTTAAAGTCAAGGTAAATGAAGAGTTTTCTAATAAATATTTGTTAGAGAAAAGTGGAGATGAAGATGTTTTGATTTGTGACTATGATTCCTTATTAGGGAAAGTGGAAAATGAGTCTCTTTATAATGGTACTAATACTATTTTAAGTGAAATAAATCAAATTGTAGAAATGTTGTCTTATAGAAGGCATTGATACAGTGAAATTTCATGGAGACATGGTGGAAGGAGAGAAGAAAGGTAAAAATGCAATAGAGGTAATGAAGTAAATTTGTTTTGTTGAAGGTGGAGGTATATGTTTGATTGTTAATTTAGTTGGAATATATTGGTGGGAGGCCAAATTAAAAGTTTTGAAATACATGAAGGGTGGAGAAGTAAAGATGAAAGGATATAATGTTGTAATCTTATATAATTTGATGAATCAGAAGATTCCAGTAAATAAAGCAATCAAGTGGATCCAAAACAAGCACAAGTTCTACAAATGTTTCTAAGTGCAACTTGTGAAACATTTTTTTCTACCTTGGATGTCTAATGCAAGAGCATCCTAGGTGAAAGTGCAATTAGCATCAACCAAAAAAGGAGTGATTTAGATTTTAGTTTTAATTTGATTTTAATAATTTATTTGTGAGAAATAAATGTGACATTGAGGCCAAAATATGGAATTAAAATAATTGGCCTTATTTTATTGTTGCAAAAATTATGGTGTTGGAGATAGTTTAGGAGGCAAATTTTGAGTTTTTGAAGTTCAAAAAGGAAAAAAGACATTTTGGGCATGGATTTTTGGGGAAATAAAAGTGGGGACAACTCATTAAAGCCCCTTAACTTTAGTATGGAAGATTTGGACACCCAAGTTGTGTAACTTTTGATTTTTGCTAAGTTTGGCTCCTATTTGTGAGGAGGTGATTGCTTTTCTTGGTCTAATATTTTATGGGAGTGTTTTGGAGATTGTAAATGCATATTTAATTTTTTTATTTCTTTATTTTGGATATTTTTTCTAGAGTCTTTGCATTTCTTGGGAGTTACATTTTGGTTGAAAAGGAAAAGAGGAAGGCATGACAGGAGGGAGGGGATTCATTATTGTAGGCTAGAATGGGAAGTGGAACGAGAAGGGCATAGCTTTTTCGCCAAGGGCTGTTGAAAGACATTTTGTTGCAGGTATGAGGGTTTGAAGATGGCAATTGGAAGTTTTGATATTATTGTGCAAGACAGGGACTACTATAGGTTGAAGATTGTCACTGCAAGTTATGGGTTGAGTTTGTATGTGAAGTGAAAGAGGTGTTTTTGATGTAGTTTGTTAATTTCCTATCATAGATCAGTTTGAGACTCTTTGATATTGTTTTACATCAGTCTATGAGACTAATTTATTTGTTGTAATTAGATTTTCAAAGGGTTTTGTATGCATTTCTAAAGTTTGGAAAACTATGTTGAAGAAGTTGAATAATATAAGAGTTATAATCTTGTTGCAGATTTTTGCACTTATTTTTCGTTTTTGTTAATTGTTTATATGGGATGGTTTGTGTGTGAGACCCCTCCTCCATCAGATTATTTTATTTTCTTAATTTTTTATATTGGCGATACCAATTATTATATGAATTGGAGAGTATGATTATCAATTAATTTTTCTCATGCTTGATATATTTATTTAAATTATATAATTTGTATATTCTGTTGAATTTTATGATCAGATGTAGATGCACAGAAAATAATTCAAAATCAGACAAACATAACACAGCATATACCCTGGGAAAACCCTCCACTTGAGGGAGAAAAACCCAGCAACAAAGATCTCTCTTATATTGATGCAACAGAAGCAATAATTCATTTTACAATGAGGCTGAACACAAGGCCAATAACCAGCATCTACTCTAGATGCAATAACAGATGATAATCTGCACTTAAAGAGATTCGCAATCTGCTCTTCCTTGAAATCTGCACTTAGAGAGATTCGCAATCTGCTCTTGAATGAATTCGCATTTATTGCAGACTAATAAGGAACGCATTAATTTGTACCTCGAGTTCTTGAGCTTGACTTCCAGACGGGTTCCCTCTTGAAGAATATCACGGATCTGGCAAGTTCTTGCTTGATGTCCCTGTACAGATGCCTTCAAGCTTAACTCCTGACAGAATCGAAAGCTATAGCTCCACTCTTGGCATATAAACTCACTTTGATCAGATCATAGATATTCGCATCTTATTATGTTGCAGATCTGGTAAATTCATGCCTGAATGAAGTCAACGAATTGGTATATTCTCACTTAGTTCTCAGGCAAGTTTTCACTTTGACATCAGATATGTCCACCATGTATAATGCACGGCTGATAGGAAATAATTGAACTCGTCTTCATGGTAGTCGTGAATGAAAACAAGGAGAATGTATATATACGAGTGAATGATGGATCCGCCTGCCTCAAGATCCTTCAAGTCGGCCTTAATAGATTACGAATAACTTTTTAATAAAGGTCGGTCTCAAATGAATATTAAGATTACATAATTCCTTAAGGATGTCGGCCTAGCACAATAAATGTCTTCTAATATCTTTTTACAAATAAGTCGGCCTTAGAAATTAAGTAACCTTTACATGTCGGCCAAATCATAAGACACAAATAATAAGAGGTAAATTGAATAGCCGATGGCTACATTCAATTTAAGACTTTCTCAAGGAATGTGAGCTGGAAGGATCAACCGACGCTGTTATAACATTAACATATTCCATATTAGTTACAAATGATTATGCAATAGTGTTGGTTAAAATTAGTCATATTAATTAATAAATAAAATTCATCAAAGATTTTGTAAGGTTAATATATATCTCTAAGTTTATTTGTACTACATTTTAATGGGCACAACATGACTAGAATTATCTTAAAATTTTATTAGAAGCTCCCTCAAATTTCAATTGTGTTGTGGTGAATTGGAAGAATCTATCAAGTTCAAATTTCAACTCAACAAAAAAGGCATTCGTATTTTCCATAATATATGTACATTCAAGTTAACATGTTTTTAAGTCATGCCATTTTTTCCTATTATCTAGAAATTTTGTTTATCAAGTTTCCTTCATTTCATAAATTATGTATGTCTCCCTTTATTTTAAACCATAACAATATATTGACCTAATGATAAATAAATTTGATGTCTTTGTAAGGAGATTATTTTCACACCTTGTCAATTAAGTTCACTTAGGACATTCTTAAGGAATTTAATTTTTATGTTTCAAATCATAATATTAAGAGATATGTGATAATTGTATGGTGTCTTGTGTCTCACCCTTGTCTATATATACAAAGGCTTTTCATTGTAATTAATAGTGAATCATATTGTACATTTATATCCTTTGATGGAATATAATTATTATGTCATGCCAGGCCTCTCTTCTAATTTCATTAAAACTCCTTCATCTTGTGTGGCTATATCCATAGCAAAATATTGCATGATATTATGATATTCTATTTAACAACCCTTGCATGGTTTCAAAGCTTGTGGGATTATTTATTTTTAGTCTTTTGAGAGATCTAGGTTGTAAATTTTATTTTCTCTTGAAAAATTTAAGTTGATCTTTTTTTATCAAATGATGAAATTAACAATTAGAAAAGTTTGATAAAAATAGTATATTTAGGGTGGAACTATCTTTGTGGCTTAATATTGTGCATATAGTTTGGATCTTGATGTAGCAAATTTGACTACACCATTGAGTTTATAATATTTTAAAATTTCAATTTTATCTTTTGTTATGTTTATAATGGATAGAGAAGTCAATATCTATAAGGTTTTGAATTTGGGTGACACATTCTAGATCTATTGAATACCTAATGCTTTGGAGAATTTTAGGTCAAACTTGAATTTTCCATCATATATAAAAGGACCGAAAACCTATAGTTTAACTATCATTTTGTCAAATTTAGACACATTTTTTGGTCCATAAGAGAAAAAAATCACCAGGTATATGGATCCTATAATAGAGAATATTCTATATAAAAAAATTAAGAATATGTTTCCTAGCATGTGCAAGCATCAAAATATTGGGTACATTATTTTGTCTATTAGTTTAATGGTATGAACACTAGTTTTGTAATGTTATTATATGGATTATTTTCTACAAGTCATATGGTACTATCATTGGCACTACATGATACTTGCAACCATCTACAAGTGTCATGTGGCATGACCCCTACCATAGGTCATCAATCAAAATTTGGTCCCTAAAAATAACCTTTTGATTCTAGATACCATCTATGACCTAGTAAGAAGTTTTTTACAATTGAGATAAAGATTTTGACCCTTCAAACACTGATATCTTTGTATGAAGGTGGTTTTTATTTGTATTCAATGAGAATATTTTGTCGATTTAGAATATTTTTCAATTGGTGGTGATATCATGTTGATGTCAACATAGATCTTTACCCCAATCCTTTCCCCTTACCATTGGGATTTTGGTTTTGACACATGACCTTTAGTAGGATTTTCTCTATATCATATTTGATCCTCTTTTGAGTATTTTTTAAATTTGGGATAATTTTTTGATATCTTCAAAATAGTGTGGATTGTTTTAGCTTTTATGTCTATATTAACTATAAATTATGCATTTTCATAGGTTATTTTTGGTAATCCTTTTTTGAAACTTTTAGGACTTTATTTGAGTTCATATGGTAATATTCTTAGGTGCAGTTATTGTATTTTGTGTACTTCTTATTGACATAATTCAATCTATCCCATTCTATATAAAAACTATGCTTTAATCTTTGTCCTAATTTGGCATATATAATGTACTAAGCTCAAGTCCATTTTTTTGATTTAGCAAGTGATAGTTGTAATCACACTAAGTATAAAGTGTCACTCTCATAATTTTCTAGGGAGATAAATGATTATATAGTTTTAGGGGAGTGATCTTGTGTTTCATTTTATTTTGTTGGATTTGGTCTCTTTATTAGCCACATGTTTGACTAATTTTGAGGAGATAATCATGTGTATCAAAAGGAATCATATTATAATCAAACTAGATAGGTAGAACTACAAGTCTTATAAATATGGTACCTTATGAATTTTGAGTGAATTTATCTCTTGCCCCATATTTATGGAATAGTTCTTGATCCCACATACTTTTAGAAAAAAATTGTACGGAAGGATAAGAATGAATATATTTTTGGATTAATTAGTTTTTGTATCAATATCAACACCCAAATGGCCACCACGCACATCAAGTTCTTGTTTGACCTTTAAACCAAAATTTTGGATATGTTTGGAGACTCAAACAAATATGCATTCTTAAAGAATCGTGTTGCAAATTTTCTTGTATCTCTTGATGTTTCTTGACCATGGCTCTTGTTGATTGGGATGACCTTGAATGTTAATATTACATAGACTTCTCCTAATGTTCCTTATCCTCCTATAAAGACTTCTATATATGACTTCTACCACAAATTTAGAGGGTTCATATTCTTTATCTATGATTCAATATCGTGAGCCTAAGGATTATTGTGTTAGAGAATTAGTTGAAACATCTAGTGTTCATAATCAGACATCTTGTGTGTACACATCATTAAAGGATGAGTAGTGTATTAAAATCGCATGCTTTGAGATCCCATATAAATTTCCTACTTATTCATTTTTTAGTGCTTATTCATATGGAGTTTCCATTAATTCAATACAAAATTATCACATATGAATTCTAGATACAACTACTTGGGATGAGTACTTCATAGATATATCAAGATTATTTTGTGATTTTTATATTGCAAAATTGGAGGAAAATATTGAGGGCATTCATCTCCCCTTTGATATTAACTCCTATAGAATTGCATCATCTTCTTCAAATGGTATGAGAGAACACTGATGTGGTCATAAGTGGAGGATCTAATGAAGAATTATCCAAATATACCTCAAATTCAACTTTTCAATTATCTCCCTAGATACCAGGTGTCCATACTGCCACTATCAATAATAATTTTACAATATTTTCTTCCTACCATACACCTAATTTAAAAAAAAAAAAAAAATTATTGGTCCCTCTTCCTCTTTGTGCTTCAATAGTTCCCTTCTCATGATTAATGACTCACCATGTTTAGGTTCATATTCTAGTTTGTATGATCTTTGGGGTTCTTCATCCTCAAATTTAGCTCTTATTCTACCTTCTACTCATCTCATTTCTCTCATATCCTCCTCTACCCTCCTTGTACCCACCTCTATGGTATTTTTCATTGCTCCCTTATCTTTTTAATAAAATATACCATCCTATAGTTCTTTATGGTAGGTATTATGGCTCCCTCCTTTGATGTGGTAGGTATTTTCAGTCATCTTCTCTTCTTTGTATGTTTCTCTATTGTCACACCTTGATCTTTCTCTTTGAAGTCTCTCTTCTTCCCTTTTTTTTTGGTTTCTTCTATTCAATTTATATTCTTCCTTGATTGAAAATTGGTATGTATCCTTTATGGTTTTCAACCTAAAAAATTTAACTCTTCTTTGATTCTTTCCCTTAATCCATAATGTATCTTGCAATACTTTCATTTCCTATTTCATTGAGCCTTATTCTCATTATCATCTTATTAAATTGATCAGTGTTTTCTTTTATATTCCTATCCCTTTGTCTCAAAAATTTTAACTTATTTAGTAGCTCCAACTCGCAATATATCGATATAAGTTATCCTTTAAATTTTGAAACCATCCTATCCCATTTTGTTATTCTTGCATTCCCCTTCCATTCCTTTCTAACTGCACTTTCTTCCACCAAATATTAGCATGTCCCTTCAAAATTTTCTTTGATATCCTAACCTTCTCATGGTATTTTATCTCCTCATATTAAAAATATTATTCCAGGTCATTTATCTATTCAATCAATTCTCCAATATTCAAATCATCATAATAGTTAAAAATCTCAATTATATGTCTCTTACCAATCTTTAAAATAGCTTTCAACACTTTCACCTACTCAAACACTTCTTCTAGGTCTTATAGGCCCTGCACATTCTCCCATGCACCTTCCACATCACTTTATTTTTTGTCCCTTAAAATTTGACCTATCTTAATATCATCTTCCAAATATTTCAATATAATTATGTTTACTCTTATCTATTTCAAGAATTCATCTAACTTTCTAGCAATGTCAGCAAATCCTTTGATTCTTTTTAGTAGCATATTTTTTAGATAAGTTGTATATTTCCTTGAGTCAACAATCCACCTAAAATTTCCCCTTGAAAATACCTCTCAATTGATGATCTATTGAAATTTTATCAAAGGTTGTCTCTATTTAGTAGTCTATTTACAAGCAGTATCTTCATAACAATGGCTTTCTCCCTCAAAACCAACCTTATTCTCTCATACCACTTGATGTAGTCATGGTTGGAGTATCCAATTAATTATTTTCTAACCATGCATCCAAATGCACACAAAATAATAGCAATAAGAAATTACAAGGATAATAAAATAAACTATATTGATTTCAAATTCAATGCATTACAACTTACCATAATGGGCTTAGTAAATGTGGAATGTAACTTGTTTAATTACTAATAAGGTAAAATATTACAATTAAATAATTCAATACTTCTTGTGACTTATAAACCTCCTCATCAAAATCTATTCTAAACCTTCATATGTGTTCTTGCACTCAAACCTTCATCTCTCTCCATCAATTTCTTCTTTCATATGTCCCAATGATTTTGAGTGACATATATATAACAATCTCTAACCTTTTGAAGTGAGTGGCTTATTTTGCAACTAACTAGTAAATTAAAAACCTACAAACAAATAAATCAAGTCAAAAGGGAAAAAAAAAATTCCTGCAAGATTTCCCTTGCTCCCTTGAATTCTCCTCCATCACACATTCAAACCCTCTTGTTATTTTTCCTCCTATTCATTTGTCATAGTTTTGTATTGGTTTGGAGATCCTTAAGTGGTGTTTACTAGTGGAATCATTGTCTTTGGATATTATTCTACATCCATTTATATTAGGTCTATATTTTCTCATTAATTAATTAGTCCTAGGACTCTTGATTTGATTGTGGCACCTCTTAGCATAAACATGGAAATATTTGAGTATATTCCAACAACATGATACATCATGATCTTTCTTCCCTCATTCCTATATAGAATGGGAGGATATCTTACATAGCATGTTATGTTTGTTTCTTCCTAAGGGGAGGAATTTTTTTCATTGTTATTGCTATTGTATGAGAATTATGATAGTTGTGTGATGTAGTGGCTTCTATGTGTTCATTTATGAGTTATATTATGGTCCTGACCTCCTTTGTTAAGTGATATGTTTTTATTATTATATAATGTTGGGGTAAGGGAAGTGTTTATAAGGTTCAGTCTCTTAGACTGATTTATAGCACCCTTCTATGTGGGGTTGAGTAAGGAGAGAATGCCTCCTTTGTGATCTAACCTATCTTGGGGTGAGGTGAGCTATTTTATGGCTCTAATAGTGGAACTAGAATGTTTTCTTAAGTGAGCAATGTTATAGCCCTCAGAGTTGCATTGGATTATTTTCCCCCATCTCCCCCTCTTTATGGATCCTCTAGTGATTCATAAATGTATATTGTACACCAAGTGTTTTACAAGGTTTTTTTTATTGAGGATGGACCTAAGTGTACCTTTATTCCGGAGCATATATATCTATGATGATTCATTTATTATATTGGATTGTGTGGGACTAATGGCATGGGTATCATTATTTGGTTGACTCAAGATGTGCGGGATATGTAACATGGTGACTTAGTTCGGAGCTCTATGGGGTTTGATGGCACCAATTCCCCTCTTCCCCCTTTGGTGACTTGTTTGAAGTCATGTGGTGATTGTTGGTAGATGGTCAGCACTCCCCTCAAGATTCGCAACAAGGGACTAACCACCTCCCATGTGATCCATGTCTCTACCATGTGTATTAGGCGTTGATAGATCATCATTTGACGCAATGACAAACATGGGCCAACAATTGGTATCAGAGTGTTGGGTCACGAGTTAGAATCCCCTCGGGTAACATTAAGGGGGATATTGTTGGAAAATGGACAACGCTCCCCTCAAGATTCACAAAAAGGGACTAACCGCCTCCCATGTGATCCATGTCTCTATCGTTTGTATTGCGCGTTGATAGATCGATCTTTTGAAGCAACGAAAAATGTGGGCCAACAGTGATTATGTTTTGAAATTATTAGACCTATTTTATTTGTTTAATTTTTATTTTTTTTATTCGATTTACTAAGGTAGAAAATTTAAAAATTTAAAAAATTTAATTGACTATTTAAATTTTTGGAATTGTTTGTTTGCCTCAAGGACTGGGTATTGTGAATTTTTTATTAAATTGTTTAATTTTTTGTTAGTGGCCACCATTGAAAATTATGGTATGATATGGATGTGAATGCTCAGGTATGTGGTTTGGAATGATAGGTTGATGGATGAATCCTAAGAGAGGATGGGCTAAATGTGACATAGGGTTATGTCAAAATGGGATGAATGTAGAGACTAGTTGAAATAGTGGATATAGATGTTAGGGGATGATGATGTATGATAGGGTTGTTAGATGCAAAGCTTGACTTAGAGATGATGAAAATGTAGGTCTAAGAAAACAAATACAAATGACTTATTTTTGGGATTTTTTATATTTTTTATATTTTTTGTTTTTTAAAGTTTTTGGATTTTTAATTTTTCTAGTTTTTTTTTGGATTTTTTTACTCAAATTAAAACACAAAGAAATGATATAAAATACAAACTTATGGCTCAATATGAATAAGCATCTCATTTTTTGTTTTAAGCTGGGGAAGGTGATCTAAATATTGACAAACATGTAATTTACACATGAACAGGACTAAAACAAGTAGGTTTATCGATCCTTGTGGACCCAATGCACCATAAGAAAAGAGGGAAAAAAGTCTTAAACTAGGGTTCAAAAGCTCAACTAGGAGGATATCCTTGTCATACCAAAAGGGTACATGAGGCTTGATTCCATGAAAATGAAAGGAAAATAAGTCAATCAGCTAGGAGGAGAGGGTAACCCAACTCTCCACCTTCTCTTCTCAAAGGTATAAATTTCTTGGGGGCTTATTCCAAAATGATAGATTTTCACTTCCAAGAGGCATGTATTTTGATTCACCCCCCACTATTTATACCACAATATAATGCTAGGTTTGAGTTTGTCCCCTATCCATAGGGAAGCCCCCTAAAAAAGAAAAGAAGATTACACTTATTTTTTATCCTTAAGATGGCTTTATGGTGCAAGAAGAGAGAATACATAAATACAACTTCAAGATCAAAAAAGACACCTAAATTTTAAGACCCAAATTGAAATGTGATTGGTTTATTTAAACTCAATTTTACTTGTGAAAAAATACTCCCAAAAATATTTTATAGAAAAAATAAATTGCATCATTATATTCTTTGTGATTTTTTGATAAATTTAAAAAAAAATGTTGAAAAACAATTTCATATGAAAAATATTGGTGCAAACTCTATAAAAATAGCTTCACCCATAACATAGAGCTCTGAATCAACTTTCCAACACCTATAAAAAAATTGAAATTATGATTAGCAAGTCAAAAATTATGCTCATTTTCATTAAAATGATCTACTAATTAGTACAAAGGATGGGGGTCTATTTATCCCCAAACGCTTGATACATGGTCACCCACGTGACTAGGGGTCAAAGTCAAGATGTTGAGTATTGGGAATAATCTCCCAGGTGATTGGGTGTTATGTGATAGCACAACCAAGGGCTATTAACAATTGATCCCCTAGTTTTTGTATGACCAGGGGTTGGTGGGATGGAAACAAAATAATAAAAATAAATATTTAATTTATTAAATATCTTGTGACCTGCAAAACACATAAAGTAAAAAAAATCAATGAAATTTAAATGGATGTAAAAGGTTGTGGTATAATTTATATACTACACAAATATATACACATGGACCATGGATATACACATGGACACTTGACAAGATAAAACTCCAAGCCTATGATGTATAGTCTACAAGATTTTTTATACTATGGGTATATATAAAAATATAAATTAAGACTCTCATGTGTATGTATGACATTTTATACTTACAATAAAACCCTAGGGTAGATACTCAATGAGTATATCACAATGTAAAACCCTAAATTTAATTTGTATATACTTAAGAAAAGGGCATATTTTTATGTATATACTTGCAAATGGTTTATATACCTATGTGATTTGAGTATGCCATCTTTAATGATTATGTATATGTTTGATATTTGTGTATGTATACAAAATATTAACCTATATAGCTTGTAAATCAAAAACACATAAATTTCAAAACCCTAAGAGAGTAGTACCATCACACAATTTTGTATGGCCATACAAATTTCTATACTAGGGGCTCTAGCAGGCCCCTAAATTTCACTTCAATGAAAATATAGTAAATCATATATAAAAATTCATCTCTTGGCCCTCCTAGACATAACCACGAGGTTTATTTCATAATACATGACTCTTATAAAAATTTGATCTCTAAGACCCCCTTAGAAAACCATTCACCTACAAGATCTAACTTACAAGAACTCACAAGTACACACATTAGAAGTATTGATTCATATAATGTTCACCAAAATATATGGCATGAAAATTCTATAAATAGAAATAGTATCAAATCAAGACTACTCAAACCAAATACATGCAAACCTCAAAATGATCATGTTTGGTGTTGATAGATGGAATGTGGTTGCTCATAAAACTATTGACATGATTTTATGATGATAGAATATCAAAAAAAAGGGTAGAATAACACTATTATGATAGAAGATTCCCAAATGGGATGAGAGGTCTCATTTATAGATTTTCCAAGAGGAAAATCAAGGACCAAGATGCATTGGTTTATGGATAGCTTGGATTGAATTAAGATCAAGGTATGGAATGAATCTTATCCTCATAAAAAGTGCCACAAGAGGGATAAATGTGTGAAATATAGGTTTAAATTTTGTATCCTATCACATGTGAGAGGATAAAGGTGGCAGTGATACTTGTCACTTGATATCAAAATTTTATATTTTGATCCATGTAAATGGATTCAATGACTAGGATTAAATAGACAAGGATTGAGGATTAAATGGATTTAAATATTGGAGTAAAGAGAGATGGATATTAATTAGCCTAAATCAATTAAATAATTGGATATTAATTAATTGATTTAGTTGGAGGATTTGGGGATAAGGCTAGACTTAATTAAATAAATATAGATTTATTTAATTAAGGTGGTGGATTAAACTTAATTAAATAGATGTACATTTATTTAATTAAGGGTGAGGGATAAATGTGAAGGATGAATTAGTTAAATGAATAATAAATATTTATTTAATTAATGGATAGGATGGGGTAAACTCAAGTGTGGTCAAGTATAAGAAAATTTAGGTGTCTACATATATAACTATTGAATCTCATAAACATATTTAAATTATTAGATTTTATGATATAATATGTTTACCCATAGTTTATCTAGCAAAAAATATTATATTTTTCCCAATTATACTGTAACCCTTTAAGATAAAATTGTTGTATATTTCAAGTCCTAAACATCTTTCATTAATTTCAAGGTTGTTCGTATTTTTTAACTAGAAATGTGAATGATGAAAATGTGAATCACAAATAACAACAATGCAAAACTCACACTCTCATAATCACTCAATGAATTTCAAGATCTTGGATCATAATATAGAATTTAGATAACAAGCAAAGTCATCATAGCTAAGATCTTGATTTTCTCCATTATTGATTGCTCTTCAAAGTAACAAACTATAAAAGGACAATAATGATATGATGCAATGATAATGATAAATTCTCAAAGATAAATAATACCTATACTCAACAAATGACAATGATAATGTTTGATAATGCTTGAATTCTTGAATACTTGATAGATTTTTTCTACCAAGAGTTCTAAGATCATAAGAGTGTTAGGGTCATAATAATGTTAGGGGGTTTGAATGAACTGAAAGCTTCTTATTTATATGCTTCACTTAACATTTGATCAATGTTGGAGATTAATTTGCAAGATCAATGGATAGGAAAATTCAAGATAAGGTAAAACTCAAATTTGAATTTGATGGAGGGGAAGATTAGAAGATTTATTTTTTTTGGCAAATCGCTACCAGAGAGGGTAGCACTCTTTCATTAATTTCAAGGAAAACATTACAAAAAAAAACCTAGTTAATCAATATTTACAATTCACACCAAGATAGATTATTAAAACTGTACCTCACTATTGCCACCTTTTGTGGCAAATTTAAGCACCATATGGTGTTTCCCAGTCAAAGGTTTCCTTCTTTTAACCTTGGTCCAATCGTTGTCACATTGAGAGGAGTCCATAGTAATGTGCTCTACAACTACTGGGAGGGTCTTTCCCCCCCCCAATTCACCTGATAAAGCTTTTCCCCCTAAGCTTGGGCTACTCAACGATGAAGCAAGAGAAGTTAAAAGCATGGAGGCTTCACTGCCTTTGGAAGCTGCAACCTTTGCAAGCGAGAAAGAAGTACGATTCCTAGGAGGGGGATAGGAGCTTTTCTTTGGAGACACAGTATGTTGTGCAGAATCCTTTGGTGGATTAGGTGGAATGACATAGTGCTAAGATTCAGCCCCTATCCACCATGTTGGCTTGCACGTCGAATACCCCAAATTGTGTTGCAAATGACATTTGGAGGAAACATGATCCATTGAGAAGCATTTCCTGCACCTAAATGTGATTTTTTCATAATCAATTGGTTGCCTTCTACATTTTTTGCCCACCTTCAGCAAAATCTGGGTGGGGAGGCCGTTGGCAAGATCCATTTCGACGCAAATGTGTGCACATGTAGAGTTTTCATAGTTGATAGTTTCCTCTGAAGAACAATGGTACTTTTCGAAGTTGTTTCCAATAGCCCTCAAGCAATCTAGTTCCCAGAACTGAATGGGAAGATACAAAAGTCTTACCCACAAAAATGCAGTGGAGAAAATTTTTGTATGCAGGTCAAAATCGGGGAACCAAGGTTTCATGCACAAAAAATCTCCTTGATAAATCCATGGGCCATTTTCCAACACTAACTCTGTCTTCCTGTTAATCGAATTCTAAAATGAAGAACCCCTTTGCACAAGGGTAAATATTGATTTCTCCTTCCAAATATTCCTTCCATTTTTTTGATACCCAGGTATGGAGATCACATAGCTTCAACCAAGTCTTCATAAATCGACAGATTAGGGCACAGTCAGAAAGAAAAACCTCCATGTCCAGTGCCAGACAATCCAGACAAACTTTTGGCGTTTTGGAGGGCAGATAGGGAAATGCATGGGCATTATTGTGGTGCTAATACTAGCAATGACAATGCACTAGTCTGAATGAGGATCTTCAGCTGTGATGGTCAGGTCATGCCCTAACCCCAAGTTTCATGTCACGTGCCTATGCTTCTGGACGGATGCCCTAACATTTGTTCCTTTCAAAACATGGGCATAATATGTGCCCCAGGCCCTTGCACCAGAGGATATCATCATTTCACTGTCGATAGATCCATTCAAATGAGTGGCAGAGGACATAGAGCCTATGAGGAAGGGGAACGGAAATGGCTGGGAGTTGCAGAAGTCACGCGAACTCGGCCCCAAAACGGCTTTCGTCCAACACAGACTTGTATCTCTAATGCAGGGAGCAATTTAACAAGCCTTTCAAATTGAAACAACTTGTTTATTTTCAGCCCTCCAATAATGAACTAAAAGCTTCTTATTTATATGCTTCACTTAACATTTGATCAATGTTGGAGATTAATTTGCAAGATCAATGGATAGGAAAATTCAAGATAAGGTAAAACTCAAATTTGAATTTGATGGAGGGGAAGATTAGAAGAATTAAATAAATAAATAAATTTAATTCAAAATGATAGTTGGAGAAATAAATAAATACTACTTTATTTATTTTAGAAGAAAATATGTAATTTAAATAATTTAGTTTAGAAGAAAATGTGTAATTTAAATAATTTATTTTAGAAGAAAATATATAATTTAAATAAATTGTTTTTAATTTATTTAAAAGAGAAGTATTAGCTAATTGAATAATTTTAAAACAATATTTAATTGTAGAGGAAAATATTTAATTTAAATAAATTATTTTTAATTTATTTAAAAGAGGAGTGTTAGCTAATTAAATAACTTTTGAAAATTATTTAATTATAGAGGACCAAAGAAAAGTTGAATTTAATTTTAATTAATGTTGGAGGAAAAATGATAAGTGATGAATTAATTAAATATAGATATGATAAAAAGATTAAGATAATTAAATAAGTAAACATTATTTAATTATTATAAATGAAAAGAGGAAAATGTTAGCTTAATGGCTCTGCAAGTAGTCGTTTGGTAAAAAGTACTTGGCCACGCTTTCGTGTGTGTGGGTGAAGGAGTCATGGTCCTCCTTTGCACTAGTTGTCGGTGGTGGTGTCCTTGTCGTGGTGTGGGGTTTGTTTCCTGGCGTCACTCATGTGAACTGGTTGTTTGCAGGTGGTGATTGATGGACGAGGTGTCGGACCCCCCGAATGATAACCCTAGTTTGCAGAATGTTAATCTAGTTGAGCAAGCAAAGTCCTTTAGAGACATTGTGGTCGGAGAGGTGCCGTTTCCAAAAGGGGATAAATTCATGGTGGAGGCAGGCGGCGAGCTCAACGATGGAGAGGGTAGAAGAGGTAAGTTCTCCTTTGAGCCCTCTAAGGTTGACATCGTTTCTCTGAATTCCATTTTGTGTAAAGCTTTGGGTGAAGGAGATTTAAAGCTTTAAAATGTGGGAATATTTTTGGTCGTTGTGCACATCAATAGGGTCCCGGCAAGGAACTATATGGACTCCTGGTTAAATGATGTTTGAGGAAAAAAACTAGTCTTGCATTTTTCATACTGTAGAATGATTCAAAGAGGGCTCTTTGTCATTTTTTTTTAAGACCATGAAATGCAAAGTAGGGTGCTTAGTAAACAATTTTGGAGTGTTGGCAAAAACATTTTTAGGGCTCTAGCCTAGTCGCCAAAGGCCATAAATGATGAAATCTTTGCTCTCTTGAGCCCGAGGTGGGTAGTTATAAAGAACATGCCTCCAAGAATTTATAATTTCCTCCCTCTATTGTTTGAATCGTATGGGAGAATGCTCAGGATCAATAATACTAAATCGACCCTCCCACACATAGACATGAGGGCCTTGGTGTCTATCCTTCCTGGAGTTGATTTACCTGACATTTTATTGCTTCAACTTGATACTGGCGACACTGAGTGTGCCCTAGAGGTGTTTGGTGATTTAAACGCCTGGTACCTTTGTTGAAGGGAGGGGCACGTAAGGAGAAATTTCCCATTGATTCTAAAATAACACACTAGCTTGAAAACAAATACAGAAAATAATAGTGCAAATCTCAACGAAAGGGATGGTGGTAGCAATGGCTTCGTCGGCTCCATGGGTGTGGGTGGCGGAAATGTAACCCAGGCCAACATTGATAGCCTAGATAGATTAAACACACTAGCTAAAACCCATGAAGATGGGGATAAGGGAGGTGAAACCCTAGAGGAGATTATGAGCAAAGGTGATGGCAATAAGGGCTTCCCTAAGAAAAACCCTAACACTGTAAGGTTGAAACCCCTTAAACAAAATGTGGAAGTAAATGAGGGACCCCCCGATTCCCTAATGGGGGATGAGATCTCTAAATTCTCAGGCAAAAGCCTAGAGTTACATGAAGGTAGTGACTTTGATAACATGGAAACGGACCTCCCCAACGACTCCGATGAAGATGACGAGCCGGACTGGGTTGAGGATGATTCCGGGGATGAAGACTCCTTGGCCCCCCATGGGAACCCAATTGTTGTAGTAGAAGAACCAACAATTGAAGTTTCAAACCCAAACCAACTGGAAGCCACCCCTATAAAAAACAAAGGAACCCTTAGCAATACGGGAGTTAAGAAGAATGCCCAGCAGCTTGTGTTGGACAAGATTAAAAATGGCTGCAAAGATAATGGGAAGCAAAGAAAGGGAGAGCCCGAAGAGCAAACTTATTTCCTCAAAAACTTTAGAAATTATGAGGAAAATAGCAAAGAGGGAGAACTTGCCACTATGGATAAGTCAACTAATGTCAAAGAGATAATCATTGCTTTCAAATCCAACATCCAGCCCTCCCGCACTCCACTAGGTACCACCGATGGATTGGCTACAGGTCTGGCTGTTGTGGTGGAAGGGAAAGATACGAAAGTTTTCCCTCTTACCCCTTGTATAAAATGCACTGATGATAATTGGGCGAGTGGTGGGGTGTTGGATGTTGGTAGAATCCAAGTAAGCATAAAAGATACCCCAGTTACATTAAAAACAGACTTAAAGGAAGTGGGTGATAGGGAAACTTCCCATGCTTTCCAGAACGTCCCATGAAACATTGACCCCCATGTGGACAAGGAAGATTCAAACTATGTAAAGGAGATGCTTCTTAAGGGAGTCACTAAGGGGGAGACTACCTCCAAAGTTGACCAGACCCACGGGCCAAGGGGGAGACCGACAAAAGATAAGGATATTGTAATCTCGACAGGGAAAGGGAACTTGAAAGTTCTCCCACACACAAAGAGGAAAAAGAGAGCACAATCATCCAAAGCCCAATAGCTAAAAAGGTGGAAGTTGAGAATAAAGTGCCAAAATTCTTTGAGACTTTCAGAGTAGATAAAGAGACCCCTAGCATCCCGAATAATAATGAATCTTAACTATTTATCCTAGAACATCAGGGGATTAGAATTTCCTAATAGAAAGCAAATAGTTAGAAGATTTCTTAATCAATGCAAGGAAAAAGATGTTGTACTATTGCAAGAACTCAAGTCCTTGGGGTTTTCCCCTGAAACCAATCTCTATTTTGTTTGGAGGGGGGCCACCCACTTTACTACCCTGCATGAAAAGGGTAGGGGAGAGGGGGGGGTTGTCATCCTCATCTCTAGTGAATGGAGTCATTTTGTCTCGGGGTCTGGAACTTCTCCCTGCAATAGGGCGGTCTGGACCACCTTACAAAAGGATGATCATTCATTCGAGATATGCTCAATATATGCCCCAAATGAGCATGGAGACATAATCAAGTTGTGGAAATGGCTATGTGATCTTGGTGATGTCCCCTAGATTCTAGGAGGGGACTTTAACATGATAGAAAACCAAGAGGATAAATTTGGGGGTTTGGGAATGGACTGGAAGGGAAATGAGTTCTTATGGCTAAAATGAAATCCAAATTGAACTTGGATGACCCCATTTAAGGGAGGAAAAGGACTTCCCCAAAATTTGGTACACATGGTGTAATGCTCAGAAGGGCAACAAGAGGATCTATTGTCAATTGGACCAGTTTTACTTCAATAAAGACCACTTCATCCCTGACTTACTCAAACAGGGTTGCAAGGTGGAAGTTCACCCATACACACTCTCGGATCATCATCCAGTAAAAATAATGTTGCTCCTAAAAAAGGGACAAAGATGTGGCAGGAAAAAAGGGGGCTTCCTCCTTAACACAAGGCTACTCCAAGACAGTGATTGTGTGGCTGTAATTAAATCCCTCAAGAACATAAATATGTGGATGGACAAGGGGTTGAGTGCCATTGAGAGGTGGGATTTGAATACAAAAGGCTGGAAATCCTTGTTCTAAATAATTGGTAAGAAAAAATCTCTTGACAGAAGGACAAGGGAGGGGCTACTCCAAGAGGAGTTGTTACAGGTTAAACATGCCTGCAGAAAGAGCCCAAGAATGAAGTTCTTGGCAACCAATATAGAACTGTCAAAGAGTCCTTGAGAAGGTTGCAGATCTTAAAGACCCAAGGGCTCAAGATAAGATCCAAGCTAAATTGGCTTGAAAGCAGGGATAGAGGTTCAAAAAAATTCTTCAAGGAGAAAAATTTCAAAGAGCACATCGAGCAGGTTCAATGTGAAGGTACTTCCTACATAGATCAGGAGGATATTAAAGGGCATTTTTCAGCTTCTATAAGAACCTATTCACCTCAAAAAGTAATAGGGAGGGCTGCTCCACTGCAAGGGAGGCAATAAAAGCTATCATCCCAAAAAATATAGAGGAGAATGAAGCATCTGAATTGAGCAGACATCTCCAAAGGGGAGATCAGAAAAGCAATTCAGTCTTTACAGAACGATAAGACACCCAGAGTTGATGGTCTCCCTGTCAAGTTCTAGAAGGTTTTTAGTAACTGGGTAGTGGATGACTTGTTCTTGGTGTATAAGGAGGCACTAGAAAGAGGCTCTCTAGGAAGTGAGATAAACAAAGGCATCATAAAATTTCTACCCAAGGAAGGAGATAAAACACAAAACAGGAATTGGAGGCCAATAACCTTGTTGAATGTATCCTACTAAATCCTTGCTAAGATTTTAGCAAAAAGGTTGGTTAATATCTTGCCAAGATTCATTAATAGCACCCAAACTGGGTTTATTAAAAACAGATATATCCTTGAAAACTTAATCACAAGTTGGGAGGCAATGGAGTGGGAAAGGGTATCTAATCAGGAGGCGGCAATGGTGTTGCTTGACTTCGAGAAGGCCTATGACAGGGTTGAATGGGCCTTCATCAAGATGATGTTGGAGGCCTTTGGATTCCCGAAAACCTTTTGCAAAATGGTGGTCACTCACTTTAAGGATGCAATTGCCCAGTTGGATTTTAATGGCTCCCTTACAAAGGAATTCTTTCTGAAAAGTTCAATCAAGTAGGGGTGTCCCCTAGCCCTAACCTTGTTTGTAATCGCTTTGGATACCTTACACTACATCCTCAGGTCCAATGGCAGCTCTCATAAGGTAAGTGGAATAATATTACCTAATCAAAGTGAACTAATCAACATCCAATTCGTTGATGACACTGCTCTCTTTCCCCTACTAAATGAATCTAATGTGTCCAATTTGATGGCAAATTTGGCTATTTTCTATGTTTCTTATGGTGCCAAAATCTCTCTCCAAGTCCATCATGTTGGGTTGGAAAGAGAACCCTCTGGACTGGCTTTCCAGGTTTGGTATGCAGTGGGGAGGGCCCCAAAAACAAGTCAGATATTTAGGTATTCCCTTTGCAATGTGCCCAAACTTAAGGGAGATGTGGTTCTAGATTCAAAGGAAGATTGATCCAAAATTGGGTAAATGGAACAAGCAGTATCTTTCCTTGGCAGGGAGAATTTAGATCTGTCATAAAATCCTATCTTCATACAACCTATATTTCGCTTTTGTTTGGTTGTTTAGCAACTATCAGGTGGATGAAATTCAGAAGAAAATAAGAGGGTTCTTGTGGTCGGATGAGAAGGGAAAGAGGAAGAAGCATACAGTGAAGTCGGAATAGTGTTGTTTTAGTAAAGCAGAAGGCGGCCTAGGTCTAAAGAACCTGAAAATGCAAGGGATTGCTCTAGCAACCAAATGGATATTCAAAGCCCTTAAAGGTGATGAGCCTTGGAAAATTTTGGTCAGGAATAACTTACAAAGTGCAACTCCCAAACATGCAAAGGCCTAGAAGGATCTCCCCCTAAGTGACCTTCTTAGCAGCCATCACCCTATTGTTCCTAGGGGTCAGTGGTGTTTAAGAGTATCTGGAAAGCATGGGAGCATGCTAAGATGCATATCATCAACTCCAGTTTCTTCATGAATGGTACATTGTTCACACACAAATCAATCTAGTGGAACCTTGTGCACAATGGTAAACTCCTGGCACTCTAGCAAGGGTGCTCGACCAAGGGTTGGGCCGCCAAAGGTATAAAGTTCTTCTCCCACATTTTTGAAAATGGACAGTTAAGATATTAGAACCAGTTGAGTGATGAGTTCGGCCTGCCGGCAACCAGTTGGAGAACCTTCTCAATCATTAAGGATTCTTGCAAAGAAATCACTCCTCCAGTCAACTGTGTTTATAATGATGAACAATATAAAGAGTTTAATTGGGGGAGGGTACTAAACTCACTAAAATTAATGCAAAGACTGTGTATAATACACTTACCAGCCAACAAGAAACCTTTAATCACCTGAATAAGGTTTGGAACCTCAAGTTAAATAAATGTGAGTGGTCGAAGATACTAAAAGGTTCTTGGGCCAATGCAATTGAGCCAAAGAAGGCCAGCTTCAAATGGCTCCTATTACTATAGAAATTACCTTGCAAGATAAAAAAAAACATATGACATTGAAATTTACAGGCTTTGTAGGGTGCTAGATACAATTTAGGTTTCTTACATTTTTCCCCTCTGAGACAATGCATTTTAAATGCATTATTTCAAATAAAAAGATTGATAATATGTCAAAGTGAAACATGGGGTGGAGAATATGATGTCCCCTTGGGAGATTGAGCAAAAAAAGGACTTTTTGGATCAAGCTCACAACAAGAAGGATTATTTGTGATGTTATTTATGATGATGATGATTTATTATGATCATGCATATATATTATGAAGAATGTTATGATTTATGATATATCATTATGACACGCATGTTATGATTATGATACTATGATGCATACTAATACTTGTGAATGCAGTGAAATCAATCTCCACCAAGGATCAAATATCAAAATGAAACCTATAAAAATAAGATGCAACAAAAAGTTGATATGTAAAATAAATGAAAACAAAAAAGAAACAAGACATGTTGCTACTTTGAAGAGGAACCTTAGCAAGTGGATAATGCTTGTCATTTATCTAGCTTGCATATACATAACACACATGTAAACATAAAAATAAAGGAACTCGTGTCTAAACCCAAGTTGTACTAAACACATTAAGATATCTAGGCCTTCATCAAGCAAATGACAAACAAAAGTCAAACATGAAAACAAAGATACTCATGCTATGACCTAAGATGTTGTAAGAATATTAAGACGATTTCATCAAGAAAATGAGATAGAAAAGATAAAACCAAGAAAAAGAAACACAACTGAGAAACAAATTCAACAACCAACATATCTCTTACCAAAATTATAAGCTTAGTTTGATAGATAAGTAGGGTCTATTGTAGGAAGGATGCATCAATTAAAACCTTAGATCTGTTTTGATAATGCCCATTGTAGGAAAGATAATTTTGTTAGGACATGAAAGTGTTTTGATAGTTATACCAAAAGATATGAAACAAGCTATGCAAGATAAAGATCTAGCTCAACAATTGAAATTCATTTTCTCATGATTTTCGCTAAAGCCCAATATTTTTGGATTTTCATATGATCTGAAGATACAAGAATCCAGCCCAAAACCAAGGTCAAGGAACAAAGTGTCCCCAGCTAGGCAAAGGAAAATTGACATGGATAGAAGATATGATAGGATAGCCACGTGAAAATGATAGATATGAATATATAAACCATGGCAGATGAGGAGAAGATATGAAAATAGCTAATGATAGGTGGATGAGATGCAATTGAGTGGATGAAATGGAATGCATATACAATGATGAGACTAGTATGTACAAACTACCAGGATACCCCAAGGGTCAAGCATAAAACTTCTTAAGATGAATGTTGTTAATAGGTTCTTCCAAAGGTTCTCCTTTAGGTGTAGCGAGTTTATAAGCTCTAAAACCATAGTTTGCTATGATGATAAAAGGTCTCAACCAATGATGCAGGAGCATCCTAGGTGAAAGTGCAATCAGCATCAACAAAAAAAAAATCAAATTTTAAATTTGCATTTGAATTTCATGTTAGGGGGATAATTTCATGTTAGGAGGTTAATTTGAATTAGTGAGCATAAATATATTTAAGTAAATAAATATTATTTTTGTTATGCAAGTTGGTAGGTGGGGTTGTGGAGGTGTAATTGCATTTATTTTTTTGAAAAATCTAAAAAAGCAAGTTTAGGCATTGGGATTGGGGAGTTACAAATCATATGGGAAGTGGTATGATTTACATGCAACATTATCACTAGATGAGGTGATGTTGTTATGGAGGGAAGACCTATATTAGATATATGGTACATTAGAGATGTGATTTCACAATTGCATGTTGATGGTATTAATAGACCAATGAGACTAAAAACTTTATATATTTAAATTTCCAATATGAGGAATATCACACTAGAGAATGTATATCACATCATGTAGTTTCTAGTGTGGAACCAATGAGTATCATGGAGTAAAGATCACCTAAATATGCTCAACTAGGGTAGTTTTATGTCATTGTGTGTAAATTGCTAGGCAATGACACCAAGTGTATAAAATTGAGGATAAATTAGGGAGTAGCAGTAGTACCACTTGTGAGATGAGTGAAGATAGTCATAGTGGTGATGTGTGTCACCTGAGATGGTCATGCGACCCATTTACATAGAGGCTTCATCAACATAATTAGGGTAGTGGAGGAGATGTAGACCATATTCTGTTGGGGTTGTAGAATGCTTGAACATTTATTCCATGATATAGGCTAATACATGTTGTTTGAGAACCATAGCCTTATGACCTTCACACTCCTATAGGTATGGGTGTTGGATTACATAACAACATGATACTAGTGAGACATCCCATAAATATCATGTGAGACATGTCATGAGCACATGCTTATATATTGAGGAGGCCATAGTAACTTAGAGATCTATTATTCTAGTAGTAGTTTTAATAGGATATCTAAAAAGAATTTTTAGAAATATTATGAGTAGATGAGAGGATGGTACAAAAACATGTACCAGCTAGTATGTATGCAGATAAATAAGTGGACTATTGATCACTAGACCACAAAATCATGCTCTTATAATATAATGGGATGTGGATGTTATTTCAGAAAGTACAAGATATTGGACTCCAAATATGTTAACACACCTACACTCACACTACACCATAGTGAGTCCAAGAGACCTGCCATTGTAAACTTCTCACTCGATTATGATAAGGACGAGTTGTATTTTATCTCAATTGTAGATTATTTGGGAGTGAGTGCATAATTTAGAGTGATATATCCCCATTCAAAAGTAGATTTTCTAGTTGACTTTGAACATTCTACATGTAATGCCTTTGTGATGTCATCATTCAATCACCATTGTATCATTAACCATTTTGAAAGGATTCCCTTGCCAATAAAATATAAGCTTTTAATTTGGAATTCTTATCCAATTTATTTTTACTTCCTCGTAGGTTTGGTTCAAGTGGTTTTCTTCACAAATCCAACTTGGTGGTAAACTCCCACAAAGGTCTCTGAAATATTCCAAGTCTTTGCTTCAACTTAAAAAATGTTCTCGATGGCACTAAGGAATCTAAAATTGTACTATTTCTCACTACAACTCCTAACTACCCTCTTGAATGACTTAGAACTTCATTAATTACTTGATTTGGCCTTCTAACTACTATATTTATTTTTATGGTTGCATGAAGATCATTCTTTATGTGGTTGGCATGGATTCAAAGGAGATATTGAAGCACTCGCCCATACCACATTTATCGTTGGAAAGCCTAAAAACTAACATTTCATTTCCAAGCTATTCTTCTAGTAATTTTTTTGGGTTATTTTCTCATCATTACAAAAAAAATTCACATGCCCTTAATGATTGTGGATATGGAAAATATGCAAGGGCATTTTTTACAAGCAACATTTATCACCCTAAGAGGAAGATATGGTTATCCCCTCCAATAGATAAGATCACGGATTTTTGGAACCCATCTAAAAGTTTGCACATTTCTAATTTTGGGTGATATGTACAGTGGGTGTATACACATCCTTTTTCATTTTTATAAGAATGGTAAAATAGCTTGGAGAAGAAACAAAGTAGAAAAATAATTCATACAGCTAGGATTTTTATTCTAGTGAAGGGAAAGACATTTATTTTGTAATTTGACCATCTAGGCTCATCCCAAATGTGTAATTGATATATTGTAATCTCATAAATAAATAATTCAAATTTTAGAATCAACCTTTTTTTAGTGTCTCCATTGGAACTATGTTTATTTCTAGATTAGTCTTTGATCAATTAGCTAACTAAATGACTGTAAAAACATTGTTAATATTTTGCATGGTATCTCTTCACAAGAAATAAAAGAATGTACAATTTTGTTTGTGGATTACTAAGTAGACTCTCCTAGTGTTCTATAAAATTAGTTATTTCATTGAATGTGTAGAACCTACTTTTACTCATTTATTCAAATAAATATAATCTTTGATCCAGAATCATTTCATTTATGTTGTGCATGTTTTGCACACACGCCCACTGTAGGCAGGGACCCCCTTTTTTTGCTCCCGACAGGCTGCTTTGCTCCTGTCTTGTTTTGTGTGCCCCATTTTCCAAGCCCAAATTGGTCATGTGCCTTCAAACGATCAAATTCCCTTTACCAAATTCACCTGCTTGGGGTATTCAAGTCCAAGGAGAAACAAATTCCCCCATCCCTTTTCTGCCTTTTGTCTTGTTCCTGCTAACTTGGTCCCTGATCGCTTGATTCGCTTTTTTCTACATTTTTGACTTTGGGGACAACTTTTTGGTTGATTTGGGATGTTTTTGTGGTGCCTAAATGAACTATCAAGGTTTCGTCAATGTTTCGTTAAGTTTCGGTGGTTTCGTAACTTTCCCTCCATAACTCCCTCCCTCTTTGGTTGTTTTGAAACATCCGTGGACCCCCGACGATTCACTTTCCACATTTTTGACTTTGGGGAAAACTTTCTAGTGGATTTGGGATGTTTTTGTGGTGCCTAAGTGAACTGCCAATGTTTCGTCAAGGTTTCATTAAGTTTCGGTGGTTTCATAACTTTCCCTCCGAAACTCCCTCCCTCTTTAGTTGTTTTGAAACATCTATGGACCCCCGACGGTCCACTTCCCACATTTTTGACTTTGGGGACAACTTTCTAGTGGATTTGGGATGTTTTTGTGGTGCCTAAGTGAACTGCCAAGGTTTCATCAACATTTCGTTAAGTTTCGGTGGTTTCGGAACTTTCCCTCTGGAACTCCCTCCCTCTTTGGTTGTTTTCAAACATCTGTGGACCCCTGACGGTCCGCTTTTCACATTTTTGACTTTGGGGACAACTTTTTGGTGGATTTGGGATGTTTTTGTGGTGCTTAAGTGAACTGCCAAGGTTTCGTCAACGTTCCGTTAAGTTTCGATTGTTTCGGAACTTTCCCTCCGGAACTCCCTCCCTCCTTGGTTGTTTTGAAACATCCGTGGACCCCGATGGTCCGCTTTCCACATTTTTGACTTTGGGGAAAACTTTCTAGTGGATTTGGGATGTGTTTGTAGTGCTTAAGTGAACTGCCAAGGTTTCGTCAAGGTTTCATTAAGTTTCAGAACTTCGTCCCTCTTTGGCTATTTTGAAACATTCGTGGAGCCCCAGCGACCCGACCTTCAGGACCCGGCCACTTCGTGGCTGTTTTGAACATCCGTGGAGGCTCGGCGACCCAGCCTTCGGGACCCGGCCCCTCCGTGGTCGTTTTCGGGACTTCGTCCCTCTGTGGCCGTTTTGAACATTCGTGGAGCCCTGGCGACTCGTCCTCCAGAACCCGACCCCTCCGTGGTCATTTCCGAGACTCCGTCCCTCTATGGCCGTTTCTGGGACTCCACCCCTCTGTCGCTGTCTGGGACTTTCCTTCTGGGTCGTCATGTGCTCATTGACTTTTCAAAAGGGCAATGACCCTCCGGTTTTCCCCTTCCAAGCTTCCGGTTTAATTCAAATGAGTCTAATCTTAAGGAAGTTTTTCTAGGCACTCTTCCTTCCCCTTTTCCCATGCGCTATAATTGAAAAATCTTGGTTTTGCTAAGTTTTGTGAGGCCTGAGAACTTCCCTTTCGGTTTGTTGTCCCCCATCCACTGCCCGCCCCCTTGGGCCCACATTAATGTTTATAGTCCAAATGAGCTCCAAATATGAATATTGTGATCTTTTGATGATACATGGATGGATCTAACAAAGATTTTGCAAGATTTGACTAACGTTTTCCTTGATTTGTATATGAAAGCACTTACGACACTTCATGTATGCAGGGTTCAAGAAGTCTACTGTGGGTCCGTCAAGGAGACCCATTGAGAAAGTTGAACAAGGAAAAGCGCATTGCTCCTGTCACCATTCATTTCATGTTCGTCTCTCCCCCTAGCACCCACCAACAAGGTCAGCATTAGAAGAAGGCATGTGCCAAGGAGTCGGTGACAAAATGCAAGGGGGTGGCCTTGAAGAAAGCATAAGGGAGTTGTCCGCCCGAATCAGGGGCGACCAATCCATTGATGCCAATCGTCAACGGGCTCGTTTGATCCAAAGAAAAACACTGCAAACACATCAAGTAAGAAGACAGCTTTCAGGCAGTTTCAGCTACAATAAAAGGGAAATCAGCTAAATGACGAAATTGCTATAGCACCTGAGCACTAGATGAAAAAACAGGGAAAAGACAAAGATGTATTTTGAAATCGCTGGATAATGGGGGGTAGGTGAAACCCTAATGTAAATCAAATCTAGGCCACACAATGTAATTCAATCTTAGCCATTCATTTGGGCTTTGGAAGACTATAAATAGGGGCTTGCCTCTCATTTGTAAGGGTTGGAGAACTGATGTAAAGACATTCTGCAGCAATAGAAAGCAGCATTGCATGATTTATGGGTATTCTTTTTGAGTTTTCTCTTTATGTATGCATGGTTCAACTTCCATAGTAGTTTTAGTTGTAGATTCTTGAATGGAGGTGATAACGGAAATTGCTATTATGGTATTTGATGAACTTTCATCCCATACTTTTAGCACTTGTTGATGACAAATTGTTGTGTAAAGTTAGCCTGGGCTTCTTGATTTCAATGCTGCAACTTAGTTCAATTGCATGTTCATGATATGTATGTGTAATTTGAAAATCTACGGTCCTTAGAAGATTGCACTGGTTTTGTGTAACTGTAGGTTCCTCTTGGCCAAGCAAAACCCAGCTTAGGGAGTTTGTCTACTTTAGTAGCCATCATTGTTACTGTTCATTCATAGCTTAGGATTAGAACAGCTTTCTTAACCCTTCTCATTTTGTTGTTTCTTTTAGTCCTTGGTTAGAGTAGGATCCAAAGCATCACCATGAAGCTAAATCAGATGAACTTGATGAGTTTTAGCTGCTTGTTTTGAGTGGACAGCCACTGTTCATTCACTTCCAACACTTTGAAACTAAATTTGCAAACCCAACTTCCCACACTTTGTAACTCATCCGTAACACCGCCTTGTGATTCCAGCAAATCACATCCAAGCACTATCAAGACCTGACATTAGAGACCTTGGGATAGTGTTCTGCAATCTGATTATGAAAGATTGTCTTTCAAGAGAGGTAGTGCACCTACGCACTGCCTGTGTTGAGAAGTGCATAAAACACCCATCAACAGTTTCCCTTTGGGATTTCAATAAATTACATGTTTGAAAAATATCATGACTGTTTCCCTATTGGAATAGAAACTAATATTATATAAACTCCACTTCTCATTTCCCCAACACCAAAATAATTCATCAAAAACACTTTCTTTCAATTATAGTTTGTTAGTTTTTCCAACTTTCAGATATAAAGGAAAACCAATAGCAAGGGTAGATATACCTATTTCATTAAACCTCATACCTAATAATTTTTATATTATAAAATGTGTGTGGCCTTGATTTTCAAACTAGCATGTAGGTATATTAGTATTGGGATACAATGTGTAATGGATATAATGTGCAACAAGGAAAATATCCAATTGTATTGTTATCAATTAATTTATCACCTTAGGGAACCCCCTTAGTATTAAAAAACTAGAAGTGAAGGAGGACTTACCCGCCTGAACAATTAGTCTTAATTTTCCCAACTTGAACATAGGTTATATGATACTCTTCTCATGTCTTATACCCCTAGCACTTGGGAGACTATCCACCCTTATAGATTTGGGGTCCACAACTCATATCACCAAAAAATTAGCATCATTGTTGGGGAAACCTAAGAATAAACAATAAATTTGAACACCCAATTTAATCATTAAACATAGTTCAATCAAGAATATTTTGTCCTTGGTTGGTACAAAATTAAGACTTTGTTGATATAGAGGTTACTTTCTCATGATTTAAAGAGTGGTAACTCTATCAAAGAAAGACTCTGAATTTAGTTGGAAAAGAAACTTGAACGAAAATATGGAAAAGGATCAATGATTAAAAATATATATATATCAAGAAATACCTAATGTGACTTCTCTTGGTGCAAGAAGACAATAGGAGCAATATAAATCTAAAAATCTAGGTTTCTCTTTTGCATAATTTTTAAAGTACTAAAAAATAATGCACTTTAGGTAGGAGAGATGCATCAATGGATTATGATCAATATACATCAAATGAATTAGTTCATAATAGGATTAGGATAGTAGGAGAACTCTTAGGCATGATTATTGTAGGCCAAGAAATGAAATAAATGTTGATATAGAAAATAGGGAAATAGCCAAGTTTACATAAAGAAAACATAAGAATGGATTAGCTAAAAGATTATGTAGTACTGCCTTTGAGAACATATATGAAACTAAAGAACAAACTAAAAACATAATTCAAATAAATCTCATTTTGAATTACCTTGGACTTGTAACTAGCATTCTCACATATATTGGTGTCATAAATCCTTGGCAACAAAGTTAAAAGATCATATAATTTTTTTTCTAAACAACAATCTGAAAACAAATTCAATAAAATCCTACTCATTATTGTCCTACCATAATGTTTCATATGTTTAGATTCATATTCAATTTGTCTTAACAATCCCTGAATATATTAAGACTCTCAACATTTCAGATATAGCAATTTACTTTATTACGTTAGTAAAAAACATACAAGAAACATTCATTGCACCATAAAACAAAGATGAACCTCAAAAGATCCTTGATCAATTTTATTCATGAGAGAAGAAAAATATACATTGGAGACAATTGTATTTGAATCTTTTCAAAATGTATCTATATCTTTGAAATTGTGTATTTCTATACAAAAAGATTTGCACTTGCATTCACTCTCTAAGTTCCTTAAAAAACCTAGAGAAGACAAAACTAGACTAAGACAAAGCTCTCTACTTACAAAAAATATCCAAGATCTTCAAAAATGGCTTGGGATTCCCTTTTATAGAGACAAGGGATCAAACAATCTTAAAGCAAAGGAGAGGTCACATTTCCATTTGACAACTTGTCTAAAGGATCAAACCAAAAATTAGTAAAACTATCTTGCAACAAGACAAAAAGGTGCATCGCTAGAAGACAAAACAATTGTAGAAGCCATTACAAAAGATTATCCTCTAATATGCATGATGAGACAAAATTGGGTGTGTGCGTGATTTGTCAGTTACACTTCACCCATGTTGCAAATGTACATTCTAAAGGCCATGGAAAGGGAAAAATTAGCCTGACATAATTCAAATGAGAAGAATATTCCTCCTCTGTCCATTATTTTGTGGCCTCAAAAAACTTTACTAGGTCTTCTAACTTTATCAATTCATCCATTGCAACATTACGCTTGTCCATGTCTATACTATCCTCTACAAAAATAGAACTCATGAGGGGAGACAAAATATTGTTGAATTCTTTCCTCCATACTTTATAGGCTTTAACTTCTCCATCCTTAGACAAGATTGTATTCATTACACCCCACTCGAGCTCCTCAAAAGACTCCAGAGACTGCTTCATGGCCAATTGCAAACTATCATGGACAATAAAACTATCTTCAAAAGAACTTGAATTCTCTAAAATGGATAGCAGCTCACTTGGGCCATTGACACCAAAATTTTCTCTCAATCATGTTACTAATTAATTGAATTCTAGGACACTAAACATCTTGAAGGCTCTTGAGTTGGGCTTTTAATTGGACATGGATAGCATGAATATTGGCTATGGTGTTATATCCATTCCAAGAATTTTCAAGATGACCTAGGATGTTAGATAACCCATGACTTACAAGGCTATCTACAACCTTTGAAAGTTTCTCTTTCTTCATTTTATGTTTTGTGCTACTTATTTGACATCTTTAAGCTATTTCTTTAAATTACTAACTTCTAGAGCTAGATTCATCTTTTCCTGATTTTCCTTATCATCAATAGCAATTTGGGGAGAGAGGGGAAAACATGTGACAACATTTACCTGCTCTTGAAGCTTTAAATTTAAAGTGTTCACCTTAGCTAGGTTTGCTTCCAACTTTTTCACAATTGCTTCAGTGAACATAGCAGTGTTCAAAATCAATGTTGTTGCTTGTAAGGCACTTGTATCCCCTAATCTTAAGGTAATTAGTTTTCCAATCATTTTATTTGTATCATTAATTACCTGGGTTTTATTGGTCTTCAAAAAGATAGACTAGATAGCCAAGGTCTCATTCCTTGGATTAAATCCTGGCCCAAAATATAATGCATCTGCCTATTTCTCAAATGACAACACTGGGTCATCACCATCCTACCTCTTAATGGTGTCAAAAGAAATGACAAATGACACATCCCATCCTTGAAGTAGCAAATAGCCACTTTTTCTTACAATCTCTCTTCCCTTTTCTAGGGTCATATTTTTCATGTCAACATTTACTTCAACCCATATCTGAGATACAATTTCATCCTTATTTTCTTTTGTTATTCTTGTTTTTAACTTCCTCCATCCTTTTTATGAAAGCCCCACCTTTATTTTTCAAGAGGAAGTCTTTGAATTCCTTGGTGGTAATGAACTCATCATCTGACATGAATTCAATACATAACAAAACTCTCACATCATCTATCACTTTCCCACCTATCTCAAAATTTATTAGCATTCTATCATTAGTGGTTCTTTCAACTATAACCCTTGATGGTGGATGAATCACCTGCCTTATTTCTGAATTATTTGAAAGATCATCATCGTCCAAGGGCTAATCCACCAAGGATTATATTGTAGGAACAATTTTTGCAAGAGTCGCTTGTTGTGAAGAGGGACAGGGCCTATCCATCTGAGGTACTGATATAAGTACATTAACCAATAAATGGGTTGCATTATCTATTGATGTCATGATTCTAAGGATAGGGTCTTGAATCTTTGTATGTGCACCCTTATAAGAAGGATCTACCTTCTTTCTTCTTTCTTTTGCAATATAGATTTTGAATCATTGATCTCTTTTACTTGTCACCACTACTTCAAAAGAGCAATTTCTCATTGAGTCCTCAATTGGATCATGTTTGTGTACAAAGGTTGCCAATTTATACCTCATCTTGGCATCATGAATGAAGTGATCAAGATCACACCTCCTTATTTTATCTACTCTCATTTTTATGATATTAACTTATGTAAAAATAATTCAAGCCCTTCCTTAGAAGTAACTTGAAATTTTGAAAAATTTAATGTAGAAAGTAGAATGGCATGTTTCTTGTAGTTCTTGAAATGAGTCTTATCTAACCCATTAAGCTGTCATATAATCTTCAAAAAGGCATTTATATTTGGGACAAATCTTGGCAAGATGTGAGAGGAAACAAGGGAACCATAAACCCTAATGATCATGGCATCTAATTAGAAGAACCAGTCACCCCAATTATGGTCAACACCTAGCTCTAGCTATAGGTCCTTTGGTCTAAGGAATCTCCTAACATTTTCAGAAAACCTCCAATCTACCTATTGGACCACATTCCTTATTAATTATCTGACAAACAATCTTCAAAGATGTTATAATTGGACTTGTTGCAGTTAATGGCCCATATATAGGTTAATTCTTGTACTGGAAACATCCTTTTCAGAGCATCATGGGACTTGATTTGCATGCAGGGAGACCATATTTTCCTCCCCTTAAAGAGCATGATATGGCATAGAAAAGAGTACCATTTGAAGTGGATAATATCCTTATTGTCCCTAATTGCACATAGGGATTTTTGGATTCCATTTGAGATGAAGGAAGCATAATCATAGGGCTTATTCACATCCCTGCATTGTATATAAACACTAATAGTGTCATGTTGACTAGTATTCAAGTCTTACAGTCCATCCATAAAACTTGACATAGAGAAAAGTAGGTTTTCACAAAGTAGTCCTCAAAGATGTCATAATTGAAGGGCTCCAACTCTCCACTATAAAACCTTCTTATCTCTCTATTTTCCCCTTTAAGCTAAAACTAGGTAGCAATTTGACTCTCTAGCTATCCCTCAGTCTTTGATACTCTGGTGTTAATGCTCCAAGGTCCATTGGCACTTGATCATTTCTTTCCAAATTAAAAACTTCACAAATGTAATTATTGTCCAAGATTGACAAAAAAACTCCTTTCCCAATAAAAATTTCCCTCTTTTCCGGGCTATAGGCTTTGGCAACTTCTTTGATCAAATCACCATTGATAAAAACATTTGGCACCACCAATATCCCAACTCCCAATCTCCAAATATTATAAATTGGTCTATCAACCAAACATGTTTTGAAACCATGTTTAAACAAAGTATAGCCATGGATTGGAATTATGGTGTCTCTACAAGAATTGTTCTTATCAATTACTCTATCAGCCACAATCCCAAAACCCTGAGCAAGTCTAGTTCTTTTTTATGATCCAAGAAATTGAGCCATTGTATCTTCATCTCAACTCCTTTTAACCCCTCTTGAATTTTTGGTCATGATTTCTAGGGTTAGGGCTTAACAATTGCCAAATTAGGGGTTAGGGTTCTTCACGATTCTTTACAATATTCACAAGCTTTATACCCAATTTAATCAAACTTAGGGACCTATTTATATTTTAATTCTCAAATTTCTTCCCTACTAGACCAGAATTAACCCTTTTCGAAAGCAAGAAAACAACTAGAAGGAGAAAAACCACTTATTTATTGTTGCAGCAAATTATAAAAAAACTTCTTAAACCCCTTGTCAACCAAGAATTCAGCACAACCTTCACTTTGGAAATCCTTTTTACAATCTGAATAGCAAATGCGAACATAATTATATAGAAATTTTGAAGGGAACCGATAGTTAAAGGCCAAATCCATTATAAAAAAACTTCTTAAACCCCTTGTCAACCAAGAATTCAGCACAACCTTCACTCTGGAAATCCTTTTTACAATCTAAATAGCAAATGCGAACATAATTATATTGAAATTTTGAAGGGAACCGGTAGTTAAAGGCCAAATCCACTAGCAATGTTTGCATGCATGACACCCTATGTGTAGCTATTCTTCCATTTTGAATGTGGATTGTTGATCTTTGAGAAATCAACAGTTGTCGCGATCATTTGAATTTACTTACACAAAAAGAGAAACACTTTTGCATTACTATAGCATAGGACACGTGGAATTATGTTGGGACTTTGTGAAGGTTGAAAGAACAAACAGCATGCCCCCGTGAAGGCATTAACTTCCACTAAATCATATAAGGATGCAACTTAGGACATGTGGCATGATTTTGGGAACTCATGGGAGGAACAATAAAGATATAAAAGTCCCAGTGACATAAGAAGTTTATATGAAATAGAAGTGACCCCTCATTAAAGCACAAAATGAAGCATTTCTCTTATTCGTAGGGACAACCTTTCGGAAATAAAAGGTTATGCAAAGCACGGAGCCCAGGTGATTCAATCAAATGATGACATGTGCAACTGACTAGTATTTTAGCAGGGACCACCTAATTAACTCAACTCTCAATGACTTAAAGGGTTTTAAAACACACATGCATTAACCAGAACAACTTGAAGTGCTAGGAAAAGGGGCCAGTAACACATGGTCCAAAAGACTTCATAAAACAACTTAAGGAACCAAAAACCTAGAGGGCAAGTCAATCAACCAAAAGGAATAGAAAGGGGGAAGTATTTAGCAATTAATGATTGGGTAACCCATACACATCAGCATCAAGGGGACGTGTCATTGTTTCGCACAATTGCAAGGAAACATAGTAAAAATTAAAAGCACCTATGAAATGAGGAGAGTTTGTGAAATAGCACCATGTGTCAAGTGCAGCCCAATGGGATAGACGGTTAAAGAGAACACTTATGAGTATATGAAGGGTAACGAACTTAGCTAGTATTTAGGAAAACGGGGTTGATCAAAAGACAGAGCAGGGGCCTTGAGGAAACAACTTAAGAAGCTAAGTGATTGAGGCAGGCAGTCAATGAAAGATTAGAAATAAAGTACAAGGGTCTGGCTAGGGTTTAGGGTTTTTCTCAACCTTGATGCATTATTTATTGCACCTATGTAAATATGACAATATTTTGTAATTTTTAGAGGCTTGAGCAAGCAGAGAGCCAAAATTTTGGAATAATTATATTAGTGGCTCTCGGTGGGAATGATTGCTTCGATGAAGTAATGTGAGGATCCATGAATCTTCGAGTAGATTAGATAAAAACAAACCAAACCTACAAGATGACTACAAAACTTACACTAATATATAATGTGCACGAATAAAACCTACCTTAATAAAAATAGGGTTTTAGGAATTGTCGATGAACTGGCAATTCCAGAAGATCACCATCTAGATTTTGCACAATGTATGAACCTTCACCATGTTTGTTAACATATGGACCTATCCAAAGGACATCAAATTTACCATGTTTTCCTTTATCTTGCATTCTAAAATTCTATAACATGACTAAATAATTCACCTTGAATTTTTATTTGATGACTTTTTTCAAAAAGATACTTGACCTATTGTTGTTGATTTAGGTTATTTTGTGACAATCTTCATGATTCATCTAATTATGTGTTCTAATTTATTTTGTTTGTCATGGCATAACATATGTCTTTATCATGTTCCTAGATGAATTTTTAAATAAGAAACAAGTTGTTAATAGGCATTCTTGCATCTAGTCCATAGATCAATTCATATGGAGTTTCCCAATAGTCTTCTTTATAGTCACATTGTCATCCCAAAGTGCAAGTCTAAGCTTAGCATCCCAAGATTTTTTATTTTTTCCTATAATCCTCTTCATAATCTTCATCAAGATGTTACTTGATTCTTCCTATCCATTCCTTTGAGGATGATAAGGAGATGAGTAAGAGGTAAATTCCATATTTATGGCAAAAAGTAAATTCTTCAAATCTGAAGCACAGAATTATTTGTGATTAACTTGACTGAGACCCCAAATCTAATGATGATGTTTTTTAAAATTAAATCCATTACAACCTTACTAGTAGCTTTCCTAGTAGTTATGGCTTCAATCTATTTAGTAAAATAATCAATTGCTACTAAGATCCATTTATGCCCACCACTAGATTTTTCACATATTTTGCCAATAAAATCAACACCCCGCTACTGAAAAGGGGCTTCTACAAAGATAGGTCTCAAAGGAAACACTCTGGAATATTTTATCTTTCCTGAAAACCTCTAGCATGCCTCACATTTTCTTATCATTTTTTGTGCATCAACAAACAAAGTAGGCCACCAATAACCAAACCTCAAAATCTTATGTCCAATTATTTTGGCCATATAATGTCCTCCACAAACTGCACTATGTATTTCTTCAAGAATTTTAGCATCCTGCTCTTCATTCACACATCTAAGCAACACACCATTTTTCTTTCTCTAGTATAGATCATCCTGCAATATAGTATACTTAATATAATGTAGTTTGAGAGTCATTTTTTTATTATCACTCATGTGTTCAGGACAAGACATATTCTTCAAGTAATAGACAATATCTTTGTACCAAGAAGATGACTATAGTTTACATTCCATTGAAGTTGTTCTTGCTCCTAACTAATTTTCTTGATTTGCGTCAAGGTTTGAATCAACCATGAGCCTAGCCAATCTCTATCCTCTGACAAGCATAGTTATCTAGATGTCTATATTAAATTCTTGGATTTTCTTGATCCATCTGCACTTTCTTCCTATCACTTCTTGTTGGGTGAAAATATCCTTGACTGCAACATTAGGGACATAAGCAAAAAAATTAGCACCTAGTAAATAAGGTCTAAAATTTCTTACCACTTTAACCAAATCATAGGATTTATTTTTCGTTATATCATATTTCAATGTTGTAGCTTGAAGGGACTTGCTAAAAAATGCAACAGGTTGTTCATATCCTTCATCATTCTTTTGTAACAAAACAATAGCTATGGTATGGAAAGAAGCAAGGGAAAACAATTGAAATGGCTTTGAAAATCCAAGAGCTTTTGACACTAGAGCCTATTTGATAGCTTTCTTAATGCTTAGAAATGCTTCAGTTGGATCTTTTCCCCAAGCTATTGATTCTCCTTTCTTGAGAATTCTAGAAATGGATTTTGTTAATTCAGGAAAGTTTGTAACAAATCTCTTGACAAAGTTCAAGAAAGTTCAATAGTTTTGGGCCATGAGATTCTTTCTATTGCAACAACTCTGTCATGATCAATTCTTATTAGTTCCTTGGACACTATGTGAACCAATAACTTCAATGACATGCCATATTCCAATGCCCTAGCAAAAATCTTCCCAAGTTACATACAATGATCTTCAACTTTCTTTGAAAATATAGTGAGGTCATCTTGATAGACCACCATGATTATATCATTTAAATCAAAGACAGCTACATACATGGCTCTTTGGAAGGGGGCACCTATATTTTTCAACCCAAATGACATACTCACATATACATAGGTCCCCCAAGGTGTTGTAAAATAAATTTTGTATTGTTTTGATTCTTTCACTTTTACGTGATTGTATCCTTAAAAACCATCCATCATTGATAGCAACTCACAACCAGTTACCTTTTGCAACATTTTTCCATATTAGGCAATGGATAGTTATTTATTAATGAAGACACATTAAGATTCCTGAAATCTACACACAACCTAATGTCCCCATTTTCTTTTTAACTGGCACCAAATTCAAAACCCAAATGGAATGTCTAATAGGTTTGATTATGCCTCTCTCTTTGAGCTTCATCAACTCCTACTGCATTTTGGGTGCCAATGTTGGGTTAATTGTTCTTTGCTTTTGTCTAAAAAAATTGGCATCAAGTTTTAGGGGAATATCATTGTTCTAACTTTTGCGTTCAATTTATTTCCAATATATACCTTTTTAGGTGTATTTTTTGTTCCCAAATTTATTTCTTCAAGGTTGTGTTCATGCACAAGGGTTGGCTTTGCATTATGCTTATCATCATTGTCAAAAACTCTTTCTAGAGCCACCAGTCCTTTTGGGATCTTGTTTGTTTTCAATTGAATAACTACATTCCCAAAAAATACTTTCCTTTCCATCAACAATTTCAACAAAACCCTAAAAATCAATCTCTTGGCTATGGTATTTATCTATACAATGTTAACAAGTCTTGGTCATCAGTGAATACCTACCAGTTAGAGATATTGTCTAGAACTAAAGGTATTGTTTTCACTTCAACCTTCGGTATTCTAGCAAAAGTAATATCATTAGGTCTGAGAGCAATGTTGGTAAGGAGATAAGTGATTGCATTCTTAAGACCTTTCTATCCAATCAATGGAAAATGCATCAAACATTTCTATGTCATTTCTAAATAGCAACCTTGTATTGTTTTAATCTCTTTTGTTTAGAAACATATTTGGCTCTGACCTAAGATACTACTAATTTAGAGTCCCCTACAACCCTAAGCTTTTTGATACCATGTTTAGTAGCCATGTTAAGTACTATAAGTAATGTTTCATACTCTACTACATTATTTGTGCATTCAAATTTTAAAGAGAATGAATACTTGTAGGACTTACTATTTGGTGAGATAATAATCACTCCAAAACCTGCTCCTTTTGAACATGCTCCATCAAAATACATTAACCATAAGACATTCACTTAAACAAGTTCCTCAACCTCTTGAGTCAATGGTGCATTTCTTTCTTTCTCAAATGAAGAATCTTCAATTCTAAAGTTGTCTTAGATCAACATCAATGAAATAGACTTCTTCATATGGCTCCAGGTCTTCAACTAAAGTGGAAGATCTCTTTTCAATGTTTAATCTCGCACTTTTGCTATCGATAGGGATCATGGCATAGGATAGGTCCAGTTGCATGCTACCACCAACTATTGCAAACCATTTTCTTGACAAGAGCATCCCATACTAAGGTAAGATGTCGACTACAGTCACATTCATCTTGAAATCCTTTTTTGGGAACATTGCCAATTTAAATTGTGCATCCTTCATAATTCCCATCATTGGAACCTCCCTTGAATCCATACAAAGCATTTTCCATATGCTTTGACTTAGAGTCCAAGTTCTTTCATAATAGCAAAGGGCATGACATTGGTAGATGCTCCTAAATCAATCATACATATTTTTACCAATTAATCATTAATTTGCAATGTGACATACAATGGGTCTACCTTAGTAGGGAATTTCATCAATGATGTACCCAAATAAACCTCGAGTACTTTAACATTTTCATCATCATTCTCAACCTTGTTTTCTTGTTATTTACCATTTTCAAGCTAGGTAATAACCTTTTTTCCTTTCTACAGGGGCTATAGAAGCACTGTTAATTAAGGTAACCACCTTATCTTTATGCTCTTCTATCCTCATCATTTTCAATAGAGGAACATATACCTTAATTTGTGACGGAATATGTGTCATGTCTATAGAGATATATTTAGGAATGTTGCAATTTTGATCATTAGGTGTGACAAGATCAATAACCTTTTCTCTTTCATATTTCACACCAGTCTTCTAAGCATACTGAGCACTTACATTATTTTGTTTTGTCCTCATCTTCTCGCATTTGGATTTTATGATTGACACAATTTGGTTTGCAGGTTTTTCAAGGCCCTTTCCTTTGTTATTTGTGCCTTTTTCTCTCATTTCAAGCTTTTCCCTTTGCTTAATGGGAATCTAATTCTTTACCTCATTCTTGTTCTCCTTTATGAAAATACTACCAGTATTTCCTTGATCATTAATATTTCCTCTATTTCTCAAAATGTAATTACATTTCACTTGAGCAATAGCAACAGTAGTTAAAGCTCTAATTTCTTCATCATATGTTCTTTGTATCCTTACATCAAGGCTATAAGATTCAACATTAAGCACTTCAACATATTCCTCTTCTTTATTATCACAAAAAATTTGTTGTTGGTACTCACTTTTATGATACCTTTTATCATTCACATCTATTTATGTATCATCCTCATCAAAAGAATAACATTCTCCACTTGTAGGGCATAATATAATTGACATCATATTAATATCATGATTTTCATCATGAGGATTATCATAGTTATCATAAGGGTTAGAAGGAACTTCAAAAGACAGTGCAACCACGCATTGTCTAGGAGAGTGAGGCAACCACTAAGGGTTGTCATCTTCAATATTTTCATAAGTTCTTAATGGATCAGGAGTCTCTCTACTCGATATCGCTTTTTGGTTACCTTGAGCAGGCTTACCATTATGGCAAGTATTATAAGGTTGATTAGACAACTTGGGCTTCTTTCTTGCTTTTGATAATTTGGTTTGTCATAGGATAAACCTATCATTTCCAGCTACTTTATAGCTCAAGTATTTTAGAGCATTCATGGCCTTATCAAGCTTATCTTCAAATGAAGGGACCCTAGCTTGATGTACTATTAGATTCTACAAAAAAATTACATCATCCTTTTTACTCATCTTCACTGATGCTCTTCCATTGCTTTCAATATGTGCTTGAAAGCATTTCCTAAGGAGTGAGGATCTTTATCCCTAAGATCATGACCCATCTTAGCATCATATGCATTATAGTAGAGGACTAAGCACATAATCTCACTAGGTCTCATGTATGGTGAGATTTTGCTCATAACTTTAGCAAACATGGTATGAAAATCATAAATAAATTAATTGCAGCCTTTAATTATGCTAGTGAATTTATTTATGATAAATCTAGGGTCAATTTTATCACCATATTGCTCTTTGAAGATCCTTTTGAATTCGTCACATGATCCTATACTTACATCAGGCAATCCTTTGTACCAATCTCATGCATAATCAATTAGGGATTGCATAAACAATTTCATCACTGCATCCTCATATTTTATCTCAAAATCATCTATCAAATTAAGGAAAGCTCTGAGATGACCCTCTCCTAACAATACATTATTACCTGAGAACCAAATTAATGCATTTTTTATGTCATTGGGAAGCACATTTGGGTATCCCATTATACTAGTGAAGTTCAATTGCCTATATCTTTCCAATTGTAAAGGTCTCCTAGGGTACAATTTTCTCCCAATAGGATTCCCTTGAGCATTAGCTTGAACATTATGACAATTGACAACGTTATGACCCCCTGGTGGATTAAAATTTTGCCCACCCATTTGACCACCCATATTTAGGTTATGATATTGATAATTGGCATAACCCCCCATATTTTGTTGTTGCAAGCTTACTTGAGGTTGTGGGTTAGGCATGTGTATATTTTGGTTTATTGGGGTAGTCACTGAGGCATAAGAAGTTTGGATAATTCTTTGTTGAGGATCAAAGGTAGTCATATCTACCAATGGTGCATTCTGGATAGAATTTAAGGGAATATTTTGTGATTGCAAATTTCTAAGAGGAAAGGCTTGAGGATTAGAAAAATAAATAGATGGATCATTAAATCTATAGAAATCGTTAAGGTAGTTATATCTACCAATGGTGCATTCTAGATAGAATTTAAGGGAATATTTTGTGATTGCACATTTCTAAGAGGAAAGGCTTGAGGATTAGAAAAATAAATAGATGGATCATTAAATCTATAGAAATCTTTAAATAATATATCCTCTTTTTTATATCATCCCTCATTCTAATGGTTTCCATCCTTTCTAATTCTCATTTAAGGTCATCAATTTCTTTCAGCATCTCTTCTTCACTTTGAACTTGCTTTCCTAAAGTAGAGCTCTTATGTGAGGATAAATCAACTTGTGTATTCCTATATAGCATGGTATGATAATTAGGGACACTTAAACCTGAGGATAGGTTATTTTCTTGTATTGATGGCTTATTTGTAAAATTAGCTCGAGTATCAGTGGTTACAATCGAATTAGGAGAACTAAGCCGTGCATATAAACCCTCTCTAAGACCATATTCTCACTAGATTTGTTCTCTTTCTCTTTCAAGTTTTTCCATAAATTCATCATGTTCAAGACCCATTCAATTTATCTTATCTCTCATATATTTAGCATTCATAACAGATCTTTGAGCATCACTACCCAACAGAGGTGTTGTCAAAGTCCTTTCCTTATTATTTGTAAAGGTATTGATAAGGGATTCCATTGACTTACCCATGTCTCCAGCTTTCCATATTTATCTTTGATCTGGGAGTTCACCAACTAGATTTTTTAGATGGAATAAAGATCTTCCATCAATATTTGATGAAGAACCCTTTTTCTTTTTGATATTTCATTAACAAAAAGATCATAGAGTTGCCACACATGAATAGGAATAAATATTTTAACAAACTTTATAAAATTTGTGAGTCACAAACATAGCTAATTGCATTTTCAAAAAATTTAGACATCAAAAGCCTTTCAATACGACATTTTATTATACTCTGCCCATGAATAACCACTGGCTAGGAAATTTTATGCAAGATTCCCCAGTAGAGTCGCCAATCTATTGGTTAGTTTTTTATTCCAACTAGTTGCTTGAACTCCTCTAAAGAATAGCCAGTCCTTATGCTTAAAGACTTCAAGTAGATGGCCAATGAACAGGAGATGGCTATAACACTATTCTCCTTTGTACTTTAGGGTTTGCAAGACCTAGGGGTAACTCTTAATAATATCAATGGATTATCACTTACTTCACATCAGAATATTGATTAAAATATTGCATTACTCCATGCATAATACAACGGCACATTAAAATATAAATCTAGAAAAATGCGGCTGTTGAAAGTAATATAAGCATCATTTATTGATGCAAGTTTGAGTGTTGTATTCAAGTTTCTGTAGTAAACTTCATTGACCTTATTACATGAACTGCTTTTATACAAAAGACAATTTGAGAGAAGTGGAACTTGTGGTTGATTATATTAAATTCTTGGCCCAAATAAAACATTCCACTGATCTTTCATGAAAATAAATCTTGTTCGTGGGCATCTATACACACAAATATAATCATAACACCTCTTATTTCAATTATCTTTTTTTATAACAGATAGAAAAAAAAATACAAATTCATAGAGACTATACATGCTAATCCTGTAAGGAGCAATCAAAGGCAGATATTTAGTGTACAAAATATAATTATTTATCTAAGAGAACAAAGCTGTCATATGACTCTGCACTACGACTATAAACAAAGAATGTTTAGAAAATCCCATGCAGGTGGCATTGTTCATTAATAAATTTTACATGAAGTTTAAAAGGCACAGAAACTTGAATAATACAACACTGGTAATATACAATGAACATTTGTGTAAGAAAAGCACAATTGGATGAATTCATGTTATCCCTATTTACTTTATGAACGTATGTAATAATACATTAGTTTCTTCAATTACAGGAACATACAGGTATCTCTTCAATGAAAACCTAGCCCCAATTCATCATAAGAATTAGAAAATACACATTAGGAAAATGAATTTTAGTTTCTTACTTTCCTTTTCGGCGTCTGTCATTTCCAATACAATTAGGGCAGTACCAGTTCCCTTTGGGGCGTTCCTTGATCCCAACACAACCATAGTGGAACCACTCAATATTGCACTGCACAAGGAGTAATAATTAGAACTATGATTTTTCTCCAAACTGTACCTTAATAACCTGTCTTCAAGACTCTTTAGATAAGACAAAAATTATATGATGAATAAAATATCAGTATACATACATCTGGACCATCACATGCAATCATCTCGCCATAAGATACTTGGTTACAGAAACAATACGTAGGTTCGTTTGGATCAACTGGCAAATCCAGATCTATATTCAGTGGCTCTGACACTACTTGAGATCTGCAAAAGAAGAGGAAAATTTGGATGTGTGTATCTAGTTTACAAAGAATTCCATAACAGGATGTATAGAATTAATCCTGCTAAATTCATCATATGTTCTGTTACATCACATTGCACAAGATTAGTACAGCAAATGACTAATCTGCCTTCAAACAGTAGCATCTAAACTTAATAATATATTTGAGGTTCAGTTTAATAGGCAATGCACTAGCTTGATGGTGAGTGAATTTCAATGGTATGAAATGCAAATTGTTACCATCATGAGTATGAAAATTTCACCAACAATTTTACTAAACATGCATAATCAAATGCATTTTTATCAAGAAATAGAAATAATAATTGTTGAATTGGCTGACAAATTAGTTAAACCTGACTAGTCAAACCCAATGAATTGAGAGTGGTCAAGGAATCACATAATTCTGGTAAGCAATCTCATTGAAACAGGATAATAAAAGCCCTCATCTTAGTCAATCTAGTTCCTTCAATACCAATTTTAAAATACTTCTTGGCCCATTCAATCAGGCCATGGAGAACAGAAAAAGTCAGAGGATAAGATAAATAAATAACTAAACAGAAATGCTTTCACATTTAACACCCAGAAAAGAAGCGGAATCTAGATGCATAAGGCCTTCAAGAGATATTAGGCAGATCTTATACCACATAGTAGAACACCATTTATTACCACAATTGATTTAATAAAACCCCTGAAAGATGTTTGCAAAAATAGAAATATGTACGACAGCTGGGGGACAGTCCCCTCGCATCCCCTTTTTAGCTCAAACGCCAGGAAACGTCCCGGAAACCTCAGAACAGTCAACCGAAAAAAGGGGGACAGCTGACCGTCCCAGGAATGGCCAGGGGACGCCTAGACGTCCCCTGACCATCCCGGGGACGACTGGCCATCCCCCGCGTCAATGCATAGTTAAAACAAAAAATAAAAAACACACATTTTTAAAAAGCAAAAAAGCCCTGATTTCATGGCTATTGTGGGCCTCAACATTGTATGCAACCTTATGAAGAAAAAACACTCCTCATTTCATTAATTTGTGCATTTGTTTGTGAAGTAGAGAAAGAGCAGCCAAGGGTTTGAAAAGGTAGCCATTGAAGGAGGAAGAACAGCAGGTTGAAGGAGGAGAAAAGGTTGAAGCTAGTGCAGTTGGAAGTGCAAATACACCAAAAAGGTATGCGGTAATAAGCTAGTGCTGTATGATGGTTCTGTCTTTTGTTTTCTGATTTGTTTGTTTGAAGTTCTCACATGCCATTCATTATATAAAGATGCCAAAAGATTTATAACTAAATGCAAAGGAAACATACAAGAAACTAGCTAGGCAAATAGCATTCTTCTTCAATATTCAGATTTTCATTGACAAGAAAATGCAGATTTTAACATCCATTTATATCAGAAAATAAGATTACTTTCAGACCTGAAACAAGAGTTTTTAAAACCTCCAAGAGCAACGAGCTGAAATAAGGATAAGGTCCTGTTCTCTTTGCTTTCAAGCAACCCCAATCACTGCAAATAGTCCTCAATAACCAGCAACAGTAGCCGAACTTCAAGCAGATTACAAACTAAGAAAAAGTCACCACAAAGGACGTCCCTCCCTGGAAGTTTGATTTGCGCTAGAAATTCTTTTCCCTCACCAAAAAAATGCAAGCTAATGCTCTTTGGAATCGCCATGAGGAGAGTCACATATAGAACCAATACACATTTCCCATCCAACTCAGAGATACAAGCAAAAAACCAGTTTCAGGACCAAGATCTAAAGCACCCAGAAACTGAATTTAAACACACCAAAATCACCAACAAACCACACCAAACTGAAAGTAAGCAAATCCACACCAAACCCAAACAGAAATCTCCTCAAAGAACTGGAAAATCTTTATCTTTTTCACCCATATGGGATTCCTGATTGAAACCACCATTCACCAGCTTGAGCAGGTCTTTCACTTGCCGAAACTAGTCTTAGACAACGAGGGTTTTCATCCTCGAATCCGTTTCTTAGACCTCTAGTAACAAACCAGCAGCATCTTTGTAAGTCGTCACAATCCACCATGCTCCACTGAAGCTTGAAACTTCACTTTTAAATGCTCCTTCACAAGTTAGGGCAACCCAAAGCAAAACCCTGACCCCCCTTTAAGAAAACCACACCACTTTAGCTTTTCCCTTTTATTTTAAATTGATTTTCAATTCAAATATTAGCTTTATAATAAATTTAACTTATTTTTCTTGCCTTAGGCGTCCACCCTTAATCAGCATTCTAATTTACCTTTGATGCCTTTTAAAACAACTTAAAGTCATTACACTAAGCACCATGGTACAAATTTGTCCCCTTATGCCCCCTCAACATTAAAATATAAAGTTACCTTATAATATTCCACTTTTCGAAGCACAAATCAAATATTAAAATGATTTAACCTTAGTAACTTTATACCAACTGAATTTGTGCTACTATGACAAGCCTAACCTGGTCCAGCCACTCGAAGAAAACTTACTATTTTTAGTAAGTATTAAAAAATAGCAAGTGACATCCCAAAAGCTCAAACTGGAGAAATATTGATATGTGCCGAAAATACTAATATGTGTCGAGACTCACTGTAGACAGTGAGCACGAGACTGGCCTTGCTAAAATAGAAAGCCACATCTGAAAACCCAAAAAATCCCACAGAAAGGACTAGCACAAGGCATTCAAGTTCATCGGACAACTTCCACTCGTTGCCCAAACAAGAAACCCTACACTACTCTGCTTGACGGACCAGTTGCTAAATAACGCACTTACTAAAAATAGTGTGTCAAAACCAAATTAGTCCAAAAGAGGACATCGAAAATGGGGACATTATAGTCCACCCTTCCCAAAGATTACTTGTCCTCAAGGAATGCCAATACAACTCTGCAACCAACAAACTGGTCCACACTAAATCCAAAAATGATCCCGAGGTCCCAAGTAAATCTAGGAGATCTGTAGCACCATCCGCTCAAAATTTCATCCTGTGAGGTAAGTAATCAAATACCGCAAAGACTCAATAAACTCCTCAAAAGAATGCCCCTCAAGAGAACCAAATTAATGTACCACAGGAGTAAGCTCTAGAAAGATAACATTGGCTCTCTTATCCCAAACGGTCGTTGCACTACAACTCAGTGTGATTCTCAGGTTCCAAGTGAGTCTTATAAAGGAAACACTGTGTTGAAGCTATGCCACATTGATCATAACTGTCAAACCAATGTGCCCAAACCGCACTCTCCTATCTTGGACCTCCAAAGAGTTAAAATCATTAAAGCCCATAATAAAAAACCTAAAAGGATTGAAGCCAATGTCATGGAATATATCTCGCCAATGCAACTCAAAGAAGACTGCATCAATAAACTCACTGCCAATCACAATCCTAGTCTCCATGAAAATCACCCTACTCAACCATAAGAAATTAACCCCAGCATGACACCGCATGATGCCCAAAATGCAAGGCAAGTCAACCACTGCCATACCTCTGAAATCTACCAACTAGGTAATGCCTATGTTGATGCAAGCCGAAATAATAACATCAACACTCAACCTCCAAATGTCAAAAGAATGGTCCCAAACACACTAGCACGCCCAAACCACTGCAATCAAAATGACATTATCTAAAATAATGCATATCTTTGTGAAGTAACTGCAGTGAGTGGCATTCACCAGAGTGGAAACAATGAATGGGTAAACTGTGTGCGAAAGAACACTCATAGCCAGATATCCCAAAGCCTGCCCAAACTCAAAATCAATCTACTCACTAAAAAGTGTCATCACAACCAACGAAAGTAAGGGCAGCGGTAATCAAACTCAAATCCCACAGAAAATAGAGTAGCGATATGTATGGAGGTATCAACTGAGTCATCTCCTGGAATCAAATCATCTTTGCCATCCAATCTCAGCCATGAACTACTCAACTATTGGACCGTAGAAAACATCCAACTCATCTACAAATCCAAATCTGTAGTCATATGCAAGCTGTTCGGAAAGTAGATAGCGGTACTAATGCAGGAACTTGACCCACTGCTGCAATCTTGAGACGACTCCTCATGACGGGAGACTGCACCTAGGTTCCAAACCTTACTATTTTCACCCAATGCCATGCTACAACTAGGAGTATTTCAATAATCCAACTCAAAAAACGGATTGTCATATGCCACATCAATATCTACCTCAAACAAAGGGTTATTAATAAACTGAAGATTACTCCCAATTCCCAATTCCAACCAATCCTCTTGCTGGTCCAAGCTCTTATTTTCTGATTTTCTAGGACAATGCACAAGGTCATACTCCTCTTGGATGAGATCAAGCTCCATCATTACCTATTTGATCTTCTTTGCCCTTTCTCTACCTTCCTTCTCCTTAAACTGTAGAATCTCATAGAGTTGATCGTTTGCATAAAGAAGTGTTTCCTAGACACTTTCCAAAGCAAGCTTTGTAGAATTAATCTCGATGGTGAGCTCACTAACCTCTTCCCTTAACTGCTTAGACATAGTCAAGGTTTCATCTGCAAACTTGGTGGCTATATCTCTATCATGCATCATGTGTAAGTAGAGCTCTTCAATGCATGTAAATCAGAAATTGAAATATTAAGCTCACTTTGTCCCATAGATGCAGTATGAATTAAGTTTTGCACATGCATATGTTTGCTGTCCAAACTAGATAAAATGTGCACCTCATTTTCAGGGGAAACCAACAGTTGACTTTTCCAATCATGAACAAACAGGAACAATGAACTGCTGTTATGAGGCATGTTAAAATCAGAAATCAATTCACACTTGTCAACCCAGTTTCCATGGCTGTCTCAAATCTCATGTGCCTGTTCTTCAACACTTACCCCATCTTCGTCACCAAGCCTCTGCTCAAAATTAGCCCCCAGTAAAAACGTTTCTGATTTGTCTTCGGGATCTTGCCTCTCAAAATCAATTTTCTCTAAGGCATCCTTTTTACATTCTTTATGCTCCAAGGTTGGAACAGCAGCTTGGTCAAAAGAAGATTCTTCCCAGCTTGATTCTTCATCATACTTTGGTCCCCAAACACCTAGATCCCATGGTCCTATCACTATGAGCTGGTGTTTTCTTTTTGAAAGAGTATGCTCAACGTATACCTCCTGAGTGGTTGTATCCCAAATCGCCTGAGTCTCTTCCCTATAGTCCCCAATAGTGGACTGTGAATCCAATTCAACTAAGCTACAAGGTCTCTGCTCAAAATCAGCTACCTGCAATCTAAAATCAAATTCCTTTTCAAGTTTGAAAACATCACTATCAATGCCATCCTCTATGCATGGCTCTCGGAATGAAGTAAGGACATCATTACCATCAAAAAGGAATTCATCCCAATGAGGATCCTTGTCATACTTAGGTGTCAACACACTAGGATCCCAAATGTAGAAAGGCTGATCACTATGTTTAGAGAATAAGTGTTCACCATGCTCCTCTTGAGTAGTTACCTTTCTGAGTAAGTCACTCTCCAACTCAAAATCACTGAAATCATCATAATCATCTTTCTCCATAGACTTGATTTGGAAGTCCAGCCCGAAGCCACCTATGTCACCATTACCGACATGGGATAAAGTATCATCATTATTAGCTGATTCAAAAACATCATCTCCTTTGTTTTCCTCATGCCCATCATATAAAGGCATCTCAACTTCATTGGATAGCTCTAAAGGAGTATACAAGGCTGTTGTTTCCACAATTCCTTCATGCACAACCTCATCTAAAGTAGTTGCATGCATGACCAAAGAATCATCTTGAGGCTCCGTCACACATTCATCAAGCTTTAAAGCAACCACTTCATCTGAATTTTTTTGCTATGAACTTCTCTTCAACAACCTTCTCTTCATTGAACGCATGAGGTCTCAACTTTGCCATCTCCCTGGAATGAAGTTTTGGTTCCTTCTTGTCAAACCTCTCTATGAGTCTCTCAGTAAACTCAGTATAAGAAGTAATCTAAGCATGCCCCATTATGATCATCCCATGGTGCCACCACTTGTGTGCAACTCCATCAAGGTGCATAACAGCGTATTTTATGGCTTCTTTCTCAGACATGGTGTTTAGATTGAAGTATGTGCCCATCCTTTGAACCCATGCTCTCGCTGAAATCACACCCGACCCATCAAAGTAAGGAATGCTAAGTTTTCCATCTTCCCTTCGTAAGTCTATTGCTGATTGGCTGACCTCCGTTGTCCCACGTCCTTATTTTGCCCCAAACAGTCCAATCTTTGTACGAATTGTGCAAGTTGTTGATTGATCTCTTGAGCACATTGGGCTGCTCTTTCCTGACCTCTAACCACTGTATCCAAGAGTTGCATCATACGATCTTGCTTACTAATATTTATTTCAACTTCATTTGTTCTTTCCCCCATGTTTTCCTAGTACCTTCTCTCTCGGTCACTCATGCTCATAGATAATCACACCCACTGGTTGGCAAAACTGATTTGGCTCTGATACCACTGTAATAAACAACCCCCAAATATTTTATTTTTATTTTTTTGTCCCCTTCAATTGTTGTATGATGGTTCTGTGTTTTGTTTTCTGATTAGTTTGTTTGAAGTTTTCACATGCCATTCATGATATAGAGATGCCAAAAGATTTATAACTAAATGCAAAGGAAACATACAAGAAACTAGCTAGGCAAATAACATTCTTCTCCTTCAATATTCAGATTTTCATTGACAAGAAAGTGCAGATTTTAACATCCATTTATATCAGAAAATAAGACTACTTTCAAACCTGAAACAAGACGCCAGACAGCAGTTTTTAAAACCTTCAAGAGCAATGAGCTGAAACTGTTAGAATAAATTATATTCTTATATTTATTTAATGGTCAATGTTGTTTAGTCTTTTTTGTTGTTACTGTTTCTACAGTAACTTGCTGTTAGGTAGATATATTTAATATCTACAGTGCTTTATGCACTCTATAAATTGTAACCTCTTTTTATGTTAATACAAGAAGTTTTTTACCATTTCATGGTATCAGAGCCGTCTAGGGTTTCTGGGCGAGTTTCAAAAAAAAAAATCTGTAATTCGTGAAAAATACTCACGTGAGATTTCGTGGCTCTTTGTCTGAAAAAAAGTTCGAGGGTTTCTGTAGTGCAAAAAAAAAAAAAAAAATCGCGTTTTTTTAAGGTGAAAATCGAGGGTTTTGTCTGAGACTTTCGTGAGTATTTACTCACTAAAAATTTCAACCCTCCTATGGAAAAATCGTGGTAGTCTTCTGGTAAAAATCTGGGGCCGTTTTTTGCAGAACTGGGCGCGATTTTAAACTCCTTATACGGTCGCGTTTTCTCAAGTCTCTTCTGCAACACGCGATTTTTTCCTTCTGTTGCCGCGTTTTTCTCTTGGCCACGACCTGCACGCGTTTTCTGTTCACGTTTTTGTTGGTACGCATTTTTCATATGCATTCTGGGCACGTGTTTTTCTCAGATCTGGTCTGTTTTTCGTGATTTTTTAAACCTGCGTTTTTTCAGACGTGTTTGTAGCCTTTTACTTCTGATTTCGTGTGTTTTTTTGGTCTCATTTTGGACGTCTTTTGTGCCCTAGCTAAGGCGTTTTTTTAACTCTGCATTTAGACGCGATTTCTGGAAGTTTTTTGCTGTTTTCTGCAAATTTCTGGTTGACCCATGGCCGCCTAGGGTTTCTGCCAGCTCGACTAGGGTTTTGTCCCTCCGTTTCAAGTCAAAAAAAATTTCTGATCGCAGATTCCTTCTGGGTTTTCCGAGATCTCAACTGGGTCGTCGTCCATTTTTTCTGGGTACCTCGTTTTCTGTGCATCGAAATTTGTGCCTCAGTTTGAAGTCGAAATTTTTTTCTGATCGCAGATTCCTTTTGGGTTTTGCAAGATCTCAACTGGGTTGTCACTAGATTTTTCTGGGTACCTCGTTTTCCATGCCTCGAAATTCGTGTTGTCAAATTTTTCTGGGTATTCTTCCATTCTTCTGGGTTTTTGTTTCTCTTTTCTGGGTTTTCAGTAAAACCTCCAAATCCGTGTTCGGATTTCTGTATTTCTGTTTTTTTTGCATTATCTTGCCTTCACCCGTTTGACCTCGAGGTACGTGATGGCATCTCTCACGAACATAATGCTCGAAAGTAGCCAGAAGTTCAACGGGAAGAATTACAACACCTGGAAGCAGCGTATGCTGACAATCTTTGAATATCGTTGTCTCGATCAAGTCGTCTTAGGGCACTCACCTCGACCCACTGTAGCCGGAAAAGACCAGGATAAATGGGATGAACGCAATCGGGAAGCCGTCATGCTCATCAAGCTTTCTGTCACTGACGATCAACTGCCACAAGTGCCGTCAGGAAAAACAGCTGCTGAGGTATGGACAACCCTGAAGGATCTCCATGAAACGTCAGATAAGAGTCGTGCGTTTTTTCTTAAGAACATGCTTTTTTCAATAATGATGGACGAGAAGCACACTACTCTTCAAGAGCATCTGACAAAGATCAAGGAGATTCGCGACCAGCTGGAAGCCATTGGACGAAAGATGGAGGAAGAGGACATGGTCGTCATTACTCTGAAGAGTTTGCCGAAGTCTTACGAGCATTTCATTGAGACGCTCAATATTACTTCAACAAATGTTGACTTGAAGTTTCCAGACTTGTGTAACAAGCTTCTACAACAGGATCGTTGGAGACAGCAGTTTGGAAGCAGTGCCAGTTCGTCCTCTACAGAACAAGCGTTCTCAGCCAAATCTTCTGCTAAGAACAAAGGGAAGCCTCAATCTTCTCAGCCAAAAGGCTCTGGTTCTTCTTAGGACAGCAAGAAGAAGAAGAACGTTCAGTGCAATTATTGCCACAAATTCGGTCACAGTAAGGCTGATTGTAGCACTTGGTTGGCTTCTGAACAAAAGAAGCAGGGAGGATCTCAACAGAAGGCACATGTCGCTGAGCACACTGAGCAGAAAGAGTCTGCATTCTTTGCGTTTATGGCCAAGAGAACTGCAGATCCGATACATTCTTCTGCCTGGTATATCGACTCAGGGGCATCGCGACATTTTACGCATCGTCGGGATTGGTTCACAAAGTTCGAACCCTTCTCAGATTCTGTCATTTTTGGAGGAGGCGAAGAGTACACAGTTGCTGGTAAGGGCACTGTCCAGATTCACTCAGGAGGAAGAAATTTCCTCTTTCTCGATGTCTACTATGTTCCAAGCATGGAACATAATCTCCTCTCAGTCAGTCAAATCATGCGGCATTCTCCTCAGCTAGATGTTGTTTTTAGCTCGTCCACTTGCAACATCGTTGATAGGGAGACTCGTACAACAATTGCTATGGGCCTTGAGGATCATGGTTTGTATCGACTTGCTGATTCCGGTGATTCTCAGGAGCACGCTCTAGCAGCCCGAAGTACAACCATCAGCAAACTTTGGCATCAGCGTTATGGGCACTTGAATGTCCACTACCTCTCTCAGTTATCTCGAGAGGGTCTTGTTGCTGGTCTACCTGAGATCCAAACTAAAAATCATGGAGTTTGCGGCGCCTGTCAAGCTGGCAAGCAGCATCGGACACCGTTCTCGGATGGTGATTCTTGGTGAGCCTCCAAGGTACTTCAACCGGTTCACGCTGATGTATGTGGACCGATGAACACTCCTTCTGTTACTGGGTCCAGGTACTTTTTATTGTTTGTTGATGATTTCAGTCGCAAAATGTGGGTGTATTTTCTGAAACAAAAGTCAAATATGTTCAGCACCTTTCAACAGTTTAAAGCCTTAGTTGAGAAAGAATCGGGTTCTCAAATTGTTACTCTAAGGTCAGATAATGGGGGGGAGTTTTGTTCAGCTGACTTCTCTTCTTTTTGTGCTGCACACGGCATTAAGCGCCAACTTACCACACCCTACACCCCTCAGCAGAATGGTGTCGTCGAACGCAGGAACCGCACCATTACCGAAATGGCTCATTCTATGCTCGAGTACAGAAATGTACCTAAGAAATATTGGGCTGAAGCAGTCTACACTGCCGTCTACCTCTTGAATCGGTCACCTACACAGGCCGTTAAGAAGATGACTCCAGAAGAAACCTGGTCAGGACGCAAGCCTAAGGTGGGCCATTTGAAAGTCTTCGGTTCTACCGCTCATGTATGGATTCCAGATGCCAAACGTGCCAAGTTGGACTCCAAGAGCCAGACACTTATGTTTACTGGCTACAGCGACAATCACAAAGCCTACAAGTTGGTTGATGTGGAGACAGGTCGTCTCATATTCAACCGTGATGTTGTGATTGATGAGACTACTGGTCCCTTTGTTCCTACAACAAGTCCTGCGGATCAACCTATGAAGGTTCCTGATGAGGGTGTTCGTCTTCCTCTTGGTTCCCATGATGGGAGGGCTTCAGAGCATTCTGACTCTGAAGATGAGGAGTCTACTGGTCCTGAGCTCGCACCACCTGACTTTCCTCAGGATTCACATTCAGATGACTTTGTTCCAGAAATCCCAGGCGATGTTGTTACTCCTATTTCAGATGTTGGCACTTCTACTCGTCGGCCAAAGTGGTGGGCCAAGACAATCGGTGATCTTCATGATGATGAACTCATTAAGGGCCGATCAACTCGTAGCAAGAGCAAGCAGCAGTCCACAGTCAACTTTGCTCTTATGGCCAACATTCACAGCATCTACGAGCCTCATACATATTCCGAGGCTAAAGGAATTCCAGAGTGGGAACAGGCTATGCAGACAGAATATCATAGTCTTCTGAAGAATCACACCTGGGTTCTTTCTGATCTTCCTCCTAGGAAGAAACCTATCAGTTGCAAATGGGTTTACAAGGTCAAGTATCATGCAGATGGTACTTTGGATAAATACAAGGCAAGATTAGTTGCTCGGGGATTCACACAGCGGGAGGGCATCGATTACGAGGAGACCTTCGCTCCTACTGCCAAGATGAGCACCATTCGTCTTCTTCTCGCTATTGCAGCCCAATTTGGTTGGACAGTTCATCAGATGGACGTCAAGAGTGCCTTCCTCAACGGTGATTTGCAGGAAGAAGTCTACATGACGCAGCCTCCTGGTTTCAAGGTTGCCGGCAAAGAACAGCAAGTGTGTAGGCTCGTGAAAGCGCTCTATGGACTGAAACAAGCTCCCCGTGCATGGTATTTCAAGATTGATCAGTATTTGGTTGATCATGGTTTTCAACGCAACCCTTCTGACAGTAATCTGTATGTCAAACACTCTGGTGATGATATTCTATTTCTTGTTGTCTATGTTGACGATTTGATCATTACTGGCAATTCAGCACATTTCATTGCAACAATCAAACAGGATTTGTGTCAGACTTTTGACATGACAGATTTGGGGCTTCTCCATTATTGTTTGGGTATTGAAGTTTGGCAGACCGATGGTAGCATCTTCATCTCTCAGTCAAAATATGCCAGAAGTTTGCTTGACAAATTCCGGATGCAGGATTGCAAACCTGCTTCCACACCCATGGAGAAGGGGCTGAAGTTGTCAGCCAACTCTGATTCACCTCCGGTCGATGAAACGACCTTCAGGCAACTAGTGGGCAGTCTCATCTACCTCACTGCCACTAGACCTGACATCAGTTTTGCAGTGAGCTACATCTCTCGCTTCATGACAGCTCCTAAAGCTGATCATTGGATTGCAGCAAAGCGGGTGCTGAGATATGTTAAGGGCACTTCCGACTATGGCATTCTGTATGGCAGATGCAAAGATCCAAAGTTGATTGGTTACACAGACTCAGATTGGGCAGGTTCCGTGGATGATCGAAAATCTACTTCTGGGTATGTATTCAGTTTGGGTACCGGTGCTGTAACATGGACCAGCAAGAAGCAGCAGGCAGTAGCTCTTTCCTTGACAGAAGCTGAATATCGAGGAACAGTTAAAGCAGCATGTGAGGCAGTTTGGCTTCGTAGGATGCTTTCTGACATGCAAATGTCACAAGCAGGTCCTTCTCCCCTCTACACTGATAACCAAGGGGTGCTCAAACTGGCCAAAAATCCAGTCTTCCATGAACGTACCAAGCATGTTGAGCTTCATTGTCACTACATTCGCCAGCTGGTAGAAGACGGATCAGTTCAGCTGCAGTATGTTCCAACAGCGGATCAGACTGCAGATATTCTCACCAAGTCTCTGAGCCCGGACAAGTTTGTAAAATTTAGGGGGCAACATGGTGTTGTTGACGGATTGACCATTAAGGGAGGGTGTTAGAATAAATTATATTCTTATATTTATTTAATGGTCAATGTTGTTTAGTCTTTTTTGTTGTTACTGTTTCTACAGTAACTTGCTGTTAGGTAGATATATTTAATATCTACAGTGCTTTATGCACTCTATAAATTGTAACCTCTCTTTTTATGTTAATACAAGAAGTTTTTTACCATTTCAGAAACAGGGATAAGGTCATATTCTCTTTGCTTTCAAGCAACCCCAATCGCTGCAAATAGTCCTCAATAACCAGCAACAGTAGCCGAACTTCAAGCAGATTACAAACTGAGAAAAAGTCACCACAAAGGACGTCCCTCCCTGGAAGTCCCTCACCAAAAAATGCAAGCTAATGCTCTTTGGAATCGCCATGAGGAGAGTCATAGATAGAACCAATACCCATTTCGATATCACCATCCAACTCAGAGATGCAAGAAAAAACTAGTTTCAAGACCAAGATCTAATGCACCCAGAAACTGAATTGAAACAAACTAAAATCACCAACAAACCACACCAACACGAAACCCAAACAAAAATATCCTCAAAGCACTGGAAAATCTTTATCTTTTTTGCCCAGATGTGATTCCTAATTGAAACCACCATTCACCAACTGGAGCAAGTCTTTCACTTGCTGAAACTAGTCTTAGACAACGAGGGTTTTCGTCCTCGAATCCATTTCTTAGACCTCTAGTAACAAACCAACATCTCTGTAAGTCGTCACAATCCACCATGCTCCAATGAAGCTTGAAACTTCACTTTTAAATGCTCCTTCACAAGTTAGGGCGACCCAAAGCAAAACCCTAACCCCCCTTTAAGAAAACCACACCACTTTAGCTTTTCCCTTTTATTTTAAATTGATTTTCACTTCAAACATTAGCTTTATCATAAATTTAACTTATTTTTCTTGCTTTAGGCGTCCACCCTTAATCAGCATTCTAATTTACCTTTGATGCCTTTTAAAACAACTTAAAGTCATTACACTAAACACCATGGTACAAATTTGTCCCCTTATGCCCCCTCAATATTAAAATATAAAGTTACTTTATAATATTCCACTTTTCGAAGCACAAATCAAATATTAAAATGATTTAAACCTTAGTAACTTTATACCAATTGAATATGTACTATTGTGACAAGCCTGACCTGGTCTAACTACCCGAAGAAGACTTACTATTTTTTGTAAGTAATAAAAAATAGCAAGTGACATCCCAAAAGCTCAAACTGGAGAAACACTGATATGCACCAGAAATACCGATATGCGTTGAGACTCACTGTAGACAGTGAGCACCAAACCGGCCTTGCTAAAAATACAAAGCCACGTTTGAAAAGCCGAAAAACCCCACAAAAAGGACTGGCACAAGGCATTAAAGTTCATCGGACAACTTCCACCCGTTGCCCAAACAAGAAACCCTTCACTGCTATGCCTGTCGGACCAGTTGCTAAATATATAACTTACTAAAAATAATAAGTGTGTCAGAACCAAACTAATCCAAAAGAGGACATCGAAAATGGGGACATTAGATATGCATTTCCTTTCCTCCTTTTTTTTCATTTTTTTTGCAAAATTTCAAGCATACAATGTCTGATTTTTTAATTTTTTTTGCACTTTTCAGTTGAAACCTGCATTCAAAATTTAAAAAAAAAAAACATGAGCAACAGTGGGAGTGAAAGTGAAAATGAAGTACAAAATAGAAGAGAAAGTGGTGAGAGTGTTAGTGGAGAGTGTTAGTGGAGAGCAACCAAACCCATACCAATGCCCTTCAACAATCATGGAATGCTATGCAAAGGGACCTTTAAACAAAAAAAAAAACCTTTCCTTCAATATGTTACACCCATGGGCCAAAGACAAAAAAATTCAAGAAGGGGTAAGGTGTGGAATTGCCATGTTTTCCATAAGAATTTTAGGGGCAGCTACACAAGGGTAAGGTGTCATTTTTTGGGTGAGGTGGGCCATGGGGTTAGAATGTGTCTTGAGTTAAAAAAGCATGGAGCAATAGAGTGCCAAAGATTGCAAATGGAGGTCGATGGGGTTCAAGGTGCGTCATCTTCTTTTCCAAGTGCGCAATCAACTATGCCTATGCCTTCCACGGTTGGTAGTAGTGAAGTTGCCACAAGAGGAAAGAGGAAGGTGAGTGGTAGTGGGAAAGGAGCTTCAATTAAGTCTATGTTTAATAACCAAGCACGAGAAGCCACCGAATCTTCCATTGCCAAATTCTGTTTTGCCCATACCCTCCCATTTCATGTGGTCCGTTCATCTTATTTCAAACAAATGGTTAAAGATATAGCCACTATTGGTCCATCATTCATACCCCCTGGAGATCATAAGCTACGCACCACCCTCCTAGACAAAGAGTACACCAAAGTCAATGTGTTAATGGAGGATATGAGGCGAACATGGATGAGGACGGGTTGCTCTATAGTGATGGATGGGTGGACTAATGTTAAACATCAGTCACTCATCAATATCATAGTTGCATACCCTGTTGATTCTTATTTTCTTAGAGCCATAGATTGTTCGGGGAAACGTAAGGATGTAGACTTCCAGTTTTCCATTTTGAGAGATGCCATAGAGGAGGTTGGGGCTGCTAATGTGGTGCAGGTGATCACCGATTCAGCACATGTGTGCAAATCGACAGGTTTGATGGTGGAGGGTACTTATAGGCACATCTTTTGGACCCCATGTGTTCATGCATTGAAAGACATAGGGAAGTTGGATTGGATGAACCAAGTGGTGGCAGAAGCTAAAGATTCAAATGTTCATTTCCAATCACCACACCTCATTTGCTCTCTTCAAATCATTTTCAAAAGAGTTTCTCAAAATTGTTGAGACAAGGTATGCCACTTCATTTTGTTTCACTTTCAATTTTTCAAATTTTGAAACTTCAAAGATTTCAATTTGTATTCTAAATTTGAATTTGTTTTAATGAATCATTAAATCAATGAATATAGACATGCCACATACTTCATCTTGTTGGAGAGGATGTTTGAGGTGCGTGAGCCTCTACAATTGATGATGGTCAATGCAAAGTGGACTAGATGGCCTAATTCAAGTTCTGCTCAAGGAAAAGCCATCAAACAAAAGATCCTCGATGATGATTGGTGGTCCAATGTGAGGTAAGAAATATTAGATTGCTAATTTTCATATTAAATTTCTGATTTTAATATTTTAATTTTATTGTCCAGTGTTCCAACTTCTAAAGTTTCTAACATGTCAATTCTTTTGAACTTTTTGTTCGCATTTTGCATATATATTTTGTCCTTCATCTCACCTATTGTAAATGTCATCCGATATGCTAATACAAACTCTCCTAGTCTTGGAGAGAGAAATGAGACATTTGACAACATGCTTGGGAAGATCAAGTAAACTATTTTGGCAAAGAATCCCTATTTGGGTTTATATGAGCAACACACTAGGCCCATTGTGACGCGGAAGTGGAACACAATGAACACCCCACTTCATATGGCTGCCTTTGCTCTAAATCCCAAATGGTATGCACCAAGGGATGGTAGGGTGCCTCCATGCGATGATCTTGAGGTTTTAGATGGGTTCACACGGGCCATTGATAAGATGTATTCAGTAGAGCAAGTTTTAGTACTTCGGAGACAATTCCTTGACTTTGCTAATGTTCATGGCCCAACTTTGAGTAAACCACAGGCGAGGTTGGATAGAGCTGTATTACCTCAAACAGACCCTATTGGATGGTGGACATGGCATGGGAGGGATACATTGCAATTGAAGACACTTGCTACTCGCCTTCTTGCACAGGTTGCCAATTCCTTTGCTACAGAGGGCAATTGGTCCACATATAGCTTTATCCACTCCCTCAAGAGGAATAGACTTACCTCTAGACGAGCGGAGAAGCTAGTGGTCGTGCATAGTGCTCTTCGGCTTCAGGATTGGCAGACTCCAGAGTATCGACAGACTCCAGCTCTACGGTAGGATATTGACCCCGAAGACATGGCCCAAGTTGATGAGGAGGAGACACCAAAGGGTTTGGTTGGAATTTTGTTGGTTGAGGCTGAGGTGGACCATCGCAGTGGCAATGGCAGTGACTCAAGAGGATGACTCTGATTTTGATGCGGTTATGGGAGATGCAAATTAGGGGCAGCAGTGCTACTGCTCTTTGTTTATTGTATTTTGATTTTCATATCATGATTCATAATGTAAAACTTTAAACTTTAAGACTATGACAGCAATGTAGCCTTTGGACATTTTGATATAAGTTTATATTTAACTAAGTTACTGATTCGTCGCTTGGAGCCTCCGGATACGATACGATTCGATTCGGATTTGAAATTCGGATTCGATACGATTCAAATTCAGACAAGATTTGAATTTCTGCCTACAGATATGCCCAGGATACGACTTGCCTCTGTGGATTCGTCTAGGATACGCCCAGACCGAATCCGACACGAATCCAGACGCGTGAACATCTAGGCCACGGAAAAAGCGCCTTTTTTTGCAATTTTAAATTATTTTTTTGACTAAAAGTTGACTTCTAAATAATAAAATATTCATTCCAACCCTAATCTTTGCCTCCAAACAAATCAAATAGGTAAAAACACTCTCATTTAACAATTTGTGAATGAAAAACAAGCTTTTTTGCCTCCATTGCTGAACTTTCTCTCTTGCTTGCACAAGCTTGAATAGACTTGAAGGCTGATCATTGGTTGTTCAAAGTTGATTGTTGTGCTATTCTTAAGCACTTGCAAGTGTCTGTTCATTGCCAAGAAAATCGTAGAGCAAGATTTGTTCAAAAGAGGTAGGTTTCTTTGAAGTTTTTTTATTTTATTCTTCAATTTTTTTTAACAAATGAACTATTTTGTTTTGTTTTTAAGTTTTTGTTTTGTTCTCATTCTTTTAAATTTTTTAGTTTCAAATTTCAATACCAAAATTATTTCAATTTGTTGTGCCTTAGGTATTACAATGGCATCCGCTTCTAACTCCTCAGGCCAATCTCGTTTCAAAATAAACCCAACCTCTCCCCTTTGGACATATGTAGAAATGGCTCAACAATATCCAAGTGGTGGAGTATATGTTTGGATTTGTAGTCATTGCAAAGTTCAATATACGAGCTCATACAGTCGAGTGAAAGCGCACTTGTGTGAGATCCCTGATAATGGCATCAAACCTTGTCCAGGACCTCCAGAAGGTGATGGCAAAGGCCTTCCAGATGACGTAGTGTTGAAATATATTGATGTGCAAGAAAAAGCAAAGCAAAAAGCTGGTAGTCTTAAAACAAGCCATCCCTTGAAGAAAGGATCTCGATCCATGAAACCCCCTACACCACCTACTTATCTTCCAGCTACAGAAAGCCATCCATTTATGAACATCCCTCAAGAGCAAACCGTGCCCTCTTCAAATAAAAGATCTAAGGGACCGTTGGAAGTTTCATTTCAGAATGAAGCAAGAAAGATTGTTGATCAAGACATAGCAAGATGTGTCTATGCCAATGGATTGGCATTCAACGTTGTTCATTCACCATATTGGCAAAAAATAGTGAAATCTATTAATGAGGCTCCAAAGGGGTATAAGGGCCCAGGTTTTGAGAAGGTGTGTTGCACCTTATTGGAGAAAGAGGTGAAACATGTACCAAACGCTTTGAAGCCCATGAGGGATTCGTGGATCGAAACAAGGGTGACCATCGTTTCTGATGGATGGAAAGATGCAAAAAATCGCCCATTGATCAATGTTATTGTCGTGTCCCCTAAAGGGGCAATGTTTTTGAGAGTGGTCGATTGTGAAGGACAGGTAATTTCCATTTATTGCTAACATCCTTTGCCAAGCTATTGAAGAAGTGAGCCATCAAAATGTTGTGCAAGTTGTAACCAACAATGCCAAAAATTGTAGGGCTGTTGGGTTATTGGTTGAGGAGAAGTATCCACACATTTTTTGGACACCTTGTGCTCTCCATTCCCTCAATCTAATGCTACAAAAAATTGGATCCAAAATTGAGTGGATCAAACAGGTGTATGCTAAGGGCAAAGACATCCAAATGTTTGTCACCAACCACCATATGACACAAGGAATATTTAGACAATTCTCAAAATTGGAGATGTTGAAGGTAAGTTAATTCTCAATATTTTTAAATTTTAAATTTTAAATTTTGATTTTGTAAATTTAAATTATATTTTTATTTTTATTTTTATTTTCAAACAGGTTACCAAGACCTGTTTTGCCTCCAACACAATTGTGTTGAGACGACTTATAAAGGTTCGTGAGGCACTCTATGCCATGGTAATCAGCCCTAATTGGCCATATGGAGGCAATCTAGCAATGAAAGGGCAAATAGGGTCAAGCAAAGGATCCTAGATGATAGTTGGTGGGATCGTGTTGAGTATCTCATTAGTTTCACTGAGCCCATATTGAGCATGATCCATCACACAGACATGGATAGACCTTATTTGGGCGAAGTATGTGATGGTATCGTAATCAACTCAATGATTGGGAAGATGAAATCCATCATCAATGCAAAAGAGGAAGATCCTGAAGAAAAGTTCTTCAAAGAGCTACAGGAAATCATTGTTGATAGATGGAACAAAATGACCACTCTGTTGCATCTTCTCGCTTTTGCATTGAGTCCCAAATATTATAGTCTTGAGATACTTTCTGCTTCATCGAGAGTTGCTCCATATAGGTATGCTAAAGTGGCTCAAGGGTACAAGGCAGCTTTTCATAGACTCTTCAATGATCGTGACCAACGTGATCAAGTGAGGGTTGAGTTCACGGCTTTTGCATGCTCCGGTAGTGTTGATCAGAATCTTGATGCTCTTCGAGACAAGTACAGGGTGGATGCTCATAGTTGGTGGTACTTCCATGGGCAAGAATACAAGCACCTCCAACCTATTGCAATAAAAAATTTATCCCAAGTAAGTTTTATATTTTGTAATTTTAATTTTAATTTATAATTTTATATTAATTAATAATTTTGTTTAGTTAAATTTTGTAACTCTTAACTATTTAATTTGGTCTTAATAGGTTGCTAGTTCATCTTCTTCTGAGAGGAATTAGAGCACATACTCCTTCATCCACTCAATAAAACACAATAGGCTACATTCAAAAAAGGTAGAGGATTTGGTGTATGTGCATTTAAACTTGCGCCTCCTTACACACAAACAAAGTTCCTACAAAGAAGGAGACACAAGGAGGTGGGATGTTGAGCCAAAGCAGCTTGACTTGGATGCTTCCACAAGTCACTTAGCTGCACTTAATATTGATGATGAGTATGAGCCTGAAGCAGTTATTGAGCATAACAGTGGTACTGTCAATGCTAGTGGCAGTGCTTGTGCGAGTGCCACTAATGCTATTTGTGGTTCTATACAAAATGTAGCATCTAATGATGCTGATGATGCTGCTTTTTTCGATGACCCATATGATTCGGATTGATCAATGATCAATAATGGCTGATTGTAAACACTTGACATTTTTATGTTTGAACTTTAATTTATAATTTTATATCATGACATTCGAGTATCACTAATATTTTAATATTTGACAATGAAAGTGGTGATGTATTTTTGCTATGTTATTAGGCTATTAATATGGTGGTGTATTCTGAACTTAATTACTGCTGCAAATATGTATATATTTCTGATTTTTATATGTTTTTTGTATTACCGTACCCAAAATGTACCCAACCCCAAAAAAAAATTTGACCGAATCCCATACCAAATTCGCGTACCCGTACCCGAATCCAAAAACGAATCGGTAACTTAGTTTATAAATTATAACTTGGAGGTTGTTTCATGATTCATGTATGTTAATTTTGAATTTTGAATGTGTATTGAGTATTGACAAATAATGTTGAACACAAATGTTATATGTTAAGGTTCTATAATGTATATTATGCATGCCTTATCCATGATTTCATATAAATATTTAAAATTACTCTATATACTTTAAATTTTCCCTATATTTTATATAGCCGTCCCCCCGCCGTCCCCAAATTTGGCCACAAAATCCGGAAACTTGGGGACTCGTCCCGCCGTCCCCTGCCGTCTCCGTCCCGGAAACTTGGGGTAACACTGGTTGGTACATATCATCTCACATTTGGAAATATTACATCAAAAACAGAATTAATTCAGAGGCCGCCAAGAGAGTGAACTCTGATTTTTTGTCCATGCAATAGCCATTAAATGGTAGTGTCAACAACGCTCTCATTAAAGTTTAACAAAATATTTAGATTCAACAACCAAAGGGCTCTAAATTGCAGCCAGGACTGAAACCAACTACTAGGACTTGTAGCCTTCTGTTTTCTTTTGCACTTTTCTTTCATCTTCTCATTGTTGCAACTTGCATATGTGTGGGAACTTGAAAGAGGAGAGTACTAGCTATGCATAAAAACCCAAATTTGATATGCATCAAATGATGCTACTTCACTCCTTTGAGAACTTCAGACCTATTACAAAAAGTTGACGCATTTTATAGCCCCTTTTGGCCCTATTAATGTTGTAGTTGATGTAATTTTGTTATTCTTAATTCTTGGCACAGGATCTGCAATTTGTATATTTCTTCTAATATTTTTTATTCATTGTTTGTTATTTAATATTCATTATTGAACTCCAAACATAAAATCAATTGGAACCATCTTGAATTTTCTTAAAAACCACTTCAAATTCTAAGGAGTTATTCAAATAAGGGTCATAAATGTTATAATATTGAAAACTGTCAACAGACTAACAGAAAGAAATAATATCATATTCTACTATCCAGAAGGCAAATCAGGCAAAACATTCTGCAAAGTTATTAAACTTATTGAATATATCAGAAATCTATTACTGGTGCAAAATCGTAGAGAGAACTGTAAGAAGAGGAATACAAATGCTCTGAAGCTAATCTAATCATTAAAAAATGGTCTGAAAATGAGCATACCTTTTGCGCCCAGGTTTGCTGCTCTCATTCCCCCTTCCTACTCTGCCACTGTTATCAGTATTTTGATCCATTGCTCCTAAACCACCTGCAAGTTCCCTTTCTGCAGAGGTGGAGCATGTGCAAGTTTGGAAATGATGGAGAATTGCACAAGAAATATTATTTAAAATCAGGCAAAAGCAATTTCTGTGTGGAACCAAAATAAGATGATCCCAAATGACAAAGAAAGGCATATGCCCACATCCTTAATCTTCATTTTTAGAAAAATATGCAAACAAAGCTAAAAGCAAGGAGTTAAAAAAGTACCACGTCGAAGCTCCTCATCAAATTTTTTCATATATTTATCCAGGCGCTGAATATGCCCATCTACCTACAAATCACCTATTAGTAATTAGATTGAAATGTAATCTAATTTTAACAAGAATAGAAAAGTCATTTTGTAAATCACATGATAAACAATTAGGACAACATAAATGAATATTTATAGCTCTGCAGTAATGATGTCCTATGAAATACAGATTACCACAATGATTTGTAAATTGCCAGTGCTATCATATGGATTTGTACTGTACTTGCATCATAGTTTGCAAACTTGGTGAGTTCTCACCTGTCTAGGGAGATGTTACAAGTTTTATGCTTAGCAAGTAATTCGCAAGACACTTTTGCGCCAATCCCTGCAGAGAAACTCATGAATTTCTCAGCAAGACTTACCTGGAACTCATCAGTTCTCTCTGTTATATTTTGTGTTTTTTTTGCCATTTTTGTCTTCTGCAGTTAGGATGTCAGCAGCATGTTTTGTCATTTTTGTCTTCTGCAGTTAGGATATCAGTAGTGTGAATTAACTGTTGAGTGATTGAAAGGATTTATCAATGGTTGGTTAAAACTTAAAAGTGATATAATTATGAAATTGCATGCCCCATGAAGGCGCCAGTGGCCTCAAAGGCCTTAATTCGGGCTTGGTAGCAGGGTTCTATTTATCTATGGTTGTTTAAAACTTAGAAGTGATAAAATTATGAAATTGCATGCCCCATGAAGGTGCCAGTGGCCTCAAAGGCCTTAATTGGGGCTTGGTGGCAGGGTTCTACTCCTTTATACCTACCACCCAAGCCCCATAGTGCAACAGCTAACATGCCCAGGGCACTGCCCCGAACCCCACTAGGGGATGCCACCCCCAGACCCTTGCTCTGGTTTCAAAAATTATTATATAAATTGTTTTGAGCTGTACCAGAAGGAAAAGCAGATATATTCCCTTTATTTGGATTGAAATACCAAAAAAAAGCATTTCAATCCCCCCAGTTTTTAGCAGTTTTTATTCTCCCAATAAAATCTCAATGAGTTGAACTGCATTTATATTTATAGTTTACTGAGTCAATCACAATTTGGAGTAATGCTACTACAATAAAAAATAGACTTATGTGTTATCTATATTCAAATTTAATGTGTCATGCATTATGTAAATTTATCTTATGCATTTATGTAATTTTTTTTGTTTGCTGAGTCCTGAATCTAAGAAAAAATCATGGGCTGCTGACCTTCTGCTGAATCTGAGTTTTCAAGCTATGCTTTGCATAATGAACAATTAAGACAAAATAAATTATTATTTATAGTGCTACTGCTATAGAAATAATATTAAAGACAACAAGACAGATTGCAAAATAATCTGTAAATTGCCAATGCTGTCCTATGGATTTGAAACATACAACAATTATAATCAGCACTTAAGGTTTATGTGAGTGCGCAATCTCAGATGTACATAAACAATAAAAAATTGAACTACACACTGCTATAATGATACAAGATAGTTAACCAGTGGATAACAGCAAGCATAGAATTTTCATCGACCAATTTAACAATACAAATTTGGAATAAAATTTTAAAATTCCATTCTATATTTGCACAATCAAGAGAAACTAAGTTTTAAAATTTAGTCAATTGGCTAAATTCATCCTCTATTCTTATATGTCAAGATACAGATAATTCTATGAAGTAGGCAATCAAAAAGACAGTCAATTTATGTTAGAGAAATGACAAGTCACGAAATAGATAAGCAACATGTAAGAAGGAGAAACAAGATTTCCTGAATAATAAAAATTTTAACTCTATGGACATGAGTGACCTCCCAGAAAGTCCCAATGCTTCACCCCTATGAGCATCACCTAGATGCAATGAGTGCTAAGTGGATCGTTCATTCTCATAAGAGATGGGTTCATGTGAACCACTACTCGTAAAATATGGGTCATTGAGTTTGACTCAAAAACTATGCAGTTGAATCCTGATATAAATATCATAATTTGACACACTGCAAAAAATACATCCTACTTTTCTATGGGCATTATTGAGATTTAAAAATGAAGTGAAAAAGACAAACTAATTGTAAACATCCAACATTTCTACAAATTTCAATAACACAAAGGCACAAAAATGAGGGATGCATTTCAAGGACATCTGGAGGGATTACATCATATTTCAGGGGAAAATACAGGGAACACAGACATGGCATTACATAAAGAAATATTAATTTTCAGAAAGAGAATGGGTTTTCAAATTCATGATAAATCATTGCTTTGTATTGTAAATTTCACAATGAGAAAGCAACATATAATTCAAATAGAAAATTACCCATAACACAAGTGAAATGTCAGTTCCAGTCATAAGACACTTGTGGTTATCAAATGTGGTTATAGAATGCTACTTAGCATCAATAGTTGAAAAGCAAATATGCCACATGGAAGATAAATTTCTGATAAAAGACATAGCACAGGCATCTTGTTTACTCAATAAATATGCTAGCTATATAAGGATAGCCAACATCTAGTGTCAGGTTCCTTTGAATGTAAGCAAAGGAGTGCAGCATTATTCAAGACAAATACTCTCTGCATTAGTCATGTGCATGTCTTAATCCATCTGCTGATGGTTCATTGGTTTTAGGCATCAAAATTTAAAAATTCACAATAGGTGCAGCTCTGTTTCCTTTGTCTTATGTCATAGTTCCATATAAAACAAAAATAAATCTCTTTACAGTTCTACCTAGACAATTTATCAACAGTACAGACATGTATCACCAATTGTATTCTGATATCTAGCTAAACTGAATATGCTAATGTTAAGAAGAATTTATCGAATATGTTAATGTTAACAAGAATTTATCTAAAAAAATCCTTTTGAAATCTCTGCTATGGATCCTCAGCATACTATTGCTTATATCTTTAAGGAGAGATGCTAGTGTATTCATGCTTAAGCTGATAATATCTCATTAAACTGCAGTTTTTAATACCAATACATTTATCTAACCAGGTCTAACTGGCACGTCTCCTGCAATTTTAGGGCATAGGAGACAAATGTTGGGCGATTGGGACCGTGATCATTTAAAAATATGTAATTTGTAACATATTAGAAGGTATATTTTCCATGTAGAAATGGGGGAACCTGTGAATATCCCCAATTGTTCATGGAATGTCTGATCATATGCTGATACATGAATGCTAGGGAAATGTTCCAAAGACTTCCTCCATCTCCCCACTCTGAGATCCAAATATGAGAAAGTTGTCAAGCTATGTGTAGATGTACACAAGCATGCAGGCATGGCCATGCATTTGTGTCATTTGAGCCATCAGCATATTCAAGTCTAAATATCTGTCTTGTAAGGCAGTTTTGAGTACTATTTGACAGATCAGAAAGATTAATTACGCAAAAAACTCCAGTCATTTCAATTTTTGAGCAACCATCAGGGCTTGATTTAGCCATCTTTATCATTAGATATTGTCAAATGATTGGACTACTGTTTCAATACCCAGTTTTAAGGGTTGACTAGGGCTGACTCTTTGTATTGATTGATCACCTATTTCATCATTTATGTCCTTGGTACATTTCCAATAAACTCAAATTGTGGCCATGGCATGCCATCATAGTTTACTTGATTTGGTTGTTGAAAGAATGAAATCTTAAATTGTATGCTGCATGATTTCTTTTGTCCTTGTTTGTCTTCATAGGAAAGTAGGCATACCTTTTGTTTAATTAGCTCACACAAAGGAAATAAGGAAGGATATTCTCTCAAGCTGCAAGACTAGAGATCCTATTTCTTAAAGCCAACCCATGATAGGGGCTTTCCCCAACTCTTGTGCTACATTTTCTGGGCTCTCCTGGAAGATGGCAGAAAACTGGGTTTTTCAGACTTCAAAATCCAAGACTGGGACTAGCCAAAAGTGACCAATACAGAGAAAAACTACTTTAGAAAGGGCCAAGACCAAGAAAATTGATCACAAGTTCCAGCACCTGCAAATTGTCAAAAATTCTCAGTATCAGCATAAAAGTAGAAAAAAATATAACATTTTGAAACCAGTGAATGGCAAATACTGATTTGTCTGGAAAGAATGCAAGAAACAATAGGTAACAAGCATAAGAAGCCTCAAAACTAGCAAAGCTAATTAAATGATAAAGTCAGAAGCAAACAATAGTCCCAGAGTAAACAAAAATAGCAAACAAAGAACTTAAGGGAAGATATGTTAGGCTCTCTGCTTTATAGGACTAGATATGTAATGTCCCCTTTTGGGATATTCCTAAATTTAGGCCTGCAAAACAATAATCATCACTAAAAACTGATATTAGTAATAACAAGCGTAGTTGCAACACTCGCCAAAAACTCGCGAGTTTTTTTGGCTGGCGAGTTTTCTAGGCAATTGTACGCTGAAAAAACTCGCCGTACTTTCTAGAAAAACTTGCCATACTTTTGGTGAGTTTTTCCAAAAAGTACAGAGAGTTTTTTTGCGCAATCTGGAAAATGCCCAGGCAGCCAGCTAAAAAGACATTTTGAGTTATTTTTTTCGTTCATTTGCATGCTCTGCTTCAGAAAAAACACTAAAATGATGTGTTCCATGAAGGTTTGTGTGGCTTTGATGGTCTTAATTTGGGTTTTATTGTTAATGCAAAATGATGTACACCTTGAAGGTTTGTGTGGTTTTGGAGGTCTTAATTTGGGCTTGGTGGCGGGGGCTCCACCCCTCGACCCCGCCTTGTATCGCGACAGGGAGCGCACCCAAGGCGTTGCCCCGAGACCCAACCCCGCTGGGGTCGCTGCCCCCATACCCCCGCAAGGGGCGTTGCCCCTTGACCCCACTGGAGGCACTACCCCTTGACCCCGCTAGGGGCGTTGCCCCTCGACCCCATTGGGGGCATTGCCCTCAAACTCCCATTGAATTCATTTGATTTTCTAGGTACTCTCCACTATTTACCTTCAGTTTTACAAAAACAATTTGCTATTTTCATTTTGTTTCAAACTATCAGTATCAACGTATTGAGCATTCCATATGAGGATGTGATTTTGTATCTAATTTTCTTTCAAATCAATCAAATATAAAAAGACTCAGCTTGTTTCTTCTATGTACTCATTTTATTGACTCATTGGATGCATCTTATCATTGAATTTTGCAAAAAAAGTGTGTTTTTAATGAAGTTTAAGCAAATTTTTAAGTTGCCGAGTTTTTTGTCGAGTTTTTTCCGAGTTTTTGTCAAGTTTTTTCCGAGTTTTTGTCGAGTTTTTTCCATACTGTATTTTCCAGGCTTGGCGAGTTTTTGCAATTGACGAGTTTTTCAACTATGATAACAAGTATCGATTTTATGGTAATATGCAAGTTAATACATAAACTATTATAATATTGAGAGCAATACATCATAGCTAAAACATCATCATAGTTAGGTCTATAGTTCATAGCATCATCAACATTTGAATTCAAAATATCTTAACATCATTAATGACTATTCCAGGGCATATTTCTATAGCCAATCATATCAGGAATTCACTTGAAGTACTTGCAAACTGCAATCTCAAGGATGGTTGTCCTTGTATTGCGAGAGCATGGTGGATCCTTGTCCATCCATCTCAGGGTGGCATACTTGAGAAGACCCTCAAGCCCAAGAGCACTCATATGCCTCCCGGCCCATGAGCGTTGCATCTCGGGCTGCCATACTTGAGAAGACCCTCAAGCCCAGAAGCACTCACCCGCCTCCTACCCCACAAACATGGCAGGATCTCGAGTCCACTTCATCCCTCAGTCCACCTTGGAGGCACTCCATCCTCCTTGATCAAGCCCAAGAGCACTCGTTTGCCTCCTAGCCCACGAGCGCTCCACCTCAAGGTGGCGTGCTTGATAAGATGCATGAAGACTACCTTCCTCAACAAGCCCAAGAGCACTCATACACCTCTTGGCCCACGAGCGCTTTATCTCGAGGTGGCATGCTTGATGAAGGAAAGGTCAGTACTTCAACTCTTGTGAACTTGGAAGGTTGATCGACCTCCCTATTTGCAAAACACTTTTATAAATTCCAAATAGATTGTTAAAGGAAACTACTATGTTAATTGGTAATAAAATATCATTATGCAACTATGATATATATATATAGCTATTCTTAATCTAAATTCTCAAACTTACTTCCCAATAATATTCTTGCTAAAACAATATTTATTTCCACTAGATATCGTATATTCCAATTCCTTATTATCCTTTTTCCAATCACCACTTGATTGATATCCTCAATTGGTATTTGAGTGTGTGATACCTAGATGAATTGATGATTGAATGATTTGATGATTGGATGCTTGAATGATTTGATGATTGAATGTATTGATGGACTTATTGTTGTTTTCTTGATTGATCTTTTTGATATTTCGTTTGCTTGATTTCTTGATGGATAGATGAGTGATGATTGCTTAATTTCTTGATGGATAGATGAGTGATGATTGCTTATTGATGTCAATGAATTGATTTACCCTTTATATCCATTTCTTGAAGGAGTCACCACCCTTCACAATAAAGGAGTCACCACCCTTCATGGCTGCCTTTTGAGAATAATACTTTACTTCCAAATTGATTGATAGATTTATTCCCCATTGATAATTTCTTCGCAAGGAAATGACCCCCCTTTTATATCTTATTATTGAGGGAGTCACAACCTTTCACATTAGGAGTCACATCCTTTCTCACATCATCACTACTCTTGAGAACATAATTTAATTTACTTGCAAAGTCACATAAGGTTCTATTCTCAATTGAATTCTTCAATGATTTTCTAGATCCCTTTCTCAAATGAAATGCTCTCCCTTTTATATCTCAAGTTTGAGAGAGTCACACCTCTTCAACTCAATAGTTACAACTCTTCATTGCTGCATTTGGAGAATAATAATTTAATTTTAAATAAGTTAATTTGTTAGTGTCACTGTCAATTACTTGTAATCACTCCTAATAATTCCTCACCCTTACTTTTCCTTCTAGATCTACCTTCCTTATATACCTTATCTTGCTCAAGGGATAAAACCTTTCATATGCTGGTTGAAAATTCTTAACTTAATCTTTATTTAATGCCAGTTTGGTGTAATATTAATTATCTTTATTTATTTCTTTTGAAACATAGGCTGCAGACATTTAGGAATTAAACGGGATATTACAAGACAGCAGTTCATCATACAACCAGAGTTGAACCAAGTAAATTGTCCATCTATGAGCAGGCATTGTTGTGTGTGCAGGGGCACAAACACAAAGCTATGTTCCACCAAGTTTCTGGTACAGAGATGGCAGGGTATGGGGGGACGTGTTTCCAAGAATGATTTTTTGGGAAGCCATTTTTTAGGGTACAGCAGGGGTCAGCTAAAATATAGGAAATTTCAAATATACATAAGATAACATTTATAAGGCATTCATCATATATATTATAGAAACTTAATACATAACACCTGAGTTGAATTGAGATTTCACGTGAGTTGACAAACAAATTAACAAAATTCAATTGCTTTCATTGTCAATGTTCGTATATATTGTATAAAAATTACAATAATATGCCCAGAGGCCACAAGTTTAACTAAAAAATGACAAAAATATGGAAAATACGCCACTGCCCCTTATCAGCATCTACTAACATTGCATCAAAATCAGAGTCTTAAGTCTAAGTCATTGCCACTATAAGGGTTTGCCTCATCAAATGGAACCCCAACCAATCCCTCTTGTGTCACCTCCTCATCAACCTATGTGGCATATCATCCCATTGCTGTTTGGAGTCTAACAATACTCAGGACTATCGATCCTAAAGTTGCAAGGCACTATCCACAAACACCAGTTTCTCCAACCGTTAAGAGGTAAGCCTATTCCTCTTGATTGATTATATGAAGTCATACATAGGATTGAGGGGTAATGCCCCTTGTACAGGTCTAGGGGCACCACCACTCGGTAGGTGTCTAGGGGCACCACCACTAGTGGGGTCAAGGGGCAACCCCCCTTACAAGGCACTAGGGGTAAATCCCCTAACACACTCCTTGTTGCAATACAAGGCAAGGTCACCCTCGCCACCAAGCCCAAGTTGAGGCCTTTGACACCACACAAACCTTCAAGGTGTGTGCCATTTTTCATAATTTTATCACTATTAAGTTGATGCAATTTTGACACTCTATTGCCTTCTTCTCACTACCATTATCTACTCTTCTTGCAACTCTTCTCCTTCTTTGTCTTCTTCACAATATAGAAAATGGAAAAAAATAAGTTTGCTTTTTGTTTATCGTGGTTAGTGTGAATTTTTTAGGTTTAGGATTGTTGTAAAGGGGTGTGGGGGTACTTGTAGGGCCCCAATCCCTTTTTTCTTCAATTTTGTGATTCTTTTTTAATTAATGATTTATGTTGGTTGGATTGTAAGGGATGGCTCAAACGTCCCCTAGCCGTCCTAGGGAGGGCTAACCATCCCATGGTATTTCCTATCTCAAATTGGATTTTCCCCAAACCATTTCCCTTTTTTAAATCAAGTATGACATGGGAATGTTTCCTACCCATCCCCAAAATGTCCCCTATAGGAGAAAATGTCAAAACATATAAGGTAATTGTCCACAATGATACTTCAACCACTAGCTCTCTATGCTCTTATATAGATAAGGAAAAGGCTAGGGATAAGGTTTGGAGAGTAGTTATATAAAAGAATGAATCTACTTAAGAGATAGTTAATTAGTAGAATTCAACCCCTTAAGAGTAGTTAACTAATAAAACACACCTACTTAAGATAGAACTTTCCTACTAATAACAGAAGTCAATCAAGTCAATAACTTGATCCTTTACAAATAGATGTGGATTAGTGAGCACCAATTAATGCATTATCCATGAATTATTACAATGAATATACAACTGCATCTTAAAACTATACAATAGTGTATAACTAATTAAATACACTAACATCCCCCCTTAAGATATGCTTTGGTGAAGGTAAGGATGAAGGATTTAGAGAACAACGCCCCTTGATGACACCTTCCTTCAATCCTAAAAGTTGCTTGAGCTGAACAAATCTAGCCTCAAGCAAGGACTTTGTGAAGATGTCTACAACCTATTCATCTATAAGACAAAACTTAAGATCAACGACCTTGTCATGGACGAGTTGTCGAATATAATGCATATGAATCTCAATATGCTTTGTGTGTCGATGCTCCACTAGGTTGCAAGAGATGTGGATAGCACTTTTCACACCAAAGTGTTGTAGGTTGAGTCTAGAAACCCAAACCTAGAAAGCATGTGCCAAATCCAGACTAACTCACGATCAATAGCAATAGTGCCACTATACTTAGCATCCATAGTGGACAACGCAATAGTGGTTTGTTTCTTACAAGGCCAAGTCATGGGACATTTCCCAAGATGGTAGATGTATCCTACAATTGACTTGCAATCATCTAGATCTCTTGCCCTGACTATCAATAGCCTACAACTGTGGTTTTATCACTTGAAGCGAGTATTTTTTGCTATTTCCCAGCTAAAGGTGTAACCAAAAATTGAGGCATTGTTGCCTAACTTCTACTCAATCCCATAATTTGCAATATTGCAAAGATATGATAGAATACATTTTGTAGCGTGCCAATGGCTATCATGAGGGTCCTAAAATGAGCATGATACAAGATTCACAACAAAAGAAAAATTGGGATGTGTATGAGTTGAGTACACTAGACTTCCCACCACCTACTTGTAGAGTGCACCATCAACTACAAGAGAACACTTGGCAGAAATCTTTACTCCAAATTGATAAGCAGTAGGTGTGAACATAGAGGCTTCCGTGTTGAAGGATCGTAGAATGTCTTGAGCATATTCGGATTGATGAACAAAAATTCCTTTTGTAGACTATGATATTCGTAGACCATGGAAAAAATGTTACAAGCCCTAGCCAATCATCTCAAAAGACTTCATTAAGTGTGCTTTTAAATCAGTATTTCAAACTTTAAAACTTAAAACCATACAGATCAGAAATCAAAACATTAACAGCAACCATCAAATATGAAGAAGGCCAGATTTCACGTGGAAAACCCTTTCAGGTAAAAAACCATGGTAGAACTATGCTTTCATTAACAACAATGGGCACCAACCCAGGTTACATAAGTGAGCATCAACTCACACAAACTGAAAAACTCTAACTTCTGCTCAAAATCAGAATAACAAACTGCAATTGGTGCACCTTCACAAATCAGAACAGAAGCAACATAACTCTTTCTTCATTCACTGTAGATTCAGCATGAATACTTTGTAGAACACGTCCCCAGATGAAAATTTGCTCCACACCATCATACCAAAGGCATGATGTGATTCAGAATGATTGGATAAACAGGAATTTGACACAGAGTAACATATGCGATTATAGTAATAGATTCTCGACACTGCAATGGTCTGCCCCTTTAGTACTCAACCAGCACGCTCTATCTTGAGTATTCAGGGGTGATATATTTCTTAGCATGCTTAACCTCCATGTCTCATTCATTTACCTGTCTGAGCCATAAACATCAGCGACAACACTTGCTCTTAAAGCCATCACACCAAAAAGATAGTCGAAGCAGATGTATTATGAAAACAACCATCAATACACACACCCATAGCTCAGCATCCTACCACCATACATCAGAGAACACCACACTTTGCACTCTGCACAATCCTCAAAGAAGAAAATCCAACACAACACTCCAAAAGCCCGTGCTACTCAAAAACAGATGAAGGCAGAAATAATCTTCCACAAAAAGAACCACACACATTTACATAGACCCCCATTTTAATTTAGCACTATGTCCACTATATGCTCATTCAATGACAGGTTACACTCAACCCACTTCAGCCAGAGTCACAAAGAGCCATTTTTGTAGCATTAATACAATCAGTGGCTTCAAATCATGTCTTTTTTCTGCAACACACTCTATAAAAGAAATCGATAGGCTTTTTAATAAGCACGTCCTAGTGAAGATTATTGTCCAAAGTCACACGGCATATAAAAAGTGCACTCATAAGAGATAAAGAACCCGATAACCTATGCATAATACAAAAGGTCTGAATCATCTTTAAAAACCACGATGCCAGATTAACATTACTCTTTGCTAAAGATAGAGTCGATACAAAGAAGAGAGACGTCCCCTTAATAATTCGTCAAACTGAAACTGACAGAGGGAATGAAGCCACCTCCCGTAAATACCTTTGGCGTTACACAAAGAATCTGCTCAACTTTAATACAAATCACGATATTTTTACTTTCATGTCTTCCACTTTCAAAAACAAGGTGATACCTTTATAAATGTGATTCCTCTTTTTCTTTAATTTAGTCGCCCCAAACACAATAAAATCGACAGGTATATATTAAGTTAATACTTAATGCCAATAGAGGAGTCATCACACTAAGCTGTCTTCTTCAAAAACTATAGATATTAGAAAATAACAGCCTCACTAAATTAAATCGAGCAATAAAAAGATTCAGCCGTATGAAATCTGTCTTGGCCAGAGACTTGCATAGCTGACAAAGCATTTGACATGGCAAGCAGGCAGGTGAAGCAAGCACCTCAAGTAGGCAAGCAACCAGCTCAACCAACCAACCAACCAAGTAGCTCAAGCAAACAACCAGTTAGCTCAAACACCTAAGCAAGCAGCTGAGTACCTTGACATCAATGACAAAATGCTCAAAGGTTTTACCATAGTGCTTGCCATTTGAGATGCTTAGAAGCTTGATGATAAGTCTCAAGATCATGTGTTACTACCAACTGTGCCAAGTGTGTAACACCATAGTATAATTGCAATCTAATCTTGCTTGGTTCACTTGGATCACCTACCAACGCACCAGCCTCTTTGCATATTGTGCAGGACCCATTTAGGTAGAGGCTATAGTGTTTGAGTAGGTGCATTTTGAATGTTTCCTAGGACTAGTGGTGGAGAAGCTAATTGTCCCCCGTGTGGCTCATCACCTGAATTGTAGTGACTCTCAAAATAAGAGTCATCTAAACTACCTTGTTCTTTCCAAGAAACGTCTGAAGTTTTGTCTAGCTCAACAGAAACCAATGGAGGAGTTGATGTTGACTCATAAGCTTGGGCTTGTTCATCAAACAATACATCACAATTGTAAAGTACTGTTGTGGTGCCTACAACAAGAAGACAATATTCCTTCACATATTCACAACAACCGACAAAGATACAAGGTTGACCCTTCCTTTCCATTTCTTTGTGTGTGTTGTCTTGGAATATGCACCAAGCATTACATCCAAAAATCTGAAAAATCGAGCTTAACGCTAGACCATTTTTCTTCAAGAGTAAAATCATGCACTACTAAGTAGGGAGTGCAATTTTGAATGTAATGTACAGATTGAATTGCCTTGGTGCAAAATTGAAGAGGCAATTCTTTCAAATGTATCATGTAATTTGTCATTTATTTGTGTGTGGTTTTTGTTCTCAACTATGCCATTCTACTAAGGGGTGTAGGATGTAGTATGTTGAAGTTGAATGCCTACATGTTCATAGAAGGTAATCATCTAATTATTGACAAACTCTCCTCTATTATTTGTATCTTGCTTTGATAGGTTTTCAACAAGTGCTTTGAAAATTTTTTGAACTTCACTTTTGTTTTTCAAAAAGTATACCCAAGTTCTATGCGAGAAATCATCAATAAATGTAAGCACATATTTATGTTTTTGAAAAGAAGCATTTGCGAAGGGCATAAGATCACTATGAACCAACTATAATCTCACTTGCCCTTTTAGATATTACTTTAGGAAAGGGATCTTTCTATTGTTTGCCAAGTGCACAACTTGAAAAATGCCATCTATGAAAGGAACTTTTGGCAAACCAATAACCATGTTATGCTTAATAAGGTCCTACAATGAGAGCTAGTTGAGATGACCAAAACACTCATGCCAAAGTTTACTCAAGACATTGCATGTGCAATCATAACATATGAAGGATGACTTAACAGAAAGCTATCAGATTTGACCTTGCATTGTGATCAATCTTAACAGTGGCTAGAATAGCTGAATGGTCTTTGATATTGCAAATAACATCTATAGGCGTAAATGCAACAATTTTGCCTTCTCCAGATTGTGTGGTCTAATAAGGATAGGAGGTCTGCAGACAAGTTTGGAACATAGAAAGCTGTATTGAAAATGCCATTCTCCATCTCAACACACCCTTCACCCTCACCAATTGAAGAACTAGAGTTACCCACAAAAATTTCAGTTGTCTGGCTTGGGTCAAGACTATCAAATAGTGAGCCATCATGTGCTATGTGGTGAGAGGCTCCTAAATAATTCTTTACAATACTTGTGGTTTGATTATTGTTGCAGAAAGTGTAGTCCAGTCTTAAGGGAAGGAAACTACATTTTTTTCATCTATTCTTCCAAGTATGCCATCTTCTTGAAACATCGAGTTTCTTGATGGGCTTGTTTTCTTAAAACAAGTGAAACCCTCTCTGTCAACATTTGCATTTGTTTTCCCTTTGCCTTTTTTTAACAAGGGGAAGAGTCTTGTGGAGCTGATTTACTGCCCTTTGGCTTTGCTTTACCTTTTTCTTTGGCAAGGCCCTGGCCTATGCTAGAGTAAGATTGTGACATCGCATAAGTCATTGACTACTAACGTCTAATGCTTAGTTCCTCCAAATCAGATTTTACCAATAAAAATTAGTTTTTCCTATTCTCACTGAAGTTGCTCACAAAACTCATCAAAAGTTGGTGCCACATATGCAATGCCAAAAGAATCTTCCCATGTGTAGTAATCTGAAACAAATATTGAGTAATGACAACCCAATTTTTAAAAAATACTCATAATGAGTTTTTCATCAGTGTTTATTACACCAATTTCAAGAAGGAGAAGTTTCAAGCGCTTGACTTGAGTGATGAAATCCTCAATCGAAGGGTAGTCATCTAGTTTAGGAGTGCCAAGCTTATTTTCCAACTAACATGCTCTCATTTTACCATGCTTCCCAAAAATATCCTCCAAAGGTTGTCCAAATTTCCCAAGGCAGCATTTGTCCCTAAAAGCAAAAGTTCAATTCAAGTGGAACTAATTGTCATATGAGTCCTTTAGCTTCATCACTATGGTTTTTCCACTTGATTTGTTTCCAAATATCAACAAGAAAAATGTCTTCACCCATTGTCATGTGGTAAAGACCCTTACTCAGTAGTACATCAATGATGTACCCTTTCCAACTAAGGTTGTGACTATTTTTATTCTTCACCCACAAGTTCACAATCTATGCACTTGAATTCCAAATGAAAAACGTGAAAGAAAATAAGGTAAGAGATTGCATGCAATATTACAGAACCCAAATACAATTACCATCAGTGTTACCCCAAGTTTCCGGGACGGGGACGGAGGAACGAGTCCCCAAGTTTCCAAATTTTCAAGCCAAATTTGGGGACAGCGGGGGACGGCTATATAAAATATAGAAAAATTTAAAATATATAGGGAAACATTAAATATTCATATGAAAACAAGGATAAAGCATGCATATATGCATTATCGAAACTTAGCTTATAACATTTTTGTTAAGAATTCATTGCCAATATAGTTTTTTTTTCAATTACGATATGAAAATCAAAATAAAAAGAACATGGTACACTGCTGCCGTCCCCCTGGCCGTTTCCGAGACAAGGATGTTTCTAGGACGGGGACGGGGGGGTTTAGACTCAGAGACGCGTCCCCGAGTAACACTGATTACCATACTTATTTGTGGATAGGGTACTTACAGGGAAACCCAAGGACACGTCCCCCCCCTAAATGCCTCGTCCCTGTCCCCGAGAAGTCCCGAGTACAGGGAGACGGCTGGGGGACGATCCCTTGGCGTCCCCTTTTTTTGCAAATTCATGGGGGACGTTTCCAGAAAGGGGGAGGCGATCAAAGGGAAAAGGGAACGGTTGAACGTCTCGGAAACGGCCAGGGAACGGCTGAGCCATCCCTCGACTGTCTCGGGGACGGATGGCTATCCCCCACATCATGCAACAATTTTAACATTAAAAAAATAAAAGCCCTACCTACTTGGCTATTGTGGGCCCCATCGATTTTTGATGTCTTATGAGGGAAAAAGAGACCTCTTTTGATTCATTTATACATTTGTGTTTGAAGGAGCGAAAGAGCAGCCAAGGTTTTGAAGTTGCAGCCATTGAAGAAGGAAGAACAGCAGCTTGAAGGAGGAGAGGAGGTTGAAGTTAGTGCTATTGAGAGTGCAAATCCACCAAAGAGGTATACATTTCCTTTCCCTCTTTTTTTTTCATTTTTTTGCAAAATCTCAAGCATAAATTGTTTGATTTTTTTATTTTTTTGCATTTTTCAGTTGAAACTTGCATTCAAAATATAAAAAATGTGAGCAGCAATGGGGGTGGGAGTGATAGTGAAGATGAAGTGCAAAATAGAAGGGAAAATGGTGAGGGTGTTAGTGGAGAGCAAACAAACCCATACCAATGCCCTTCAACAGTCATAGAATGCTATGCAAAACACCCTTCAAACAAAAAAAACCATTCATTCAATATGTTACACCCGTGGGGCAAAGACAAAAAAATTCAGGGGGGAGTAGGGTGTGGTATTGCCATGTTTGCAAAAAAGAATTTAGAGGCAGCTACACAAGAGTAAGGTCTCATTTTTTGGGTGAGGTGGGCCATGGAGTTAGAATGTGTCCTGAGTTAAAAGATGATGAAGCATTAGAGTGCCAAAGAATTCAAATGGAGTTGGATGGTGGGGTTCAAGGTGGGTCACCTTCTTTCCCAAGTGCACAATCATCTATGCCTAATCCTATACTTTCCACGGTTGGTAGTAGCGGAGTTGCCTCAAGAGGAAAGAGGAAGGTGAGTGGTAGTGGGAAGGGAGCTTCAGTTGAATCTATGTTTAATAACCAAGCACGATAAGCCACCGAATCTTCCATTGCCAAAATCTTTTTTGCCCATGCCATCCCATTTCATGTGGCCCGTTCATCTTATTTCAAACAAATGGTGAAAGATATAGCCACTATTGGTCCTTCATTCATACCCCCTGGAGATCATAAGCTACGCACCACCCTCCTAGACAAAGAGTACTCCAAAGTTAATGTGTTAATGGAGGAGATGAGGCAAAGGTGGATGAGGACGGGGTGCTCTATAGTGATGGCTGGGTGGACTGATGTTCGACATCGGCCACTCATCAATGTCATAGTCACATGCCCTACTGGTTCTTATTTTCTTAGAGCCATAGATTGTTCAAGGAGACGTAAGGATGCAGACTTCCAGTTTTCCATTTTGAGAGATGCCAAAGAGGAGGTTGGGGCTACTAATTGTTGATGTTCTTAGCAGCATCGGTTGTATTCTTCCAACAATCTCCCTTTATGATGATAAATTAAATAATAGCCAAAGCTATTTAATTTATAGAGTCATCAATTTGATGAAGAGGCACAATCCATGTTTATTATATTTAATTATTGGAGAGGCGCGAATTAATGAAGAAATGTATTTATGATGAGACCGATTTCATGCTCCTTGGTCGTGATTCTTCTCTTAGGCACGACTTCCTATGAAGAGACATCATTTATTAGTGGCCGACTTTTGGTGGAGGCCGACTTGAAGCTCTTTGAAGAGACACGTCCTCTCTCCATCACTTTGTATATATACTCGATGTTCACTCCTTGTTCATCATCCATTCCGTTCATTGTTCATCATTGGTCTAAGGCGCAAATTAAGAGAAAGGAGCGGATCAGTTCGGTTCATCATAGAAGGCTGAGTTGATCATTCATAGTTTATTCATTCACAAGTGCGAGTTAGAAGAAGAAGAGCAGATTGCGAATTCTATAGGAGAGCAGATTGTTATTCATTGAAGGTTGAATCTCTAATCAGCGAACTACATCTGTTTGTATTTGTGTTTGCATCAATCTGTGGCGCTTCTGTTTGGCCCTCTTATTGGCCTCTTGTAAAGGAGACATTTTGTGTTGACACTCAATATATAAGTGATATATTGTTGTTGGGTTTTTCTCCCTCAAGTGGAGGGTTTTCCCAGGGTATCTGCCGTGTCTTTGTGTCTGATTTTGAATTAATTTTTCTGTGCATTAAATCTGATCATAAAACTAACACTAATGTGGTGCAGGTGATCACTGATTCAGCATGTGTGTGCAAATCGGCTGGTTTGACGGTGGAGGGTACTTATATATTTTGGACCCCATGTTGTGTTCATGCATTGCACAATGCATTGAAAAACAGTGGTGGAAGCTAGAGATATTCAGATGTTCATTTGCAATCACCACACCTCACTTGCTCTCTTCAAATCATTTTCAAAGGAGTTTCTCAAACCTGTTGAGACAAGGTATGCCACTTACTTCATTTTGTTTCACTTTCAATTTTTCAAATTTTGAAACTTCAAAGTTCAAACATTTCAATTTGTATTTCATAATTTGATTTTGTTTTAATGAATCGTTGAATCAATGAATGTAGCTATGCCACATACTTCATCTTGTTGGAGAGGATGCTAGAGGTGCATGAGCTTCTACAAGCAATGATGGTCAATGCAAACTGGACTAGATGGCCTAATTCAAGTTCTGCTCAAGGAAAGACCATCAAACAAAAGATCCTCAATAACGATTGGTGGTCCAATGCGAGGTAAGACATATTAGATTGCTGATTTTCATATTAAATTTCTGATTTTAATATTTTAATTTTATTGTCCAATGTTCCAACTTTTGAAATTTCTAACATGTCAATTAACTTGTCAATTAATTAATTTGAACTTTTTGTTTGCATTTTGCAGATATATTTGCTCCTTCATCTCGCCTATTTTAGATGTCATATGATATGCTGATACAGACTCTCCTAGTCTTAGAGAGATATATGAGACATTTGATTGTATGTTTGGGAAGATCAAACAAACTATTTTGGCAAAGGATCCCACTTCAAATTTATATGAGCAACACATTAAGCCAATTGTGACGCGGGGATGGAATACAATGAACACCCCGCTTCATATGGCTGCCTTTGCTCTAAATCCCAAATGATATGCACCAAGGGATGGTAGGGTGCCTCCATGCGATGACCCTGAGGTTTTAGATGGGTTCACACGGGCAATTGATAAGATGTATTCAGCAAAGCAACCTTCCTTACTTCAAACACAATTCCTAGACTTTGCAAATCTTCGTGGCCCAAACTTGAGTAAACCACAGGCAAGGTTGGATACAGCTATATTAGCTCAAACGGACCCTATTGGATGGTGGACCTTTCATGGGAGGGATACACCGCAATTGAAGATACTTGCTACTCGCCTTCTTGCACAGATTGCCAATTCCTCTACTGCAGAGAGGAATTGGTCCACATATAGCTTTATCCACTCCCTCAAAAGGAATAGACTTACCTGTAGATGAGTAGAGAAGCTAGTGGTCGTTCATAGTGCTCTTCGGCTTTAGGATCGGCAGACTCCAAAATATCGACGGACTCTAGCTCTAGGGTGGGATATTGATTCCTAGGACGTGGCCCAGGTAGATGAGGAGGAGACAGGAGAGGGTTTGGTTGGGGTTCCATTAGTTGAGGCTAAGGTGGACAATGGCAATGGCAGTGACTCAAAGGATGACTCTGATTTTGATGCGGTTATGGGAGATGATTAGAGGCAGCAGTGCTCTTTGTTTATTCATTATTGACATACGATATTGTATTTTGATTTTCATAGCTATCTTTAAAACTATATGGCAGCAATGTAGCCTTTGGGCATTTTAAAAAAAGTTTATAAATTATAACTAGGAGGTTGTTTCATGATTCATGTATGTTAATTTTGAATTTTGAATGCGTATTGAGTATTGACATAATGTTGAACACAAATGTTATATGTTAAGGTTCTATAATGTATATTATGCATGCCTCATCCATGTTATCATATGAATATTTAAAATTTCCCTATATTTTATATAGCCGTCCCCAAATTTGGCCTCAAAAATCGGAAACTTGGAGACTCATCCCACCATCCCCTGCCATCCCCGTCCCGGAAACTTGGGGTAACATAGGGTACTTATAATACGAAGAATTTCAAAGTGTAAAAAAATAAGCTTAATAAACCAATCATGCAGGCTCTTATTACAGGTACTCTTGTGTGGGATACGTATACTACAAAATTTCTAATGGTGTGAAAGTAAGCCCACCAACCTAACCATGCAGACGGCTATTTAAAGTTCTCTAAGGGCCAATTTTGCACTTTACAACTAATTGGCAGGTGTAAACTTAGCAACTATTTGGCAGGTGGGCACTAATCATTATCTCACACAATCTAATTACATTTGTATATTAAAGACAAATATCTATGGCGTTGATGTCATGATTTGTAGAAAACGCCCCTAAAATTACCATAAACAAAAACCGAAACATTATTCAAGTAAGAGAATCATGGAAGACAAATTAAAAAGCGACATCTGCAAGAAGGGAAAACAAAGAGATGTGAAAGAAAAAACAAATAGAAATAAGTGAGATGAAACCAAAGTAGAACAAACAATGTTGATCAATAAAAATAACTAGGATGGAAGTTGCAAGAAAAGAAAAGAGAAAGAAGCATAAATAAAGGCAGAGATGTGGCAACAGAATGGCATGGTATAGAGCTGAATAGATAGACACTAAATGCAACAAAATGCAACATAGAAGATATCTGTTTGGAGGTAAATTTATGAATAGTTAATAGCATTCCACAATGACAGATGTTGTACAATGTAGAGGTAAGTTTTAATATAGACATTAGGCTTCTCAGTGATGATTTGCATCCTTTCAGATAACGGTTTCATAATTCCATCATCCTTCTATGTATAAACTATTAAACATAAGGTCCATTGTACAAGACATACCAGCCTTTGCACCATTCAGTTACTGTCCATCTATATCTAGTAGCTGAATCATGGAATAGAGTCTACAGAAAATACAAGCAAGCCAGATAAATTAGTGTCATGGTAGTTCATATAATGCATTTTTATCCTAACCAAGAATGCAATGTTACAAGAGATTAAATCTAAAGCACAATAAGCTGAGCTCCTTTTCCTTTTTTTAAATATCTTATTATTTACAAATTTAATATAAGATAGAATAGTGTCATCTTACAAACATAATGTACAACAAAGAAAAAGAAATATGAGATATACCAGATCATAGGCCTGAACTGCCAAAGCAACTTTTTCATCAGCTATATTACAGCAATCCTTCTGTTCAGCAAGTGCATCATCGGAAAATCTAAAAACTGAAGCATCAGTTATGTTGCCAGATTCTGCCCTTTTTCTTATCATCTCTAGCTCATGATCACATCGTTCTTCATTTTGTTTTTGTAGCACTGTTTCCATTCTCAGAGGAGAGATAAAACATCATGTAATTCAGGTTAGCTTTTCAATAAGCTTCACAAACAAATCTGTGATGAAGATTATAACATGGAAGGAGAGATTGAAAGAAACTACAGCAAAAATGGATTGAAATTTTAAAAACAAAAGATGATTAATTTATATTAATTCATAGGTTACAACAATATCGGCATAAGAATGAGATAGTCATGCAATAATTATTGTTTATCACTCATTGCATAGTTCCTAAACTCTGCAAGTTACAGACTCAATAGTACTCTTTGCAGGGCCAGCAAGTTACTTGCCCAAATAATCACCAATAAATTTTGAACAAGAACCGGCCAAGTAGCTCACAAGTTAACTTGCAGTTAGTCAAGAGTCCCAAAAGAAAACTCACCTAGTGGCAAAAAAAACAGGTTGTGACCTTCAACAACAAAACCCTGATTTCTTTCAGGTTTATGATATTCATTCTTCTGCCTTTGACTCATTGACTTTGTTGCATTGATTTTCAGTTTTTGGACTCATTTTGAGTGATCTCCAACCAAGTTTGTAAATTTATTGACCAGATTTGAAAGGTACATAGCTCTTTTTTATTTCTTATTTAGATTTTTTTCTTTCATTTTCATTGTGTTCTAGCACTTCTAGGGTTTTACTCTTTCATGTTTTGTTTCTTTTTTTTTCTTTTCTTTCTTGTTTCAAAGCCAGGGTTTAAGAAAAATAATTTTAAAGTTTTTTTTTTGCTAGAGTTTGCAACTTTGCAAATAGAGATAGCATCCACATGCAATTGTAGTGGTGCCAAGACCAAAGATTTGGAAGCATGGCACACTGAATACAAACGCAAAAATGGAGGTGTGTAATTATTGTGGCTTGAGGGTTACAGAAACATCAATCACCTCAAATATCACCTTGCACAAATTCTTGGCCGTGACATCCAAATGTGTAATTCAATGGAAACATGTCCTTATTTCGTGTGAGAAGAAATTTAAGAAGACAAGGCCAGCTGAGACAACTGCACTTGTCATGAATTCTCCTCCTAACTTGGAGACTGATGTAGTAACCTCTCATTGTTCCCCATAAATACCAAGCTGGTCCATCGAAGATCTAGTCGAACACAATCTCCAAGGTTCTTTGTTCCTTTCAATATTCCTAGCGTTCAATCTTCACTCAAACGTACCATGTAGAACCAAGAGAAACATCATGAGACAAGAATACATTTGCTAATTTTTGCTAATATAATAGTATACCATTTTGTTGCAAGTAGCCAATATTGGGACTAATTGACCAATGCATTGGCTATTGTCGGAAAAGTGTATGAGGTACCTAGACCATATAATTTGAGCAGGCCATTGTTGGATGAATTTGTGCAAATCACTCAAGTCATAGTAAAGATCAAAAGAGAAATTGACACAAAAAGTGCCGCACTATTTTCTCTAATGGGTGGATGAATAGTAAGAACCAAGGTTACACAAGGACGTGTCCCCTGCCCCAAAACCCCCCGTCCCCGTCCCCTGCCGTCCCAAGGACGGGGGGACGCAAAGGGGACATCCCCCTGCCGTCCCCGAAAATGCAAAATCCATCGGAAACACCAGGAAACATTTCCTTCACTTTGGGGACGGTTTCCCATCCCCGATACGAATTGGGGACGTTTCCCCGTCCCCTATACAAATTGGGGACAGATTGGGAATAGTTCCCTGTACTGGGGACGAAAAGTCAAAATATATTAAAAAAATTAAAAAATGATTTTTTAAAGGTTTAGTTCCTTCGCGCGGGGCCCACCAACTATTTAATGTTTTAATTGTTTGGGCTAAAGTCTGAAAAAGACTAAATATTAAATCTTTTAGTTCCACTCTTGCGAGAGGATGATAGTGACTCAGATAGTTTCAAGTCTTTGGATATTCATAGATTGTTGTATTTAATATTTTGATTTTCATGTTTGAACTTTGAGACTTTTGGATACATGTTTGAGACATTTGGATATTTCATATTGATAGACGATGGTTTTATTATGTTTGATACTGCTGTGATAAATTTTATAATGCTTTAATGACATTTCTTACGCTATTATAGTACTACTCTCGCAATGTACTTACATATTGATATTGTTGTTATCAATTATTAATTTATTGACATATCTATCTCTCTTTCCCTCTCTCTCTCTAATATATTAATAAATTTTGAAAAAATCATATATATATATATGTATTTTGTATGTCGCCATCCCTTGTCGTCCCCTAAAAATTGCCCCTTGGGAAATGTCCCAAAAACGCGTCCCCTGTCGTCCCCCCGTCCCCATCCCCGACAGGCCATGGAACATAGGTAAGAACCACACAGTGATCAACTTCCAGCAGCTTTAGGTGGTCAGTTGAAGATTTTGAGGTAGATTGGTGTCTACTACAAAGTGAAAAATCCTAAGATTGTGCAACATGTTGGATGAAATGGTCATGGAAGTGGCTATGGAGAATGTCATTCAAGTGTGACCAATAACGTAGCAGCTCATGTAGAGTGACAAATAAACTTCTTGAAGCAAAGCATCCTAACATTTTCAGAGCCCTTGTGTCACCCATTGCATTGATCTTCTCCATGACGATTTAAAACAACTTGGATGGATGAAAACTGTGGAGGAAGAGGCAAGAAACATCACTAATACATCTTCAACCACCCTTGGGTGCTTCACCTAATGAAAGTGAACACCAAGGGAAAGGAGCTTGTGTGACTAGGAGCCACACAATTCACTACCAACTTCATCACATTGTAAATAATTCAAGCATCATGGCATTTAAGCACTAGGTGGGTAGAATCTCCATACTCAAAAAAAGCCAAAGGGGAAATGGTTAAGAAGATCGTTCTTTGTGATCACTAGGTGTGCCAAGAGCATAGACAAGATTGTCTAGGTGACATTAAACTTCACTTTAAGAACCTACAAAGATATCAACTCTACTATTTTATAAGTTTGTAGGACTTACTAATTTTTCATTTACTTTTTATTTGTCATTCAAATTTTTACTAGTTCTTATTTTTAAAATCAATATTGGTTTTATTTAGCTAACAAAGCCTTTGGTCAAGGTTTTTACACCTGGCCAATGGGGGTAAAAACTTGATGGGTTATTTATATGAGGCCATGAACAAGTTCAAAGAGGCCATCCAACATTACGATGGGTCCAACAAAAGAAAATATGAACCCAGTTGACACATAATTGATAGGGGGTGTTACAAGCAACTCCACCAACACATATATGCAGCAGCCTATTACTTGAATCCCAAGTTTTTCTTTTCTAATTCCTTAAGGACTAACGAGCAAGTAATGGATGGTCTCAAAACATGAATAGAGATGATGACACTTGACAAAATTCTTAAAGACACGATTCTTAACAAGTTGAAGATTTACAAGGGTGCAAAGGGGAGATTATTTTCTTCAATTGTATGCATTCGAACAAGAATGACCCAGCAGTAAGATTTAGGGGACCTTCAAAAGTTAAATCGAAGTTTCCTAGAGAATAGACATAATTAATAAGTGTAATATAAGTTTACTTACAAAGTCATAAATGTTGCCCTTGAGGATCTGCAGTGGGAAGATTATAGTGCAAAAACACCAAATATTCAAAGCCTTTCCATCCACATTTTGTGCCAACCCTATAGTGCTTCTAGGTGTAAGTGCGATTGGAGCACATTTGAGGCTTTTCACACAAAGAAATGCAGCAGATTGATGCAAAAGTGCCTCAATGACCTCGTTTTTGTGCAGTACAAACTTCATCATTGCATCAAGACAGTGGAGGGGAAGGTGATTCACTATGCAATCAACTTGGATGACACCTATCCATATTCAAATTGGATTGCCAGGGATATGGAACAAATGTTTTCTGCAAGCAAGATCATTGATTATACAGAGCCAATGTAATCAACAGGACTACAACCCTTCTGAATTATGATACAAAATGCAATTCCTCGGACAGAATACACTCAGCTGTAAGATTTTCAAACCTTATCAAAAAGATGGTTAAGACAAGACTATTGAATTTGACACTACTGAAAGATGCACAAAAAAAAGCATAACCAATTCAATCTCAACATCTCACATTCTTGAGTACCCACATAGGTCTAGTTAGTATGCTTTCCATTTCTTAATATGTTGAAAAGCTCAATAAAATGAATACTATTTGCTACTTACCTTGCAATTGTTGGTCTAGTTCACGCATAAGTGCATAATTTCGATGTAGATCTGAAGGCAATGATGCTATATCTGTGAACATCAACAAAAACATGGATATAAAGATATTCAGTACATGGTGTAGAAAACTATTTTTAAAATTACATACACTGAAACATGCTGCTAAGCCTCAATCCAAGTAAATATTAACATTTTTTTAATTTTTTAAATACCTACGCAAGAATTGTTAATGTTTTTAACTACTATTTTATAAGAAAATATCTACCATAAAGATATATCATACTCAGATTCATTGTTAAGAGTTAATAGATAAGAAACGTCTGGAAAACTAATTTTCCAAATGAAACGCACTGCAACATGCTGCTAAGCTTCAACCCAGGTAGATACTGACATTATTTTTTTTTTTAATACCTATTGAAGGATTGTCATGCTTTTTATATTATTTATAAAAATATACCATGCTCAGATTCATTGTTAAGAGTTAATAGACAACAAAAAATGTTCATGAAGGGCAAACAATCTATATTTCTACAAGTTTCAATTTGATCAGATAAAATTTGTCTGTTGAAACCTAACATAGAACATGTACACCAAAAAATCTGTGAGGTACTCCAACAAGAGATTGACTGAAAAGAACTCCATCTCAATAGAGAGCTCAACAAGACAGACCAAAAGATAGAATTATTATGGACAGATGTTCAGATTCCTAATTGATAGTGGAGAGAACAAGCTATTAATTTCTTTTTAATCTTTTTGTTGAGTTGGTCAGTCATGTATCACAGGCTAGAAACGCCCTACGAAACACCAGTTTCCAAAGAAAGAGGCTTTAAAATATGACAAACCCAGGCAATTAAATTTCACACAGCACAGTTCTCAAAAAATTTCTATAGCAGGCTCAGACTGAATCTGTAGTGACAGATATTCATTTCAATTCAATTTCAATGTAAGCTACCAGAAAGCACTTGCATACTGTAGATGGGAATATATTACTTAATCAATGGACATATGAACAACCACTCAGATGGAAACAACGAGCTACTGCAATAAATAAATCATTCTAGAGCAAGGGTCCCAGGAATGGAGCTACAGCTCCTGTTTTCAATGAGAAGGTCACACATGAAGGATGTAAATAAAGGAAATGGGTACCTTTAAAGTATTCCACTAAAAATTTGAGCAGAAAAATTTTCAGTAGAAACTTTATTTGTGCCGTCACATGTAGGGGGATGAAACTCCTACTTGCACTCTGAAGTCTTGTGGAAGATATCTGCTCCAGAATACAAGAAATTTTAAAACCTTGGCCAAACTTTTGAGAGAACTCATTTCTGTGGAGGAAGAATTGTACAGGTGTGGAAAAGTGGGCACTGAGAGTTTACAGTGCATGCTTGATAATTTTACAGGGATTTCTCTTGCTTGTTCTTGTTTTCTAGAAAAATAAGAATGATGCAGTTTTGTTTTAAATATTTCTGGAAATAAAAAGTAACAGTTGTATATATCATCTTCGAAAAATTGTAGTGAAGCCTGAAGTTTTGTGTAACATGGAACAACCTTGACTGTAAATCACTACTACAATTACTCTTCAGCACCTTCCAAGAAAATTTAAGCCCCAACCATCCATGGAACTACTACCTACCACTCCCAAAAAAAACTAGGAATTTTACCAATAACTAACAGTAAAGACAGATTTTCCTCTAGTTGCAGAGTGGCTGCATGCACATTGAGGATATTCTTGCTGCCCTAGCATGTACAGAGGGCCGAAGGTTTAAAGTTTAGATGAACACTTCAAAAAAATGGTGGAAACTAAAACCTCAAAAAATTAATTAATTTAGGAAACAGATATGTGATTGTCTCGATGTTCAATCTTCTTTATTTTGATAACTAAAATAAAGGAGAACACATATCCAGACATATATGTCAAAAGTGACAAACTGTAGAAATAATCTCGGAAATTTGATTGAGTCAAAATATTCAATTAGGGCATCAAGATAAATGTGGCTTATGGCTAAAGCTCTGGCAGAATGCAGATTGCGTTTATTATTTGAAATAATGAGCATGAACAAAGAGATATCCGGATCTATATTTCAAAAATCAAAACCTATAGAAATAATACCAGAATTTCAATTACTTAAATTCTTCAGTTAGGGTTTTCAACATACATTTGGCTTACGTCTAAAGCATTGGCAGATTCAAGTTGGCTTCTATTATCTCTTTCTCTACTGGCGCTGAGTTCATTTCACCGGAGAAAACCCTAATAATAAAACAATTGCCTCCAAAAGAAAAAACTTGTAGACACTGACTACATTAATTGAGTAAATAGTAATCCACGCTATAGTATATAGCCAAAATAGCTGTTATACTTCCATTACCAACTGGACAAATGATTTTCTAGTTTTATGCCCAACAATTGCAACCTTTGACGAAGTATTTTACCTAAATTTTTTGTGCTTGAAAAAATATACAGCGTTGCAAAGAATATGCACATAGAATCAAAACTTACTGTTAATGAAATCGTCTAAGAACGCCATAATTGGTAATCGATGCTCAAACTTAGGCGGATTTGTCCGAAAACGATAAAGATTTGTTTTACGAAAAAAAAAAAAGAGTCTCTACTCGTGTGAGTTATGTATGTAAGTGTAAATTATGTATGTATTTAGGTGGATGTACATACGGAGATAATGCTTTTAACTTCTAGAATTTTGTATTTCGCGCGATTCGAAGTTCGACCGAGAAGATAGGAAAATTGAATAATAATGGTAAAAAGTCAGGGAAGAATTTCCAACTGTAAGAAAAGTTTGATGGATGAAATGAAATGAAATATTTTAATGACGTCCACGAGGCCAAAGAAGCCTATGAGATCCAAGATCAGCACCGGAACAACCCACAGTACAGCCCTAGACACAATGAAGGCGTCGTTCGAGATCAACCCTTCGAGAGTGAATTTTGATGATGAAGTTTGCAATTTTGTCGAGTCTTGAATCTTTAAACAAGGTATTTAAATTGTCAACCTGCACCGCATCCCCATAGCTGGCCCGAATGTCTTTATAAGCTGAGCATTCTATGATAAAGTGCCATTCCGTCTCCACCATACCCTTGTTATAAAAGCGGCATATTCTATTTTCCCACTCTTCTTTAGGAACCACCCACCTACCCGTTTCACACCTAAGATGGTGTGAACTAGTCCGCAATTGGGCTATCAACATTTTTGCTTTCCATTTGATATTCGCTCCTATATAAGCCTTTTCTTCATGGTCCCTTGTGGGATTGAATTCTTTGATATAATAATATTTTTTACGCCTTATTTTTTTCGTCCATATACCATATTTAATTTTTTCTCTCACATAATTTTTTATTTCTCCATTTGTGTTTTGACACTTATGCATCACAACATCCCATTTCTTCATCCACTTGATATTAAGTTTCATCCATGTGTTTTTTCTTCTAGTTAGCTCCTCTTTCATAATTAGCTTAGGCCATCTATGATCCTCCATATTTTGGACCTTCTTTAGGTTGCTTAATAACCGGGTCATCGCTGAGGCCTCCAGAGGAAAAGTACCGGTCTCAGCCAATAAAATTTCATAAGGCACTGCAGTCTTAAGCTTGAGGCTGCATATAATTAGATGTTTTTGTATCCTTTCCACTTGTCTCCATTTCTGATCTGACATGCTGCTGCCCCAAATTTCACACCCATAGAGAATTACCGGAGTAACAAGAAGACCAAAAAGCGTTCTTTTAGTTTTCCAATCCCATAATTCGGCATTTCTACATCTATTTTGCAAATAGTACAACGCTTTCCAGCCTCCTTGAATTCTTTTTGCTCTACATGTTTCCCAACTAAGTTTGTTGTGAAAATCAAGCCCAAGGTACTTATACTCGTCCACTATTTCCAGTGGCTTGCCTTCAAAGATAAATTCAATCTGCTGTTTTTTTCTTCGCATGAGAAGATCATTATTTTGGTTTTTGAAGTGTTCACTTGCATCCCGACCTCCTGACAAAACGTTTCAAGGGCCTTCAAATGTTTTCTCAAATCAAGCGCAGTTTTAGCAATTAATATGAAGTCATCGGCATATAACAGTAATTTTATTACAAAGTTGGCCAAAAGGATGCCTTCCCCACCCACCTTGTCAATCCATTCTTCCAGCTTATCAATGTAAAGCCCAAATAGCATTGGGGAGAGCGGGCAGCCTTGTTTGACACCAATGTCACTGCCAAAGCATTCTGACATACCATCATTGGTTCTGATTTTAGCTTTGACCTGCTCGTAGAGCCTATGAGCAGCCGCCCTAAGCTCATGCGGAACTCCCAAATCCTCCATTCTCTTCCATAGCTTGTTCCGAGGGACTGTGTCAAAAGGCTTTTTTAAAATCAACAAAGCAACAATAGGCTTCGTCTCCTTGAATGTCCCAAATTTTTTCAATCAAAAATCTAAGGGTAACTCCATGATCAATAGTGGAGTGTTTGGGCCTAAAACCAGCTTGACCTTTTGCTCTTTTCCCCTCTTTTTCAACCCAGCTGCTAATCCTGCGTTCAATCATGTTTCCAAAAAGTTTCCCCATAAGAGGGTTAACCATAATAGTTCGGTAGTTTGATGGGTTATTTATGTCACCATTTTTGTGCAAGGGGATAACAACACTAGTGGTCCATCCTTCTGGGAAGCCTTCTTGAATGACCCTGTTGAAAATACTCTTAATACAAGGTGCAAGGACCTCAACACCCCACTTTAAATGTTCTGCTTGCAGCCCATCAATATCTTGTGCTTTCCCTCCTGCCAACCTTCTTATGCCTTGACTAATATCCTCTACGGTGAAAAGTTCGGTGGCTGCCTTGATTATTGGGGGTCTATGTTTATCCTGCTCACGCTCATAAAGAAATTTTGCATAGTCTAGCCATTGAGAGCTTGTAATATTATTTTCCATTTGTTTTCTTTTATGTTGTAGCTCCTTCCAAAAATTTTTGGGGTTGTTCTTTCCAAGGGTAATCAGCTCCAATCTTCTATCCCTTACATATTTTTCTTTTTTACTTCGTATCATCCTTTCATACTCTTTCTTGTTTTCTATTGCCATTCCCCCCTCACGAAGCTTCCTTTTTGTTAACTTGCACTCCTCATCGAACCACGGGTTTGCCGGAAAAGTATTTGTACTGCCTCTCTTGGGTCTAGACCTCTTGCACTCACCCAAAGCTTTGTGCACTAGAGGAATCAAAGTATTCTTGTTTATTGAGTGCATCTTTATGTAAGCTGATTTTTTTTCCAATTCCTGAAAGAAATTTTTGAGGGCAATCTTGAAGATTTTCTGATTTTCTTGATTCATGAGAATTTTACCCGGTGTGGGTGCTTTGTTCTTGCTGTTAAGGACTTGTTCCCCTTGCTGCTTGATTATGCGAACGTCAAGTTTTACATATATTGGATTATGATCCGATTTCAACTCCATTGGACATTTACCAATCACAAGCTCCATTATTCTTGTTGTATAATTACGAGATAAAATGACATAATCCACCACACTTTGACCATTATAGGTCTTGCAAGTGATGTTGCCTGATCCCGGCCATGATCTCATACCGTTACATATTACCAAGTTGAATAGACTGCATATTCCCAACAGTTCTGCCCCATAATGAGTAACATTACATTTATTATCTTGAGAGGTTCGTTCCCATAATTGATGGTTCTCTTCTTCCAGCCATAGCAGATCATCTTTCTCTTTATCTTGGCTTTTCAAGTTAAGAGCTTGGTTGCTAGCTGTCCTACCATTAAAATCACCTATTAATATAACTTCCCCCGATGTGCTAAACACCGAAATGTCCTTTTTTAGAGATGCAAAGGGGTCCTCACGATCTAGGCTTCTTTTCTTATATGATTTGGAGCCTTTTGGGGAAAAATAGCAAGCCGCCAATCTAATTGTAGTCTGATTTTTTGTTATTTTTAACCATATGTACTATTTGTTTGGATCTTCTTTCTCCACTTTTATATTTTTTTCCCATGATTCTTTTATTAGGACTGCAACTCCACCATGTCCTTTGCCATTTTCTGTTCTCTCATTCCAAATTGAGGCCTTTCTATAACCTTCAAAATCAGGAATTTTACACCCCTCATGCTCATGAGTCTCGGTAAGAATAATAATGTCTTTTCCTGCTGCTATGGGCCCTAAACCAGGTCCTCTTCTCCAAGGATAACCTCTGCAGTTCCAACTTACTATAGATAAATATTCCTGGGGGCCCCGAATTCCTATTTTTGGTGTGTAACTCTGTCACTAACTTGGGCCTTACCATTTTGCAACCAAGCCCATTTACCTTCACTTCTTGTTGTTTTTACCTTTTCCCACTCTTTTCGTCTTTCTTCTTGCTGTGTTATGGTTAGATCCTCATCAAGGTAAATTTGTGTACTTTTAAGAAACCTCTTGTTCCTTAGTAGCATGCTTTTGTCCTCAAGTTTCTTCAAAGTAACTCTTACATGCCTATTTTTACCACCTTCCGTCCATTTCCCAATCCTTTTTGCTTGCTGAATAACCCCTGACCACTGAAGTTCGTCCTTAAAGAAATCCCTTGCCAACTCTTTAGTGGTTTCATTCTCACCATAATCTCTTAGCCCTTTAACAATGACATTCAAAGTCCTATCATTTCTGTCCTTTTCTTCTCTTAACTGCCTCCTGACTTGCTTTTCTATATCGTCCCTTTGTGTATCCGATGATCCTCTTACTGCTTGAGTCCAAGATTTGGCCTCTTCCAATTGTTCCCTTAGTTGCTCTTCTTTTATCTTCATGCTGTCCATTACTGATTGTATTTCCTTTAACTGCGAATTATTGCTTTCAGCTGCCTCTTTTGGCTTGCTTGTGCCTACTACGTCCATTTGAATTAAAACTTGCCTTAACGATAGTAATTCTTGCTCTCCTTTTGCCATGGAAATTTGCAGTTTGTTTATCTGTTCTTTGAGCAAATTGTTCTCCCTTGTTAATTGCCAATTGACTTCTATGACCCCTTTCACTTTGGTGTCTTCATATTGCCCTCTTGTTTCCAAGGATTGGAGTCTCTTCTTCATGTCCATTAGCTCATTGACGTATAACTCTGAGGACCACATGAGCGGCGTTGTGGTGGGGCTGTAAATATCATAGTTACCTTCCTCCTCTACTGCCTTGTTTACATGACTGTTTTCATCTCCATTTTGCTTCTTGCTTGAGACTATGTGAGTTGCTGAGTTCACATTTCCTTTTCCTTTAGGTTGTTCTATTTGCTCTTGCTGATTTTCTGCTGTGATAGTTGAGTTCTTAGGTTCTAACCTCGGTAGAATAGCTGCAAGTTTACCCTTCTTTGCCAACTTCATTTTTCGTGTTTGCCTACGTCTTAGAATCCCCTTGTACTGTTTTGCATTTACATAAACACACCTTTCCTCCATGTTTAAAAGGTTGTTTTGCGGACAGCCTAACACACATGTTCCCCAAATGCTATTTGCTGCCCCAGTGAATGTTGAAGATTCCATCGGGAGGTGCGAAAAGTTAAAAGGAATTAAAAAGTTCCCCTGAGCTAACATGCCATTCATAGGCCATTGAGTACTCTTTTGCCTTATTCCAGTTATTTCAACACTATCTGACTTGGTTTCTTTTGACCCCTTTGCTTCAGCCTGGATTGGGATAATGTCAGTGCCAGTTACAACATTTTCAGCCTGGATTGGAATAATGACAGTGCCAGTTACAACATTTTCAGAATTTACATCCCCTGCTCTTAACAGACTCACCTCATTTCCGTCATGACCCTTGAGGTATTGCCATTCAATCTGTTTTTCCAACTTCATATTACTTAATGTTTCAGCTTTATTTGGAGTGCTGAAAACAGTAACAGTATTTGCCTTGCTTGCTCCCACCGGACCTATCAAACTCTCAACCCAACAAAATGCCCTAGGCCCACCCAACTTGATGCTTTGGTTTGAGAGTTTTGTTTAGTTGACTTGTTTACAGGATATGATGCAATGTGTATGGGATATTTGCATTGTTTAATGAAGAGCTGGACTTTTTTTTAAAATGCCAAGCAGAAAAAGACAAGAGACAACGCATACAAGGTGGGGCACACCTATTCCTGATGCCGAGACCTTTGCTCTGGAAAAGGGTGAAAGGCCAAGAAGAGACTCGCAGCCGCCAGGACCCACCACGCACCCCAGCCTATCTCCTGCTGCTGCGCACACAAGCTTCTCCTGCCTCAATCGGAGAACGCCAAACGCCCTGTTCCTGATGCCGCCGTTCACGTCCAAGCCCTATTCCTGATTGCGTTGTTCACGCCCAAGCCCTGTTCCTGATAAAATACTCTCTTTACTTTTCTGTTTTATTAATTTTTTTCCTTTTAACAAGTGCCACGTAGTGGCTAGTACTTGCTATTTTAGTTATAGTATTTTAGATTTAATAAAAATAAGTGATGCAAGCGTCGAGTTCCTACCGAGAGGTAAAAAGCATCTAGTTATGAGTTAGAAAAAGTAATTAGATAGGAGATAGGAATATAAATGTATTAAATATAGCTAGGAAAGTTTGAAGTAATTTGCAATGGTGCATTAATGCATGGAATGTTTAGGGTCCATGGGCAACGCGATCCATAGAGACATGTGAACAGTTAACATGTGTTGATGGATGCATGCAAAATTGCATTTATGGGTACCATGTATACGTGGACTTTTTTATAGATATACCAATGGATAGTTGTTTTTTTATGAGTGTATGTATACATTTGCGACAAGAAACATTCTTTATGATCTTAATCAGGAAGTGAAAATGTATTATTATTTTGTTTAAAATATTAAATGCAAATAATTTGAAACGTTTGTAACAATGCTTGAGCCATCTATGTATACATGTATGCATGTATACACGTGTCCACATGCACATAATGCATGAAAGAGTGAAAAGCATCCTTGGCATCTGAATGAGTCTCAAAACACGATGAGACTCAACTTGCATTTGCAGTATTAAATGAAAGAGAACAGGAGAAATAAACTACTTATGACCAATGCACAGTTTTTAAATTTTTTTTTTAATAAACCTTTTGCTGCATAAATTCATTAGTCATTTGAATTCGAACAAAGTTTTGATGTAGGAATATTTCTAAAGCATCAAATATCGTTTGCAACAATTTACAAAAACATGTGCGCATGCACTAAAAAAAAATGCATTCTTTACATGGCCCATATTTATATGCATGGTGAAACAAAGTTTACCATATCTCTTTTTTTGCCTCTATATCTATTTGTAAATAAAATTATGTTTAGTGTAATGTTCTAAAACACATGTTACATTAAATAATACAACTGAGTTATTTTAGTTTATCATATCACAATATGCAAGTGCTAGTAGAAACACTAGTGTTAGGTGGAACATTGATAGGGGTAGCTCATTTGAGTGTAAACTTTTCTAAGATTAATCAATCTTTTTTTTAATGTAGTATGAAGATTACTTCTATATAAAGCTATTGATTTTATTATAAATAAGACTTTGATCTTGTTTATGTAATACGAAAACATATTTTTGTGTATAGAACAATGTAATTATATTACAATAAATTCTTAGATGAATCACTAGAAAGCTATTGATTTTATTATAAATAAGATTTTAATCTTGTTTATGTAATATGAATAAATATTTGTGTGTATATATTAAACAAAAAGTAATTTGCAAAGATATAATAAAGAACCTTATTACCTAAGATAGAATGTAGGTAGAATAAAATAATTCACATGTTTATAGCACTTTGCATTCAAAATAAAATGTAATAATTTGACTTATTAAAATGTAATAAGTGAAATAAATATTACAATAAATTCTTAGATGAAACAGTACAAAGGTATTGATTTTATTATAAATAAGATTTTAATCTTGTTTATGTAATACGAATAAATATTTTTGTGTATATATTTTAAACAAAAAATAATTTGGAAAGATATAAAGAACCTTATTAAGTAAGATAAAATGTAGCTACACTAAAATAATTCACATGTTTATAGCACTTTGCATGCAAATTATTGAGAGAGAAACATTTGTAACAATGCTTGAGGCATCTATGTATACATGTATGCATGTATATATGTATCGACGTGCACATAATGCATAGAAGAGTGAAAAGCATCCTTGGCATCTGAACGAGTTTAAAAGCATGATGAGACTCAACTTGCATTTGCAGTATTAAATGAAAGAAAATAGAAGAAATAAACTAGTTATTATGAATGCATATTTCGAAGGAAAGCATAAAAATATGGACCCATGTAAACATTTATGCATGCATGGATGTGTACATGTGTCCATGTAATTTGGTATGTAAACAAGAATCTATATATGCCTACATGCATAAAGTTAGAAATGTCAGAAACAATTTGCATTTTAAACATATAAAAAAAAAAATTTATGATTGAAACAAAAGAATAAAAAACTAGTGTTTTTTGAAGAAGTGTATAAAGTATATCTAATGATGCATTTGAATGCATGGATACATGTAAATATTTGTGAAATCTGATTATACATTTTAGCCTTCGGGGAACTATCATACGTGCTTTTAGGGATCTGTAATAAACAAGATTTAGAAAAGACGTTTTGAAAAGAACTCTTGAATACAACTCTATGTTAACAATGAGACTCAATTTGTATTTGCAATATTAAATGAAAGAAAACAGGGAAAATTAACTATTTATTAGCAATGCATATATCGAAGGAATGCATAAATATATGGATCAATGTAAACATTTATGCATGCATCGATGTGTACATGTGCCCATGTAATTTGGTATGTAAACAAGGATCTATATATGCCTGTGTGCATAAAGTTAGAAATGTCAGAAACAATTTGCATTTGAAAGATATACAAAAAACATTTATGATTGAAACAAAAGAATAATACATTATTGTTTTTTGAACAAGTGTATAAAGGATATCTAATGATGCATTTGAATGCATGGATACATGTTAACAATGAGGCTCAACTTGCATTTGTAGTATTAAATGAAAGAAAACAGGAAAAATTAACTATTTATTAGCAATGCATATATCGAAGGAATGCATAAATATATGGATCAATGGAAACATTTATGCATGCATCAATGTGTACATGTGCCCATGCAATTTGGTATGTAAACACGAATCTATATATGCTTGTGTGCATAAAGTTAGAAATGTCATAAACAATTTGCATTTGAAAGATATACAAAAAACATTTATGATCGAAACAAAAGAATAATACATTATTGTTTTTTGAACAAGTGTATAAAGGATATCTAACGATGCATTTGAATGCATGGATACATGTAAATATTTGTTAAATCTGACCATACATTTTAGCCTCCAAGAAACTGTGATATGTGCTCTTAGTTATCTATAATAAACAGGATTTAGAAAAAACGTTTTGAAAATAAGTCTTGAATACAACTCTATGTTATGATAGTTATTTTCAAAGCCCTCAGTGTTTAATTGCATAACCTTGATATTTTCTTCATTTTTGTCTTTGGTATGGTGTGAATTTTGTTGTGATGGATGAAGGTATATTTGAGCTATAGATAGATAAAGATATGTAAGGGTAGTAAAGAAGAATGAGCTATGTAAGTGCAACAAAGAGAAGGAATTGAGAGAATGATGAGGTGCAAATAAGGTATATGAATGCCTTATGAAAAGTATTTGATATGGGAGGCAAGGATATGTGAGACTGGATATGAGAATGAACGGAATGTAAATGGTATGAATTTATCATTTTTGAGTTGTACACTGAAAATTAAATGCAAGATATAAAAATTTGAATGAGTGAGTTGGATTGAAAGAAAAAAGGGATGCAACACATTGGTGTGATGCAAGGCAAGCATATAAATGGATTTTGAAATTTATTTGATTTGAGAAGAAACGATGTGCAAGGGTGGAAATGGAACTGAGTGGATTCGATAGGGTATGAAGTGATCATTTCTTCCAAGAAAGGGTGGAAGAATGTCTATTTTGTTATTGGTTATGCTTTTTAAAATTATCATAGGGCTGGGTGTCTCAATACAAACACAAAAGAAAGATTGATGTCCCATTTCTCACTCTCCTTCGTACTAAACAAAGTGCCAAGATCCTTGAGCTTCCTCGAAATGCGACAAGAGAAGAATAGATATAAAAATATAATGATATTTAAGGATACAAGAGTCAAAAGAGAAAACAAAGCAAAAGTTGTTATGCATATACTATGAAAAGAATAAATACGTGGACTTTTTGATAGATATACCAACGAGTACTTGTATTTTTACATGGGTGTATGTATACATTTGCAGTAACAAACGTCCTTTATGATCTTATTCAGGAAGCAAAAATGTATTATTATTTTGTTTGAATTATTAAATGCAAATAATCTTAAACATTTGTAACAATGCTTGAGCCATCTATGTATACATGCATGCATGTATACATGTATCCATGTGCACACAATGCATAGAAGAGTGAAAAGCATCGTTGACATTTGAACGAGAAATTTGAATGGAAAACACTAAAATCGATTAGAAATACAAATTTGTCAAAGCACAATGAGACTCAACTTGCATTTGCAGTAGTAAACGCAAGAAAACAGGGAAAATGAACTATTTATCACCAATGCATATATCAAAGGAATGCATAAATATATGAATCCATGTAAACATTTATGCATGCATGGATGTATACATGTGTCCATGTAATTTGGTACATAAACAAGAATCTATTAATGGTTGTGTGCATAAAGTTAGAAATGTCTGAAACAATTTGCATTTGAAACATATACATTATTGTTTTTTGAACAAGTGTATAAAGGATATCTAATGATGCATTTGAATGCATGGATACATGTAAATATTTGTTAAATCTGATTACACATTTTAGGCTTTAAGAAACTGTCATACGTGCTTTTAGGGATCTGTAATAAACAAGATTTAGAAAAGACGTTTTGAAAAGAACTCTTGAATACAACTCTATGTTATGATTGTTATTTTCGAAGCCCTCGGTGATTAATTTCATAACCTTCATATTTTCTTCATCTTTTTCTTTGTTTGGTATGGTGTGAATTTTGTTGTGATGGATGAAGGTATATTTGAGGTATAGATAGATAAAGATATGTGAGGGTAAAAAAGAAGAATGAGTTATGCGAGTGCAACAAAGATAGGCAATTGAGAGAATGATGAGATGCAAGTAAGGTGTATGAATAAGTTATGAAAAGTATTTGATATGGGAGGCAAGGATATGCGAGAGTGGCTATGAGAATGAATGGAATGTAAATGGTATGAATTTATGATTTTTTAGTTATATGCTTAAAATTAAATGCAAGAAATAAAAATTTGAATGAGTGAGCTGGATTGAATGAAAAAAGGAATGCGACACATTGGTATGATACAAGGCAAGCATATAAATGGATTTTGAAATGTATTTGATTTGAGAAGAAAGGGCGTGCAAGGGTGGAAATGGAAATGAATGGAATCGATAGGGTATGAAGTGATTATTTCTTCCAAGAAAGGGTGGAAGAATGTCTAGTTTGTTATTGGTTATGCTTTTTAAAATCATCATAGGGCTGAGTGTGTCAATATAAACATAAAAAAAAGACTCATGTCCCATTTCTCACTCTCCTTCGTACTGAACAAGGTGTTGAGATCCTTGAGCTTCCTCGAAATGTGACAAGAGAAGAATAGATATAAAAATATAATGATATTTAAGGATAAAAGAGTCAAAACATAAGACAAAGTGGAAGTTGTTATGCATATACTATGAAAACAATAAATATGGAAGATCATGAAACTGAAAAAATGCAAATGTTGATGCGTTAGAGAACAATAAATGCATGGAGAGAGAAATACGTAGAGCTATTCACAGATATATGCATGGATGCATCAACAGACACATGTATACACAGAAAACAGAACTACATGGACAGATGGAGAAATGAATACATGTATACATGGATGCATGCATATTTGCATATAGATACAAATGCATATGTTACATGGAAGGATGTATTCATATACACATGCAAATATGGATGAAGGCATATATGCATGTATGCATGTATGGACAATATGCATGAATGTATGTCAACATATAACTTTAAATTTTTTTATATTGGAAAATTAGCATTTATTTGTTTCTATTTATCATAATAGATTTATAAATCATTATTGTTATAGAAAATCAGTGAAATGCGATCGCATAGATTGATTAAATAAATTTAAGCAAAGGCATAGTTTATAAAACTGGTGAGTAGAGGTACGTAATCCATGAGTGCAAATTAAATGCATTGAAATATCAGGAAAATGCAAACACATAGAGAGGTCAAAATAATTGAAGCAAATGCATTAAATGGCATCTTCCTGGTGGGGAAGGCGTTAGAATGGCTTGGTGGCCATGGGTGGCCAGAATAGTTTGGCCATTTAATATAGAGTTAAGCCAGTTGCAATGCATCGCAGCTGCTTTGTGGATGTTGTATTCTGTTGTACATGCTTGTGTTGTAAGGAAGAGTATTGTATATGCATGCACAAATGCATATGTGCATGTAGTACATGCACACATGCATAGATGGATGCATAGGCACATGTATGCAGACAGAGATAGATATGTTATAGAGAGAGGTGTGCAAATACATGGATGTGTAGAAATATGCATATATGCATCTGTAGATGGGCAGAGACAAAGAAAAATACATGGGTGTATGAGTCCATACATGCATATATACATGTATCCATGCAAGATATTGATAGATGCATATATACATAGATGTGTGCATGCAATTCATAGGTGCATATATGCATAAATCGATGTATACATGTAGCCATAGATACATCCATACATATATAGACAGATGCATGGAGAGATGGCGAGATATATGCATAAATCGATATATGCATGATTGCATCTATGGATACATAGATACATAATGAAATGAAGAAAAAGACACATTTATATATGCATATACGGAAGCATATAAAATTGAAATATGTTTAGCATATTGTAATCAATGAGTATTTAGACTGAACGCCTTGATAGTGGCATGTTAACTGTGTCATTGTTATCGAGTTTGTAGTGCTCATTTACCCTTGTAATAATGCATATGTAATTAATTAGGTAGCTGCTAATTAGTCTTTAAATACATAACAATTAAAAGAAAGAAATAATGATAATTATCGTTGTGCACATTTTAGCGATTAATTAAAGCCAATTAACAAAGTAGCAATGGAAAAGCATGTGCATGTTAATATGTTAGAGAGCATGTAATTGTGCATAAGTGTATAAGGATGCCATGAGTTGTGATTTCTACTTGCATGTAGTTGTATTAAACAATTAATAGTAAGTATAGAATGACCCCATTGGGTTGGGAACTGAAAGAAATAAAGGAAAGAAATAATTATAACTATCCTTCTGTAGATTTCACTTATTAATCAAAGCCAATTAACAAAGCAGCAGTGGAAAACCATGTACATGTTAATATGTTAGACAGTATGTATTTGTGCATAGGTGCATAAGGATGGTATGTATCTTTAGATTTTAGATTGCATAGGCAACATGTGCTTCATAGTCATCTAGTTAGGGTAATATGATCACTTTGTGCATATTGGTATTTAATTTTGGAAGTTGATGTTTCAAAAGTTATTTTTTTTATTTGGAAAGTGGTATTTAGTTGTTTTCTTGTTTGTGTTTCAAAGTGAATGCATTAAATGGCATGTGGATTTATCATGTAATATAGATTTAAGTGACTAGAGATGCATTGTGATTACTTTGAGCGTTTCATTTTTGTTATTCTGCAGATCTGTGTAGTCACAGGAGATGTTGTTGCTGCAGAGTCAAGACCCAGAAACGAGCTACTTGATACATGTATCCATAGATACATGGATGTGGACATCTATCATGGTATCCATAGATGCGTAGATACATGTATCTATGAATAGATGTATCCATAGATACATCGACACATATATGGATAGATGCCTGTATACATATGTACATAGAAGCACAGATACATATATGCATGGATGCATCTATAGGTAGAAGAATACATAGAAACATAGTTGCATGGATAGATAGATAGATGCATAGTTGGATACATAAATGCTTAAATATGCATGTATGGAAATATCCATGGATTGCATATGAAGTTGCATAGATACATATATCCATGGGTGCATGTATACATAGATGCATGTATTGCAGTACACATGGATGCATGTATATGTGTATCTCTGGGCAGGATGCATGGATGCATGTAAATAGAAGAATTTTGTCAAATGTCATAGTTATTGTCCTCATAGGCACATATGCAAAAAATGGAAGCATACAAAAGGCAAGTGAATTGTTTGACAAAAGTCGTGGAATAAATGTGGATCCATGAAATGTGGTTCGAAAGGGATTATGTAAAAACCCTTTTGTCTATTCTGTTGACTGCATGTGAGCCCTGTAAAGACTATATATCTTCAATTGTTGTAGAGTTGTGCCATAGAGAGAGCTTTAGAACCAATGTGTTGTTAACCTGTGCTGTAATGAGAAGTTTGGAACAATGTAAACCTAAATTCTGCAATTGTAGCAAATTTTTCAAGAAAAGAGTACAGGGTGAGTTTCTAGAATGAACCTTTTTCTTTGTTCACAATTGCGAAATGCAAGTAGGGTTTCACAGTGCTTTAAGGCATTCTTATAGTTTGATTATAAATTCATATTTTAAACTACTTTTAGTATTATCTATTCGAATTTCTTGTTGAAATGAGAAGGTTTCATCTGCGTTTGATAGGAATTATGTAGAAACCCTCTTGTCCATTTTACTTCATGCATGTGAGCCCTGTAAAGTTTGTATATTTTTTATTACTGCAAAGCGGTCCCATAAAGAGAGCTTTGGAACCAAAATTATGTCAACGTGTGCGATAATGAGAGTTTTCTCCTTGAACCTTGTTATATATTCAAAGACTAATTAGCAATCCAAACAGCGTCCCCTTTAGTCAGATGCCATTCAATGCATTGAGTTTGCATCAATGAATTATGTACCTTCAGCCACTAGTTTTAATCAAAGTATGCATATGGATTCAGAATCAAAAGCTCTTTCCTGTGAACCCATTTTTAATTTGCCTATGCATTTGCCCGGAATGCTTTTAACCGGCAGCATCGGCCAATCACATTTCAGCATATAACATATTACTTATTTTTTTGTATAGTTTGAATTTGGAGAGCTATTTTTAATATTGGAAAATTAGCATTTATCTATTTTTCTATTCGTCCGAGTAGCTTTATAAATCATTTTTGTTTTAAAAATTCAGGAAAATGCGAACGCATAAAATGATTAAATAAATTTAAGCAAAGGCATAGTGTAAAAGTTGGCGGCTAGAGGTACGCAATCCATGAATACAGATTAAATGCATTAAAATATCAGGAAAATGCGAGCGCAATGCATGAATGCAAATTAAATGCATTAAATGGCATCTGGCTAGAGGTGAACGCACTGGAATGGCTTGGTGGCCACATGTGGACAGGGTACTTTGGTCATTTAATATAGAGTTAAGCCACTTGCTATGCATCTCTATTACTTTGTGTGTGTTGTTTTTGTGTTCTATAAGCCTGTGTTCTGTAAACCTAAACTCTGCAATTGCTTTGAGATTTTTCGCTATGATGAAAGCATAAAGGATAAAGGAATTTTGTGAACTGTTATAGTTAATGTGCTCATAGGCACATATGCAAAATATGGAAGCATACACAAGGGAAGCGAATTGTTTGAAAAAACTCCTCAAAGAAATGTGGTCCCATGGAATGCAATAAGTGTTCACAATGGACACTTTGGTTTTCGCATGTTAACTTTGTCACATAATGCAATTTGACATGAACAATGTTGAAGCCATGACATGAACAATAGAACTATTCAACACTGAACTCTATGCCTGTAATAATTATTGCAAAAGTTGTAAATGCCATAGATGAAATAATATGAATAAAATTTTAGTTTCTGCTTTTCTTGAAATGCAATGAAAAAACTGCTAGAAAGGCATAACACAAGGTTGTGTAACATATTGCCACTCCTATTTCTAATTTCTTTGGACATGAATGCTTTACACATTTGATTGCAATAGTAACATGTCTACGAAAATGGAACAATAGAGATCATAAATCAGTAGTTTTAAGTCTGAGTATATATGTATCTTGATACATATAAGCTCGATTTGGCATTTACGAAAATAACTGTTATCTATGGTGAAAGAGCTAATTAGTGTTCCTATATGCGATATCCATAGAACATAATAAATTGCTACAAGGCTAGAGTGGCACATCCATAAATGCATGGACGCATGTATACGCAATTGCATACAAGGATATGTAGAAGCTTAGATGAATACATGCATACATGAATATGTGCATATGTGCATATGGACATAGAGGCATATATACATGTAAATATGCATATATGCAGCGAAAGCAACAAATGGATTTCTCTATACAGGAATGTACTTTATACATTAGAATGCATGATGGAAAAGTGACTATAAAGTACAATGCATAAAAGCAGTGTCGAGACTTGGTTGCATTAACAACATAAAATGAAAAAAGCCAGAGGAAAATAACTATTTATTGCTTCAAGTAACTTGTTTATGGGTCTGGAGTGTGCAACCATAACAACTTCTACTCAGTCACCATAAACTCTCGAAAACATAACAAACAGAGAGCAAATATTGGAAAAGCTAGAAATGACATAATGCAAAAGGAAACATTTAAACTTTATAGTTTGAATGGCATTATGCATAGAGGGGTAATAATTATTGAACATATATGTCAGATGTACATAGAGAACCACTATCTTCATAGGTGCAAAAACAAAAATTAGATTTTCAGATGTCCATATTCGAGAAGACTTTAACATAGTAACCTATAAAAGTGTCTAAATGTATAATAGCAATAGAGTATTTTAAAACCAAAGATGTCTTTAACATGTCAAAACCAATGAAATGTCTTGGAGCATGGAAAGGCGAAAAAGTTAAAGTCTGAACAATGTAAATTTGTACTCCTGTATTCCTAGTTTCCTGTAAAGCCAAGAAAATGCTACGTATTAGAAACATAGTTTGTATGGATGGCGATTTGAGGTGCCAGTTCACAAGAGAAAAAGTTTACATATGAATGACTTTTTTACCTTCTGGTGATGTTTCCTGTCTATTTGTCAATGCAAATGGCTTCAACAATGGCATTGTTTTGGTCAAGGCTAAAATGTCCTTCAGCGCTAAAGTCCCGTAGGATGAATATCACTGCTGACTTGTCCTTGATATAGTCTTCATAGTTGAGGTTTTGCAATGTGGGCAATAGATGGTGTATGGTGACCCGGTCAATTGAAGACTGAATTGTTTGATTGTCATAAGTTGTAATGATAGTTTTAAGTTGCAAACAAAATGTATAATTGACTTGTTGGTTGCACTGTTTGCAGTAGCAGTTTTTTCTTGGAGTGTGCCATAAGCAGTGAATTTGCATTTGCATTTTGGACAGCATGCATGAAATGGATTGGAAAATGCATTTGCTGCTTTTAGAGTACCAGAAACCTATAGAATATGGTTCAAAATTGTTAGAGGAGACAAAAAATACAGATTTGGATGTGATAGTTTAAAAAAAAAAGAATGTTGTTACCTTAAAAGTTGAATGTAGTAGGCTATTGAGTTTTTCCAAGCTTCTTTTGTCATTCAAGTTACAGATGAATGTTGACCGACATGTGTGAAACGTGTTCTTTTGATCTATTTTTCTTACAACATTCTTGAAAAGCATTGCAGGTGTTTTATTTGTATGCAACTAGTCTTCGATTGCAAAGTATTGTTGCTCATATGTTGACTGTAATAGCACCTGCGATTCAATGAGAGAATTAGATTTTGTTACAGGAATTGTTATAGATACCACTGTAGAAACAAAAAAGGTTGAAACTGAAAGAACAAGAAAAAATTTTGTAGACCGAAATACCTGTGCTCTGTCTATGTTAGTGTGGCCATCTTTGATGTCAACTGCAAATTGGGTACCCATTTTCTTGGCACCAACTACTAGCGCAACTATTGTGCTAGCTGGGTACTCATTTATAGTTGTTAGCAGTTGGCTGATAGTCGTACTTGGAATGAATTTGTACTCTTGACAGAGGCGTGGGATGTTTTCAGTGTTGCTCATGTTTGTTAAAATCAAAATGCAATCACAGTCACCTCTGTCATAATCTGTCCTAGGTGCAACTTGAAAATATGAGATCGAGATAGCTGATGTCGGGACTATTTTAGGCTCATGTTTATACACAAGGTTTCCACTAACATTTAACGTGATTGTCATTTCTGCTTTGTGATCTGTTAAATCAACACACAACATTTCCCGTGTTTTGTTGGCCTTATCCAATGTTGCTTTGTAGACAACAAGCACATCACCTTGGAAGGTGTCTCCAACTCTTTTTGCATTTAGCTATTCAATTGAAACAATCTTAGGTTTCTTGACTCTTGTCCTACAAGGAACAAGGATAATGTCAATTGAATGCTAATTTAATATTAGCAAGCTGGGCAAATGGTGGTACAATGAAGAACCAAGCACTTTACCGTTGTGCTGACTCTTCCTGTGCAATTTGCACTTGTTTTGCCTATCTTTTTGATACATCTTTTGGTGTCCTGCAAAGAATTGGAACAATGTTATTTGACTATTTGTGATTTGGGTGAATGAGTATGAAGGAATAATACTATGAGTGCTTTACCGTTGTGCTGATTCTTCTTATGTGGTTTGTATTTGCTTTGACTGTCTTTTAGTTTCATCCATAGATCTCCTACAAATAATGGATATAGCATTGAAAAAGGCATTGCAAAGCATAAAAGTGATATAAGGCTATAAGTTCTATAAAGTTGAATTTGTCTGTTGAGCAACATGCAATTTTAGGAAAATTGGATTGTGATCAGTCCAATATGCTTCTAATTTATAGATAGAGCATATATTTGTAGTTGTGTTGGACCAAATGTGGTCAATGACTGACTTGTCCATGTTGTGTTGTTGGTTCAACATAAATTGTATATTGTTCTGCTGCATATAACTGTGAAATATTTTTTTGCTTCTGCTTTCTGAAAACATGTTCACATTAAAATCGCCTAAAATGTACAACATGTTTTCTGAATTTGTGGATGCAATAATTATTTGCAAGATTACGATAACTTCGTCTATGGTAGTTGCAGGTCTTGCATAAATATTACAAACATTGAGTTCATTGTTAGATAGCATTACTGTTGATGTGATGGCTTCAATATTTGATGTTTCATGTTGTTTTGTTTTTGATAGGAATAAATGTTTCCTGGTTAAAGTTGCTATGCCATGTATGTTATGTACAGAGAAGCTATCAAAATACTACAGCAAGATATTTAGCTCAAAGGGATGCATATGTGTTTCTTGGAGACACAAGATATCAGATTGCATTATTCCATAGTCATTGACAATGTCTTCTGCATGTGCTTTCAAGCTACGAGTGTTCAATGTACATAGGAGCATATGTGATTTGTTTTCTAAACATGTGCTTTGGTTATCAAATTGCCATTGTGCACATGTCTAGAGATGAGACATTTCTAGTTGTATTTTGTCTTTAACTTTGAAGTTTTTTGTAGTTAAAGGTTGTAACAGAAATAATGATTCTACTGATTTTGTTCGTGATAGAGTTGTATAGGTTAGCCCATGCTGTCTAATGCTTGTGGGATCAAAAGCCAAGGCCTCCATTGTTAATCCTTGGGATTGATGTATGGTTCGTGCACATGCTACTTGTATTGGGAATTGTTTTCTAATTGTAATTTTCTTATTTGTTGTTATTTTCTGGATTGGCCTAGCAATGCGTTGTATAGGCACCCAGTCTTTGTCAATGATAGTAGAATAGCATTGTGCTAGTTTTGTGCGTTGATGATGTCTGATTGATGGGTCATTAAATTGAATCCAGACAATATGAATTTTGTTTTGTGTTGTATATGCTTTAAAAATTCCATCTGAACCGTTGACGAGGCCATCTTGAACATTGTAATTGCCTGCATAAAGTTCAACAAGAATGTTTGGTCTCAAGCATATTTGTGATGGAAGTGTCATTGTGTGATTGTATACTCATATTGCATTAAGGTCCTCCTCAAGTTCATCTATTGCATCTAGCACTATCATTTGGGTTGGAATGATTGATATCATTTTGTTGTTATGTGCTTGAACATCTCTCCTATAGAAAAGGTGCGGAAGGAATGGATCAAATGGTATAGGATGAAAGCAAATTTTGTTGAGATAGTCTATGTCATGAGTTGTCTGAATGCCTAATCGTAGTCTATTAAGGATTGAAATAAATATTTCATCTTTTTGTCTCATGGTAGTCACCAATGAATAGCATTTTATGTGGTCTTTCTAGAAACTATAAGACATTAATTCAATTGGAGTAGGCCTATTTTCAAAAACCACAGAGTCAAGGACAGGTTGTGCCTGGTAAAGGTCACCACAAAATATTGTATCAAGGTTTCCAAAGTATGATGTAGGAATTTGCATTATGTCTCATAGTCTTCTATCAATATACCATAGGAATGTTGAGCCAACTAATGATATCTCATCTATAAGAAGTATGCGCAATTGATCATAGTGCTTTGACATAGTGTCAAGCACTTCAGTGTTCAGTAGCAGAAATTATGATGTATTAAAAGGTATGTGAAATGTTGAATGTAATGTGAATCCCCCTATGTTATATGCTGCTTTACCTGTATATGCAGTTAATAAGCCCTTGGGTTTGTCTGGATTATTGTCAACAGAATTGCTATAGATGCGAATGAGAGCTTGGTAGATGGCCTTTGCTGTAAAAGTCTTTCCTGTTCTAGCTCCCCCAGTCAAAAACAAGTGCAATGGCTTTTGTGGATTTTTCATCTTTTTTATGAGAACATCTTTAACAATTGCTTGTTGTTCTTTATTTAACATTCGTCTTAACTTGTAGTATTCATTGTTATCTATAATATGTGGGTGCTTTGCAATTTCAAATCCATTGGAATGCATGGTATTTGGGTTAGAATGACCTATGTTTGGAAGTTTTGTTTGTATTTCATATAGTTCTTTCTAGCAAAGCTTTGCTTGCATTGGTAGGTCAATGAGCTTTTCATCTTCAAGAGACTAAAGATCATTTATAGCTTTTTCAATGTCACCCCATGCGGAGTTTGTGTTGTGGATGAACTTTGCACTATTTGTTTGAATGGTTTGTCCATGGTACATGTATGCATGTTCCCAAGAGTCAAATTTTTGTTTGAGTGTATGCTCATTAATGGTAAATGGAACATAGAGAACCAATTGCTCTCTACAATGATTCTCTATATCAAAGTGTTTGTTGAAATTGATAAACCATACCACATTTGGTTTGGCCTTTGGTTCAATTGTAGCACCGTATTTGTTGTATCTTGAAACAAATTCTGCAAGACACATGTCCACCATTATTTCAGGACGTTTTAAATAGTAGTCTATAATAGATTTCACAAGAACGTTTTCTGATTCATCTGGCTCATTGCTCAATTGTTTAACAGATTTTAGTATAAATGTGCGATCATTGTTAGATCGTGTATCAATGAATATACATTTTCTTGAACTGTAGTTTAATGGCAGTGACAAAACAATATGTGCACCTTGTTGTGATGACATTTTTTGCAAGTTAATCATGGCATTTCCAAGTTTACTTACCATTCGTATTGCATCAATATTGTCTTGCTTGTGGTCTGTACGTATTCTTTTGAATGCATATGTCATTGACTTGTCTACTTTTGCAATATATGAGCTACAATACATTGCAGCAACATATGCATTGAGGAAAAACTGTGCATCTGTATTAGCCTTCCAAAGATCTGGAAATTTCCTTGAAAAACTATTGTTCCATATTTGTGATGGTTTTCTTTGTAAAAAAAGCATAGGCCTGTTTAATGTTGAGCTCAAAGCTTCAATGTATTCATTGTCAGTTAAGTTTATTTCTTTTAAGAACATTTGAAAAGTGAATGTTTCATCATAGTTTGCTTTTTGGAGTTTTGAAAAGATGTAAGTGGCATTTGCAGTTATCGCTTCAGTCTTTTGGAGTATTGGTAAAAGTATAGTTGACTTTTGCATTGGTGGGAAAGGAAAATTGTATCTACAAAGTCATTTTCTTGATCTCTTGCATTTCTTTGTATGATGATGTTTGTGTAGCATTGCTAAAGCAGGTTCCAAATTTTCAGTGTCGCAAGTAATTTACTTATCAACAAAAGCTATGATGTCTGTGTTGTTATCTTCTATGTAGATTGGTGCATTTTTAACCCATATGAGGAAATGATCATTCATTTCCTCGATTTTGGAACTCAGTGACTGAGAAGTAATCAATGACATTTCCAATGAAAGAGTCATCTGTAAGTATCAATTTTTTTATTGCATTTATTCTATGTTTATAGTAACGTGCACAAGTGATAGGATCTTTCTTGATTAGTTCAAATTTGTCAATGTGTGTTGGATCATTAGATTCTTGACGGTTTTTTGCTGATTGGTGTAGATTGTGCAGCTCTTGTAATGTTTGAATTAGTGGATCCCAACTTTGCTCAGCACTAGTGAAAGTGATGAAAAATGTTTGTGGTCCTAGTTGTCGAATCGTAGAAAATACATTTTTCTTAAGTTGTTGTGAATAGTCTGGAGAGATTCTTATTCTTTTGAAATCAACATATCCAATATCTAATTTAAGAATTTTTTCTAGATTTGGTTTGTGTTTAACGTCTTTTGCAAATAGCTTTCGTTCTTTTAAATGGCCTTTTCGGATTCTTATTGTCATTGTAGACAGTACTTGTTGTATTAGTACCTTAATAGCTTTGAAAAAAATGTTTGTTGTATGATATGCAAATTGTCTTTGTGACTGTAAGAGCTCCCATCGTACTATTTTATGATATGTAAAGTTTTTTACAATGTCATTATCACGTGGTTTGCCAAAGAATAAAGTTGGGAAATTCATTTCTTCAACATACATGTCCTTAAATATTCCAATTGGATACTTGTCCTCTGTAGGCGCAATTTCAATAATCTTGTCTTCCATGTTATGGATACTTCTAGACTCAGTAAATCCATGTATCAATGTTTCTGATGGGTTTTCATTTTCCATTTCGCTATCTGATTCTGTTTCACTTGTATTTTGTGGACTATTGTCTTCGTTTTCTTGAGTGCATTGGAGAACTTCTTGCCAATCTTGGTTTATGTGGACTTTGTGCATTTTGTATAATGGTCTCCTTGTTAAATGAGTCAAAGCTTGCATGATGACATTTGGGCGCACCATGCCTTTTTGAAATGCATTTTTGTATTGTAAGTGCCTTTTCAATGAAACAACAATTGTTTGTGTGTTGTTAATTGATTGTGGTAATGCTCTTTGTACAATGTTCATGTCAACAGAAACATTTATAATAGAACCTGTTAGGCCTATTTGAGACCTTTTGAACCTTAGTTCCCAAATCTGTGCAAATGCAATTCTGAGTGAGACAAGTCGTTCTTCTAGCTGAGTTAAATTTTGCACATAGCACAATGGTCTATTAGTTCTTATTTTCTGTGGGGTAGCATACTTTGGAATAGTGGACTGTTTCAATGCAAAGTAGCATACATGGCATATGAAATCTGTCAATGGTAAGGAATCTAATTGTAGTAGCTTACATTATAGTTCTTTTTGTTTTTCATTGAATTTCCTGATGTCCTTGTTCAAACAGAGCACTTGGCAAATTGCACATGGGTATTTTAGTGTATCTTGTATTGCTGTTTTATAAATTTCTATTGGGGACAATTTTTTTTTTTCTTTGGACTGGTAGGTATACTTTCTTTTTGTTTTTCTTTTCTAATCAAGTTCTTTAGGTGATTAAGTCTTATTGTTGATTTATGTTTAAAATTGTTTGTTGTGACAAATGGTATCAAATTCTTCTTGTTTTTTGGCAAAGCATGTGTCTTGTTCAAGTAAGTAATTTTGTATTGTGGACCACTTCTGATCAACTTTTTAAGTTGGAGTAAGCTTGTTGAGCATTGGCAAGTTAGATTTTGGGCTTTGATTCTTAGAAGCGGCTCAAAATGTCCAGCCAGAGGGTTTGTATCATGGAACAGTATAGAGACTGATTTTGTATATCCAGAATCATTGAAATCTAAGTACTTTCTTGATGTTGTCAATGACCAGAGGCTTATTTGTATTTTCAACCATTTGGATATCCAGTGAATGCAGAACAAGTCACCCCACAATCCACATTCACTATGGTCTGTGCATGGTCTTGCAGACAATCGCATTTTGCGGAAGTATGTTTCTTGGTCATGTACTTTGTGCAATGTATATAAAGTATTAGGATTTAGTTCATTGTTATATGATTTAATTGCTTCTTTGTCCTTATTTTGAAGACAAGTTAGGAAATGATCTATAGCTCCATTTCGTAATTGAGTTGAGGTGTACTGATTGTTAAGTAGTACTTGAAGCGAGTCAAACAAACAATCGCCAGCATTGTAAACAAATGTGCTTAATCTACAAAGGCCTTCAACCCTAAGGACATTGTCAATGTTTGATATTCGAGGATACTTTGTGCACATTTTTTTAATTTCATGTGAACCTACGGGCTATTTTGAAGTTACGTTTTGTGTTTCAATTTTTAACAATGGTTCAAAGTGTCTAGTTCATAGTTGTATGATTTTATTGCTTCTTTGTCCTTGTTTTGAAGGAAACTCAAGAAGTAATCTATAGCTCTGTTTTGTAGTTGAATTGATGTGTAGCGATTGTTAAGCAGTAGTTGTAATGAGCCAAACAAACAATCGCCAACATTGTATGCAAAAGTACTTAATCTACAAAGCCCCTCGCTCTTAAGCGCGTAGTCAATGTTTGATATTTGGGGGCGCTTTGTCAATTCATAGGTGTCAACGTCTATCATTTTCTTTGTTTCTTTTGTATCCTAATGTGTTTGAGAATAGCAAATGTTATGTATGAATAGTATCAAATGCTATCATCTAGATTACAAAATCTATAGTTTTTTCCTATGTCGCCTATGTTCTTTTACTCAATAGTATTCTATAGTATTAATCATGTTGTCGAGCATCTTGGAAGATAATAATCTCTATATATGTTGGAAAATGGATTTTGAGTAGTAGCAGAAGCCTACGTGACATATTATACAACAAACAATTTTTTAGAAGCACAAGGGAAAAATAGTATTAATTCTTCAACCTGACCTTGTCATCCACTGTCCCCCACCAGGATTGTATGTACTTATTCCTGTTACATTGACAAATTGGATAAATGAGTACAATGCATGATGTATACTTTCAATGCCACAAACACAAAACAATATTTTCAGGTAGCTTTGTTTACATGCAAGAAATGGTGGATAAGAATCTTTTTTGCTCACATTGTCAATCTCAGTCTATGGTCTTTAAATGTTTTGTGTAATTGGATTCCTTTGTTTCTATGTACTTCTAAGTGACTGATTTTCTCAAAGAGCAAATGATTTTAAAATCTATTCACATAAACATGAATTAAGTGGCATGTAGAGAATAGTTTCATAAATAATTTCTGTTTTAAAAAAATCAGGGAAATGCAAAGGCATTGATTGATCAAAGAAGATCTATGGCTTTTCTTATTTGTGGGAATAGCTTTAAAAATCATTTGAGTTTTAAAAATTTGAGGAAAATGCAAAGGCATAGGTCCATTGAGCAAAAGCGAAGGCATAGATCGATTAAATAATAAAAAAAAGAGATTAAAACTCACAGGTGTAGGCACACAGTGCATAAATGCAAAGTAAATGCATTAAATAGCATGTGGCTAGATGAGAAACTGCTGGAATGGCTTGGTAGACATGTATAGCCAGGCTGCTTTGTTCATTTGTTATAGACTTAAGTCACTTATTAAGCATGACTATTACTTTGCGCAAATTGTTTTTCTATTCTACAAGTCTTTGTTCTAGCAGAGTTACAGTGATTGAGCAGACTTTGTTATAGTTATAGTGTCCAGAACCAGAAACGAGTTACTTGAGGCAATAAATAGTTTCTTTCATCAGTTTTCTCTTACTTTAGAGGTTTAAAGCACACAATGAAATTGGCAATGTGAGCAAAAAAAAAATTGTGGTTAATGTCATTTTGCATGTAAACAAGACCATGGAAAAATATTGCATCATGTCTATGAGTAACATAGTACATCATTCATTGTACTCATGTGCCATGTCAGCTTTTGAAATTAACTTTGTGGTCATTTTTTGCAATACAGGAAGATTAAACATACGTTCACTTGCACAGTGCATAGCAACTTGCCATAGATATAAGTAGTCTTATGAACAAAATTGCCTTAAATGCATATAGGTAAAAACCAGTTGACATAAAACAGACTTATGACTTTATAGGCTATTTGAAACTGCAAACAGGGTTTAAAAATTACATTCTAGCAGTTCATTCTATTCTATGGATATTGTATAGAGGAAGTATAACTAGTTAACACATAAGCAAAACTTGTTCTATTTTTTGAAGACAAATTACTATTGCAATTGTGGAAAATGCATTTTCCTGTTTCTATATGTGCAAGTAGCCTTTTAAATCATTTGTGTTCAAAGAAATGAGGAATACAAGATGACAAAATGAAAACATGAAAAAGAACTTTATGCAGTCATTATATTGAAGAATTTCAATTGCATTTCAAGAAAAGCAGAAAGACAATTTGGAGAGCTGACCTTGCAATCTGCTATTGAATGATCAAGTATACTTGCAACAATGTACAAATTCTGCTGTTATTATAGGCACAAGTAATTTTTCCTAGTACAATGACAAAATTGAGAAGTGAGCAAACTGTAAAAATATATACTATTTCATCTACAACCATGGGAAATCTTCCTAGAAGCCCATATTTGGAAAACTCTGCATTGTTTTTTTCAAAAAAAAAGAGGAGAAGGTTAATATGCTAACCTCACGTTGCAGTTTGTGCATGATTGTTTAAATATAGTTGAAAGCACTGATCCCTGTTACAAGGACAATTTAGACAAATGAGTACAGTGAGTGACATATACTATGTTATTCATAAAAACAAAACATAATTCTTATGTAGATTCATTTTGACGAGAAAGAACCTAAGTAAGAACTTTTGTTTCTTATAATGCAAATTGCATTTTATAATTTTAAAATACTTATTGTTATTTGTGTACCCTATAATATAGAACATATTTTGCATTTGCATGCATTAGTGTAATTCTGTTATTGCAATGGTGGCATAAGCTCTTTAAGAGCAATCAATGGAATAGATGCCATATTTGCTTAAGCGTCTGAAGAAGTGTAAATAGGCCATGGCAACCTATCAATACTAAGCCAAAAAACAACACAGACCTATGCTAGCACTATTAAGTTCTGATAAAAATAATTTCTAGCTACTGTTTAATGCTAGACCAGCTATCACTTAATAGTGAAAGCCAAATAAATATTGATTTCTAACTAAATGGGGTCATTTCATTTCCATTTGCATAAGTTTATTTTGTACCATTATGTAGCACTTACTATTACTTGTGCAATCAAGCCACATGCAAGTAGAATTCATAACTCATGGCATTTAGATACACTCAAGGAGAAATACAAACCAAGGTTGTTGGCATCTTGATAAGAAAGATGATGAGATACATCCAATTAATGTATGCCACAACATCTTATTCAATGAAGATGATTTGGATAGGGACATTACAAATGAGAATCCTTATTGGTGTGTGAGTAATCCTCTTTTTCAAGACTTCTCAAGGAAATTGCATGCAAATACTATCAGTGAACAGGTGGAATCAAATTTATTAATTGACTTTGATTGATGGGTCAAATGTGCACAAGGATAGTTATAATTATTTCTTTGTTTTAATTATTATGTATGTAAATACTATTTAGCAGTTACCTAATTAATTAGATATGAAATGATAGAAGGGAAAAGAAGATTAATTAATTAAGATAATTTGATTCATTAATTAATAAGGTGAATTATCATGTAAAAGTACATAAATTAGAAGTTTGGAAAAAATCCTCTTTCCTTTATGCTTTAATGACAACAAGAAAGTTGAAAGCAATTGTGGAGTTTAGGCTTATATCTGTAAATTGCATTTGCCTGACAGTCTGCAAAGCCTTCTCAACACATTGTCCACATATTGTTCAAAAGGTCCCATTATGGCACATGCTAACAGCACAGTGGCTCTAAAGTTTGCACTATGGAACAGTTAAGCAGTAATTGAAGATATGTAATCTTTAGAGGACTCATAAGCACCAAGTTATTGTTAAGCTCCCATATTGTACATTGGAGAAAATACAATTGTTCATCTGAGGAACTAGTCTATGAAGATTAGCGTAGGCTGAGCACTGTGAAACCCAATCTGCCTATGGACTCTAAAATAAAAGAAAACTGATGAAAATAACTATTTATTGCCTGAAGTAACTTGTCTACGAGTGTCATTTTTGGAACCATGACAACCTTTGCCCTGTCACTGTAAACTCTTTCCTAGAAAAGACATATAGACACACACACACATATATATAAATATGTATATATATGTACAGATACATCCATATAGACACACATAAATGCATGTATGGACATAAACATATATGCATGCATGCATATACACATAGATGCATCTATACACACATACATATATGCATAAATACATATATGCATAGATATATCCAAAGACATATGCATACATGCATATATGCATCTACAAATGTTTACATAGATATGCACATAGATAAATGCATATGTACATAGAGACATGCATACATACATACATGCACCGACACATCAGGCACAAAGTGATAGTGATAGTCCAACTAAAGCACTATGAAACATAGCTTCATTATGCATTTAAAAAAAGAAATTGTGGAAAATAACAAATTATCACCTCAAGTAACTCGTTTTTGGGTCTGGACTTTGCAACTATAACATCTCATGCTCAGTCGCTACAAACTCTTCCTTAGAACACGCGCTTACAGAACACAAAAACAACACACACAAAGTAATAGAGATGCATAGCAAGTGGCTTAACTCTATATTAAATGACCAAAGTACCCTGGCCACGCGTGGCCACCAAGCCATTCCAGCGCCTTCACCTCAAGCCAGATGCCATTTAATGCATTTAATTTGTATTCATGCAGTACGTACGTCTACTCGCCAGTTTTATAAACTATGCCTTTGCTTAAATTTATTTAATCAATTTATGCGCTTGCATTTTCCTGATATTTTAATGCATTTAACCTCTAGCCACTAGTTTTAAAACTATGCCTTTGCTTAAATTTATTTAATCAATCTATGCGTTCGCATTTTCCCAAATTTTCAAAACAAAAATGATTTATAAAGCTTCTCAGATGAATAGGGAAATAGATAAATGCTAATTTTCCAATTTAAAAAATAGCTCTCCAAATTCAAACTATACAAAAAATAAGTAATATGTTAAATGTCGAAATGTGATTGCCCAATGCTGCCAGTTAAAAGCATTCCAACCGAATGCATGAGTATTCCTGCCTTGACGCTAGGAACTAATAAAATTCAGACTATACAAAACAGTTTATCCAAGTGAGTGCTATTAGGTTTGTTATCTTCAATTTCAAACTCCTTTGACTTTAATGCATTTTCTTTGATGGTAGGATATGGAGATTCTTTTTTATTGAGAGTTTGGAACAATATGACAAATCTTTTTGATATACTGTGTTTAGCACATTGCAACAACAAATAGATACAAAGACTGTGCAAGCCTTCTTTTAGAGTTTGGAGCAGAAGTAAACAGCATAGGTACCCTTGAATACTTGTTTGTGTTCTCATTCTACAAGAGCATTGTAGAGTTCTGAATGTTGTTTTTAGTTGCTTGTTATTCAGTATGCTGTAAAAGTGGGGTAAAAAAATTGAAAAATCATGATGAATTAGAAATCTCAACAATCCATTGTTTTTTCTGTTTTCCAAATTCCTAATTGTTTCATTTAACAAAATAAAGTTCTTGACCAAATTCTACTAAACTAAAACAGATGGAGGAGGAAGTGTGTCTCTGTCGGAAGCAGTTCTTGGGTGATATGAATTGATAGCAAAATTACCAGATACCCTTTTTGCATTACTATACATGTATTTTGCAAAAGTAATCTGATAAAAAAATCAATGTTCATAAAAGCTTTTTCACAGATTATTGGAGTTTAAACTGTTACTTGTTTATGCTACATGTCATTGTATTTCATAGCTTATGTTTCCTATGCATTCCTTGTTTCCAATTCTTGGACCTTGTCTATATTTCCACATTGTGAATATATGTTTACGATAGCATTTTCAACTATTATATCTACCTATAAGCCAATACATAGCTGCTGGGGATAAATAAGTGTGGGCAATATTATAGAGACAAACTTATTTCAAGTGCCTTAAATTCATTGTCATCTTAGAAATAGGTTTTTACTTTTTTGTGATATCTACCAGTAGCAAGGGAGCAATGAAGGACCTGGCTAACAATTGCATCTTATGTTTTTATTCCCTCTTGTTTGGAGTAAGAATCTCCATTTGTCATATAATCATATAGTTTGTTTGGCTATAACTTGGGCTTTACTGCATTGCACAGTTATAAATTCTTTTTTAATATATTATGGCTGTACCTGATCTTATTAAGGTGGCAGAACATGGTAAGTAATCCAACAAAAGGATGTGTAATTTTAGTCATTTGCCATATGTAGACAAGTTTTGATGGTAAAAAGGTAGACAACAATAATATAGTGTGGAATACAGTGGAGGCTTATGCAAAGATGAAAATAGTCAGCTCTTCCGGCAATTTGTCAAGACTCTCTAAGTTAATACAGTTAGTCTAGGAATATGTGGGGTATACATATGATGATTGAAAAGAAGCTCTATCTGTAGCAATATAAGACAAAGAGAGAAATATTATTTTTTTAATGATTTGTGTATTTTGATTCAAAGTTTTCTAATATACGTGTTATTATCAGTCATGCATTTGAAAACAATGTTACTCCATATACAAATAAATTTAAGCAAAGGCATAGATTTGAAAACTGACAGCTTTTATCAATACAAAGGGGACGTTTACAGTGATAGAGCAAAAGCTCCTGTGCTCATTGAATGAACACCAAGAGACGAGTTACTCAAGGTAACAAATTGCTACTTTTATTTATTTTGCTTCATTTTATCCCAGAAATGCAAGTTGGGTTTCACAATGCATCAAAACACATTTGTGCAAACAACTCCCAAAATTATAATTGCAATGGATGACAGTGATAGTGTAATGGATACTAATAGTCAAAACACCGAAAAACACCAACAAGTATTTTTTTAGATTCAATAGAAACAAGTATTAATTGAAAATAGATTAACCTGGCAGACTATTTATCATAGGTTCTTGAATTCCAAATGTACAAGTGTGAGCATGGTTCTCTACAGGCTTTCGCTATGCATTTTAACTATATTGTTGTTTTGCATCGAGCCTAAAGAACCACTGTAAGTATGGTTTCCAAACAGATTTAAATCAATCAATTTAAATCAAGAAAGGTTTCCAATTACACTTAATACTTGAACCATAAAGCATCATTGCTTCAAGCTATAGCAAAAGTGCAGACAGGCACACAAAAGCAAATTCAACTATGACATCATCTAACAAGGATTTTTTTGCTATTACTATGATTAACTATTGAACTCAATTGGCTCATCAGTCAAACAACTTGATTGATCACTGACCTAACTTGTTTGAAAGCTATCTTGTTAAGCTGATTAGTTAATTTCATTAATGAGTAAAAGATAGAATTGACTTAATTTGCATGAGTCAAGTGTAAGATTGACTTATTTGTTAATTGACTTTGATTAATGTATCGGAGAGAGATGAGACAAACTAAATTGTCATGAGCGAAATGTGAGATGGACTTATTAGCTGATACGCCACATATACTATGACATTTGAGCTTTCATGAAATAATAGCGAAAGCAATAGAATAAACAGATGGCTTGAACATAGACAAAGGAATACAATTAATATGGACAACTATAGCTTGTTGAATATTTGTAGCACAAGAAACACAAAGGAAGATGTTGACGAAGGTTTTGCAATTTCGGTTTGCACCTAGCAATTGCATTTGCTTCCTTGTCTATAAAGCCTTTTCAAGAAATTATTTTTTTGCATATGAATGGCCATGATTGGTTTAATTGATTTGGTGAATAAAGATGATTTATAATTAACTATAATTAACTATTCAAGAAAACTGATCTATCAATGAACTAGTTTCATTGATTGGACAAGTAACTTGATTCACAGTTAACTTGATCAGCTATTTAGTTAATTTGCTTGAAAGTTTGCAAAAAGATTTTTCGACAAATAATTCTCTGCATAACTTGCAATCATTACACACCAAGAGCTAACATTTCTTCGAGGAATTCTGTCAAACAGTTTACATGTTTTTCTTGTGCTTCCATATTTTGTATGCATATTCATGACAACATTTCAAACCATAATATTTGTTAGAAATCCACGTCTTATCATGCTTAGATGAATGTACATATCCTGTTCTAAAGCTCATATTTTATTAAAAGCAGGCAAAATGGTCAGAAAGATTGTGTATCTATGAATGTGAATAGGCAAGATTGATTTAACTGATTTGGAGGATAAAGATGACTAATAATTAACTATGACTAACCACTCAACACAATTAATTCATCAGCCAATTAGCTTGATTGATCGCTAAATTAACTTGTTTGGAAGCTATCATGTTAAGCCAATTAGCTAATATGCCACATATAGTATGACATTTGAGATTCAAATACGTCTCATGGACGCAAATCTGCTATCATGTTAAAGCCACGTAAACATTGATGTTCCAATTCCATGGGGTCATTCTATTTCCATTTTCCCAAGTTCATTTCATTCCATTATCTAGCACTAATTATTAAATGTTTAAACCAGCTACATGCAAACAGAAATCACAATTCATAGCATCCATATACACCTATGCACAAGTACATGTTATCCAACATATTAACACACACATGGTTTTCTAGTGCTAGTTTGTTAACTGCCTTTGATCAACAGTTTAAATGTACACAAGGATAATTGTAATTATTTCTTTGTTTTAATTATTATGTACTTAAAGACTAATTAGCAGCTGCCTAATTATTTAACTATCCTTGTACACATTTGACCCATCAATCATAGTCAATCGATAAATCTGATTCCACCTATTTTCTAATAGTATTGGCATGCAATTTTCTTGACAAGTCTTCAAAAAGAGCATTAGTCACACACCAATAAGGATTCTCATTTGTAACCTCCCTATCCAAATCATCTTCATTCAATAAGATGTTGTGACATACATTAATTGGATGTATCTCATCATCTTTCTTATCAGGATGCCAACAACCTTGATTTATATTTGTCCTTGAGTGTATCTGGATGCCATGAATTATGAATTCTACTTGCATGCGGCTTGGCTGTACAAGTAATAGTAAGTGCTACATAATTGTAGAAATCACAACTCATAGCATCCATATACACCTATGCACAAATACATGTTATCCAACACATTAACACGCACATGGTTTTCTAGTGCTAGTTTGTTAATTGCCTTTGATTAATAGTTCAAATGTACACAAGGATAATTGTAATTATTTCTTTCTTTTAATTGCTATGTACTTAAAGGCTATTTTGCATCAATGAATTATGTACCTTCAGCCACTAGTTTTAATCAAAGTATGCATATGGATTCAAAATCAAACTCTCAAAATAAAAAAAAGACTATTTTTAAATTATAAAGTGCAATCAGCCACCAAAGAAATTGATTGGATAATAATTGTATTTCTGATGTCATATTATTGCAACAAAGATCTACTTTTGAACCCCAATTGCTTAATTTTTATGAACCATATAGCATATGCCACTCACAATACCCATTTGTAAAGATTGTCCTTGTAACAAAAAGCAATGATATGACTACAAGTACAATCAATATAGTGAGAATCTTGAATTAACCTTTTTCTTTGTCTACTCTATGCAATTGTAAACAAAGGAGAAGGTTCATTCTAGAAACTCACCCTGTACTCTTTTCTTGAAGAATTTGCTACAGCTGGACCGCTACACCACCTCTCTTCTTCCAATCAAAAGCATTGCACCATGTAATAAGCTTTGATTAGAAAACGAAGACCATTTGTTTGTTTTTCTAAAAGAATAGCAATAAAGCTCAAGGAAATGACCAAAATGCAAACAACTCCCAAAATTACAATTGCAACATATAATACTCCTACTGCGATGGATACTAATAGCCAAAACCATTAAAACACTAGCAAGCATTTTTTAGATTCAAGAGACACAAGTATAAATGTAAATCAGATTAACTACACAAACTAGTTGCCATAGGTTCTTGTACCACAAATCTTCTAGCAATGAATTTAACTGCTCTTTTGCACGAAGTCTAAAATTATTTTATCAAGCAATATTACTTGACTGCTCTATGGCAACATTGCAATTTGAATTCTAAAACATATTTGACATAGTTTTTTATAACCCCAAGATACAATTTTCTAACTTCCTAAGCATTCAGTCTAAGTTTTCCAATTACAAAATCTCAAATTGTTGTTTGCTTCGTATGTTTGTTCCTTGAATTTGGTCACCAGGTAAAATGTACACAAGGATAATTGTAATTTTTTCTTTCTCTTAATTACTATGTATTTAAAGACTAATTAACAGCTACCTAATTAATTAGTTATCTAATGATACAAGGATAAATGACAAATATGGAATTGACTACTTTAACATGACTGAAATGTCACATGGACCTATTAGCTGGCACGCTACATTTACTGTGACTTTTGAGTGCTTAATCCATCTACATGCAAGTACAAATCACAACCCATAATTAAAATGTCCACAAGGATATTTATAATTATTTCTTTCTTTTTATTATTATGTATTTAAAGACTAATTAACAACCACCTAATTAATTAGATATCAGATGAAAGAAGAGTAAATGAGAGCTACCAACTCCATAAAAATGCCAAAGTTAACATGTGAATATCAAGGTGTCCAGATTTAATACTCATTGCATTCCTCGGAAGCCCATTTTCCTGAGGAGTTTTGTAAAACAGTTCACTTGCCTTATAAATGCTTTCATATTTTACATGTCTACCTATGAGAACAGTAACCACGACATTTGACAAAATTTAAATGCTTGCTGGCAGAAAATAGGTTTCTACTGCATTCTTTTCTCTAACTCTGTGCAAATGAAAATTTGTATTCTGCTATGGTAAATTCTCTAGTGCATTAGGTACTTTAAAGCGCAATTTTTTGGATGTTGCTCTTGTTCCAGGTTTGATTCTTTTTGGGGGTTATAACTACCTACTATTGTATTAGTTTCCCATTTTTTCTTCTACATATGCATGAATATATAAACAACTAATCATATATAATAGTTTTTCTTTCACAAGTTTTGTCAAACAGTTCACCTGTTTTCTGTATGCTCCCATTGTTTGCATTTATGCCTACGAGGACAATAACCATGACTTTTAACAAAATCCCTCTATGCTTTATGCTTTGATGACAACGAAAAAGCTCAAAGCAATACACTGTCGACTCATTGTTCGAAAGCTCTTATTATCGCACATGTTGACATAATTTTGGTTCCAAAGCACTCTTTATGGGACCGCTTTGCAGTAATAAAAAATATACAAACTTTATAGGGCTCACATGCATGAAGTAAAATGGACAAGAGGGTTTCTACATAATTCCTATCAAATGCAGATATTTTTTCTTCTACAAATGCATGAATATATAAACAACTAATCATATATAATAGCTTTTCTTTCACGAGTTTTGTCAAACAACTCACTTGTTTTCTGTATGCTCCCATTGTTTGCATTTATGCCTACGAGGACAATAACCATGACTTTTAACAAAATCCCTCTATCCTTTATGCTTTAATGACAATGAAAAAGCTCAAAGCAACACACTGTCGACTCATTGTTCGAAAGCTCTCATTATCGCACACGTTGACATAATTTTGGTTCCAAAGCCCTCTTTATGGGACCCCTTTGTAGTAATAAAAAATATACAAACTTTACAGGGCTCACATGCATGAAGTAAAATGGACAAGAGGGTTTCTACATAATTCCTATCAAACGCAGATGAAACCTTCGCATTTCAACAAGAAATTCAAATAGATAATACTAAAAGTAGTTTAAAATACAAATTTATAATCAAAGTATAAGAATGCCTTAAAGCACTATGAAACCCTGCTTGCATTTCTCGTATCAAATAGAAGAAAACAACGAAAAGTTACCTCTTCTGACCTCAAGCAATTCATCTCTTGCTGTCCAGTGTGCAACTCTGCAACTACAAAATCCCCTGCTCGGCCACACAATAGAGCACTATGAAATACAACTTCGTTATGCACTTTAATGTAACAAAACTCTGAAAATTAACAAATTATCACCTCAAGTAACTCGTTTATGGGTCTGGACTCTGCAACTATAACATCTCCTGCTCAGTCGCTACAAACTCTTCCTCATAACACACACTTAGAACACAAAAACAACACACGCAAAGTAATAGAGATGCATAGCAAGTGGCTTAACTCTATATTAAATGACCAAAGTACCTGCCATGCGTTACCAAACCATTCGGTTCACCTCGAGCGGATGCCATTTAATGCATTTAATTTGTATTCATGCATTACGTGCGTCTACATTTTATAAACTATGCCTTTGCTTAAATTTATTTAATCAATTTATGCGCTCGCATTTTTCTGATATTTTAATGCATTTAATCTACATTCTTGGATTACGTACCTCTAGCCGCCAACTTTTAAACTATGCCTTTGCTTAAATTTATTTAATCAATTTATGCGTTAGCATTTTCCCAAATTTTTAAAATGAAAATGATTTATAAAGCTACTCAGACGAATAGAAAAATAGATAAATGCTAATTTTCCAATATATAAAATAGCTCTCCAAATTCAAACTATACAAAAAATAAGTAATATGTTAAATGGCGAAATGTGATTGGCTGATGCTGCCGGTTAAAAGCATTCTGGGTGAATGCATAAGTATTCCTGCCTGGTGGCAGGAACTAATAAATATAATTTTGGTTAATGTGAATAAAATTAAATATGAATTTTGTTGATTCTAATATTATTTTTTATTTTTTATTAAAATTATGTAAATAATATATTAATCATTAAATTGTAGGATAATGCATTCCTATATTCTAGTTTAATTGAATAGGGACACGGTCCCATGGAGGGGGCTTCCAAAAAATCCGGGGCATAATTTGCTTAAATTTTTAGCAAAATATTTTGAAGCTGGTGGTCCCATGAATATTTTGAAGCTTCAAAATTTAAGTAGGCTAGCAATGGAATGGTGGTGGAGTGGAATGTTGTGAATAAAAAATTAATAAATAAACATCATTTCCCTCCAAAAATGGCAAAAGTACTCTTAAGCAGGTGGGGCAATTTCTAGCCCCACCCCAATCTCACCAACTGAAATTTTCAGCCACCTATTTGTTTGGGCTAAAAAAAAATCCATTTAATCCTGTAGCATAATTTTTTTTCCCATGAGACCACCTCCTTTCGTAATAATAAGAGCCCAAGCCCCCCATGAGACCACTCAGTAAAAGATAATTATATGCATTTATATTAATATTAATAATTATTAATCTTATCTTAATTATATTAAATAAAAATCAATTATCTTATATAAAAAATAGTTATATATTAAAATTTTAAATATTATAAAGATATTATAAATATCAAACAAAATAAAAGAAATCAAATGATACTATAATATAATTAGAAAAAATGGATAATTATATAAATATTAAATTTATCTAATATTTATTGATTAGACAATATAAATTTAAATAATTTTTTTAAAATTATTTTATACTAAATAAAATGAAATGATTATATAATATAATTATAAGAAATAGTTAAATACTAATTATTTAAATAATAATTATTTAACAAAATTATATATATATATAATTAATTAATTAAATTAACAAAATTAAATAAAGAAATAAAATTAATTAATTAATTAAATAAAAAATAATTTTAAAAATTATTATTTAAATTTATATATAATATAATTGATTTTTTATTTTATTTGTTAGTCGGTGGTCGAAATTCTTACACTTATTGTATGGTCCCATGGGCGGGCTTGGGCTCAGGTGGTCTCATAAGAAATTTCCCCACCTACATAAGAGTACTTTCTTGCCACTTGTCACAAATTTGGAGGGAAATGTTGTTTATTTATTAATTTTTTATTAATAACACCACCAGCCTGCTTAAATTTTGAAGCTTGTCATGGGACCACTAGCTTCAAAATATTCTGCTAAAAACTTAAGCAGAATCTACTCTGGATTTTAAGGAAGCCCCCCTCCATGGGACCGCACTGTTACTGGGTGGACTTTTAATGCTTCTTAAAAACTGTAGCATATGGAGGAGGCACTGAATTGAGTATTCATTTTGGCATTAAATGATTATAGTTAGGAGTTAGTGGTTGCATCGTGGGAGTAAAAGGAGGAATCACGGCTATGAAGAGAAGTTGTTCATTGTTTTGAGGATCCTTATTATTTAGGAGGAAGTTGTTCATTGTTTTGAGAATTGGTTTTGTAGTTACTTTTTGAGATTAAATAATATTTCTTTAAAATAGTCAAAATAATAGTTCAGTTTTTTAAAAAATAGGCAAGATAATAGTTCAATTTTCTTAAAAATAGGCAAAATAATAGTTCAATTCACTTTTCCTAAAAATTTATCAATAACACACAAAAAAATTTAACCAATCATAATCATAATAAATAATTTTGATAATTTATAAAATTAAATATTTTACAAGTTCACTTTATAAAATTGGATTTTATTTTTTATTTTTAAAAATTATTGTTTTTGATTGGTTGAAAGTTAACTTATTAATAACTAGTTAACTAAGAAAAATAAAACTCATTGCAATAGTATTGTCTAATGGCAAGTACTAATAAGAGATGAGTGAAGTCATTTTCCCCGCCCGTTTGGCTTGGAGATTGTGAATTTGCGATTTCCTCGCAATAACTGGGTATTTATTTTGGCTCTAAATTTTAGGGTTCTAGTCGTATTTAGGTATTTTAATATATATTTAGTTTGTATATAATTTTTTGAAATAAGGTATTTCTTATTGTTTGAAGAGCATTCAGATTGGATAGTCATAACAAAAAAATTATTTGATATCTAGATCAATCCTCTGAATTTTGGAGTCTAAATATGATGGTTGTATAATCAAATTTAGATATATTTGTCATGAGGTACAATTAAAATATTAGGAAGATTGTATCACATGAAAGGAGAGACTCAAGAAAGCATCAAAATTTATATAGCTGTATTCTAATTAGCCAAATAGGCTATATTTTGTAGCAGCTTTCACCTAAAAAGTTGTCTCACACTAGAAAACATTTAATTTCATGGAGTTGAAACATTCCTCACCTATCGCTTGAAAACAAATTTTAACTCAAAACCAATATTTATGTTGAAAGGTTGCATTAACCTTGTCTCGAGCTCAAGAATCTATGAGCTCTAAAATATTGCTATTGTTAGATCTTCTTTCTTGTTTATTATGAATAGATTGAAGCAACAACTGCAAGGAGATTAGCTTTGGTATGTTTCATTTTATAAAAAACATCATATCAAATGTCTTCTCAATTCACTCACTAGCATCCTTAGATATGAATGTGGCATAAATTCAATAGCTCGAATCATGATTCATTTCCACCATTCATTAGAGATTTGTATTTAATTTAGATCAAATCTTAGCTTTAAATTTGCACTTGCTTCTTCTTTATTTCTCCCACAAACTTATTCTTTGTCTATTTTCTTTTTATCCACTACCATTAGATAAGGTATAAAGGAAGAGATCGTAGCATTGCTCTAAAATGAATGAAGCACACTGAAGACTAAGACTTGATCCTGAGACCTAAAGGATGAAACTAGATCCTTTCTTAGTGCTTTAGATGATTGATGGGTCCAATTAATGGCTAGTTTTCCTTTACTAATTTATGCTTTTATCATTTCATCTGCTAAGTTTCATAGGCATTCCCAAGACTTTATATATATTTTATATGCCTTTCATACACTTTAAAGCAAACTTAAGTATGTGGAAATAAAAATATGGTATGTTGACATTTGTATGTGTGAATGCATGAATGTCTATGAGATTTAGTATGATTTTATGCTTAAATCATGATTGTTAATGATGTGGATTCCTTAGGGATGAAACTAACATCTTGCAGCTAGAAGGATTGTAACCTGTAACAACAGGTTTTTGAGCCCGCAACATAAGGATTGCAGATGATTGCAAAGGAAAGGTCAAAACACCCAAAGTGTGATATTTCCAAAAGAGAACGAAGGTGATCATTTAATGATCAATTGTGAGTAACCACATCATATTCTTGTTCACTAAATAAGACATTAGAAGGAGAAGGAGTCTATTATGAACGAGACTAACTCATGACGTGACAGTCCTCAAGAACACGTATTTGTCATGTTAGTTAACTATTAGGAACAAAGTTCCAAATCAATTTCTCTTCTTCTACTTCATAAATATTGCTTTATGTTTTAAGACTAAGTCCTCTCCCTATCTTTGAGGGAGAGTAGATGGATACTTTATAAATTTGTTATTAGTCCTAGAGGAATAAGACTACTCACAAACCCTATATAGTGGAATATGTTGTTGAGGAGTAAATCTAGTTGCTAGTAGTTGTTGATCATTGTTTCTAGTCGTTAGTTTTTTTTTGTTACCAGTTACAGGAATAGATATGTGTTATTGAATAAGAAATCTTCAATAGATTCTTATCAGATTCTATGTAAGAGTTCAAAGTTATTATGCAATAAAGAGAATTAGTTGATATCATGCATTGTTGATTCAAAAAAGTAGGTGTTGACAACTTTTGTGGAAGCAACAACTCAAGCAAGGGCCACTTGAGGTATTGTTAATCCACTTCATTTCTTGTTGTTGGATTAATTGATACATTGTTGAATTTAGTTAAAGTAGTTTACAATTATATACATGTTTTGTAATTCATGAATGTGATTCTATAGTTTTGGATTGAATTATGTAGCTTTTATGTTGGTTGTACACTCTAGAGGAATAAGTTATAGTTCAGTTTTAGCAGTTAACAGTTATAGTCTTGAGTGTTAGGTACCCATAATATAAGGTAGCAATTTATATTTGTTTCCCCTATTTTACGATTAGCAATCCATTTCCTTTTTTAGCTTTTATAATTTTTTGTACATGTGTAATTACCTATACTCCATTGATATAGTGTTAGAAAATGGTTAGCACTCCCCTTGGGATTCGTGGCATGGACTAACCGCCTCCCATGGATCTGTTAACTCTGGCGGTTGTATTGAGCATTAATAGGTCGACCTTTTGGTGCAATGACATCCATGGGGCCAACAATTGGTATCAGAGCCAAAGGTGTTGGGTTCGAATCCCCTTGGCTTGCACTGAGGGGGAGATTGTTGGCAAATGGTCATTGCTCCCCTTGAGATTCATGACATGGACTAACCACCTCTTGTGGATCCGTTAACTCTGGCAGTTGTATCGGACATTAATTGGTCGACCTTTAGGTGCAACAACAACCATGGGGCCAACATATAGGACATGTCTAGGATCCATGAATGCATATATTATGTTAGCACTGTCTAAATTTTATGAGTCCCTGGTTGATAATTAAGTGTAGCCTCTTGTGAAAGATGAACTATTCAGTTAGGAATCCACCCTCTAAGTTGTGTGTCTACCTAGTAGCGCTAAGTTAATCAGACATTCAATAAGCCCTACATTTTTGGTGTTATTGTCTAGGATGATGCTAAGTTTAGGATTCTCCTATGTATTTTCAATTCCTTTCAAGCTTTCATAGTTTAGCAATTTTTTTTTCAACATTAGGGTAATTAAGGTTTTAGCCATCAACAACAACACGAGTTACTAAAAATATGCAAGAACCGCTTATCTAAAGAGTCACGACCATTGCATGCAGGGGTAGTGTGACACTCTGGGAATATTTCTCCCCTTAGCACAGTAAGCATTAGAAGATACTGGTGAACAAACTGAATAGAGCAAGGGTATACCTAAAGAAGAATCATCCCTGACACCAATATCTACACCAAATTTAGAGGAGACTTCCCACATACACATAAGCATCGTGGTTGATGTAATAGTAGAAGATCCACTAGAGCATGTAACATTTGAGTTCCCTATAGCCAACTAGGAGAGGGAAACTGTTTTGAAGAACATACCTCCTTCACCACTCCCTATCTTTTATGGACTGGTCACATAGGACCCATACACCTTTCTTTTTGAGTTTGATGTGTTATGTTGAAGTTATGACTATACCACAAATGCACCCATAGACTCAAATTGTTTCCAGCTACACTGAAAGATGTTGCTCTTAGATGGTTCATGGGGTTGGGAAGATATGTTGTTCTCAATTGGAACACAATAAAGACAAAATTCTTGGAGAAATACTAGGATTATTGTAGAGGCATAGATAGAAAGAGGGATGGCATCTTTAGGATGTCATAGAAAGAAGATGAGCCGTTGGAAGATTATATTGAGAGTTTTCAGTTCTACCTCAAGAAATCCCATCAAAATAGACTCTTTGATGAATCCCTAAAACTAATATTCTTAAGGGGAGTTAATAAGTATTGTATGGATGCTGTCAACCTCATTGGGGCAGGAGACATATCACATTTACCATTTGATGAGATTTGTAGAGTATGTAGAAACTATTCCAGGTCTTTCACCAAGAAGGCTAGGGAAGACATGACATCCTCTCTCAACAAATCATCTAATGGGTTATCAAGGGTGGAGTTGAGAAATCTTCTATCAAACATGGAGGATATCATTAGCCACTTGGCTACACAAATAGATACCCTCCATATCAAGAAAATGCAAGGGGAAGCAAAAGTAGCCCTTACAGAATAGTGCCCACACTATTGATAGAAGATCAATTACAAGTGCAAGAAGTTGGTCAATATTTGTGAAGATAAGCAAGGGAATACAAAGTTTCATGCTCTAGAAGATGAGGAGGATCAAGAGTTTTATATAGCTCAACGCAAACCATGGCAGGCAAGACAAGCTATGCCCCAAGATCCCTTGACCTATAACATGTCATTTCCAAGTAATAATGCAAATTTCCCTAGTTGGAACCCCCAATCTTGGAATAGTATGCAAAACCCACAATGGTCAATACCTCAATCCAATTGGAATAAACAACAAGTCATGTAGCCACCACAGGATTACCAAAGACCTAATTATAAATTTTAGTGGTCATCCCAACAAAATCAATGGCAAATGCAGTGGCAAAGAGGTCAATAGTGGAAAAATCAAAATCTCAATTATCAGTAGCCACAATAGCCCTTGTAGCCACAACAACAAGCCATAATTCTAAACCTAGCAATAGTTGCACCAAGAGCACCTCAATTGCCAGCACAACCTACACCTAACCCAAATAATAAGCCTATCGAAAAAGCTTATGCTAACAACACCATACAATACCCCACTTATGGGATTGAGATGAGTGATGTCCACCTTAGATTAGGGAAAATGCTAGCTAGGCCTTCATCTCCTCATATCATAGAATTGACTGATGAGGAACTCCCACCAAAATCTATGGAAAAAAAACCTAGGAAACTTGAGTCAAATCAAGTTAACCCAACAACCATAAGTCCATAGCCTCCATTCCTTGAGAGATTAATAGTCTAAAAACATCATTCACAAGCTGAAATTTATCTACTAGGACAAATCAAGGATGTTCGCATCAAGATAACCCTCATCCAGGGCATTAAGGAAGTGCCCATTTATACCAAAATAGTGACAAAGTTATGCCTTAAAAAGCTAGGTAGGAAAGGTAAGGACCCTCAGACTTTGCATGTCTTAGGAAAACTTACAGACATTATGTTGGGAAACATAACTATTCCCAAGTATGTTGATCTTGGGAGCCCTACAATGGATGTCAAAATCAATGGTACTCTATTAATAATACCTTAATTAACCTTGGGGTTGCCATTAATGTAATGAACAAAGAAACTGTGAAATTATTACAACTAATAAAGCTCAAACCTACACCTATTGTGTTACAATTAGCAGATAGGTCTACAATCAAACTTGAGGGAATCATAGAAGACTTGGTAATAACATTAGACTCATGGGAGTACCCTGCAAAATTTATGGTATTGTAGCCTAAAGCTAATCTTGTAGGATATCCCCTCATCTTAGGGAGACCTTGGTTGGAAACTGTAGATGTATTCATAGGTTGTAGGTCTGGAAACATGATCATTTCCAATGGAAATGTAACGAAGAAACTAGTCCTCTATCCACCTGTCCATCCACATTAAAATTTGGAGAAAATTGTATGGCCTACCCTAGATGAGGAAGACCAATAGGAACGCAATCCCTTGTTAGAAATCCACGATGAAGATGAACTGATTGTAAACATAATGTAGAACAACTATGGTAGGGACCCACAACAACATGGTTGTCTAACATGTTTGTAAGACCCTCTATAGAACATAGTCCCTACTAATACATCTGAGTCTATTTCTCAAATTTTCCATACCTTATTGTCACATTGTTGCTTTCCCAATATAGTAGGTCTTGAAATTTCATATGTTCAAACATCATCCATGACTTCAAAGATTATGCCAAGGAAGACATTAAATGTAAACAGTCAATTGACTACTACACAACAAACTTCATTATTGAATGTGTTGCAAGCACATGTAGATGCATTTGCATGGGATTATCATGATTTGAAAGGAATAGAACCAAACCTATGCATACATTGGATTTACATCAATGATGGCTATAAAGCGGTTAGGCAACTCCAAAGGAGAATGAACCCTGCAGTCTATGACATAGCCAAAGCAAAATTACAAAAGTTATTGGATGCAGGATTCATCTGTCCAATCTCTAATAGTTAATGGGTGTCTCCACTAGTAATTGTACCTAAGAAATGGGGGAAATGTAGAGTGTGTGTAGACTACCATGAGTTGAATGCAACAACTAGGAAAGACCACTTTCCCCTTCCATTCATTGACTAAGTACTAGATTCATTAGTAGATAAGAGGTACTTTTCCTTTTTGTGGGTTTAGTGGATATAATTAGATTAAGATAGCTCTAGAAGACCAAGACAAAACAACCTTCACATGGCCTTGGGGTACATATGAAGGGAAATTTGGTTCATCTCACAATGAGCATCCAAGATCAGTAAGTGTCATTGGTAACGTTCATTTCTTCAAAACTCCTAAAAAACACGTACTACTATGCCATAAAGCTAAATCAAACATAGTTCATTTCCCACCATTAATCCTTAGAGAAATGTTCATGCAATTTAAGATCTGTCAAGATCAACTAGTTTTAACAACAAACATTAAACGGATTCTACAAATAGAATCATTAAACATGAAAGATGGAACAAAAAACACAAACACACTGATTTATGTGGGGAAAACCCTTTTGGGTAAAAAACCCCACACTCCAAAAGCATAGACCCATTGTATTATTCAACAAAAAAAAAATAGTTACAATACAATGCAAGCTCTAAGCCTTTACGCGGAGATTTACATCTTATTCCATCTAGAGAAAATCCGGCAACATCACCCCTCTGAATCTAATATCTCCTCTCTTCTATCCATCTGCACTATGGAATTCAATAAATACTTCTCAAGCGTTGTCACTTCAACTTCCATATCGAAATGAATAGTTATCATCACCTCTACGAAGTTATACTGGAATGTCGAAGAGACTTGAAACCTTGTCTCTTTGAATTCCTATTGTCACTCTGATAAGAGTCCTTCACAGGTGTTCACCACTACCAACACCCTTCATCAGGATATTGAAGAGATGACATGAAGACTCCTTTTGACACGGTGAAGTCTTATAGATGAAGCTTGTATCCTTGATCGGGTAGTCCCCTCTGCCTACATGTCAACCATGTCATCACCGTACAACTAACATCAACCTTCACAACGTTCGATCCCACCTTATCAACATTTCAAAGAGACCATCATCAATGTCCCTACGAAACCGTATTGTCTCCACGAAAAATCATTATCCCGTTGTTCATCGGAATGTCGAAGTCACTTCTAAGTGACTCCCTCTGACATTGACCTATCTCGTCAATGATGCACCTATCAACATGTCAAAGAGACTGCTCATTCAGTCCTACCGATGTTCACTTATCTCGTCGATAAATCCCCAACCAATGCAAACTGCAAACACTCATAGCGATAAGTCAAGCACCTGTTGGGATGTTGAGGAGACTCGTCATTCCATCTCGTCGATATGTGACTGTCAACTCAACAAAGCACTCAACACCAACCCATGGAGAGCTTATTGAAATGTTGAGGAGACTGGAAACTTCATCTGTCTAAAACTCAATTGTTAGCTCAATGAATCCAAAGCCTGAAGCCTTTTACGCCAACAAGTTTGAGACACCCTTTCTCAACAACATATGCTTACTTTGTCTTGACATTTAGGCTATGCAATGTGCCTACCACCTTCTAAAGTGTAGAAATAAGCATATTCTTAGACTTTTCTCATGATTCCATGAAGGTTTACATGGATGATTTTATAACTTATGGGAATACCTATGAAGAAGCACTTGTGAATTTGGAGAAAGTACTACAGAGATATCAAGATCGTCACCTTTTTCTTAGTGACGAGAAATGCTTCATGATGATGACTGAGGAAGTAGTCTTGGGACATTTTGTGTCCAATAAGGAAATCCAAGTAGACCCCAATAAAATTGAGGTAATATCAACACTGTCTGTACCTCAAAAACAAAAGGACGTTAGAAGCTTCCTTAGCCATGTTGGGTACTACAGGAGATTCATACAAGATTTAAGTAAACTTGCAGCGCCACTGTTTGTCTTATTGTCTAAACATGTAGAGTTCGAATGAACACCTACTTGTCAACATGCCTTTGAAGCTCTCAAGGCAGCACTAACCAAGACCCGTGTCTTGAGAGGGGAAAATTGGAGTTTACCTTTCCATATTGATACAAATGCTTCTGATTTTGCAATAGGAACTCTGTACTAGGATAGAAGGAAGGAAACCTTGAGTATGCCATTTATTATATTAGTAAAAATCTTCAGGGGATAGAACTCAACTATATAGTAACTAAAAAGGAGATGTTAGCAATGGTTTATGCAATCAACAAATTCAGATGCTACATTACAAGGTATTTTGTATTCATACATATTGACCATACAACAATAAAGTTCCTAATGAACAAACTAGTAGTTGGTGGCAAGCTTGTGAGATGGTTACTACTACTTCATGAATTTGATATTATTGTATACACCTAAAAATGGTCTGGATGATCTAATTAATTAAATACAATTTATTTGATTAATTAACCTTTAATTCCTCTACTATTGAATAAATAGAATTATTTATTTATATAGTTCATTTCTTTAATTCTTCTATTCTATTTATATTTTTCTAATTATTTCATCTTAATTAAATAATCAAGTTTTTATTTAATTATCATTATCCCTCTTTTATTAAATAAACAATATCAAACAGTTGTTTTATTTAATAATTGTTATTTCTTCCTAAATTTGAATAAATCCAAAATATTCAAATTAAAAGCATATTCTACAACTAATCAATATTTCACCTACCAAATTAGATATGTTATGTCTAATTTAATTCATCTCAACCTTCACGGGAAAATTTGGAGACAAATTGGAGACAAATTTGCAAGTGAACTTCTTCATCTTCTTCCATTGATTCTTCCTATCCTCTGGCTAAATGTTTTTGTGGGGAGGAATAATCTCCATAATCAGCTCAGGATTTTTCATCCTTCACCATTCAATTCTTCAGATCAAATCTAGACCTTTGCTTTGCTACCCCTTCACAAATGTACTGTCGGGAATCTATAAATACAACCTTTGTCTATAGGAAAAAGGATCCCAACTTTGTGCAAACTTACTCTCTAGAAATACCAATTGAGCAATCAAGCATCTTAGAAATAAGCAATTATCATTTAGCAATAGAAATAGCCAACATTTTAGAATAAAATCAATATCACGACTGCATCATAGTTTACTATAGCTTCTTTCATCAAGTTTCATGTGAATTTAGATTACAATAGTTTCATCATTATCATTTAGACATCATCATATAGGATTAGATTATTGCATTTAGCAACATATCATTCTCTAGATTGGCATTTTAAAAGTCATAATGCTTACAAAATCTAAGAGCCCTGTGACTTAATAAATCTTTGGAGATAGAGAGCAATATGACGCTTTCAAGAGTTTTCCTTTGTTAATTAGATTAATTATTGTTGATTCTCTTGATATAATGTCTTATTAAGAAATGTTGTTTGTTATTTTACTCATTACTTATTCCATAATTACATTTTGGCACCCACCGTGGGGCCCGAAACCACATATTTTACATCTCTTTTCTGAAAAGTGTCTGTGCAAGCTTTTGACATGTTTCTTTTAGCACGATCGAGATATTTTACGGCACATATAACGAATAATTTAGTGCATTTGATGAATTTTATGGTGCATCCACCAGATACTTTGGCACATCCGACGACTATTCTGGCACATCCACGATTTTCGTTTCACCAATCAGGGAGTTTTCTTTTGGCGCGTTGACCTAATATTTTAGCACATCCTCCAATTTCTTCAATGCATTTAACTATTATTTTAGCGCATTTACTATCTGCTTTGGTGCATTTAACCATTGTTGTGGCGCATCTGGTTACTTTTGTAGAATTTAAAAAATCTGAAATCTAATCTCTGTTTTCTGTGTTCTAGGTGCAAAATACGCTTATCAAAGACAGTTGTTGGAAAACATACGCAGGTCAAAGACAAAATTCAAAAAATTTCTAACAGTGTTTACAGGATTTACAGTTCAATTATTGTTTTTCCTTTATTTAAAATAGTGCATCTAGATTAAATAAAGGATTAATTGAACACCTTGTCTACTGTGGTTGAAATGATAGGCCTATGATCTCCCCTTCACTAGGTGATCAGAATGCTAGAATCACTTTTTTATGCTTTATTAAATTCTTTAGAAGGCTCGTTGTAGTGGGAAAAAGTACTCACCCTACGGGAATGACCTAAGTGGGAACAACCAAAGCTAGGTTTTCCAACCCACTATAATCAAAAGTGAATTTGGGGAAACCCACAATTCAATGAAACTGTGCAAGATAACCATCCACAAAATCTTTGTTCTAAAGATTGGGAGGTCTCCTGAGGGAGTTTATCATTTGTCGCTCCGAACGAATACCCTATCTACAAACTTTAGTGTAGAATCCAATTGTGTCAGTTTCTGAACACTTTTTATATCACGGTGCAAGGGGAGGGAAGAATTTTCCCCCGAGACACTCACCATATAACTATCAGAGACCCTGGCCAAAAGAGGAGGATTCGACTTCGGTTAAGACTTGGGAAAGGCCAAAACACGGGCACCCTCTAGGAGGTGATAGGGTTGTGTGAGCTGACATAGTTGCAAGTTGTGGGCTGTGATATTCTAAGTGACCTACTTGAGATAGAAAAATGCTTGAATTGTTTGTATTTGTGTCAAAACCTGTGGAAATTTGAAAAAAATAGACTAAATTCTAGAACACTCACTACATGTTTAATGCATAGATTTTTGAAACAACTGTTTACAATTTGGTTTATGTGTGTGAAGTTATCTTTCAAGGTTATCATCCAATTAGATCAACAAATTTAAAGATTTACCAGCAAAATACCCTATCAAAATGTTCATGGTTTAGAAAATTACACCCTGAAATCAATCCTTTTACTGACAAAAACCAGAACAAACGGACAACACTGTGAACAGTCTGAGAATAGTGCATACATGGTTTGTTTTAGCACATACACTCAGTATTTTAGCGCATCTGCTATCCAAATAGCGCATACAACCATTGTTTCAGCGCATCTGACTTATCTTACAGTGCATTTGTAGTCTATCACCATAATTTACCAGTGTCAGAATTTACCAGTATCTTGGCACATCCATAGTCTATTTTAGTGCATATACCCTGTCCCATATTTTTGTGTGCATACACAGTCTGTTTTAGCGCATATGTCGTCTGTAATAGTGCATCCACATAACAAGAAAAAGAGCTATTTGAAACTGCTATCAAAATTTTGACATCAAAACTTGGATCTTTGTTAGAACAACAACATGTTCATAGTCTAAACAGTGTCTTAAACTTGGGAAAATAGGACCTTACAAGCCAAATTTATCAAATTAAACCAAGATCTTGCAACCTTAAAGTGTCTAAATCAAAACGCAAATTATGGATTATTACGTTAAGTTTCTTTATCAGGATTTTGTCATCCTACAATCATGAAACAAAACACAATAATTAGATTTTCAACTTAGTCTCATCAATAGAATTTATCATTCTATTTGAATTAAGTTAATACCATTGGCACCAATCCAACAAAAAGATCAAAGTTTAGTAAAGATAACAAACACTTGTGTGCCAATTTTGACTAGGTTACAAAGACAGAAACTTAGAGAAAAAGAAATTGAAACACCAAATACCATGGCTGAGGAAAATCCCTTTCACAAATTTCACCAAAATGATGCAAATGAAATAACCCATGAGGACATCTAAACAACACAACAAGATCCCAACTTCCATAAATTAATGGAAAAGGTTTTAGAACAATATATGGAAAAATACCTTTTGATGCTAGCTGAACTAGGTGCAAAACTTTCAAAAGACTTCAACATCAATCAACTAAAAGAAGCACCTAGAACAATTGAAACTGAACCACAAAACACGCAAAACACAGACCAAGTGGTTGCCCTAACACATCAAATGTAAAACTTGCAAAAACAACTTCAAGATATGCAAAAAGGAACCACGAAAAGGTACTCATTACAGGACATTTTTCCTTATCCTTTTGATTCAAGTGTGGACATGATACCATTTCCTAGACATTGCGAATTCCCAAAATATGACAAGTACAATGGTAAAACGGGCCCAATTGATCATGTGAGGCAATTTAGAACCATGAGTTTAGAATTTTCACAAGAAGACACTTATCTAATGAGTTTATTTCCAAGGAGTTTAGGAGGTCAATGCATGGAATGGTTTTCTAAACTACAACTAGGAATTTGATCTTTTGAAGAACTAGTCAACAGGTTTATCTCACAATTTTCCTTTAATATTCAACATGAGGTAACAATAAAAGACATTTACAACATGAAACAAACGAAAGGTGAAATATTCCTCTCATTTCTACAATGATGGTGACAGTTGTTTGCTAGATATCCTCGTTCTATACTTGAAGAAGAAAAGATGGAACTATTCATCGACAACCTAACTGATGACATGAACTATAGACTTGAACTACAATGTCCACCTACATTTGAGAAAGTGATTGAAAATGGGCTCAAGATCAAAGAAGCCTTGGTCAAAAGAGGGGTGATAAAACATTGCAGTGAAGGATCAAACAATACAAACTCCTCAAATCATTATGGCAACAATGATAAACCTAAGTTTTGGCAAAATAATAGAAATACTAGAAACAATGATGCTACAAATGACACACAAAATGTGAAACCAATATTTAATTTGATGGCAAATACTACAAAGACCAATCAAAATAAAGACCAAAACATCAATCAAAGTGTCAATCAAAATAACAATCTGAACAATGGAGAATCTAAACCATAATCATATCAAAGACCATCAAATCAACGAAGATTCACACCATTGGGACAAACACTAGAATCAGTAATGAGAGAACTTATTGCAAATGAACTTATCACCTTACCTGAAACAAGAAATTGGGAACCAAAAGTAAAACCATCTTGGTGGAATGATGCTGACTATTGTAACTTTCATAAAAAAAGGACAAAAAAAATGTTTGTATGCAGTTGAAACATCTAGTCCAAGATTTGATTGACAACAAGAAAGTATTTGTAGGACATCAAACAAATAATGATCACAGTGCATTTAAAAATACTTTACCAAATTATGAAAAGGGAGAATCTTCTTCTGCAAATAGTAAAGGTAAAAATGTGAATTACATTTATGACAACACTATTCATTATATTTCTGAGGTTGAGAAGAATGGCGTCATAGATAATCAAACTGATAATGTTGGAATCAATGACATCATATCACTAAACATGATCCCAAACATAGACACATCCAACAATCAGATCAATGTCATAAAAATCAAGGAAAAGCAAGACTACCAACTGATCAACATGACAACAAGGGGGAAATCCAAGGTAATATTGAAAGGAGTTGCATCTAAAACAAATACTCCCCTTTCAAATCAATAAAACATAGTTGATCAACTACATAAAATACCAACACAAATATCAATAATGGAACTCCTTAAAATCTCACCATCCCATAAGGAAGTTTTAGAACAAGCTCTTGTAGCCACTACAGTACCCAACAATTTAGATGTTTGTCAATTCCAAGCTATGGTGGGACATTTGACCACGCCTCATTGTCTATCATTTTTCAAACAAGATGATGTATCACTTAATCATCCACACAATGCAACCCTTCATATAGAAGTTTCAATCCATAAACACTATGTTAAACGTGTCCTAATAGATGGTGGAGCTGGTTTAAACATTTGTACTTTAAAACTAATCTGTGCACTAGGTTATTCTGATAATGCTATTGATGCCAGAAGGAAAATCACAATAAAAGCTTATGATGAAGAAGAGAGATCCTCCAAAGGATTGATCGTGTTTCCTATTCAAGTAGGACCAATTGTGAAGAATATAGTTTTCCAAGTGTTAGAAAAAGAGCTAACATATAATACTCTTGGAATGTCCATGGATTCACAAAATGCAAGCAATACCCTCAACTTATCATCAGTGTTTAAAGTTTCCAGTTAATGGACAAGAAGTTACTATTTCAGCTGACTACAATAATCCTCAATATTGTAATATGCTTAAAACGACACAAGATACTTTTGTGCCCCATAATAGGGAAGCAAGCACTTCTAGTTCATCCAACAGTGAAAAACAACTAAACATTGTATCCAAGTGGGTTCAGAAAAAGGACCAATAAAAAGATACAAGTGTCGTTGACAACACTCCATCAAACAACGAAGGTCAACTGAATTCTCTATCATAGCAATTTCAAGAAAATATCCAGTTAACGGAAAAAGGCATGGGAGAATATTCCATAGGGTAATCTCTATGTATTTCATAGGTACTACCATCTCCAAGATCATATGGACAACCATCAACAATAACACAACAATCATCACAACCTACCACATTTTTTGATAATAGATTTGTGAAGGCAGGTACTTTAGAAGATGAATTTGAAGATAAGGCCATCCTCAATTGGCTCTACAAAGATGAGGAAGCATCTACATCGACAAATATTAGCATAAAGACAGATCAATATGGCAAGGGAAAAAAAATATTAGAGAAAATGGGGTATGAAGGACAAGGACCTATTGGCAAAAGAAAAGAAGGCATTGTAGAACCCATCCAACCTCTCACACTTCAACCAAAAGACAAAACAGGACTGGGTTATACAGGGGAAACAAAAGAGGAAACCACTCATGAATTTGTTGAAAGGATCCTTCAAATGAGGGATAGCTCTGAAATAGATTCTAACGAGTATGAGTGGGATTCTTTATCATAAATATCATACAAGGACATACAAGTTGATGTTATAAAAGAGTATGCACCCACACGTGAGGAGGGACAAAGTTCAGGGACTAGACCCCTTGTATTTGGATAACAAAATATTGATGACTCAAGTGAGGATGGATAGATATCGAGTGAGATAGATGACTTTGAGGAGAGTAATATCATAAACCTTGACATCACCACTGACAATTTTGACAACATTGCTATAGGAACCCTCACTTCCATTGACCCTAGTCAATCTGATGACTTTTTACCTTTAATACATCTTGAACTTATCGACTGGGAACCAACTGAACCTATTGATATTCCTATCTTTGTGAATGATGATGCTATCATAAATTTCCTTTGTTATGATGAACCTGACACAAGTTCTAATCATAATTCTCATAACGATGCTTTGGGTCAGGAGGGTGTCAAATATTTCAGTTGCAAAATTGAAAATAGGAATAATGGATATAATGGTGAAAACCATTCAATGGCAACATTAGATCTTGAAAAAGTAAAAATAAAGAATGCATCTGATGGTGAAAACCTCTCAGAGGCACCAAAAGATGGGAGATTTGACACCCTTCCAAAACACTATCATGAAAGATCATCAATGTTGATGGAGCCTACACAGTCTATCAATATCGACACAACAAAAAAGGCAAAGACTCTACATCTAGCAACATCTATGACTGAACAAGAAAAGCCTGAATTCACCAAGTTCTTTGAAGAAAGACACATTAACTTTGCTTGGTCTTACTCTGATATGCTAGGGTTAGATCCAGATCTTCTGATGCATCATTTATATCTACCATTTGGGATAAAACCTGTGAAATAAAAACTAAGGAAAATGCATCTGCATATCGCTTTGTTGGTAAAGGCAAAGTTGAAAAAATTGTTAGATGCAAGATTCATCAAACCTATTGACTATGTCGAGTGGATTTCTAATATTGTACCTATTTCTAAACTAGATAACAATATCAAAATATGTACTGATTTCAGAGATCTGAACAAGGCATGCCCAAAGGATAATTTTCCTTTACCAAACATTGACATTATTATAGACTTAATAGCTGGAAACACCATGTTATCATTAATGGATGACTTTTCAGGCTACAACCAAATCAAGATAGCACTAGAAGATCAGGAGAAGACCGCATTCACATGTCCATGGGGAACATTCTGCTAGAACGTCATACCCTTTGGGTTGAAAAATGCAGGGGACACATATCAACGGGCAATGACCACCATCTTTCATGACATGATGCATACCTTTATGGAGGATTATGTGGATGATATACTAGAAAATTCATATACCATAGAAGGGCATCTAGAGATCCTAGATAGAATCTTTACCAGGATGGAGAAGTTCAATGTTAGATTAAATCCTAAGAAATGTGTGTTTGGGGTTACATCAGCAAAGCTCCTAGGATACATAGTGTCAGGAAAGGGTATCGAAGTGGATCCTACTAATTTTAAGGCTATAATGGAAATGCTTCCACCAAAGAATATCAATCAACTACGATCTCTACAAGGCAGGCTATAATCAACCAGGAGATTTATCTCCCAATTAGCAGACAAAAGTGATCCATTCAATCACTTGCTACATAAGAATGTCTCGTTCAAATGGGATCAAGGGTGTGAAACAAATTTCAATCAAATAAAACAATACCTGATGTCACCACCCATACTCATGCCACCTACAGAAGATAGACCATTATTACTATACAATGCAACAACTGAGATTTCTCTAAGTGCTTTATTAGCATAGGAAGATCCTGCAGGAAAGGAACAAGCTATTTATTATATCAGCAAGACTCTGAATGGTTATGAAATAAATTACACCTTCATCGAGAAAGCTTGTTTGGTGGTGGTATTTGCTACCTAGCAGTTGCAGCATTACATGTTGACTCACACAGTTAAGCTCATAGCAAATATTGATCCGTTAAAATATCTACTCAACAAAGCTGCCCTTACAGGCAGACTAGCCAAGGGGGTCATGATATTAAGTGAATTTGACATTCAGTATGTAGATCGAAGAGCCATCAAGGTTCAAGTAATAGTAAATCAGTTAATTGAGGCTCCATTATCAGATGATCGTCCAATGAACATTAAGTTTCCTGATGCAAACATTCTTAATATGACAACACAACCATGGCTACTTTATTTTGATGGGTCATTCACGCAATGTGGATCAGGTGCGAGAATTCTATTTGTTACACCTCAAGGATATACCATCCCAAAGTCATATAGACTCATGTTTCCATGCACAAATAATGTGGTGGAATATGAGGCATTAGTCATTGGCATCAAAGTGGCAGTTGAATGGAAAATCACAGAGCTACAAGTATATGGAGATTCACAACTAGTCATTTATCAAGTAAATGATGAATATCAAACCAAAGATGAGAAGTTGATGTCGTATAAGAACATGGTGGATGATCTCAAAAAGTACTTTCTAGAGATCAAATTTGAACAGATTCCAAGGGTAGAAAATAAGGTTGTTGATGCAATGGCGACAATTGCTTCTCTATTACAGATTCCAAAAAAGCGAGGTTGTTATGAGTTTATGGTAGAACAATTGTCTACTCCTGCATATGATAATCCTGAATCTCAAACCATATGCCATATAGTTGATGTTGAATCCTCAATCAATGGAAATACCTATGCTTACCTTAAAGACAATATCCTTCCTCTCGATCTTTCCAGAAATTAGAAACACAACTTCATTCGCCAAACCGCACGACATATCTTAATTGCTGACATACTTTACCATTGAGGTCTAGATGGTACTCTTTTCCGGTGTCTAGAACATAATGAGTTTGAGACAACTTTACATGAGGTTCATGAAGGTATTTGTGGAACTCATTCAAGCAGACTAACCCTAGCAAAGAAACTCCTTTGTTTGGGGTAGTACTAGCCGAACATGTAGAAGTCTTTTAAGTTTGTTAAGAAGTACGGAAAATGTCAAATACATGGTAATTTAATCCATGTGCCAACGCAAGAATTACATCTGTTCACTTCAACATGGCCTTTTTTCAGTGGGGACTCGACTTGGTAGGAAAGATTAATCCATCTTCATCCAATGGACACAAATTCATAATCACAACATAATACCTTACAAAGTGGATATAAGTAGTTCCCTTAACAACAATCACTGGAAAGCAAATTTCTTCTTTCATTCTGAATTATCTCATCTGTCGGTATGGCATACCTCAGTTCATTATCACAGACAATGGTAGACCTTTTAAAAATTAGGATGTGCAAGAACTGTGTGAGAGGTTTCATATCGAACATCATTTTTCGACATCGTACTATCCTCAAGGAAATGGCCAAGCAGAGGCTTCCAACAAAACAATTCTAAAAATCTTGAAGAAGATTGTCAACAATGTTGGACATGATTGGCACATTCAATTAAACCCTGTTCTGTGGGCATACCAAACTAGCATCAGAACACCTACAGGAGCTACACCATATGCCTTGGTATATGGATTAGAGTCCATCCTACCTATTGAGGTGGAAATACCATCACTCCATGTATCATTGAAGGGTATTATTACAGATGAGGATTATAGAGTTTCTCGACTTTAGGAATTAGAATTTTTGGATGAACATCGTCAACAAGCTGTGAACCATCTAAAGGCATATCAACAGAGAATGTCCAGAAGCTACAATCACAAGGTAAAGCCTAGAATCTTTCAGGTTGGTGACTTGGTCCTAAAGGAAAACCCTAGAAATCAACAGGACAAAGAAAAGAAAGGAAAATTTGAACCTAATTGGCTAGGTCCCTATGTTGTCACATCATTCTATGGATCTGGAGCCTATCAATTGTCTACACCTGAAGGGGATCTGTTCGATGAACCTATCAACAGTATCCATCTCAAAAAATTCTACATCTGAATCACCTAGTGCACAATTCAAGTCTTGGAAAATGGTTGCCTTGATAAAAACCTAGCAAACAGGCATCTTGGTGACAAAAAAATACAAAAAAATTAGAAAAAAAGAAAAATACAAAAAAATCTGAAAAGAGAAAAATACAAAAAAAGAAAAAGAAAAGAGAAAACTACAAAAAATCATAAAGTTTGAAAAAGTGCAATAAAAACATGTAGTGAAAACTTGGAAAACAAGCACTACTTGTGATTTAAACTAGTAGTTCCATCTATTTGGGACAGGTCATAATTGTTCACTTTCGTAATCATTTCAGTCCTTTATCATATCCTAGCAACATGGTTGTGTCTCACCCTAGCTTGGGGGAAAAATCCTAAACTCACTCGTGGCAATAAACTTGAGCTTAAAAAAATAGACAAACAATAGTATAACAACACAACAAACACAATGATCATTGGGAAACTCAACATTGAACATACATCAAACATCATAACATTTTAGGAAATCAACCATCCATATCGAACGCTGAAATCAAATCAAGACAACTTTAGGTGGATGATACTCTTTTGAATCACGATTTTATCTCTTTAAGCTTGAATGTTCAAATGTTGTACTTTGATTATTGTTATCATTTCTTTGGAGCAACTCGATGATGTATTGAACTAGAGAAGCTAGGAAGGAGAATGGTATGTACTTTGTCTGTAGTCTGTGAGTTAATCATTATTATTGTGTGAATTGTTGTGAAACGTGCTCTATAGAGTATCACTAATGATGTTTGGAATTCACATATTAAAATGATTGATTCTTGTTTGTTTACGCAAGAAGTACTCAAGTCATATTGGTTTAATTATTCCTAGATGCTTGTGTTAACTTGCAATATCAAAAATCATGAAAGTAGTACTCAGGTCATCATTGGTTTACATTATACCATTGATGCTTGTACTCACTTTCAACATTTTAAAAGCTCAATGATGATAAAAAGCATGATAAATGGACTGTTAAGATGATAATGCTTGCATATAGACTTGCATGGTAAAATTAGATTGCATTCATGTTAGTTTTGCATCTGCAAAGTATTTGTGACAAATAGCTAGTGAAGGATTCATAAATGATGTTATCTTTTCTCATTAATGAATTAAGTATACTTGACATTAACAAAAACATCATCATTATCATATAATTGCATAATCATTTCCATTACATACATTAGAAAGCATTTATCATTTCATTTCATCATTCATACATTCCATCATATATTTTCCATCATATCATATTTTTCAAATCATCACATCATCTAAATTGCATAAGAAAAATATCAAAAACAAATCTCTATGTAGTTGCATTTTCATTCATTCATTCATCATATCATATATCATACATTCAAAGTATCATTATATTTATCATTCATTCATCCATTTATTATATCATCTATATGCATTTAAAATACCCAAAAATAAAAGTGCATCATATCCCATTTACATCATTTTCATATATCAATGAAACATCATATTAAAAAATCATACATATTGATACATATTCATATCATTTGGATATATATATATATATATATTATCATACAACTATTATCCATGTAAATACTATACACATCATGCATCCATACATCATGCATCTATACATCATCATTATTCACATAATCACAATTTTAACATCATAGATAGAACATCATAAATCATAGCATATCATCATGATCATTAAATGCATCCATCACCATATCATATAAATCATCATATGGCATATAGAATAAGAAATTAAATGCATCCATCATAAAACCATATAGAACACATATAGATCGATCAATTCGCCGCATATCATATAGATCTCAAAAATCATAATGTCAAGTATACAATGATGCCTGAAATGAAAAGAGATACAACATAAAAAATTGTTGTGAATAAAAAAAACCGGAGTATACATCATATCTCATATATCATGGAATCACATCATGGAGCTATGTGGTGCTAGCTCCAAATGGTGTAGGCATCTCTGAGCCAGTACCTCCCCCACTAGATGTACGAGGATCTCTCGGATCTCTCTGTGGAGGTTGTGTCACACCCGCGCTAATAGTACTAGATTGGCTCCTAATTGATCGAGACTGGGAATAACTAACTCTCTGCTTGGAGGGAACAACATCATGGTATTTTCCTCTATAATACTCTGCCTCTCTACCCACACGAAGAACCTCTCTCATGTAATCGACCACAAAAGTACCATTAGCCAATCTCTGTAATCTCTTAGTTGTAACCTATGCTTTCTCTACAACCTGTCTAGCTGCATCTCTCTTGGCTATTAAAGAAGCAATCTATGTCTGAGTAGCTGACAACTGTCCCTGTACCTGAGTAAGATTTTGTGCATGGGCCTAGGCCTGTGTTTGCATTTGGGTCTGTGTTTGCACCAATAAACCTTGAGCCTGTATCAACTGACCCTATAAGGTCTACACCTGCACCTGTAAACTCATGATCTGAGTCTACTGATGTTGTGAAGGTATCCCAATATGCACACGCTACTCGGTAGAAGCTATCAGTGATCGCCTCTTACAAGGCACCATATAGTCTTGGACATCTACAACTGGACCTGATCCACCTGCGCCTACTCCACCGCCTCCTCCTCCATCATCACCACCATTTCCATCTCCTTCATCATCACTACTATCCTCCTCCTCCCCACTGCTCTCAACATCCTCCTCCTCCTCACCACCCTCCTCTCTCCTCCATCGGCGACCCTGGGCAACAACAACATCCTCCTCACTAGGTAGAGGCACTGGCTCATCAAGAACAAAAATTCGTGGAAAAGGATGTAGAGCCAGGTACTTTGCATAATCCACTGTGACAAGTGGCTCAATAATCTCAGGATGAATCTCCCAAACCAAAGGCTATAGGCCCTGGTACTCTTGAACAATAGCATCATATGAAAGGCAGGGTCCCCACTCTGTAGAGTCTATCTGGCACTGGGCATAATGTGCAACACCCTGGGGCATGCCCTATATAATACCATACTGTCTGAGCACTCTCCTGAAAAAAAATCTCTCGAACACCCAACGAGTCCTACCAATCAACAACATAGACTGACAAAGGTATGGCAACTGTATATCGTCGTCATCCCAGTGCTTGCAATCTAGATATGGCTGATATGTAACAACCTCTACATCATCCAAGACTCTCCTCCAGTGCTCCAACTTACCTAGTCTAGGATGAGTAAGTTGACTTGAGTATATATGCATATATGGCCTCATGGTGGGTCGTTGTCTCACCATCACTAGATGCATAATAACTATATTCTCCCACACCCACACCTAAAGTAATGTAACCCCTATGGACAAACTGCGACCTCAAAAGTAGATAACCTGATGTAAATCGTGGTAAAGGTGGGAAAGCATACACATGCCCCATGCATATCTTGTACCGTGAACAATCATGCTCTCCAATACATAGCCCCAACCAACAGAAAGTCCCTTTGACCTATGATCAAGACAAAGGAACCCTCTAATGAAACCAACAAGAAATGAAGGCAAGGTGGCATAGACATCCACCATCTCACGCAATGGAATCTCATATCCACAAATTGTATCATCCTAGAACACTCTGCGTAGAGCATCGGTCCCACCCTACTCTAAAGAATCATAAACTACTATATCACCAACAACGTGTATCCTCAAAATCCGCCAAACATCCTCAGGGGTGACTATCATCTCACTCGTAGGAAGGTGGAAGGTATTATGCTCGCTATGCCACCTCTCTGCTAAGGCTATTAGGAGACCCCAATTAATCTTAATTTGGGGCATAGATAGAAGAGAGGATAAACCACAATGTGTGATGACTATTGTCTCAGGTTTTGCTAACTACGGTATCAAATCAAAAGTCTTAGGAAATCGCTCTCAAATTTTTAGGTTCACAAATGACTCTTATCAACATGAAATATTGAAAGTTAGTAATTTGTGTCAATTTATCAAACATCAATCAACCTATCAAATCTAATCAACTCTAGTGAGATTTTGATCAAATCTCGTGACTAACTGTCAATTGAACCTCACCTATCATGAGGTTAATCATCAAACTATCGTTGTACTTCACCTATCATAAGGACACTCATCAAACTATCATTGTACCTCCCCTATCATGAGGTCAATCATAAATCTAAAATTGTACCTCGCCTAACATGAGGTCAATTAATCAAATCAACCTTGCCTATCATGAGGTTTATCAATGAAACTATAATTATTCCTTGCCTATCATGAGGTTAATTATCATCAATCAATCATCAAACCTCACCTATCATGAGGTTGAACATTATTTACTCTATTGAGATCATCAATCATATCAAATCAACGACTGACATGATTGAAATTGACAAAATCAAGGACAAAATTGACAAATTACATCATTTTGACTTCAATGCGTTAAAAGAGTGTTTTTATGCGCCACAACATTCAATGCACCATTAAAACACCTTGATGCGCTAAAACAAGCAATCAATGCGTTGTATCATCAGATGCACCATTTTAGGAGGTCAATGCGCCATTTCAGGCGGTCAATGCGCTATAACATCAAATGTGCCATTTCATCTAACAGATGTGCTTCAAAATTTGACCTATGCACTAAAACTCAAATGTGCTAATTCATCCTATCAATGAGCTACAACATCTAACCTATGCACTATTCTAGTTGATGCGCTAAAACAACAATTATATGCGCTATTGCAAGCTACTGATGCGCTAAAAGAATTCAAAAAATTTAAATCCAAATTAAAAGTGCGAAAATCAAAAAACATGAATTACGAGGAGGTTCACAGGTACGTACCGAAGGTCTGTAGGCAGTCGGGTGGTTGTGTCGATGCACACGCTCGAAACGATGAGTGTGGTATGGGATTGACATTTTCTTCCAAATTGCTCTCACTCCAAATTTTCAAACTCCAAATGCACAAATGAATTCAAATTCATCCCTTTTTAACTTTTTAAAGGTTAATTAAAGGGATTTTGGTGGAATTAATTTATTTTATTCACTGGAGGCTTAATTCAAAATTCATCATAGGGGCATTTACACAATTATTTGTTAGGAGATAAATCAATTTTGCATCATTGAAATTGAAAATCTTTATCAAATCATCAAATCATTAGAAAATCACGAAAAATTTGATTTTTTTTGAAAAAATCCAAAAAAAAAAAAAATTCATCTTTATTTCCCGAGGGGGCATATATCCATCATCACAACAAAATCAACATCTAGGGCATATCTGAAAATTATTTTCATCAATACTAGCAGCAACAACAAAATTTTCTTTAAAGCAATGCCTAAACACATCACTTCAAAGAGGGGCAAAATGTATACACCTAAAAATGGTCTGGATAATCTAATTAATTAAATACAATTTATTTGATTAATTAACCTTTAATTCCTCTACTATTGAATAAATAGAATTATTTATTTATATAGTTCATTTCTTTAATTCTTCTATTTTATTTATATTCTTCTAATTAATCCCTCTTAATTAAATAATCAAACTTCTATAGTTTTTATTTAATTATCATTATCCCTCTTTTATTAAATAAAATATATCAAATAGTTGTTTTATTTAATAATTATTTTTGATAAAGTAAGTAGCATTTTCAAGGTGCTGTACCCTTTATAGATGTAACAACCCGATTCTACGTAAATTAAAAAAAACTTTCCAATTCTCGCCTTATACATGTAAAGGTAACAAGTAACAAAGATGATACAATAAAAATTTTCCTTTCTTTATTGATAAATATATACAAGTTACAATATGTTTCCACACGAATTCCATTTCCTTTGCAAATACAAATCAGAGTTCAAAAGTAATACAATTACATACATAGCTCGCAAGCTTTTGCACAAATAGAAGCAAGAAGGTCCAGGAGTTCTTCCTTTCAAATCTTGGTACATCGGCCGCTTGTTGTGGAGGAGAAACATCACTCGGGCGCTTTTCCGCCAACCATGGACTTATAATGTGGTCCCCTGCATGATCATTTCACAATGAATGACCCTCCCTTCGAAGAAGAGATTGGTAGGGTATCCTATAACGATTACCAACTGAGCATAGTGCTGTGTCCTACACAACTAGAACCTTGCTATTTCACAATCTCGATCTAGTACCCAAATCACAATGAACTGACAGTGTAGTCTCAACTAACTCACGTCTATGTGGCAGTCGTACCTTTCACTACTTTGGCCAGAGTATTCTCATTCAGTACTTTGAATGAAGGTCATCTATCATAAACACTACTCAGGGCCGATTTGACTTAGGGCTAACTTACTCTACGCGTGGGCTATGTCTTTCAATGGGTTCAGTTTACCCTAGACTTCCTACCTCAAACAATTAACTGGAAATGAGTCTTTAAGCAAGTGTTTACTATCCTATCTCCTGTTTTCGGAAATCTTTATCCTAGGAGAGAAGCTTCCTAATGTTAACCTAATAACACAAGCTAGGAATACACTTTGTATTGACATCATTTCGTTCCTAGAAATTAATACATATTCTACATATTCTCCATATACGGAGATCATACAAGTTTGAAACTCCAATCAATTCATCACACACAAGAGACAGTCTTGTAATACAATGCATACAATTTCCTACTAATGCATATAATCAAATTGAATCCTTTCTTTTCAAAACCCCAATTCCTACTAAATCCTTCTTAACCACATTGAATATATTGAAATGCATCAAGCTATCTCCTTTAGCTACCTTGTCATTCCCTATCTTTTACCCTTGCATAAAATGAAGTCCCTTAAATCATTATGCAATAATAGATTATCAAACAACAAATGAATGCTAGGGACAATTTATTTATTTCACTTCAATGCAACTAGCAATTCTAAAGACAGTAAAAGAAGTCAGTTTTAAGCTATAATATTTAATTAAGAAAACATGCCTATATAAGCTCCTTTCCAATGTTCCTCTTATCAGCAGTCTTCTATTGTTGATCACAGCAAACAGTTTCCTCACTCAGAAATTCTCCACAGAAAGAATGCTATTGTTTTCTCACAGTAGTCTATGAAATACAGTTGAGAATACTCAACTCTCCTCTCATTGAAACACTTTGAAACAGAATAATAACACAAACTCATAGCACTAGCTCTCAAATTGCAGTGTATAAACTCTCTAAAAATGCCACAGATAAGAAAGCAAAAGAATGTATTCGAATGAAGAATTGTGAAGTATTTATAGGCCGAATTAAAAATAGTTTCCCCATTTCTGGGCATGTAAATTGACAGATTGTCATGTTTACTAGGTCAAATTTTCACTTGTCATCCTATCAAACCCTCAGTCATGTTTCCCAAGATGATTCGACTTCTTTGGAGCCAACAGTTGAAGAATATTTCAACTCTGCAAACAAAAATGCCACCTACAGGCACGTTTTGCTGCCAGGCGTATAAACTCAACATGATTTTATTGTTGCGTTCTAGGTCAAGCTTCAAATCGATACAACATAGAAGTTCGTTGCTATTTTCCTAGTTTCGAGCTTTGAAAACTTCTTCCTTCATTCCCAGCTGTGCAGGAGCTTCCGCCATTTCACGGGAAAGTTCATTTTCATTTTCCATTTGTTTTTCTAAAGTTCGAACTTTTCAAATATTTCCTTAAATGAAGTTCGCTTTTTTTTCAAATGTGTTTTGAAATGTTAAATATTTTATACGGCTACCTTTTAACATTTAAACTTCCAAAAAATATAAAATGCGAATTTCATCCTTCCATTAATAATACTTATTCTTTAAACATTGAAATTGTTTTCCATTATTTAAATTTTACTAATTTATATTTGCATATTTTACTTATAAATGTATTATTTCAAACATTAATATTTATTTATATATAAACGTATTTATATATAAATATATATTAATTTTAATATTAATACATTTAATTTATAAAATATACAAATATATTATTATTTATACATTCTTTATGTATTGATATATATATATATATATATATATATATTAATAATCACCTTATTAATATATATATATACATAAATATATATTTAAATCTTCTAGATAATAATACTTGAACATTATTTATATCAAAGATATTAGGCGGAATGTGTATGTGTAAACATGTCCACATATACTCCATGTATATACATATGTATGCGTATATACATGTCGATACATATGTATGAGCATATCCATTTGCTTAACGTACATACGTATTGATATGTCTATACATTTAGATATGTGTATACAGTGTATACATGTGTATACGTACCCATTCGACCTTTATCACATACCTTCTACTTCATTCATTCACAGGGAGTCACAGTATAGTCTGATTGACATTTAATCAATCACATCATATAAAGCATAAGGAAGTAAAACAAACTCCTAAGCCTATGGATGACTTTTTCTAGACTAACTTATCTGACTTGGTTTCTCAGAACCTATACTGACGTGTGTGTATGCTCATTTGGTACTCATTACTGCTTACCCGACCAAGTTCTTCCCCGAGTGATATTTCTCCTCTGCCTAGAGGATTGATCCTCTTTCTTGCACATCATGACACGACAACGGGAGTCATATGCTCAAAACAAAGCAGAATATATGAAACAATTCAAAAGTTAGATTATTCACAAATCAATAACCTTATATTCTCCTTTAAGCAGTATTTCACCAAGAATAATATCAAATGAAACAACATTCATATTGAAAACAAGGTACATGCATCATTAATTCACCTCCATAATTCACATTTACTCTATCTAGTAATGGTAAATTGTAACGTCACAATTTGGGATGTAACAATAAAGAGCCACAAGGGCCAATAGAGTCCAAGATAAAAAAAGCATCAAAACATAACACCTAACCAAAAACCAAACACAGACTAACAACACACGGACCAACAACCTAGCAACGGACTAGCTAGCATTCTCCCAGTTCTTTGACAAAAGCTAAACCAAATCATCACCGATCCACTCCTAGCGATCTTCAATCTTCTTCATCTCCATCTTGTCCTTCATGGCAGCCGACAGGGTACTAGTGACACAGTGAACCAATTTGACCGTGAAGCAAGTCAAACCATATAATTTTTTTATCCAGTTTGTCCATTCTTTCTTTCAGTACACTGAGCTCTTCCCCGCCGCCTATAGTGTAGTCGGGATCATTCTACTCAATATCCAATAGTTTCGATGAGTGAGAGGCCGAAACCTCCTTCTGAGCTTTACCCTTGTCAGGAATGGATGAGGGACCTCTGGATTTCTCACCTTCCTTGCCTTCTGACACCTCTTCAACTTTGTTATCTCTGCTGTTTGACAACTCCTCTTCAGTGTCTAAATCTCTAACCTACACTTTTTTCATGTTCTTTGCCAACCTACCAGAGCGTAGAATGATGGCATCACAACCAATAACCACAGTCTCCACAACCACCGTATCACCCAATGAGTCCTTGCTCACAACATTTTTCCCTTTATTCGGAGGCTCCTTCTCCTCCTTACCATTCTTTTTCGGGGCAGGCTTACTGGAAGTCTTAGTGGGGGTAGACTTGAGGTCACATAGGCTAGCCACTGCACTGGTTTGGGCAACTCCCTTGATAACCTTAAATTTTTTGGTAGCAGGTTTGGGTTTCTGAGAATTAGCAGGGACTGGGTGACTCTTTTTGACAGGGCCTTTAGATTCGGGCAGAGATAAGTTGGTCGTAGTGGGGGGCTCAATTTCCTTAATTTGGACGGCCGAAATGGGTTTCAAAGGGCATAAAGTTAGATGAAAGTGGTAGAGTCTTAGGATAAGACCCTGGTGGAGCGGCAGGTGAGTGGGTTCATTGGGATTTAAAGCAGTAGACTCAACACATTTTTTGACTGAGTTTTCAAGGTCCATTAGTAGGAAAAAGGAATAAATCCAAAATATTCAAATTAAAAGCATATTCTACAGCTAATCAATATTTCACCTACCAAATTAGATATGTTATGTCTAATTTAATTCATCTCAACCTTCATGGGCAAATTTGGAGACAAATTGGAGACAAATTTGCAGGTGAACTTCTTCATCTTTTTCCATTGATTCTTCCTATCCTCTGGCTAAATGTTTTTGTGGGGAGGAACAATCTCCATAATCAGTTCAGGGTTCTTCATCCTTCACCATTCAATTCTTCAGATCAAATCCATACCTTTGCTTTGCTGCCCCTTCACAAATGTACTACCAAGAATCTATGAATACAACCTCTGTCTACAGGAAAAGGATCCCAAATTTGTGCAAACTTACTCTACATAAATACCAATTGAGCAATCAAGCATCTTAGAAATAAGCAATTATCATTTAGCAATAGAAATAGCCAGCATTTTAGAATAAAATCAATATCATGGCTGCATCATAGTTTACTGTAGCTTCTTTCATCAAGTTTCATGTCAATTTAGATTACAGTAGTTCCATCATTATCATTTAGACATCATCATATAGGATTAGATTATTGCATTTAGCAACATATCATTCTCTAGATTGGCATTTTAACAGTCATAATACTTACAAAATTTGAGAGCCCCGTGACTTAATAAATCTTTGGAGATAGAGAGCAATATGACGCTTTCAAGAGTTTTCCTGTGTTATATAGATTAATTATTGTTGATTCTCTTGATATAATGTCTTATTAAGAAGTGTTGTTTGTTATTTTACTCATTACTTATTCCACACTTACAATTACTATTGTAGACAAGTCGAGGAAATCAAATGTAGTAGTAGAATTTCTCTCTAGACTACCAACCAAAGTAGAAGATGTTGTAGATGATTCATTCCCAAATGAGCACATATTTGCTCTCTCTCTCTCTACATACACCTTGGTATGCAGACATAGCTAACTATCTAGTAGTAGGGAAAACACCACCATATCTCTCACCAAGGGAGAAGAGACAATTAGTTCAAAAAAGTTTTCCTTACTCATGGAGAGCTTGATTTATTCTTTATGGGGCCTGACAATATAATGAGAAGATGCATTAGAGAAGATGAAGTAAATGATATCCTCAGAGCATGCCATGATGAACCTTGTGGGGGACACTTTGTAGCAAAGAGGATGACTCTTAAGATTTTGAATATTGGGTATTATTGGCTAACACTTCATAAAGATGCAGTCAAATACACGAGGAGTTATGACAAATGTTAGAGAATGGGAAGGCCAATAAAAACAAATAAAATTTCATTACAACTATAGCTAGTAATAGCACCATTTGATAAATGGGGACTAGATTTTATTAGTCCCATCTCCTCACATCAAATAACAAAGAAAACATATTGGTTTGTACTAATTACCTTACCAAATAGGTGGAGATCAAAGCCTTACAATTTTTAAGGGATCATAATGTGGCAAAGTTTCTCTATGAATGTATCTTCACAAGATATAGTGTTCCTAAAGAAATTTTCATAGACCAAGGGCCACAGTTTACATCTAACCTAATCACAAAATTAGTGCAGGAATATGAGATCGGACATAAAAATTCTACACCTTATCACCCTCAAGAAAATGGTCAAGTGGAAGTCACTAATAGAGAAATTGAAAACATCCTCACAAAAATAATGAAACTTCACAAGAAGGATTGGGCAGCCAAGTTACCTAAAGCAATTTGGGCTTATAAAACAACTTGGAAGACAACAATAGGCTTTACACCATATAAATTAGTGTATGGTAAAAAGATAGTACTTCCAATAGAATTTGAATACAAAACTTTGAGGACATTAGTCAAATTGGGCATGGATTTATCAAAAACACAAAAGGAGAGGTTGCATAACCTTAATGCCTCAGATGAAATAAGAATGAAAACAATACACCATATTGAAATCATCTAGAAGCAAAGGATGTATTGGCATGACCAGTTTATTAAGACCAAAGAATTTAGTGCAGGTGATTGGGCTTTACTTTATGATTCAAGATACAAATATTACAAGGGAAAACTATCGACTAGATGGATTGGGCCATATCAAATAAAAACAATCTTTCCAAATGGAGCAATTTAGTTACAAACAATTGATGATGTACAGTTTTTATTGTTAGTTAATGGCCATAGGTTAAAGCTCTATAAATAGTCATTACAAAAGTATGACTTCCTTTTATCACTACAACATCAATTTGACTCTCTTTTATCACTACAACATCAATTTGAGCCAGAGATACAAACTTCATTAAAAATAACAAGTAGTTCATTAGAAATATCAATAGACGAGCTACACATCTCACCCACTATCATTTCACAGGAATAATTCAATCGTGCACATCTCACATTCACACATTGTATAGGTGGCATTCAACGGTTTTCATTTTCTAAACCAATAGCAGAAGGAGAAGGGACCTACGACATCATGCCCCTATGTGAAAAAACTACAAAAGGGACTTGTTACTACATAAGCCCGTAGCACTTTCCCATTCATCATTACATATACACCCTATCAAGTGCATATCCATCATTCCATCTACACATATATAGCACTACACATTTCAATTCATTACATACAACTTATTCCTTCCATCAACACATACCCATCACATCACCTTTTCAATTCTATTGTACCATGCAATAACTTTCACTTCACCCATAACATACTTTGTGTAGCCTTTTTCATTCATCATTCCAACACCATTTCCATGTGTCACATACATACTGCCTTACACTTCAAACCATAATTACACAAAATTCATAACAATCACGACATGCCATTTCAAATCAAGTTGCAAGCGACATTCAACTACTTTGCATGAGTTATATTTCAATTCAAACAATGCCTACAGGTACTCTTCACATTAACTATTATAATTATCATTGAATTTTACTAATTTTATGCATGTTTATCATTCATACGTGCATGTCAATCTCATATTTAAATTTCCACTACTTTTAAATTATGACTCCACCCAATCTGTACATGCTAAGTGAGGACACAACAACTTTAGTTGGGGGGAGGGCTATTCGAGGCAATATTCGTTAGGTTTTTCCTATTTTCAATCTTTCTACCATTATCAAGAAACTGAGAGTTCAAAGGAGAGAGAAATGTGTTCGTTAATAGAATTGGGAAATACAATTGAGTAATATACCATACAACATAGCAAAAGCAATATAATTAGGGTGACAAAACAAAAATAGAGTGGAACAAAACTAGTGAGTGACTGTGGATTGAAACATTACAATGGGGGTGACATCATGAGAAGGGAACTAGTAGCACATAAATTTCTATTGGAAGACAAAAAATGATTGTCTATCTTCCAACAAGTTGGTTGGTTGGACTACTTCTTGAGACTTACAAAATTTAATGAAGTGATGAACCAACATTTTGCTAGTACCCTGAAAAATGATGAGGCATTTGTTAGGGGTTTGAGAGTAGACGCATCAAAAGCTATTGTAGTCAAAGTTTCAAGTCTTCCAAGGGTGGGAGAAGAGTTCCCAATGAGAGTAGATGCAATTATAGCTAGGAATGAATTCTCCTTGCTAGTGGAAAACTCAGACTCTTCCTCACAAGGTACCAAATGCTTATCTTTGCCTTGGCTTTGATCCTCTGTAGCTTCTCATATTATTAGGTACTTAACATGTGATGGAAGACAATCACTATTGTAAACAATTCATTTTAAATTGCTTAGTCACTTACACCATGGAAGGCATGTGAATATTCCCAATTTTTTGTACAATTTGTTGAAAAGAATGTCTTCAGAGTACAAAAGAAAAAGGAATCAATCAACACTATCACATTTTGTTTAGTTACTTTATTGGTGAAAAGGACCCTTAGGGTTCAATTTCCTAATGTGTCTTGGGAGGATTTTCTAATTGCAACAAAATCAATATCATCCAATTACCCAATGAAGAAAATAGGGGTCAGGAACAAGAAATAGAAGAACCTGTCATGGTTGCTCCTAAGAGAGAAATGACCTCTAGTTCCCCTACTGCAACATCTACCCACATCATGGAGGAACCAAAAGAGTAGAGTCTACAAGAAACACAACTTGCAACCTCTACCGAGTAGCCCATGGTTGAAAAAATTTTAAAAACCATAGCTTCTAGTAAGAGGCCACCAAAAGAAAAGAAAAGAAAGAGTGGGGCTTCTACTTCTGCACTTGCAAAGGGGCATAAGAAGCTCACACAATCGAGGAGGAGATCACATCGCTTAAGGAAGAAGGGGCCCATGAGATGAATAAACAAAAAGAAAAAAAATATGTTGCAATGATAGAAATAGATACAAACTCAAAGGGGAATTCCCCTAGTGATGAAGTAAAAACACCAATTATGCAGTCGTATTTTACCAACACTTCTGACTTTGATTTAAAAGATATTTTTGTTGCCAAAGATGAGAAGATCTCTAAAGAGCCTTGTCTCATAAGGGTTTGAGTATAAAAGTGAGATGGGAGAAGAACATTTTTTGGAAAAATATGAATATTTTTTCTTGGAAGAAATGAATACAAATAAAGTGTTGCAAGAAGCCTTACAAAGGATTAAACAATTAGAGGAATTATTGAAACCATATTAGTAAAAAGACAGTGAGAGGGATGCAAGAATTAGGGAGTTGCAAGAAAGAATCCATAAATTTGAGCTTGGGTCAAAAATGGAAATATTGGCACAACTTGCCATGGTGGAAATAGAAGGAAAAGATCCAGTGCCATAGAGCTTAATTGGACCCATAAAGACCCCCACTGGATCGACTGTTGTGTCATTAGGTGTTGAATTATGGAAGAGATCACAAGGATTCTCCAAAAAAAAAGAATGGGAAAGGGATAAAGATGAAATAATATCTAATCACACCATAACACTTGAGAAGCAAGAAACAGAGGTGAAGAAATTGAAAGTAAGAATTGAGGAACTAGCAGATAAAATAGTACAACTAATGAAATGCAGACCACCTACTAGGGTTTATGCTTTGTTTTTGCAGGAAAAGTTTTATGTTTTCAATTTATTCAGATGATTAGTGACCTACCCATTGCCATGAACATAAAAAATTTATTCTTAGACACTTCCTAGAACTCCACACCTGAGATGCAAGATGAATTGTGTGAGTTTTATTTACACAATTTCATTCTTTTAAATGAAACTGCATGGAACACATTGATGTTTGTAGGGGATCTCCAAATAAGGGTGTTGGCCTCTTATGTTAGAAATAAGAACCAAAGGGGGAAACTTCTATAGGAATATCACGAGAAAAAGAAATCTATCCCCTTGTAGCTAAGGAAGGAGGCAGTGGACCCAACTATAGTGATAGATCAATGGTTGGATCCCTTAGATCACAGGGGAGTTAGAAAAAAGATTATGGAATATAAAGAAAGAGATTATAAAAATATTGAAGGAACTAGTAATAGGTACCATCAATTAGGCCTTTAACTTTTTTCAAGTCATATGGGGAGAGCTTATACCAAAAATGAAAAGGAAGGAACCACACTTTGTTTATAATTATACAACAATAGTTCGTAGGTCACATAAATATATTTCAATTACAATGAGAAATGGAGTTACTTGGTTCTGACTTACCTTCCATCCTCCTATCCTCTTGTTCCATATACCACACTAGACAGGGAGGAAACAAGGGGAAGAAGAAGAAGTAGAAAATAAAAGGCTAGCAAAGCTCTCAGATCAAAAAGGCTACTACTTGAAGTAGGGCAAAGGAGTGAACTCTATGGAAGATTTTAGAGAGATGGCCCTGCAATATAACCTCCATCCTTAAAGTTACTTGAGGACAAGAAAATAACTTAGTTGGGGGGAAATGATGGGTCCACTTAATGGTTAGTTTTCTTTTATTGATTTATGTTTTTATCATTTTATATGCTAAGTTTCACAAACATTCCCAAGACTTTATATATTTTTTATGTCTTTCATACACTTTAACGCAAACTTAAGTATGTAGAAATGGAAATATGGTATGCTGACATTTGTATGCGTGAATGCATGAATTTATATGAGATTTAGTATGATTCTATGCTTAAATTATTATTGTTAATGATGTGGATGCCTTAGGGATGAAACTAACATCTTGCAACTAGAAGGATTGTAACTCGCAACAACAGGTTTTCCAACCTGCAACATAAGGATTGTAGATGGTTGTACGGGAAAGGTCAAAATAGCCAAAGTGTGACATTTTCAAAAGAGAACGAAGGTGATCATTTAATGATAACCATGAGTCACCACATCATATTCTTGTTCACCAAATAAGACTACTAGGAGGAGAAGGAGTCTATTTTGAACGAGACTAACTCATGACATGACAGTCCTCAGGAACAAATATTTGTCATGGTAGTTAGCTGTTAGGAATAGAGTTACAAATCAATTTCTATTCTCCTACTTCATAATTTTTTTTTTTTTTAAGACTAAGTCCTCTCCCTACCTTTGAGGGAGAGTGGATGGATACTTTATGAATATGTTTTTAGTCCTAGAGGAATAAGGCTTCTCACATACCCTATATAGTGGGATCAATTGTTGAGGAGTAAATCTAGTTGCTAGTAATTGTTGATCATTGTTTCTAGTCGTTAGTTGTTTTCTTGTTACCAATTACAATAATAGATATGTGTTATTGAATAAGAAATTTTCAATAGATTCTTGTCAGATTTTATGTAAGAGTTCAAAGTTTTTATGCAATAAAGAGAATTAGTTGATATCATGCATTGCTAAGTCAAGTGAGTAGGTGTTGACAACTTCTATGGAAGCAACAACTCAAGCAAGGGCCACTTGAGGTATTGCTAATCCACTTCATTTCCCGTTGTTAGATTAATTGATGTATTATTGAATTTAGTTAAGGTAGTTTCCAATTATATACACATGTTGTAATTCATGAATGTGATTTTGTAGTTTTGGATTGAATTATGTAGCTTCATGTTGGTTTTATACTCTAGAGGAATTAGTTACAGTTTGTTTGGATTCAAGCAAATCAGAGCAATAAACATTAACAATTATATGTAGATTAAATAACCCATAAATAACAATGAAGAATAATACAAAAGAGATCAACACATAAATTTAACGTGGTTCACCCAATATGGGCTACATCCATAGAAACTCAACCACCCATTGATTTTATTATCTAGTGCAAAACATATTACAATCTCGTGAATCACACACTACAACATACATCCCAACCACTTATAACAAGCTTTTTGGAACCCTTTAGAATTAGATTTTTACGAGGTCTTTTTTCATTTGACGTGTTAATGGGAAAACCTTGATGTGTCAACAGGAAAAAACCTTGACATGTTAGTAGGAGAAAACCTTGACGTGTCAGTGGAAAAAAACCTTGATATGTTAACAAAAAGAAAAAAATCGGGGCGATGCCCTGAACCCCACAATATGTTAAAAGTGTATAGTATTTGCATAATCAGTCACCACATACCAACACAGTTCGATTTTAACAATTAACAATTACAGTTGTAGACATCCAAATTTGGACACTTAATTTATCCAAATTTATCACTTTTCATCTAAACATCCTCCTATCTGAGTTAATTAAGTAATATTACTATTATTTAATTAATATCTTTAATTCTGCCAAATCCCTAAGGTATTTAATTAATAATTAAATACCTTACCCTCCTTAAATCCTCTTTTCATCAAATAAATTAAATAAATATTACATTTATTTAATTCCTCACATGTCATTTTCATCTAATCCTAATCCATTTCCTAGTCTCTTCATTAAGGACGTGCACATGCCTAATCCTTGATTAGGATGTGTCACATCCTCCAACTTTTGCAAGTTGGCTTCTAATCCTCATTAACCCCTAATTATCCTCTAATTACTGATTAGTCAAACCTAATTAGTACCTTGGTCAACTCTTCCCACCCCCAAGGAATTTTTAATTCCTTTTTATTATTCCTAGAATTCCCTTTTCCCATGCATCTTCTAGAATATTTGACTTGTCACATCAAGTCACATGTGACAAATTCCCACCTTTTAGGAACCTTGTCTTATCCACTAGATTCTTCCAATCATTGTGAATTTTTAATTCACTTTTATTCACCCAAGATTCTTCCCATCTCCCAATGTACTTGCAAGGTATTTGTACTTCCTCCACATCATGTACCTCTCTTCCACATCACCTACACATCATCCTACCCTTATCCACTTCACAATCCACATGTCAAGATGTGAGGGCTTGTGAGTCCTCAACTCACCTTAGCCCTTCATCTTGGCCTTGTTGGATCATTCTTGACCATTGAATTCTCTAGAGAATTCAAATTCTCCTATAAATACCCCCTCCTCAAGGGAATTTTCAACATTTTTGATTTTCATAACTACATGCTGCCAATTTGCATCCACTATCATCTAGCTATCCATTCTAATCATTTTGCATAAGTTGATCTTGCATTTAGTCACTCAAGAAATCATCTAAGGAGCACACAAAATCATCCCAAGCAAGGGCCAATCAAGTAGTCATCAACAACAAGGAAGGTGAAATCATTTGCATCTTGTTTTATCCATTTTCCTTCTTGTTTTATCACTCTTTTGGCTAATCTTGAAGTGTCCTTGGTCTTTTATCACTCGTATTTTTAAGTTATTTTGCACATTAGAAGAGGATAAAATTCTTAGGTTCACAACAATATTGAGTGTTAGGTACCCATAGCATAAGGTAGTAATTTATATTTATTTCCCCTATTTTATGAATTAACAATTCATTTCTTTTTTTTCAGCTTTACAATTTTTTGTACATGTGCAATTACCTATACTCCATTGATGTAGGAAATGTCTAGGATCCATGAATGCATTTATTATGCCAACACTATCTAAAATTTATAAATTGTCCCTAGTTGATAATTAAATGCAACCTCTTGTGAAAGATGAACTATTTACTTAAGAATCCACCCTCTAAGTTGTGTGTCTACCTAGTAGCACCAAGTTAATCAAACATTAGAGAGGCCCTGCAATGATGAGTGGGGAATTTTAGCTAAGCACACTTCTTATATTATAAAAATATATTAAACTATATAATATTCTTCTTTTTTCACACGGTATCAATCTTTTAGCTTGAAGAGACAATCAATGTCTATCTCAGCGAAAAAATAATAATTGCACAATGTTTATTGTTAATTTCTATTGTGTTTACAATTCCTTTATATTGTGTTAATTTTTATAGGTCTTTTCTAGTAAAGATGCAATATTTATTGTTCTATATTACAAGCACATTTTTTTCTTATTCATTTATATTTTGGTTAAGCCATTAATGACCACTTGTTTACATGTTAAATCTAAATATTCTCCTTAGTTGTGAGGTTTTCCATCTTTACAAATAGTCATTCTATCTTTTAAGACCATGATTCTTATTTGTAAAAAGAATATTTTTATTTCTCATTTTCTAATTCACATTAGGGTCTCAATCACAACGTATGGCTTATGTTGATATGTGAAGTCAATTTTTATTTATCTAGCATTGATCAAATAGTGAATCATATGTGTTAGGCATGTTGAAGGAAGAAAGTTAAATTAAAAGGCCTAAACGGATAGGGGGTCATAGGGGCCTAGGTGTAGCCCCATGCCATGTCAAAAGGTCTCATTGAAGATTTTTTTGGGGAATTACTATTTTTTACCTATGTTTTATCATATGATATGTGCACATCATGCAATTGAGTCACACTTTCTATTTATGGAAATTCTTCTTCGAAGAGGATTCCACAATTTGGATATCTTATAGGATTTTGTCATTTTTTTGTTATAAATTATAGATTGTTGTAATAGTGGATTTTTCTTGAGATAATAAAATATTGCAAGACCTTTGTCCATGTTTTTTCCTAGTACACTACCAAGTTTTCCATGTAAATCTGTGTTATTTATTTATTAATTTTCTCTAAATTTATTTTTGTATTGATTCTAACAATAGCCTAATCCCAGTGTCTTCCCTGAATATATCTTCCTCTTCTGACATCTTCTATACTCATCTCAATAGCCCTAATTATCTCTATTTTAATTTATGATATAAAATCATAATTTAGAGTTGTAAAGAGTCAAAGGAAATATATATTGTTTAGTTTTTTAGCAATAACAAAAACTTCCTCAATTGGTGACTTCATCATTGTAATTTGTGTTGAGATTTTTGGTTATTGATTTGAGAGAGTGCATAAAGGAGAGAAACTTGCATGACAATACAAATGTTATAATAGGTCCAAAATTCCATAAAAATAGAGGCGATGAGACCTCTTACATTTCTCCTTTGGTATCAAACATTCATGTCATGTTTTTGGAAAATTCCTCTATCGACTTGTTGCTTAGGACAACATATAGAGAGAAAGATGGATGAAGCAAGCTAGGGGATAGTGGATTATAATTTCTATATGGTTTATTTTAAAAATAATTCATCCCAAACTTCCCAATGTCAAGATCAAATAACAAACTGGGTCATTCATCATTCCCAAACTACCCAAAAGTAGGATCAATGAAGAAAAATTAGGTCATTCAATTCTACCAAAGAGTAACTTAAGGTAGTATGCTTACTTGTCCCTTTCCAAAAAGGTAGTAGGGATGCTCCATAATATCCAAACTAAATTTTCTCCAAAGTAAAATCAATACTTATCTAAACCAAGTGTAACTCCTTTGATTTACTCTCAGAGACTCAAGAGACTAATTTCCAATGGATAATTGCTTCTTGAAGGTGTCTTCTCATAGTAGGGTTATTAGTCTCTTTGTATAAGATATAAACTCCACACATAACTCTTATTTAAGATTCTACTATAAATTAGTTGAGTGTAGACAGATGAAATAAAATAATAGACAGGAGAGAGAGAGAAAAAGATTCTAACAACTCCGAAAAGATGAAGTTTATGAGAATGTTTGTTGAAATGTGTTTCAGTTTTCAAATGCTATCAACATAGGATAGTTCATGAAACAATATGTAGAAGGAAAAGGTGATTTACAATAAAAATGATAATTTGTTTTCAAATAGTTGTCAAAAGGTGAAAAATAATTTAAAAATAATTTTCAACAATTGACACATTGGGTATTACATGACACTATTAAACATTAACACCTTCAAAATTATACACACTTTGGCTATATTCTTATATGTTGGTGTTGAAACTTAGGAGGACTAGTGTGAGCCCACCAACAAAGCTAATACCTTTGTCAAGTCAATGGATAGCTAAGGCATGCAAGGTCATGTACCACCTCTACATCCCTTACCTTGGAAGGATAAGGCCCTAGCCAAGGATAGCTTCTATCTCAACAAATGATGATACATGGTGAATAACTTTAGGGTATGATCTACATCCCTTGCACAACACTAGAAGACGGTAGAAGGTCTTAGGATTCTATTTACAATCTCTCTAGGGGAAATCTATGAACTAAGGGCTTGTCTACATGCATGATACTAGGAGGGTCTCTCCTAGTCTCTTCACCTCACAAGTCTCGGTAGACCGAGGATCTCGGGTCTTTGCTAGACACAACGATGGATCCTTTTGAAGGTATAACTTTTTCTCTCCCCCCTTTCTATACCTCATTGAAAAATGCAGTTGAGGTCATCCCTTAAGGTGAGGAAATCCCCAAACAGGCCTCCTAAAAATAAAAATGAAGAAGTAGTGTTTTTTATTCTCAAGATCATGCAAGTGTGCAAAAGAAGAGAATACACACACACTCCTTCAAGACTAAAAAATAGTGGTTCTTTAATTAACCAAATTGAAATGTGTATGATTCATTTTAATTCGTTAAAGAAATTGTTTGAAAAGACACATAAATAGAAAATTAAAAAAATTCTATATGTATTAAGGAGAAATTTTTAGCTTAATTGTAAATAACATAAAACTAAATCCCCAATCAACAATAAAGCACAATGAAAACAAGAAACATAAGGATAGTGAAACAACATCACCTAGTCTTCAAGCTTCCATTGGTTGACCTCCATTGGCCTTCTCCATCTTGCTGAAAATGATATCATTGCCCTCAGAATTGAAGTGCAACTATAACCTATGCCAAAGCCAAGCAAAATATTGAAGTAATGTGATTGCTCAAGTACTCAAAAGCTCTCAAGCATGTTGTGTGTAACTTTTTGTGTGTGTCCAAAATGACTTGAAAGAGGGCCTTTTAAAGAATTTCAAATTGAGAATGGATGGCCAGGATTAAAAGTTGGTGAAGCCCTAAAATCAAAGGCGAAGAATCAATGTCATAAGGAGGATTAGGGTTAGGGCAACATTAGGTCAAAGTTAGGGCAAGCTTTGAAATGAAGGGTTGAGATTTAATTGAAAGCAATTAAATCAATGGTGGAGAAAAAGAGATAGTTGGAATAATATAAATTATTTAATTTATGGAGGAATGTTGACTTATGAATTAAATAATGGTTTAATTTATAAATGGGAATGAGACAAAAGACAATAAATAATTATTTTAATTATTTATTTGGTGGGATGGAAAGTGGGCTAAATAAATAAGTTTATTTAATTGAAGGAAAAATGGTAATGTTGGTAATCATAAATTTATTTAATTATTAGAGGGAATAAGAACTAATTAGTGACGTATTTAAATAAATAAATGTAATTTATTTATTTAAATAATCACAGAGGAATAATTATGACATTAGGATGTGATTAAATAATTGAATTATGTGAGGGAGAAGCATGGTCATCATAGAAAATATGATTTGCAAGTCGAGGCCATTTTTATGTGTCTACACTATAAAATTGTCTTCTAAACAATCGTCCTGCAAAACCAAAAAGTTAGAAGTTTCATGTTTTTTTATCTTTAGCTTGTGATAAGGAATGTTTTTGGAGATTTTACACTTTGGTTCGACAAGAGGAAGTTGCATTAAATGATCAGTTAAAAGCATGCAAAATAAGACATCAACCTAAAAAATTAACCAAACCATTAGATTCCTTATAAAAATTTGATAATTTATTTAAAAAATCATAAAAAACAGAGTTAGTACATGAAATTTAACGTAGTCTAAAGATTGAAGAAGAAACACTCACCTTGAACAAATTTACCTAATTTCCAATGTGCGATATGAGTAAACAGCTTGCTCCACTACGTCCAACTTGGAACTAGCTTTTAGATGCCTACAAATAATTAAAATTCATTAGTAATTTGAAAGTTGATAAATTTTTATTACAGACTAGTTTTTAATTTTGCAAATATGATCACATAACTTTTATCATATATTATATTCCTATAAAAGAGAGGGCGAGGATTTGAAAGGTTTGTAATTCATGTTTTCAGATAGGTAAGCATGGTTCATATTATCAAAATAACACATGTACATAGATATACGTGTGTATGTGCATGCATACATACGTATACGAGGAGAGGAGGATCAATTTAATGCAAGGTATTTGGGCTAAGCTACATTGGTCTATAACATAGAATACATTGCATAATTAATAAATTATAGAGCATAGAATACATTCGTTATTTTCATTTCTAATTGCCTTCACAAGTTTTTATTGATTTGGTTTTGTTGAATGAGCATGTGCCATTTACATTAACTCTCATGTCATCACAAATCTACAGATGGACTCCTTGGCGGAAGTAGCTAAACAAAAGGACTCTTGAGGATGTTGCTATATTTTCTTTAACGCAATTTATCATAGTTCAAAAGATCTCACTTGGATACACATGTAGAGAATGAAGATGTCAATTATTTGAAGGAAGAAGATGTCATTTAGAGATGAAGATACCAAAGCAATCGATGTTTATAGTGTAATCCTAATTGGAGCAGGAAATAAAGGAAGAATGTGTAGCAACTATTAAAGCATTAAATATCTAAATTTATTGATATAGATTTTGGAAACTTATAGGAAAATGCAATTTAATATGTGTAATTATGAAATGACTATTACCTTAAGAGATAATTCAATTATCAGGGCCTTTTTTAATGAGCTTTCAAAGACACTGTAACCCTAGGAAGAATGTATTGTCGTGTTTCTTCTTAATTTGCAATTTTATCATCTAGCATAATTATCAAATGAGAAAAACATCTAAAATGTTGCAACAAATTTTGATCAATTCATATTTTTATAGAGGAATCCTACATAAGGTTAAATTTGTTATAGAGTATGGTAATGATTTACTTTTTAAAATATGTGAAGATATACTTTGGAAGGCAACGAAAATCAAAACAAGAAGAAAATAAAAAAAATCTACTACATCCATCCTTTTTGAATGTTGAAAGACGTTTAAAAATAGAAAAAGGAACAATGCATCAACGAACATGAACTAGCATTGAACTAGAGTGAATGTGTTTTTTCCTTACAAATCTACAAATGGACTCCTTAGTAGTGAGGTACCCAAATAGCGACAATGAAGTGGAGTGCAACAGGAGTTGAAGTCCAGTAGAAGGCTAGTTAAGTACTTCAAGGATGGTGAACTTTAGTTATGGTGTGTCCATGCCATCAATGCCATGGTGTATCTTGATGGCTTGATAGTCGCTTTTGAGTTTCAATGCATTCTCACTTGGAGAAAAATACCATCTCCATTACCCAATTGGATGTATATTATTTATAATTTAAAAAGGATATTTATTGACCATTTTGCAACAAAAAAAATAATGCCAAGCTAGGAAAAAGGAAGATTTGAAGAAGGAATTAAAATTCTAGGATTTATGTGTAAATGTGGCACTACATGTTGAGGAATATATTATTGTTTACAAAAAAAGTTAAGGCAGATTTAATTGGAAAAGGGTGTAACACCAAGCTTGAAGGAAGAGAAATGAAACACCATATGAAGTTGTAGATTTTAAAAAAGTTTATATCATATTTTAATGGCTATATTTATAAGATGAGGAGGACAATGTGGAAAAGAGGAGAACAAAGAGAATTTGAACGCTAGGCTGGAGGATGGTGGTGTGAGAAGAATGCAACACTTACCTTGGGAAAAAGATAATAGGGTGAGGAAGGGAAGCCATGAGGGTGCCTAAACATGGAATTGAAAGAATCTTTTGAGGCTACAAAATAGATTAAGAGGAGGTTTTTTCAATGGAGATTGAGGATTCTGAGAAAATGAAAAAATAAAGAAGATTGAGATGTATTTGATTGTGCAAAAGAGGTAGTTGATCAAGTGTGAGAGAGATGGTGAGAAGCCATGGATGTAATTGTGTAGTTGTAGATTTTAGTTTGTAAATCAAAATTGTATTGTGATTGTTGTGATGAATAAAATCAATATGATTTTTTCTTGCATTGGAAAATGGCTGTCTATGTGGAATGAGTTTCTATTGTAAGATGCAAGGGTTGTCTACCCTAAAGTGGTTACTCAGTCCTTAACTGCATTAATTGGTATTATAGCAAGGTTTTTCCCATTGAGAAAGGTGAGAAGTTAAAATAGTGGAGAGAATTTATTTCCTGGTGAAGAGTTTCAGAGCTAAGAGAGAGGCTTGTTACAAAAAGAAGAAATAATCAAGATAAAGAAAAGCTCATTGGAAAAATATTGAGAATAAGGAAATTGTTTGTCGATAAGGATACGAAGTTAAAGATACTGATTGAGAGAGAATATGGTACAACCTTGGAAAATAGGAGTCTTAGAGAGCTCTAGTATATTTTTTCAGAAGAGGAAGTTATGTGACTGCAAAGAGATTTATGCTCTAGGTGATTTGTTGCAAGTATGAGAAGAGGCTTATAATTGTAGAGGGTAAAGGAGGTAAGAAAAGCTAAGAGGTATGTTTGTTTTTTTTAAAAATGATTGAGAAGTGTTAAGGTTTTTTTACAACCAGATCCTTGTAATTGTAGAGGGTTGTATACACTTAAATTTGGTCTGGACTATTAATTAAATACAAGCTATTTGATTAATAATCTTTAATTCATCTACTTATAAATAAATTGCAAAATTTATTTATATAGTTCATTTTCTATAATTCTTCCTATCTTAAATCATTTTCTTCATTTCTTAATTAAATGAACAACTTTAATTAGTTTGTTTTATTTAATTAACCTCCTCTCATTAAATTTGAATTTTTAATTCGAATTTGAGCACATTTCTACTAACTTCTTTTCAACTTCCACCTCTTCATGTGTCTCAACAAATTAAATATTCCTAATATTTAAATTGGCATTTATCCTCAACAAATTTTAACCAATTTGAGACACTTGGCCTTCATCTCCATTTGGTTCTTCTTCACACTTGGTAGTTTTTTCTTCTAAAGGGAACACACTCCTTGATTCTAACCTCTTCACCTTCAACCGTCTATTCTCTAAATTGAATCCAAACTATTGATTTCTGCCACCTAAGCTCGTGCCTTGGAAAATCTATAAATGGACCCTCATTTACAACAAAAATAGATAAAGAGTTGAGCATAATTAAACTCTGCAGAATTTTAGAGAGCATTTTCATCTTAGAATTAGCATTTTAGTGTTTGCAATTTAGAATCAAGTAGATTAATCATGGCACTTGCATTAGCAACATCTCAATTGTAGTAGTTTCTTTATATCATTTTTGTAACGCCAAATAAAAGCTTTGCACAATAGACAACAAAGAAGATCATTAGAAGCACACATGCATACAATACTAAAATCTAAAATGCAAATTCATTCGTTAAGCAACGAAGAACATGGAAAAGTAAAAACGTAATTAAAACTAGAACAATCTCACCAATTTTCAAACGTATTTCCATGATTCATCTCGATTGCCCTTCTCCATTTTGCTTGTGTAGTATAATTGCCCTCAGATTTTCAAGTTTGTGCAAGTATAGCCTAAGATAGTGATTAGCAAAATATTGAAGATTCAAGACAAAGTGCTCTCAAAAGTTATGAAATTCGCGAGAGAGATTGGAATGAAGAATGACAAATCAATTTATAGAAAATTGATTATTCGAACAACAGGCCAAGATCGAAAGATTAACGGATGGTTGAGATTGACTGATTAGACATGCATTTTGATAACTGACAGTGATGACATGAGTGATTCGAATTAGAAATAGAATTAAAGATTAAATAAATGATTTAATCTTTAGTTCGGCATTCGAAAACATAAGAAATATCTTTGCATGACAAAGATGAAGATTGATTATAACGACTCTCTGTTCGAACGCACACACAACCCTTAATTAATTAAATAAGAATATTTAATTAATCCGCATGTACACGCAATTGAGTTAGAACTGGATGATTGACTGACTTGACGAAGAGATTACTCGAGACAACCACTTAGACATTAAATCAAAGATTAACTGAACGATTAAAATAGATGTCGAGTCGAGTAAAAGTGAATACTTAGATAACTCACATAATTATCTAAAATATAGAGGAATGTGTTAAAATAGAATTAATGAATTAAATAATTCATTTAATTCAAGACTCAATATTCGAAGAATAATTAAATAAATAAGATTTATTTAATTAAATGATGAAGGATTTAAATGAATAATTAAATAAATAATTTATTTAATTATAGTTGAAATATGATAAAAAGTAAATTAAATAAGAATTTATTTAATTTGACAAGACGGATAAGGTTAATTAGTAACATAATTAAATAAAAAGCGTTTATTTAATTAATCAGATAGAATAAAGAAAAGTGTAAATTAATTAAATAATTAAGATTATTTAATTAATAGAAGAAATAAAAGAAGATGAATTAATTAAATAATTAAGAATATTTAATCAATAGAAGAAATGAAGACTATAGAGAATAATTAAATAATTGACATTATTTAATCATGACCATGAAGAATACGAATTATGAAGAATATGGAAGTCGCAGGCCTAAACCAGATTTCGGTGTCTACAATTTTCATTATCAATATCATAGTAGCATCATTAATATTTGCACATCATCTACAAAAAATTTAGCAATCATGTAGCGTAGGAGATATCTCTTGCATTTCATGCATTTGCCATTCTTCAGGTTGTCATTTGGAAATTCATGTGCACAAACAATTTGAGAGAAAAAATGACTTAAAGAATCCTTGGAGATAGAGGACAAAGAGACACCATTGGTGAGTTTGTTGTTTTGATTTGATTATCATTTGAATTCTCTAATATAATGTTTCATTGGTGTGTTGTTGTATTTGTTTATGAATTTAGATTATTCATACACACATAAATTGGTGCCCACCGTGGGGCTCGAACCCCATTTTTAACATTTTCTGGCAAGTTTTCGTGAACAGGTTTGACTGTGAATCTCAATGTAGTGCACCCAAAACATCTTTCAGCGCATAGGTGGAGACTTTTGGTGCATCCAAACTCTATTCCAGCACATATACCTATTCTTTTGGTGCATCCAAGCTCTGTTCCAATGCATATAGCTACTCTTCTAGTGCATATACAGGATTTTGACTTCCCTTTTCTTGTTTTCTAGAATAGCGCATATACTTAGTATTTTGGCACATATACTTAATCTTTTAGCGCATATGGTCTCTATTTTAGCGCACTCTTATTTACAAAAATTCAAAATTTTGGGAATTGATCTATTTCTTTCTAGTTTGCAGGTGTTTTATACACTGTCAAAGACATTATCTAAGACTACTAATGGTGTTTGAAGGGGCTGGAGTTGTTTTCCTTTGATTAAATTAGGCATCTAGTTTAATTACAAGGTTAATGAACACCATGTATGTTGTGATTGTAAAGTGATAGGCCTATGCTCTCCCCTTTACTGGGTGACCAAAATTCTATACTCACTCTTTCAATTTATTGCAATAGCACCTATAGAAGACCTATCGTAGTGGGAAAAAGTACTCTCCCTATGAGAACGATCTAAGTGGGAACGACTAAAGCCAAGTATTCCAACCCACTATAATCAAACGTGATTGTGATGAAAATCACATTCAATGGTAGTGTGCATTGATAGCCATCCCCAAAGCCTTTGTTCTAAAGGTTGGGAGGTTTCCTGACTGAGTTTATCATATGCTACATCGAACAGAAACCCTTACTAAGAACTTTAAGTGTAGTAGCCAGCCGAATCGGTTCCCGAACATTATCATATTCATAGTGCAAGGGGAGGGAAGAGTCCATCCCTAAGATACTCACCATATAACTACTAGGGATTATTGGCAAAAAGTGGAGGATTTGACTTTGGTTAAGACCCGAAAAAGGAAAAAACACAGGTGCCCTCTAGGGGGTGACAGGGCTGTGTGAGTTGACATAGTTATGAGATGTGGGCTGTGATGTTATTAATGACCCTTGACATTAGGAGAGTTTGACTGATCTGTTTGCTATTGTTCAATACCAATGGAAATCAGAGGGATAAAACTAGATACTAGAACATACACTCAATGTTTAGATTATAGGGTGAAACAACTCTTTTACTACTTGTGTTTGAAATCATTTTTCAAGAGATCATCCATTAAAAACACTTAGTTCACATGATTCAAAAACAAGAAAAATAGGCAAACTTATTGTTAAGAAGATCATCCATTAAAAACACCCAATTCACTGAGTTGAAAATAAGAAAATTAGACAAACTTTCAAAACGGTGACAATTTCCAGTTTGGTGCATAATCTTCATGTTTCAATACATTTAGCTCATATTCTAGCACATCTAGGTTCTTTTCTAGCACATTTAGCTCATATTTTGGTGCATAGCTTGCTTCTTGTTTCAACTTATTTAGCTCATATTCTAGCGCATCTAGGTTCTTTTCTAGCGTATTTAGTTCATATTTTGGGGCATAAGCTTCTTGTTTTAGCACACTTAGCTCATATTTTGGCACATTTGGGTTCTTTTCTAGCGCATTTACCTCATATTCTAGCACATCTGTCCCATATTTTAGCGCATCTACAACCTGTTTTAGCGCATCCATCTGATTCACAAATAGAGAGCTAAATTGACCTTCTGTTTGACAATTAGAATCACATTTAGGCATTCTAGCATATCCAAGCTTTGTTCTGGCGCATCTGTCCCATATTTTAGCACATCTGCAACCTATTTTAGCTCATCCATCTGATTCACAAATAGAGAGCTAAATTGAATGTTTGTCAGACAATTGGAATCATATTTAGGGAACTTTTTTAGAACCAAGATCATTCCTCATTACAACATTAGTTTAAACTTGAAGAAATTGGTCTTTGCAAGTGAAATCTCTTTAACTAAACTTGGATCAAACATATTAAAGTGCCTAATCATCAAATCTCATCTCTAATTGTTTAGCTGAGTTTCATCATCAGGATTTATCATCCTTCATCATGAAACAAAATGCTTTACATAAGATTTAACCATATTCCCATCGATAGGATCTATCATCCTATTTGACTTAGTTACTTCATTGGCACTCCTAAAACAAAGATCAAAGTATAGCAAACCTTTAACACTTGCATGCCCATTTTAACAAGATCTCAAAAACAAAAAATCAAAGAGAAAGAAATTGAAACCAAAACCATCATGGCAGAAGGAGAAGAAAATCCCTTTCATAGATTTCATCAACCTGAAATAGATGAGATAACTGATGAGGACATTCAACAAGCTTAACAAGACCCTAAATTTCACAAATTCATGGAAAAGATTCTAGAAAAAGATGGAGAGAAATGCTTTTTGATGTTGGCAAACCAAGGTGTAAAACAACCCAATGACTTTGATGTGAACCAATTGAAAGGAACTCCCAAGAAAACATAAGTCGACCCATGAATCATAGATCCAATGAATGCTTTAAATCAACAAATCCAAAACCTTCAACAACAAATCCAAGACATGCAAAGAGGAACGACCAAAAGATATTTGTTGCAAGTCATCTGTCCTTATCCCTTTGAAAAAATTATGAACATGATACCATTTCCACCAAACTGTGATCTTCCAAAATATGACAAAGACAATGAAAAATTTGATCCTCTAGATCATGTAAGAGAATTTCGCACCATGAGCTTGAAATTTGCACATGAAGAGACTTATTTAATGAGATTATTTCCACAAAGTTTGGGTGGCCAATGCATGGAATGGTTTTCAAAACTCCCACTAGGTATTAGATCATTTGAAGAGCCGCTAAATAAGTTTATCACCCAATATTCATACAACATTTAACATGAAATATCTTTGTAACACAAAACAGAAAAATGGTGAGTCATTCCTTACATTTCTACAAAGATGGAGACGATTATTTGCTAGATATTCCCGTCCTATACCTGAGAAAGAAAAGATGGAGATTTTTATTGGAAATATTAACAGTGAGATGAGTTATAGACTCCAATTGCAATGTCCACCCAACTTTGACAAGATGATTGAAAATGGACTTAAGATTGAGGAAGCCTTGGTTAAAAGAGGAGTGTTAAAAATCTATAATGAAGGACCAAACTCAGCAAGCTCTTCTAATCATCATAACAACCATGGAAAATTAAAATTCTAGACAAGAAATAAAAATGATGGTAATGATGGCGCAACTGATACACAGAATGTAAAACCAATCTTCAATTTATCAGGTTTTACACCCAAAACCAATCAAAACAACAATGAATCTAAACCAGTGTCAACACCATATCGAACACCATCAAATCACAAAAAAATTACACCTTTGGGGAAGTCACTTGAATCAACGTTAAAATAACTTCTTGCAAACAAACTCATAACATTACTAGAGGCACGAGATTGGGAACCAAGAGTCAAACCATCATGGTGGAATGATGCATATTATAGTGATTTTCATAGAAACAAAGGTCACAAAACAAATGATTGTATGCAATTAAAACATTTGGTGCAAGATTTGATAGATAGACGTAAAATATCAATAGAGGACCTCAAACAAATGCTAATCATGGAGTGTTTAAAAACCCTCTACCCAACTATGAAAAAAGAGAATCTTCTTCGGCAAACAAAGGGAAAAATGTGAACTATGTCTATGATTCTACCATCCTTCACATTTTTGCAGTTCATAATCAAACCAATGAAATCAAAATCAAGAATAAACAAGACATTGTTGTAGCTGATAATCAAATTAATGACAAACAAGACATTGCTACAGTTGATAATCAAGTTAATGACATTGAAATTGAGAAGAAAAAAGACATTGTTGCAGCTGATAATCAAATCAACATCATCAAAATCAACAATAAATAGGACAATCTACAGTCAACGTGACTAAAAGAGCATAGTCCAAGTTTGTATTGAAAGGAAGTACATCTAAAACACCTACTGCCCCTTCAAATCAATACAATATCGTAGACCAATTACAAATGATTCCAACGCAAATATCCATACTAGAACTTCTCAAAATTTCACCAGCCCATAAAGAAATTCTGGAAAAGGCTTTGGTGGACACCACAGTACCAACTAATTTGGAAGTTTGTCAATTCCAAGCCATGGTGGGACATTTGACTACACCCCATTTTTTATCATTCTCGAAAAACAATGATGCATCACTCACTCATCCACACAACGCTCCACTCCATATTGAGGTTTTAATCCATACAAATTGGGTCAAACATGTTTTAATAGATGGAGGAGCTAGTCTACATATCTTTACTTTAAAGATTATCTATGCATTGGGATATTCAAAAAATGCAATAGATTCTAGAAGAAATATCACCATAAAAGCTTATGATGATGAAGAAAGATCCTCTCAAGGATTGATAGTATTGCCAATTCAAGTGGGACTAGTTGTAAAAGATATACTTTTCCAAGTTTTAGACAAGGATTTGAATTACAACATACTCTTGGGATGACCTTGGATCCATGAAATGCAAGCAGTGCCCTCACATATCATCAATGCTTGAAATTCCCCTACAATGGACAGGAGATCACCATTGCATCTGATTCCAACAATCCTCAATATTGCAACACTCTCAAGACAATCCAAGATGTTTTTGTACCACACAACAAGGAAGCTCTCACTTCTATTTCATCAAGTAATGAAATCCAACTAAATTCTTTGTCAAAATAGATTGAGAAAAAGGTTCAGGTGAAAGATAAAGGAATTGGTGATCCCATTTCCTCAAGTAATGAAAGCCAAATCAATTCCTTGTCAAAACAATTTGAGAAAAAGATTTAGTTGAGAGATAAAGGCTTGGGTGAGTATTCAATTGAGTAATCCTTATGTCTCTCACAACTACTACCTTCTCCAAAATCATACGGGCAACCATCAACATCTAGACAACAATATTCACAACCCACCATGCTCTTTGATGGTAAATTTGTAAAATCAGGCACTCTAGTTGATGAATCTGAGGATAAAGACATTCTAAATTGGCTTTACAAAGATGAAGAAACATCTCAAACAACAACTTCCACAATACCAATAGAGCAATATGGTAAAGGATTCAAATCTTAGAAAATATGGGATATGAAGGAAAAGGTCCTATTGGCAAATGAAAAGAAGTTATTGTCGAACCAATTCAACCTATCACAATCAATGCAAAAGACAAGACAATATTAGGATACAAAGAAGAAACAAAAGAAGAAACCACTTAGCAGATTTGTGAGTGAATCCTCCAACTGCAAGCTAGTTCTGAAACAAACTCAAATGAATATGAATGCGATTCACTATTTGAAGTATCTTTTGAAGACAACAAAATTGATGTGATAAAGAGGTATGCACCCATACGTATGGAGGGACAAAGTTCAAGGTCTAGACCACTTGAATTTGGATCACTACATATCGATGACTTTAGTGAGGATGATTAGACATCGAGCGAGATAGATCAGTAGGAGGAGAGTAACATTATAGACCTTGACATTGCTATTGAACACCTTGAAAACATTTCCATCATGACACTTACCACCTTTGATCTTGACCAATCCAATGATTCCTTACCTTTGATACATCCCAAACTCATTGAATGGGAACAAACTAAGCTACTTGATATCCCTATATTTTCAGATGATGATGCCATTGTCAATTTCCTTTGTTTTGAAAATCCTGAAACAAGTTCCACCAATGAATTTCATAATGAAACTTTAATCAAGGAGAGTTCCAAATCTCTTAGCTGCAAAATAAATAATACAAAAAGTCAATCTAATGGTGAAAACCATGCAATGACAGTATTAGATCATGAAAAAGTAAAAAGAAAGAGCGTATCCAACGGTGAAAACCTCTCTAAGGCATTGAAGGATGAGAGATTTGATACTCTTCTTGAGCATTATCAAGAAATATCTTAAGTATTGGTTGAGCCTATGTAATCCATAAATATTGGTACTGCAAAAACAATAAGGACCTTACACCTAGCAACATCAATGACAGAACAAGAAAAGCCAAGTTTCACCAAATTCTTTGAAGAAAGACAAATCAATTTTGCTTGGTCCTATGCTAATATGCCAGGAATAGATCCGGATCTAATAATGCATCATTTATCTCTATCACCTAGAGTGAAGCTAGTAAAGCATAAATTGAGAAAAATTCATCCACATATCGCCCTATTGGTGAAAGCAGAATTAAAAAAAATGTTAGACACAGGATTCATCCGATCAATCGACTATGCAAAATAGATTTCAAACATTGTACCAGTCTCTAAACTAGACAACATCATCAGAATATGCACATATTTTACGGATCTTAACAAGGCTTGTCCAAAGGATGAGTTTCCTTTGCCCAATATAGACATCGTTGTGGATTTAACAATAGGACATGCTATGCTATCACTCATGGATGGATTTTCAGGCTATAATCAAATCAAGATTGCACTAGAAGATCAAGACAAAACAACTTTCACATGCCCATGGGGTACATTTTGTTGGAATGTCATGCATTTTGAATTAAAGAATGTAGGAGCCACTTATCAAAATGCAATGACAACAATCTTTCATGACATGATGCACACATTCATGGAGGACTATGTGGATGACCTGCTAGCTAAATCATTCACCAGGGAAGGACATTTGAAAATCTTGGATAAAATCTTCACTCGATTAGAAAAATTCAATGTGCGGTTAAACCCAAAGTAGTGTGTATTTGGAGTAACATCAACAAAACTTTTAGGATACATAGTCTCAACTAAAGGCATCGAAGTAGATCCAACAAAAGTTAAAGCAATCATGGAAATGCCACCTCCTAAGAACATTAGCCAACTAAGATCTCTACAAGGAAGATTTCAATCCATCAGAAGATTCATTGTGCAATTGGCAGACAAAAGTCATCCTTTTACTCATTTGTTACACAAGAATGTTTCTTTTAGATGGGATGAAAGATGTGAAGCGACCTTTAATCAATTGAAACAATACCTAATGAATCCACCTATATCGGTACCGCCAATAGATGGAAAACCACTTCTACTCTACATAGCAACTACTGAGATATCTTTGGGAGCTTTGCTAGCACAAGAAGACTCTACAGGAAAAGAAAGGCTTGTCTACTACATCAGCAGGACATTGAATGGCTATGAACTTAACTATACATTCATTGAAAGAGCTTGTTTGGCAATGGTGTTTGCTACTCAACAGTTATGACACTATATGTTAACACATAACATCAAACTAATTGCCAGGATAGATCCATTAAAATATCTACTCAGCAAAGCCAATCTAACAGGAAGATTAGTAAAGTGGGTGATGCTATTGCGTGAATTTGACATTCAGTATGTGGATAGAAGAGCAATCAAGGGCCAAGTAATAGCAGATCAGTTAGCTGAAGCACCATTACAAGATGACCATCCTATGCACATTGAATTTCCAAATGCAGATGTCCTCACAATGATAGCACAACATTGGATATTATACTTTGATGGGTCTTACACTCAACATGGATCGGGTCTGGAATCCTATTTATTACTCCTCAAGGACACACTATCCCAAAATATTATAGGTTGATGTTTCCTTGCACAAACAACATGGTTGAATATGAAGCACTAATCATTGGTATCAAGGTAGTAGTGGAATGGAAAATCTTAGAATTATAGGTTTATGGAGATTCTCAATTAGTCATAAATTAGGTTAATGATGACTATCAGACAAAAGATGACAAGCTAATGCCATACAAGAGAATGGTAGATGACTTCAAGAAATACTTTGTTGAGACCAAGTTTGAAAAAATTCCAAGAGTAGAAAACAAAGCTACAGATGCCATGGAAACCATTGCTTCTCTGTTACAAATACCAAAAAAATGAAGTCGTTATGAATTCATGGTGGAACAATTGTTTAATCCTGTATATGACAATCTTGAATCCCAAGTTGTGTACCATCTCGTTGATGTCGATTCTTCAATTTATGGGAATATTTATACCTATCTAAGAGACAATACCCTTCCACCTGATCTATCCCGAAACCAAAAACACAACTTTATCCATCAAGCAGCTCGATACACCCTAATAGCTGATACACTTTATCAATGAGGTCTCAATGGTACTCTCCTCTGATGCCTTGAATGTTGATGAGTCTAGAATATGGTCTAGTTTTGGGTAGAATTCATGGTTTATTTGCTAAAGTTACCATGGAATTTGACATTAAGTGTTGATACTTTTATGATATTTTCCTCAAACTATAGACATTGGCCTTAATCTTATTTCTGCAAACTTTTAATGATAAATGGAATGTTAAATGGACTGTCTATATTAATTTTGCATGTGGTTAATGAATGTTCCTTAAGGTGGTTACTGATATACAATTATTGTGTGTACTAACATTTCCATGCAAATTTAATTTGAGGATGCTAAATTGAGGAAGACACCGCTAGCTGGGCATGCACCATAACGTCCAACAAGGGAATCGTTCAAAGGTCAAAGGAGGAGGACGATAGGAGATTCCTCATGCAAGCTAAACGTAACCACCTTGTAGTGGTCATTATTGATGTTGAGAAAATGTGTGTGTTACTGCATCACTAAATCTGCAGTTGGACATGCATGCCTAACCGAATTCCATGCATGCATAATCGCCACCCCGCTTTCTTTGTTTTCCCTAAATGGTGTCCTCCTAGTTCATGGAGTTGACTGCCTTGTTTAGTTGATAGTATAAATAAAGATCTGATGCTCCTTCTATTGAGGTTGCATTATTTGATATTGCAATTGCATTCTTGAGTTTTCAATAATCCAGATATATTACTCTTTTGTACTTATGATTTACAGTGAATAAAATAAAGTTGAGTTTGAGCATCTGAGTTCTCATTAGTTTTAGAGGATACTTCTCCAAGGGGGACCACTTGTTGAGTAATCCGCAATTTAGTTTAGTATTACTTGTTGTTTAGTAATTAGTTAAAAATATGGCATTGACTGTTCCTGTAGCCACTATAATTTCATCTTGTGACTGTTCCTGCAGCCAAAGCAAATAGAGTAGTGCCCTGTTTGTTGCTTAGATTTTTATTTCTATCATGTATTTTAGCTTGGTGTAATTGTTGATTGATGGTTAGCATTCATGTTATTCCTTTCTAAGCAATTTACTTTCAACATTGTGTCTTTCTTAGCTATAGAATGAAAATGGTTACTTTGGGTTCCTAGTGCACATACTGTGCTGACCCATTTCAAGTTCACATCCTTGGGTTAACAAGTTAAATGCACCTTCATGATGATTGAAATGGCTATTTAGGTTAGATGTCCAATCTCTGAATCACAGTTGTGAAGGCCTAGTTTTTGAATCATTGTAGGAGGCAGAAATTTTGGGAGCCGTTGCCAGCGATGGTGTCAAACTAGGGAGTTCTTTGGAGTCATTGGTAGTTTTTCTTATTGTAGTGTTTCTGGAAGTTGTTCTTAGTATACCCTCATTTAGGAAGTAATGAACCCCCTTATTCTTTACCAATTCTTTGTGTGAGCTGGCTGATAGTGAGTTGATACCACATGCATAGAGGAAGGAGAAGGGATGCTTATGAGAGATTCCTTCCTAACAATCCTAATCCATTCTAGCTAGTTGAATATCAGAACCTGCCAAGGGAAGAAGAAGAAGAAGATCCACACCCCTTTGCTTATGCATTTCCTGATCTGACTAGTTCTAAAGTCTCCTCTAAAGACCAAAATCAGCTTGAGAACCCCTTTTCTTTGGAACTACATCAAGCAGGCATGGGTGATGCAACTAAGAACAAACCTAACCAACCAACTTTTCCTTTCCCCATTTCCCATCAGAATGAAGTTGACAACATCAAAAACATTCCTGCTTTAGCACTCCCCAAGTTTTATGGACTTGTCACAAAAGATCCTGATACCTTTTTGTTTGAGTTTGACATACTCTGCAGGAGTTATGATTATACCACCAATTCCCATAGGCTTAAGCTATTTCCTACCACTTTGAAGGAAGCTGGACTAAGATGGTTCATGAGCTTAGGCAAAGATACTATGGAAACTTGGGAAGACATGAAGACAAAATTTCTTGAGAAATACAAGGAATATTGTAGGGGCAATGACATGAGAGGAGGCGACATTTTTCAAGATGAAACAAAAGGAAGATGAGAGCCTATAGGATTATATTGCAAGGTTTTTGTTTTCCTACAAAGATCTTCACACCATACACTCAATGAAGACTCACAAAAGTTGTTTTTCCTGAGAGGAATCAATGATAGCTACACTGATGCCTTAGACTTGATGGGAGGAGATATCTCCCAAGTTCCTTGGGAAGATATCAAGAAAATATGTCAGAACTACTCTAGGGCAGCTTCAAAGAAAGGGAGAACTTACTAATATTCCATGGGTAAGTCAACTACTGGTGGAGTTTCAAGAATGGAGATTACTCATTTGCTAGCAGACTTCAAGCAAGACATTATAAACAATCTAACTACTCAGCTAGATACACTTCAGGCCAAGAAGAAACAAGAGGAGGCAGAGGCAATGTTGGTAGAATATTGCCCCCATTGCAAACAAAAGAAGAAGGATTGCAAATGCAAGATGGTAGCCAATATTGAGGGAAAGCAGATTGCACCTGAGTTCAAGCCAATCCAGATTGAAGAAGACCAAGTCTACTATGTTGCACAAAGAAGGCCTTGGGCTCCAAGACAAGGTATTCCACCAGATCCACTCTCTTATGCTGGGCCATATTTCAATTCCTATTCATCTAGAAACCAATGGAAACCCCCATATCCATCCAACTATGTAGGATATCCACCATAGCCTTGGAGTAACCCTCCAAATGCTTGGCCCAATCGTCAAAAATCCCCACCCTAGTGGCAACAACCTCAGGGGAATTGGTAGCAATTTCAAGGAAATTGGCAACCACCTCCAAGATATTGGCAACAAACAAATCAATGGAGGGGAGGACAATAATGGCCTACCTAGACAACCAGTTACATGTAACCACCTTCTCAGCCCCAAAAACCTACTATAATGCCTCCACCTACTAATTCAAGCTCAAATGTACCTAAACCTACTCAGCTACCAGCTCAGCCCACACCCAATCCAAATAATAAACCACAACAATAGTCTACATACTCTACTGATTCAAATCAATTCCCTACATATGTTGTGAGTGTAAGTGACATCCACTTTAATTCAAGAACTACTCTACCAACCCCTTCCAAGCCCATTATCACTGAGCTTCTTATGGAAGAGGAGGAAGAACCTTTGAATGATCCCATTCAACCAAGTACACCTAAAAATCGTGAACCAGTCCAAGTCAAGCAAATTGAACAAGAACCACCATTTCCTCAGAGATTGGAAGTTGCCAAGAAGAAGGAAGAAAAAGAGGATACAAATTTTGACATCTTGGATCAGCTGAAGCATATATGTGTCCAAATACCTCTATTTCAAGCCATAAAGGATGTTTTGATCTATGGCAAGGCAATCAAGGAAGCATGCCTCAAGAAACCAGGTAGGAAGAAGAAAGACTCAACTATAGTTCATGTGGTGGGACAACTAGCTGACATCATGCTTTGAAAAATGACTATCCCCAAGTATAATGACCCAGGTAGTCCTGTGGTAGCAGTTGTTATAAACGGGATCCAAATAAAGAATGCTTTGATTGATTTAGGAGCAACAATAAATGTAATGACCAAGGACATCCTGCAACAACTAAATGTTGCAAGCATGAGATCTACTCCTACTGTCTTGCAACTTGCTAATAGTTCTATTGTTAAGCCTAATGGTATAGTGGAAGATCTTGTGGTAGTTTTAGACTCCTGGGAGTACCTAACAGACTTCATGATTCTTTCTCTTTAGGCTACACTAGGCAGGTGTCCCATTATTCTTGGAAGACCATGGTTAGCAACTGCATATGCATATATTGGATGTTGGTCAGGTGACATGACCATTTCAGATGGGAAGAGCACTAAAACTTTGTTCTTTATCCTCTCGCTTAGCCATCTCATGATGAGGATAATTTTGTATGGCCACATGTTGGTGAAGAGGCTGAGGAAGTTAATTTTGTGGCACAACTTATGATGTTAGACAAAAGCTCTTTCATGCAGCTTCAAGTTGAGGATGAAGTATTGGCTAACATCATTTAGAACCATTGTGAAGTGGAGGAAGCATCATATTCTCATTCTGCTACTCCAATCAAGACACTTCTACTTGCTCTTCCTGCAGCCATTGTTCTTGCAAACGTTTTTCCTACAACCACTCTTCCTACAACCACTCTTCTTGCAGATAGACTTCCTACAACAACAAGGATGTCCCATACATTGCTTCCATATGAACTAAAGTTAATGAAGCAACCATGATAGAGTTGGCGACACAAGTACAGGTGTTAGAAGGAAAGTATCTGAATGTTAGCAATAAATTAAGTGAAGAACAACAATTATTATTGAAAAACTTATTAAGGACCCATCAACATGCATTTGTATGGGATTATCATGATATGAAGGGATTGGACCCTAAACTTTGTACACACAGAATTTATATTAAAGATGATTGCACCCCAGTGAGGTAGCCACAAAGAAGAATTAACCCTGCACTAAGAGAAACTGTAAAAGGGGAACTACAAAAATTGCTAGATGTTGGATTTATCTACCCCATTTCAAGTAGCTAGTGGGTGTCCCCATCAGTGATCGTGCCCAAGAAAGGAGGGAAATGGTGAGTTTGTGTTGATTTGATTATAGGGAACTTAATGCTGCCACCAAAAAGGACCATTTTCCCTTACCTTTCATCGATCAAGTTTTGGACACACTTATAGGAAAGCAATACTTTTCTTTTCTAGACGGATTCAACAGCTACAACCAGATCCAACTTGCATCAGAGGACTAGGAGAATACCACATTTACCTGTCCATGGGGGACCTATGCCTACTCGATACTCCCATTTGGCTTATGCAATGCACCTGCAACCTTTCAGAGGGCAATCATTGACATATTTTCAAACATTTCTCATGATTGCATGGAAATTTATATGGATGACTTTACCACTTATGGTGCTAATTTTAATCAATCATTGAAAAATCTCAGGAGAGACCTATAGAGATGTGAAGACCAAAACTTGTCCTTAAACAGTGAAAAGTGCTTCATGACGATGCAGGAAGGTGTAGTCCTTGGCCACTACATCTCCCACAAGGGAATTCAAGTAGATCCTGCAAAGATTGAGGTAACCACAAATCTTCCCACACCTACAAAACAAAAGGATGTTAGGAGTTTCTTGGGCCATGCAAAATATTATAGGCATTTCATCAAGGATTTCAACAAGGTAGCAACACCATTGTATACTCTTCTCACTAAAGATATTGAATTCCAGTGGATTGAAGCTTGTGACAAGGCATTTTTTGACTTAAAGGTAGCTTTGACTCATGCTTCTGTACTCAAAGGACCTAATTGGGAGATTCCTTTTCACATCCATACTGATGCATCAAATTATGCCATAGAAGCAGTCTTAGGATAGAAAGAAGGAGCTATTGAAAATACCATTTATTTTGTCAGCAAAAATTTGCAAGAAGTTGAATTCAACTAGACTGTGATAGAAAAATAAATGTTGGCAGTGATTTATGTCCTGAACAAATTCAGACATTACATAACAGGTTACCAAATCTTTGTGCACACTGATCATGCAACCATTAGATATCTCATGAATAAACCTTTGATCACAAGTAGACTAGCAGGATTGTTATTATTGATGCAAGAGTTTGATATAACCATTGTGGATAAGTCTTGAGGAAGGACAACGTTGTTACAGATTTTCTTTCAAGGTTGACTACATTAGGGGATGATCAAGTCATAAATGACTCTTTTCCTGATGAGCATATATTCTCCATTAGTGTACAAACACCATGGTATGTTGACATAGCTAACTATCTAGTCACATGTAGAGTTCCACCTCACTTCTCCCCAAAAGAGAGAAGGGAACTCGTTGAAAAATATTTTCCTTTCTCATGGATTGCTAGATGTTTGTTTTATACTGGACCAGACCATGTCATGAGGAGATGTGTGAGAGAAGATGAGACATATGACATTTTGCATGCATGCCACAATGAACCATGTGGAGGAAATTTTGCAGCCAAGAGGACAACAATGAAGATTTTGAGCACGCGATATTACTAGCTAACACTCCACAAGGATGCAAGAAGGTATACAAGAAAATGTGACAGATGCCAAAGAATGGGCAGACCAACCAAATCTGATGAGATGCCACTTTATCCTCAAGGATTAATCACTCCCTTTGAAAAGTGGGGATTGGATTTTGTAGGACCCATTAACCCTCCATCAAATGGTAAGTCTTATATCTTGGTATGCACTGATTATGTAACAAAGTTGGTAGAAGTTAAGGCCATGAAACCTGCAAGAGATAACAAGGTTGCAAAATTTATTTATGAGGAGATTTTCACAAGATATGGAGTTCCAAGAGAGATAGTGACTGATCAAGGGGCTCAATTTACATCAACCCTTGTTGTAGCACTAGTTAATGAGTACAACATAAGGCACATAAAGCCTACTCCTTATCACCCCCAGGCTAATAGCCAAGTTGAGGTGATCAACAGGGAAATTGAAGCTATTCTAACCAAGATTTTAGCTATCCACATAAAGCCTACTCCTTATCACCCCCAGGCTAATATCCAAGTTGAGGTGACCAACAGGGAAAGTGAAGCTATTCTAACCAAGATTTTAGCTATCCACATAAAGGATTGGGCAAACATATTATCATAAGCTGTTTGGGCCTACAGAACTACCTGGAAAACAACTACATGCTTCACTCCATTTGAGTTGTTGTATGGAAAGAAAACTATGATGCCCATTGAATTTGAATGCAAGACTCTTAGGAATGCAATAGATTTGGGGATGGATATCTCTGAGGCACAGAGAAATAATCATGCAACTAATGGTTTGGATGAGATGAGAAGAGCAACACTGCATCACACAGAGGTAGTGCAGAATCAGAGAATCAAGTGGCATGAAAAATTCATCAAGGACAAAAAATTTCAACCAGGAGATTAGGCCCTGCTCTACGATTCAAGATATTAGGACAATGTAGGAAAATTGCAGACAAGGTGGCTAGGACCATATGAGGTTGCTGAGGTATTTCCTAATGGTGCTATACAACTCATTACTATTGACCCAGTCAAATTTAAGTTGCTTCTCAATGGTCATCGCCTTAGATTGTATCACAAGCCAACTTCCAAGGAGGATTTCCTATAGCAATTCACTCAGCATGTAGCATCCAAGCTTCGTTCAGCCGAAGGAAGTGGACCTAGTGCCCCTCTTTTTGGCTAATTAAGGTACATACTTGTCATAATAAAGACTTCCACTTCCATGGGAGTCCATTTCTTCACCCATCCGCCCATCCACCCATCCATTTCCACCTTTCTCTCTCTTCCATCACTTCACTCCACCTCATTCCACCTCATCTTCATTAATTGCTCAACTTATTTCTTTAAAAGGTGAGCGGTACTTTCTCTACAATATTTGTAACGAATCCTCCACACATTTAGGTATGTGCACATTAATTGTTATATCTTAATTGTCTTTAAGTGCATTCATTTAATTGTTGTACATTAGTATGGACGTTCACCATAACATGCCAATATTCCCTACCCTGTCGAATCATTATTCCGTATGTGTGGATGCATGCCCAAATTTAGGTTTGGGGGGGAGGAAAAGATTTGAATATTTTTCCCATGTGTCAGTCCATGCTAGTCTACGTTAGCAAAATCTAAATTGAGCCGATTTGAAATCTGAGTAAGAGGATGACTCACATGTGTGAGGTGACACCAACTGCTTCTGCCATTTCTCTTCATTATAGCTTTCCTTTATTACTCCTTTTCAATTATTGACTCAGTCATATCTCAAATTACATTGCAAACAAAAGGTAATTTAAAAAAAAGGGAAAATTTAGTCGACATTGGCATTGGAAAGTTAGCAAGTGTTGTAGGAAGGTGAATTTGATTTTCATATGAAAGTGCAGGAAGGAAACCATAGAGTGTTTGTTTGATTGTGGACAATGGGAGGTGGGTTAATTCAGAATGAACCCACGGTGCATGATGTATTACTGTAGGATGCACCTTGCCTGGTTGAATTTAAAAACTGCGGGTGGATTGACTACTTCTTGAAGCTGAATGATTTTGATGAAGACATTGCACTAGAGTTCGCCCATACATTGTTTGAAGGGAAGGCCATGGTAAAAGGGCTAGAGGTCATAGCAACTGAAGAAAGAATTGTAGAAGTCACAGGGTTACCTGTTGATGGTGAAAATAACCCTGCTTCCAAAGATGCCATATCGGCTAGGTTTGAATTTACAGAGCCGAACGACCCTCCATTCAACATAGATAAACAAGGTGCAAAGAGAATATCTCTGCCCGAGCCATGGAAGTAGATAGCTATTTATGTCATAAAATACATCACTTGTGAAGGTCACCAATTGAATTTTCATTCTGTGCACTTCAAGATTTTGAATCATATGAGGCACATAAGGAGGATGAATGTGCCAAATATGTTATACAACCTTCTCTCAATCATGGTGGTCAATACCCAAAAAGGTAGGGACAATTATGTTTCTCACCATTGTTTGATTAAATTTCTAGTTGAGAAGTCTCTACATGATGTATCTGGAATGACATGGGAAGAATTCATAAAAAATGATCAAATTAGACCTGAGCACTTGCAACCTAGGGTTTTACCTCAATCCTGTAGGTTTAATAGGAGATTGAGCATGACTGAAGCCACTCTTATTGTTTCAACCTCTAGTGCAAGCCTGAGTGTAAACCCTCTTGCAACAAAAGAAACCATAGAAATTAGCTCTTATGGGACAGAGAACTTAGACAAAGAAAGTTCTTCCACTGACTTTGATGATGATGTTCCACTTGGAATTCTAATGAAAACTAGGGCACAAAAGAGGGAAGTAGAAATGAGAAAAGGAAAGGCCAAAAGATAGCTGGCAGAAAAAGAGGTGCCAAGCTCTAAGAAGAGAAATGTTGACACTGTTCATCCTACATCCAAAGAAAAACATAAGAGCCCTCATAGGAAAGAAAGACCAGCTGGGCCAACCTTTAGTATGCCTCCGCAGGAAAGCCCTAAGTCTAGAGAAATATCACAAGGGGACATAGAAGCTCCAATGGGGTAGGAGAATGTCGATGAGGAAGATATATTTAAGGCAGCAACAAACATAACGTTGGCTAATCTTTCCAAAATTGCAGAACAAGTCAAAAATTAGGAGTATGAGGAAAATTAAGACTTCCTGCAGTAAGAGGTTCTGTAGCAAGAGATCCTATAGCAAAATCCAGAATAGGAGTAGGAGTCCCCGCAGCAACAACCCAAATTGGGAGAGCAATCAATACCCTTGCAGCTAGAATTGACAGGACAATGTAAATCCTTGTAGTTAGCATTAGTGTCAGAGAAGATGCTGGTAGGAATATAGAACTCCCCTAATTTTTCAATGCACAAGGTTGTCATGCATTTATGGACAGAGATGCAGAGAAGAGAAGAGGAATGGAAGGAGGAAAAACACAGATTGAAGAAGGAAATACAAAAGAGAGATGAGGAGATTGAAGATAAAGATGCAAAAATTGTCGCCTTGAAGAAGGTGGATGATATGGAAGCCTTGGTACTTGTCTCAGGTTTGAACCCTTCTATTGAGATCCCTATTGAATTTTTCAATGCTTATTGAATTGCTTCCCTTAAAATGAAGAATTTGTTGTGTGAGTTTTATTTGCATAATTATGTTGTAACTCAAGACCATGATTGGAATCCGTTGTATGTTGGGGATGTCCAATTAAGGGCATTTATGTCTTGGGTGCAAAATGAGATTATTTGGGAACAACAATATGGGGCTTATAAGCAATTGGAGTCTAACATCCCTCTGCCCATTAGGGATGAATCAAGGAATCCAAAGGATATTTTCAGGGAATGGCATAGAATGCTTTTCAGACCTAGCTATGGTAATAGGATTATGCCTTGGATAGAAGTAGTTTATAGTGAATATGAGGCAAAGCAAAAAGAAAAAGAGGAAACCATGAAGAGATACTGTTAGAGTAAAATGTTTATTACTTAATTATTTTAATTAAGTTACTTTTATATTTCTCTTAAGATTATAGTTTGCATTTTGTAGGCATTTAATAATGCTCCCTTTTAGGTTTCTCTTTAGGGTTTCTTGATCTCCTTCATGAGGATTGATTTCTTTGTATTATTTCATTCAATTAATGCAATTTCTCTTGAAGCTTGCAGAACACCTTTTCTTTTTTGTCTCCATCTCTTCCTTTCTATGACAAGTTATTTGCATTCAGGTGATCTTCGGGTTCTATGAAGTTGGCTTTCTCAACTTCTACATGGTATCAGAGTTCCAGACTTGCTGCTCTCCTATTCGTGTTTTAAAGGATTTTTGGAGCTTCGAGGGTTTGGGTTTTTCCTTTTTGATCCAGGGCATGCCTTTTTTATTTGGTGTGGTTTGAGCCCAAACTAACCTCATGATTGCACTCAAGAGCCTGTTTCCAAGTTTTTTGATATATAACTTGCCCAGTTTTGATGCTGTTGGCTCAAGAGGCAATTTTTTTTGCTCAGGGCTATATAGACCCTAGGGCATGAGTTTTGATGCAGAAAATTTCAAAAAAATTAAAAAAAATCAAAAAGCGCATTATAAATTGTGTGGCCAATTATAAAAAGAACTGTTGAGTTGCCACCATAGCATCGCCTGGTGGCCACCCCTAGTGGTAGACTTAGGAGGAGTCGCCTGCAGCTCCGCTAGCTCCAACCCCTCGCGCTAACTCCAGCCCTTGCCAGGGTTCTATCGGGGATCGAGAGCTCCACGCCTAGCCCCGCTAGCAGCCTCTAGCCCCAGCGTCGATCATGTGGGTGATCAGGGGCTCCACTCCAGCATCCAAGCCACCAACCCCTGGTCTTGCATGCGACCAGGGGCCCTTTTTTTAGCCCCCGAGGGCTCTAGGAAGGTGTTTGAGCTTTTTTGAGCAACTTTCACAAAATTGGGTGTAAAATGGTCATACGAGCTTGGATTTTCAAAAAAGAATAGGCATCAGAAAGCTGGTTCCGAGCCCAATCTGACGGTGGAGGTATGATTTTTTGTTTTTTCCATTTTGATGTCTTTTTCGTCAGTCAAATCTAGATCATGTTTTTTGCACTCCCAAGGGCATAACTTTTGCGTTTGGACTCCATTTTGTGAAAATGAATAGGCATTGGAAAGGTGGTTCTACACTCTATCTAGATCTATAATTTATTTCATTATTAAATATATCAAGTACACTGAACATTGTCTCAAGCATATTTTACTTTTTCTAGCTTTTTAGCTTTAAAAATTGTATTGGGGTTTGGGTTCTTGTGTTGTGGGGGGTTTTTTTCTCACTTTCTGTAATTTACATTAGAAAACCAGAAAAATATTTCATAAAACATATTTCAAAACTCATCCATTATGGAAGACTCTTCTATTGAGCACCTTACCCCACACAATTATCACACCTAGAAGGCACAAATGACCAAACTTCTCATGTCAAAAGGGTTATGGTCATGTTTGGATGATGTTCAACCTCAGTTGACACAAAAATTTGAGATCTTTCAACATAAGAGCAGAATGGATGAGGCCATGGGTTTGCTATCCTTGCATATTTCAAATAGTCTTCTATTTTATCTAGAGGGTTGTACAACTCCTCAGGCTATGTGGTTAAAGTTTGAAACTCTATTTGGCATCATTAATCAATTTCAAGCACTTCAAATTGAGGCCAAATTAACTTCCTTAGTACCTAATTCATATCCTACTATTGAGGATTTTTTGATGAAGTTCAAATCACTAAGGTCATTGTTATAGGGTTGTGGTAAGAACAAAACAGATGAGGAGTGCATTTACCTAACTCTTTCTAAGCTTCGAGGTCCTTTTTAGATATTCTCTTCGACATTTTATTCCACCATGGATGCCTTGGGTGCATGTTTTACCATGCCTACTTTTGAGGTGTTTTGTGATCGGTTGACACAAGAGCAGGCCAAGATATCACAGTTGGATGCTCTCTCAAGATCTAAGAACCAAGCACTGGTAGTTCAGTCATCTAAAGGGAAAAAAAAGTAGAAATTGAAGCCCAAGATAGATTCAACAAGAAGTGAGAGTTCCTCCAAGCCACCTCCTAAGACTGATTCAAAACCACAATCCAATCCTAAACAGGGAAAATCTTCAAAGTCTGGTGAGTCTTCCTCCAAGACTAAGAAGAAATCAGGTGATCCTTGTAGTTTCTGTGGCAAGGAAGGACATCCAGTTTCTAGGTGTTGGAAATGATTAGAGGCTTTAGAGGAAGCTGCGCAACAGCATAATATCACCTCACCTCAGTCTCCTTCCCAACCCATAGGAAAAGGTCATGCTCTTTCTGAACGAGCCTTGCCTTTAGGATCCACTTGGATTCTAGATTCTGGTGCTTCTCACCATATGGCACACACACAAGATTTTTTCACCTCACTTGCCCCTAGTGGCACTACACATATTGCAATTGGTGACTCAACACACCTTTCAGTTCAAGGTTCAAGTACTGTTTCATTGGATGGTGGTTGTCTTTAGGATGTGCTTCTAGTTCCTAAAATTTTGACAAACCTTCTTTTCGTTTATCAGATTTATCATTCTGGCTCTGGTTAAACAGTTGAGTTCTCACCACATGATGTGGTTATTTGAAACCTTCATGATCCTGATTTGGTTGTGGCTACTGGGAGTGTTGATTCTGCATATCGCTTATACAAATTTGATGGCTTTGAGAGTTTAGACAGTTCAAGTTCCTCTCTTATAACACATGCAGACTCAGTGAGCAAGCTTTGGCATGAGAATTTTGGCCATGTCAATTACAAATATCTACAACAGATGAGTACTCAGGCACTAGTGATTGGGCTCCCTAAGATTTCCTGTACTGATGGTGTTTGTCGTGGTTGTGCACTTGGAAAACATCATTGGGATTCTTTTCCTACGGGTAGAGCCACACATGCTAAGGCACCCTTGGAGTTGGTACATAGCGATCTCATGTCATTTCTGACTCCTTTTTCAGGGGCCTGATATGTGCTCACTTTTATTGATGACTTCTCTAGATGTACATGGGTGTACTTTCTTAGGTACAAGTTTGATGTCTTTGATTCATTCAGGATCTTTAAGACATTTTTGGAGAAGCAATCTAGACTTTCTATCAGGAGGATACACACAAATAATGGGGGGAGTATGTCAATTAGGCTTTCAGGGATTTTTGCATTGAGCATGGTTTGTAACATTAGTTTACAGTACCTTACACCCCTCAATAGAATGGTGTTGCTAAGAGAAAGAACAAAACCTTACGGGAGATGGAAAATTGTATGATACAGTCTCAAGCTATGAGTTCTTCATTTTGGGCTGAGGCAATCAATTGTGCCAATTATATTAAGAATCAGATGCCTCATAAGGCATTATGACATATGAATCCTGAGGAGGCTTGGACTCATGTCAAGCTTGATGTTTCTACATTCTGAATTTTTGGTAGTGAGGCTTGGGCATTTATTCCTAATGCTCAACGGAAAGCCATGGAGAGGAAGAGCCGACCACTCATATTTGTTGGCTATTGTGAGGATGCTAAGGCATATAGGTTGTTTGATCCTGATTCTAGAGAGGTGTTGTTTCGGCGAGATGTCCAGTTTGATGAGCACTTTCCTCTGATGGATTCTCCATCACCAACTTCTCCGTCACTTCCTACTCCTCCCTCTTCATCTCTTGAGGATTACTTATCTCTTGAGGATGATGCAGATGATGATCCACCATCTCCACCAACACCAGTCACTCAGCATTTTCCTAGGTGGGCCCGTGTTACTATTGAGGCAATTGGTTCTTTGGCAAGTGATTCTTCAGATACTCGTCAAAATCGTGCTCAAACATCTAGTTCTAGTATTTTGAGTCATGCCATTTCAGATGATCCTCAGAATTTTTTAGATGTGACAAGTCACCTTGAGTGGGATAGGGCCATGGATGAGGAGTATTCTTCTTTGATGAAGAATCATACTTGGGATCTTTGTCCTCTTCTTAAGGGAAGAAAGTTGGTTCAGTGCAAGTGGGTGTACTATACCAAGTATGTTGCAGATGGTTTGATTGATAAGTATAAGGCACATCTTGTTGCGAAGGGGTTTTCTCAGGTAGAGGGTATTGAATACTCCGAGACCTTTGCTCTTGTCACCAAGATGAACTTTATTCGCCTTGTACTTTACCTTGCAACTTCACAGAGATGGATAGTGTTTCAGATGGATGTGAAGAGTGCTTTCTTGCATGGAGACCTACATGAGGAGATCTATATGGAGCAGCCTTAGGGTTTTTTGTAGGACTCTTCCTTGGTTTACAGACTTTGACGTTCATTATATGGTCTCAAACAAGCCCCTCGGGCTTGGTATGACAAGATTGACTCTTTCTTGCCTTCCTCTCACTTCACACACTATCATTTCGATCACACAGTGTACATTCAATGTTAGGAGGGTGATCTTTTGATTCTTGTGCTATATGTTGATGATCTCATTCTTACAGGTAGCTCATCCTCCATGATTTAGAGTGTTCAAAGAGCTTTGATGGAGCAGTTTGAGATGATAGATCTCGGTCTTCTGCACTTCTTTCTAGGTCTATAGGTTATTTAGTCTTGGGATGGGATTTCCATATTTCAGTAGAAGTATGCTCTTGATATGCTTCAACAATTTGGCATGCTTGATTGCAAGCCTTCCCCCACACCATTTTAGTTAGGTGTTGTTTTTTCTTCCACTTGTACTACTCCTTAGTGGATTCCACTTTATACAGGTAGTTGGTTGGCAGTTTGTTGTACCTGACACATTCTCGTCTTGATCTTTCCTTTGCGGTTGGCCTTGTTTCTCGGTTCTCCCATGATCCTCATGAGAGCCATTGGTAAGCAGCCAAATGTATCTTGAGGTACATTCATGGAACCACTCATTATGGCATTCACTACACTTCAGGATCCCCTCACATTGTTGGCTTCACTGACTCAGATTGGGCTAGTGATGTCAATGATTGGAAGTCTACTTCTGGCTATGTTTTTTGGTTTGGTTTTGGTCCTATCACATGGTCTTGCAAGAAGCAGTTTGCTATTGCATTATCATCTACATAGGCTGAGTACCGAGTAGCAATGTTAGCTAGTCAGGAGATTCTATGGCTTTGATAGTTGATGACAAAGTTTGGGTTTCCTTTTGATAGTCCCACTATTCTTTGGTGTGACAATTAGAGTGCCATTCACATTTCCCACAACCTAGTGGAGCATTAGTGGACTAAACACATTGAGATCCACATACAATTCATCAGGCAGTTGATTTAGGATGTTCTCTAATCTTGGAGTACATTCCTATAGAGGAGTAGGTTCCATACATCTTCACTAAACCTTTGGCATCGCCACACTATCTTCAGTTGTGCTCCATGCTTGGGGTGAAGGAAGTTGTCCTTGGGGGGTCTCTGTGAGACCTTCATGTTTTTGTTTTTCAGCTTTTTTTTCATCTATTTTTGGAGAGGAGTTTTTCCCACTGGGTTTTCTCCTTTACTCCACTTTATAGAGATTTGGTTGTGATTGGGTACCTCATTAGGCCTAGTTGTTGGGACCCAAGTTTTCTTTCTAGCTTGTAGCTGCATTGATTTCATGCATTTAGTTTGTAGCTACTCCCTAAGTTCATCTTAAGGGGGGGTGTTAGAGTAAAAGGTTTATTAATTAATTATTTTTATTAAGTTACCTTTTATATTTCTCTTAAGATTAACTTAGTTTGCATTTTGTAGGCATTTAATAATTATTCTAATTATTAAATGCTCCCTTTTAGGGTTCTCTTTAAGGTTTCTTGATCTCCTTTATAAGGATTGATCTCTTTGTATTATTTCATTTAGTTAATACAATTTCTCTTGAAGCTTGCAGAGCACCTTTGCTTTTTTGTCTCCATCTTTTCCTTTCAATGACAAGTTATTTGCATGCAAGTGATCTTCGGGTTCTATGAAGTTTGCTTTCTCAACTTCTACAGGTACTTCTCACAAAGATAGAACAAATTAACTGATGATCTCAAGCAGGCTGAGCCTCATTCCATCCAGAACTATGCAGCAGCTCTTAAAAGGATTGACAGATATATTCGCATTGGAAGGACAAAGGGGTGATTTTGGCTTCCCTTGACTTTTCAGCTACCCATCCTAATGTGGCCTGTATCGAACTTCAGGTTCTACCAATATGATATTGTTGCAAAGAAACAAAGATGGAGCAGATTGGATAGATTGGGAGGATTCTATTGGGATCTTGATTCACGCACAACACACTCTGATGTGGGACAGTTGTTAGTTGCAAATTTCAAAACATTAACCAAGCAAAAGAACAACCTTCCCCTACTGGAGGACCAACAAGATCTTAGGTTGGGGGGGAGTGATGAGTCTAGAATATGGTTTAGTTTTGGGTAGAATTCATGGTTTATTTACTGAAGTTACCATGGACTTTGACATTAAGTGTTGATATTTTTATGATATTTTCCTCAAACTATAGACATTGGGCTTAATCTCATTTCTGCAAACCTTTAATGATAAATGACATGTTAAATGGACTGTCTATATTAATTTTTCATGTGGTTAATGAATGTTACTTAAGGTGGTTATAGATATGCAATTATTGTGCGTACTAACATTGCCATGCAAATTTAATTTGAGGATGCTAAATTGAGGAAGTCACCGCCAACTAGGCATACACCATAATGTCCAACAAGGGAATCGTTCAAAGGTCAAAGAAGGACGATGGCAGGAGATTCCTCATGCAAGCTAAACGTAACCACCTTGTAGTGGTCATTATTGATGTTGAGCAAATGTGTGCGTTACTACAACACTAAATTTGTGGTTGGACATGCATGCCTGACCGGATTCCATGCATGCATAATCGCCACCCCGCTTCCTTTGTTTTCCCTAAATGGTGTCCTCATAGTTCATGGAGTTGACTATCTTGTTTAGTTGATAGTATAAATAAAGATCTGATGCTCCTTTTATGGAGGTTGCACAATTTGATATTGTAATTGCGTTCTTGAGTTTTCAGTAATCTAGATATATTACTCTTTTGTACTCATGATTTACAATGAATAAAATAAAGTTCTAAGTTCGAGCATCTGAGTTCTCATTAGTTTTAGAGGATACTTATCCAAGGGGGCCCACTTGGTGAGTAATCCATCATTTAGTTTAGTATTTGTTTAGTATTACTTATTGTTTAGTAACTAGTTAAAAATCTGGCACCAACTGTTCCTATAGCCACTAGAATTTCATTATGTGTCTGTTCCTGCAGTCAAAGCAGACAAAGTAGTGCCTTGTTTGTTGCTCAGATTTTCATTTCTGTCATGCATTTTAGCTTGGTGTAATTGTTGATTGATGGTTAGCATTCATGTTATTCCTTTCTAAGCAATTTACTTTCAACATTGTGTCTTTCTTAGTTGTAGAATGAAAATGGCTACTTTGGGTTCCTAGTGCACATATTGTGCTGACCCATTTCAAGTTCATGTCCCTAGGTTAACAAGTTAAATGCACCTTCATGATGATTGAAATGGCTATTTAGGTTAGATGTTCAATCTTTGAATCATGGTTGTGAAGGCCTCGTTGTTGAATCATTGTAGGAGGCAGACAAACGTAACGAATTTGAAACCGCTTTACAAGAAGTTCATGAAGGTATTTGTGGTACTCATTCAAGTGGTCTTACTCTAGTTGAGAAAATCCTATGCTTGGGATATTATTGGCTGAACATGGAGAAATAATCTTTTCAATTTGTTAAGAAGTGCAAGAACTGTCAAGTTCATGGAAATCTCATACATGCACCAGCGCATGAACTGCAACCATTCACATCGACTTGGCCTTTTTGTCAATGGGGATTTGATCTTGTGGGTAAGATTCATCCATATTCCTCTAATGGAAATAAATTCATCATCATAGCCACTGAGTATTTCACAAATTGGATTGAAGCCGTTGCATTAACCACGATCATTGGTAAACAAATTGCCTCCATCCTAAATTACATTGTCTATCAGTATGGCATCCCTAACTCAATTGTCACTAACAATGGTAGACCTTTCAAAAACCAAGATGCCCAAGAACTTTGTGAAAAATTTAATATCCAACACTGCTTTTCCACACCCTATTACCCTAAAGGGAATGGCCAAGTAGAAGCCTCAAATAAGACCATTTTGAAAATCCTGAAGAAAACTGTCAACAAGGCTGAATGTGACTGGCATGGTCAACTAAACCTTGTTTTGTGGGCATATCGTACTAGCATTCATACCCCTAAAGGAGCCACACCATATGCCCTTGTGTATGGATCAGAATTCATTTTACCTATTAAGGTTTAGTTACCTTCACTCTAGGTATCATTGAAAGGAATCATTTCAGAGGAAGACTATCGAGTATCTAGACTACAGGAGTTGGAATTGTTAGATGAATGTTGTCAGCATGCTATTGATCATCTCAAAGCTTAGCAACAAAGAATGTGAAGGAACTATAGACCAAGAACATTTCAGGTTGGTGACTTGGTCCTAAAAGAGAATCCTCGCAATCAACAAGATCGAGAAAAGAAGGGAAAATTTGAACCTAATTGGCTAGGTCCTTTTGTCATTGTATCAGTCTATGGATCTGGAGCATATCAGTTATCTACACCTAAAGGGGACCTATTTGAAGAACCTATCAACAACATTCATCTCAAGAAGTTTTATACATAAATCATCTAATGCACGGTTCAAAAAACTTAAAAATCCAAAAAACAAAAAAACAAAAAAAAAGGAAAAAAATACAAAAAAAAAGGTGAAAAATCAAAAAAATAATTACCTTGATGAAAACCTAGAAAATAGGCATCTTGGTCACAACAATTTTTTTATAAAATTAGAAAAAGTGTAATAAAAACAAGTAGTGAAAACTTGGCAACAGGCGCTATTTGTGATAGATTAGCTTTTCCATCTATTGGAGCACGTATCGGTCATCCGCTTTTCACCACCATTATGCCTAATCTTCAAAAAAACCTCATGTACATATCTGGGCGTTGCAATCGTGTCTCATCCTGGCTTGGTGATCATTGTGCATATTCACAATAAATGGTTGGTTCTCATTGGGGGAAAAATCCTGAACTCACTGGGGGCAACCTACTTTGAGCTTAAAACAACAAACAAGCAAACAGTAAGACAACATGGCAAACATAACAATAACAATAGAAACTCAACATTGAACATCAATCATAATTTTTAGAAAACCAAACATCCAAATCAACATCCAGATCGATCAAAACACATCTCACTGGATGATGTTCTTCTGAAGCATGGTTTAATCATTTTAGCATGAATGTTCAATTGTCGTATCTTGATTTTTTGTTATCATTTCTCTGTAGCAACTCAAGGATGTCATAGACTAGAGAAGCTAGGATGGAGTATGATTTTTCTATCTGCTATTTATGAGTTGATCATTACTACTATGTAAATTTGTCATGGGACATGCTCTACGAAGTATCATTGATGGAATTCCAGATTTGCATAGGAAAAGGATTAACTCTTGTCTGTTTTACGCAAGCAATACTCAAGTATCTCGGTTCAATTATGCCTAGATTCTTGTGTTACCTTGCAATATCAAAAATCAATGAAAGTTGTACTTAGGTCATCATGGTCTAATTATACCATTGATGTTTGTACTAACTTTCAACATATTAAAATATCAATGATGATACCAAGCACAACAAATCAACTGACAAGACAACATTGCATATTTAGATTTGCATGGTTAAGATAGATTGCATCCATATTAGTTTTGCATATGCATTTTAGATTTTCCAAGACTGGCTAATTTTAAAATGATTTTATCTCTCTAATCAAAGGATTGAGTACATTTGAAATTTAAAAAAAAATATGTTTCACATGTAGTTGCATAATCATTATCATATCATACATACATTAGAAAACATTATCATACATCCATCCATGCATTAGATCATATATTTGCATTAGAAAATACGAAAAAAAATAAGGTGCATCACATCTCATTTGCATGATCAAAATCATCTCATATATCATAAAGCATCATCCATAAAGCCATATAGAATCATAATCCATGCATCATCATTTCATTATTACATCCATACACAACCATGGCATAATCATATAAAACATCACATAGCATATAGAACAGAAATAAAATGCATTCACCATAAGCATTCATCATAAAAGCATATAGACAACATATAGATCAATAATATCCGCTGCATCTCATATAATATTAAAATAATCAATGTCAAGTGTATAATTATATCCCAAAATGTGGAGAGATACATCAATAACATGGCAAAAAATCATAAAGTCCCCAACTAAATCAATGAATACATCAAGTCTCAGTATATCAAATATGAGCACAAAGCTATGTGTTGCTCCCCCTAGACAATGTAGGCCTCATTGTGCCTGTTGCTGCACCACTAGATGGACTTGCACTTGGATCCCTGCCTAATGGATCTCAGGGAGGTGGCCTAGTCACACCCCTGCTTGTAGTCTGAGAATGACTCCGACCTGATCTGGCACTGACAGACTGTGCATAGCTAGGGGCACACTACTTTGCAGGAACAACCTCATAGTATTGTAGCCTGTAGTACTTTGCCTCTCTGGCTAAATGTTGAACCTCTCTAAGCATATCTCCTATAGTGGTCCCTTGAGACACTCTCTGCAATCTCTCAGCTAAAGCCTCCACATGTTTGTATCTCTGTCTAACCTCATCTCTCTTTGTTGTTAGAGATGCAATCTGTGCATGTGCCTGTGCCAACTATCCCTATAAACCCTGCACTTATGCCTATAAGGCATCTATATGTACCTGCTGCTAATGGGAAGGCACACGAATTTGAATATGAGAAGGTCCTAACTACTATTGTCTAGAAGGAATAATAGATCTCCTCCTTCGGGGTACCTTGAAATCTAGTGTTTGTCTGCCACCTATACCACTACCATCACCCACATCTCCTCCATCTCCATCATCCCCTACATCCTCGCCATCTCCCTCCTCATCACCATCTCCCTCGTCCCTCCTCCCTCTCGGTGCATGTGGTGGTGCTCTCTCATCATCATCCAATGTCGGTGCTAGCTCATCAGGACTGGATATCCTCAGGGAAGCATGTGTGAAGAAATACTGAGCATACTCATCCGTCATTAGAGCATCTACAATCTCCAAACAGTAATCCCATACTTGTGGCTGCAATTCAAAATACTCCTCACAAGCTGCATCATAAGATAGCGTGGGTCCTGACTCTATATCCTGTTATCTCTGAGCATATAATGTAGCTCCCTGGGGCATAGCTTGAACTTGATTATTGATGAAGCACCCTTATGAGCAGAAATCTCTTGATAACAAACTGTGTTTGACCAATCAGGTACGTCAAAGTGAAAACATATGGCATCTCAATATCATCCTTGGGCCACTACTCACAATCTAAGTAGGTCGCCATGTAACAATCTCCAGATCATGAAGAACACACTGCCAATACTCCAATTTTCCCAGCTTGTGTTGGACAACCGGACCTGTGTATCCAAAAACATATGGCCAACCAACTGGACAAGCTCTATCTACCACAGGACAAGTAACAACTATATGCTCCCAAGCCCAAATCTGAAGTAGTGTCACCTTAGCTGATAAACTCACAACTCCAAGATATACCACCTGATGTAGATCATGATACAAATGAGCTAACATGCAGGAACCCCATGCATATTTGATCCCTTGAGTGATCATACTCTCCAGTATCCAGCCCCAGCTGATAGATAGTCCCTTTAACCTATGGTTAGGACATAAGAAACCTCCAATGAACCCAACTAGAACTGATGGTAATGGTTGATACGAATCAACCATATCCTCCCATTGGGTCTCATAGCCACTAATCCTGTCATCAACAAAAATCCTCCTTAGTGCATCAGTACCTCCCAGCTCTATTTGATTATATATGACTAGCTCACCAACCATAGGAATATCCAATATTTGGTAAACATCCTCCGATATAACTATCATCTCACTAGTGGCCAGATGGAAAGTGTTGTGGTCACTATGCCACCTCTTAACTAATGCGGTCAACAGTCCCCTGTTAATCCTATACTGGGGCATATCAATTAAGGATGATAGACCACATCGCCCAATCACATCCAAATCTACCTGCACCAGATGTGGAATCATGTCCTAGGTCTTCGAGAAGCGGTCTTGAGACTGAAGAACTCTAAAATCCTCCTATAATCATGACATATCACAAATCAAAATTTTATCAATCAACCTATTAATCAGTCTAATCAACTCTAGTGAGTTTTCGATCAAATCTCGTAGAGTGTCTATCATCGACTCTCGTTTATCACGAGGTGAATCATCATCTATCCTATCGTTGACCTTCACCTATCATGAGGTCAATCATCACCTATCCTACCCAACATCATCAAAACAATGGCTGACGCGATCATCAAACATAAAAAACAAGGAGACAATCAACATTTTATCAATTTTGGTGTCTATGTGCTAAAAAATAGATGCACCATAGAATTCCATCAATGAGCCACCTTGCAAAATCAATGCACTAAAATTTCAAATGCACTATAACAATCATCAAATGCACCATTTCACAACCCAAATGCGCTCAAACCCTAGAGGCGCTAAAACATTTCATCTATGCACTATTTCATGAAACAAATGCACTACATGACTAAATGCGCTGAAATAGGAAACTTATGCGCCACAACATTCTTCCTATGTGCTAAACAAATCAACCTATGTACCATTCTGTTATCTAAATACGCTAAATAGATATATGTGCTAGAAAAACCTACTCGATGCGCTAAATTGGAGTCTATATGTGCCAAAACATGATTTCCATAATTCAAAAACATTAAAAACGTAGGAAAAACAAATTCAAATTTGAAAAAGAGGTTTCTCAGGGTACGTACTGGAGGTCCATACATGGTAGGGCAGTTGTGTCATCGAACTCGCTCAAATCGGTGGGTGCGGTATGGGATCACCATCTTGCTAAATGCTCAATCAACTCAATCTTTCAAATGCAAATGAATTCAAATGAGCTCCTTTTTCACCTTTTTACCATTTAAAAGGGGTACTTGGAGGGTAATTAAGTGGGATTTTTTTTCTTCAAAAGGGCATCCTTTAATCAATTGGTAGGATCATTCTTCATTATCGGGAGATAAATCGTCTTAACAATTGAAAATCATCATAAAATCATAAACATTTCAAAAATTCAAAAAAACCCTAAAAATTCCAAATTTCCCGATTTATCTCCCAAGGGGGCATACACGCATCATCACTTGAAAATCAACATCTAGGGCATATCGAAATTTCAGCACTATCAGAAAAATTTTCTTTGAAGTAATGTGTCACAAACACATCACTTCAAAGAGGAGCAAAATGTATACACTAAAATTTGGTCTGGACGATTAATTTAATACAAGTTATTTAATTAATAATCTTTAATTTGTCTACTTATAAATAAATTGCAAAATTTATTTATATAGTTCATTTTCTATAATTCTTCCTATCTTAAATAATTTTCTTCATTTCTTAATTAAATGAACAACTTTAATTAGTTTGTTTTATTTAATTAACCTCCTCTCATTAAATTTGAATTTTTAATTCAAATTTGAGCACATTTCTACTAACTTCTTCTCACCTTCCACCTCATCATGTGTCTCAATAAATTAAATATTCCTAATATTTAAATTGGCATTTATCCTTAACAAATTTTAACCAATTTGAGACACTTGGCCTTCATCTCCATTTGATTCTTCTTCATACTTGGTAGTTTGTTCTTCTAAAGGGAATACACTCCTTGCTTCTCTCTAACCTCTTCACCTACAACCATCCATTCTCCAGATTGAATCCAGACTGTTGATTTTTGCCACCTAAGCTCGTGCCTTGGAAAATCTATAAATAGACCCTCATTTACAACAAAAATAGATAGAGAGCTGAGAATAATTAAACTTTGCAAAATTTTAGAGAGAATTGTCATCTTAGCATTAGCATTTTAGAATCAAGTAGATTAATCATGGCACTTGCATTAACAACATCTTAATTGCAGTAGTTTCTTTATATCATTTTCATTATCAATATCATAGCATCACCATTAATATTTGCACATCATCTACAACAAATTTAGCAATTATGTAGTGTAGGAGATATCTCTTGCATTTCCAACATCTCTCATTCTTTAGGTTGTCATTTGGAAAGTCATGTGCACAAACAATCTGAGAGAAAAAATGACTTAAAGAATCCTTGGAGATAGAGGACAATTAGAAGTCATTGGGGAGTTTTTTGTTTTGATTTGATTATCATTTGAATTCTCTAATATAATGTTTCATTGGTGTGTTGTAGTATTTGTTTATGCATTCACATTATTCATACACACAAGGGTTAATACCCAAGAAGTGGAAATATTGTTGCAAGTGGAATCTTGTGACTATAGAGGGATGTGTGAGTCTCTAGAGAAATTTGAAAAGTGGAGGAAGATGTCTTCAAGAAAGAGAACGCAATGGGTCATGAAAAGACCTATGAGAATCTTATTTTGAGAACAATGAGAAAGAAGGTATAATAAATTTATTTTTGAATAATTAAAAATGATTTGGTTTAGATTGAAAATGATAGAAATTGAGCAGAGCAAGAAAGTTGAAGTAGAAAAGAGAAAATATGAAGAGAGGTTATGTGAAGGAAGCGTGGTGGTAGATGCAATGATTGATGTTGAAAGCCATGAAGAAAGGATACATTACTATCTTAAAGAAAGAAAATAATTGAGTGAATGTGATGAAACAAAGAGATTTAGCAAGAAGAAATCCTCTTGAAAGAGGATAGTGAAAGGAATAATGGAGAAAATAAGTGTTGTAGCCCTTTAATAGGTGTGTGGGAAGCAAAACATATGGGATCAACCCACACAATTGTAGAAGAAAGAAGAAAGAAAGAAAATGTTGGAGTAGTTAGGATAATTAATTAATCATTATATAATTATTAGGCCCCTTATTACTTTATTCACTTAAGTTAAACTTAGGGGTGCTTTTTTATTTTTAGATTGGGCTATTTATAGGTCAAGTTATCTCATTCAATAAAATTAGGACACTTGTCACAATCTAATCAAATCCTCATCTAGGGTTTGTTTTTTCTTTTATAAGCATTCATTTATACTTTGTAATCATTCACATGTATTCACATTCATTATTCAATACAAAAGGCATATTTGATTCTTGTGTGGATTCAATCATTTCTCTCTTGATTGTATAGAAAATTAATTGCTTTGATCTTTTGAACTTGTGATAGGCATTTTGGTTATAGGTGATTTTTGGGAGTTATGGGGTTCACTATCAACTCCAACATGCTATCGGAGCTTCAAATCTATGGCTTCCTATCTAAATTATGTTAGATTCAGCCTTGAGGGAAAAATTGGCTCATCCTAAAATGATTTGAGCATCACCATTAAGTCTAGAACGACCAAAAACCTAAGAAACACTTGTTAAATCACTCAAATCCAAGTAGAAAACAAAATATTTTTTAAGGGATGCACACATCCCAAAAAAATTGTACAACCATATGGTCTTGGGACTATGTTCCCCCTATGCAAATACAATCAGGTTTTTCAAATTTGATTTTTATCATTTTTTTCCAAAAAAATTAAAAAAAGATTTTTTCAAATAAAAATCTCATGCCAAGTACACATACTCTGCACAATAGGTGTCAGGGGTCAAATCATCAACCAACGTTGGTCCCCACCTTTATCAATGGCCAAGGTTCGTTGACTGCTTTTAATCGATGGTGATGCACTCGATCACCTGGTGGTACTATTTTGACTAACGATAAATTTTCAAACCAATGACAACAAAAGATTCCCTAGTGGTTAAAAGCTAGCAAAATATTCCACTCCCCCTGACAAATCTCCAACAACCAAAAATCTTAAGAATATTTTGATATTCGAGAAGAATATTCTATCACTGCGAAGTTTTAATGACACTGGTTTTTTTTAGTGATGAAGGGAATATTTTGTCAGCCCAGAGCATATTTTATTGACACCAGATTATAACATCATCATTTTGTTAACATCAGTTGTATAGAAAATACCCTTAGCCCCCCCCTCCAAGCCCTAATTTTCCCTAAAGGAGATATTTTTTCATTTTGGCATAACTTGGGAATATAGTGTTGAAATTGGGAAATTGAGATATCGTCGAAAAGTTGGTTCCAATAAATTTTTAGTGGTGTACGTATCATTATTAGATTTTGTTCTTGGTTTATTTAATCTCAAACAAAGTTAGATCATCATTTTGTGCTTCTGAGCTCATAACATTTTGCCCGTATCTCTGATTTTCATGATTCCAACAATGTTGAAAAATTATTTCAAAGCTCTTTAGATCCATTCATGCACTTTTTTCAGAATCTATCCCAGGTACATTTTATTCAGTTTTTTATGATTTCACATTTTTTAATTACTTGGATGTCTTAGCACTTGGAAAGGATTTGTTTGCATGAGATGAATTTATTTGATCTACTTTATATGTATTGAGGCTATTAGTCTCTAATTTTTCATTTTAGGAAGTATCATGGGATTTTTTGTTCATCCTTCTATGGTCATCTTGGAAAATGATAACTATGAGTCTTGGAAAAATGACATCTTGACATATCTTAGGTGGCTTGATCTTTTACCTTATATTCATGGACTCATACTTACACCAAACACACCAAGAAGCTATTCAACATGGGATATTATTAGTGATCATGTTGTAGGAATTATTTGTTCTAGTGTTGATTATGACACTATGTGTGTTGTATCAGACTTTGATCATCCCCACACACTTTGGACTCGAATTTGGGAGATCCATGAAGACCCTCATATCTCTCCATACCCAGAGGACCCTATTGAAAATTGTCTCATTCCTCTTGTAGATGCAAATTCCACACCCTTTGATGATGATACTTTAGAGGAGCTTGAGTATATCATAAGTCTTACATGTCTTGATGGTTTAGAGACTTGTTTTCATGTTCCCACTCTTCAAATCGAGACTACATATTCATATTTTGTTGTTCTTGATCAACTTGGCATCGTCACATCCTTGGCCCCTATTGGTTTAGTGTAGTAGGACATTCATCTTCTTTTAGACACAACTACTTGGGATTTGCATCTTGGAAACATATCATCCTTGTTTGTAGATTCCTATATTGCAGATTTGGAGGATTACTTTGAGGACATCCATCTCCTCTTTGTTGATAACCACATCATCATTGTTAGCCCATCAACATCTTCATCACCTTCACAACTTGTTCTACATCAGTATTCACCTATTTATTGATTGACATCATCTATTTTTGACATGTGGACACTTGAGTACTTTTTAGAGGTACACATCATTTGCATTTGGATTCTTGATCATTCCATCTTTTGGGAATGGCTTCTATAATCACCAGTGGATTTGTTTCTTCGTAAGGGGAGAAATGTTGTATGCAAGTAGTGGATCGTGTTCTATCTTCAAGTGCTCATCATTGGTATAGTACCTACTTCTTTATGGGGAATTCATATCCTCATTTTCTCTCTCCTATGGGGGGACATCTATTATAATTGAGTAACAAAAATAATCCTTGGGGGTCACATTGAGTTCTCCTTCTATCCTTCTTTCACTAGTGTACTCATTTTTTTTCTCTTTTGGAGAGGAGTTTTTTCCCATGTGGTTTTCTCCTTTCCTCTATTTATGAGAGATTTCATTTGTTTGTACATGGGTGGTCGATCTTACAAAAGGATATAAAAGTCATAGAAAATCCTAACTTGGGAATTGGACATTCTAGCAGGTGACTAACATCTTCTTATGGTCGTTCATTTACATTGTCAAACCAAGGAACATATACTTGAAATGGAGCGGCACTGTATGTGCACTAAGAACTAGTTTCAGTCACAATTTACCAGAAATAAATGCTTAGAAGGAATTCTACTTATGTTGCAGAAATGTAATGTAAAGTCTTCTTAACTTAAGCATAACTTAACCAAAGAAAAAATCATGACAACTATTACTAAGAAACAAACTATGAACTGGCCTTATGCTGCAGGAACAAACACAGGGATGGATTCCCAATGCTACAGGAACAATATAAGACTGAGTTTGCGCTGAAACCTTGAAGAATGAAATCTAACTTATAATCAACAGAAGATAAATAACTAACTACAGATACATATACTCACTAAGTGGGCCCCCTTAGCAAGCATCAACTAGTTTATGCAAGAATTGAACTCAAAACTTCATCAACTTTTATTCATAAACTTGGAATCATATACATTGATGGTTTTGCTTGTAAGAAAACTAACACAAAACACTGTTTTTCACTATAATACTAACTTTAACACACTTTGTTCTGGTTCACTCTCGCAGGAGGAACACTTATTTATATTAGAAAAGCAACTAACTACCTAACTCTAACAGAGAAAGACGTGGCCATAAATGCATCCTGAAACCGAGGAACAAACTTCTCATAAATGAAGGCCTATCTGTTCAACACGATTTAGAGAGAATTTAGTATTCCACTCTTCCTAGATTAATGATCATTTAGATTTCCTCCCAATGACTCGGCAGAGAGTCTTTGCTAGAACAACTTCCTCGATGCCGTGCTGGAAATGGACTTTAATGCAGGGCCGAGATCTATTATGCTTTGACTCATTCATGCTTCCTTGAACAACCTATGATGCACATGGCGACATAAGCGAAATAAAGCATGCTTGGAAAATAACACGATACACGTTCATTAATCACATATTAAATCCATTTCATTATCCAAAAACCACATGCATTATATCAGTCATTCGGTAGGTCAAATAGGGCAATTAATATAGACACATAGAGATGTTAAGCTGTAGGAATATAGGAATGTGTTACTACAGGATACTACCCGATTTAAGATAAAAAGCCTTTAATCAAAGAGTTAAAACAACTATCAACAATAAGAGTAAGGGTATTAAGAATACATCATAATATTCAAATTATGAGCATATTTCGAGCTCATCAATGGGTACCTCATTGGTCCTTGTATTTGGGACCCATCCATGCATCCATCATTATATTCTTCATTAGGGTTTTTTTGCTTCTCCCTAAGTTGATCTTAATGGGGGTGTTGGAGTAATAAAGATAATCACTTGATAATTAATTAATTATTAATTAACTATTAGGTCCCTTATTACTTTATTCACTTAAGCTAAACTTAGGGTTGTTTTTTTATTATATTGGGTTATTTATAGTTCAAGTTGACTCATTGTATGAGATTAGGACGCTTGTCATAATCTAATCAAATCCTCATTCAGGGTTTTATTTTTTATTTTATAAGCATTCATTTGTACTTTGTAATCATTCACATATATTCACATTCATTATTCAACACATAAGGCATGTTATATGCTTGTTTGGATTCAATCATTTCTCTCTTGGTTGCATAGCAAATCACTTACTTTGATCTTTTATTTGTGATAGGCATTTTGGTTGCAGGTGATTTATGGGAGCTGTGGGGTTCACTGTCAACTCCAACAAAGAAAAAGGAAGAGAGAATGGTCATTATGGACCATAAAAATTTTCTAAGAAATTTGATGTCGAGATTAATTTATTTGCAAGTGACATTGAAAGAAGAGAGAAATAAATCCTCATGTTGGAAGATAATGAAATAGTGGAAGATATAGTAGCTGAGACAATAGACTTTAAGAGTCCTATATTTGATAGAGAAAAAGATGAAGATGAGGAAAATATCCTATTAAAAGAGGAGATGAGAAGGATAGAAAATTTATTTGAGGGAGAAATGATAGAGGAAATGAAGATGGGAAAAGATGAACCCCATGTTTTATTTGCTAACATTGCTTTCAATGTAGGTAGAAAAGAAGATACAACAGAGTGTCATGTTGTAGTGTTGAAAAATGTACACATTTACATTTTCACATTACATTTGCATCCCCTTAATTAATTGGACTTAATTAATCCTTTAATTAGCCCAATTATGCATTCACGGGCCTAATTAATTTCATTTTCCGAAAAGGAAACCCACATTTAATCAATGCCTACACTTAATTACACATTTTGGAAAATGTGTGTCCTAGGTTTAGGGCCTAGGCAATTAATACTTCCACATTCTTTCCAGATAATTAACAATATTAAGAAAAATATTGTAAAAGAAAAATATTTTCAATAAATGTAAACTAACTCATTTTAAAAAAATCAAAAAGTTTGAAAGTTGACTAGAATCTTGTCTACATCTCTTCGAAAATAAAGGGAAGTCCTTATTATTCCATTTTTCCACTTTCTCTTAAAAAGGGCGAATGGGTCCTTCTTAAGTCTCGAGACCCATTTTTCAATATATTTTTCGTAATACTTTAATGATCTAAATTCAAATTGCAAAGGTCAGTTTGTGATGTTTAATTTTTGAGTAATTAAGGAAACACCTATAAATACAAGGTCTTTTTATCAAATTCAAATCTAAGTGTTGGAAGATTAAGGAGATGTCATTGGTTATAATAGATTGTGAGCTAATCCTCACCATGGTTTTTCCCATTTTGGGTTTTTCATGTAAAAATCCTAGTGTTCATGTGTTATGTGATGTTGTTGGATGTTTTCATGCTTTCTTTCATTACTATAATTGAATATGCTATAAGTATTGGATTTTTAAATGTTTAAGTGGTTTAAAAGAGTATTGATTCACCCCCTCTCTTGATATTCCAGGTGTTCAATAATTGGTATCAGAGCTTGGTTCCTTGAAAGAAGCTTAACCACTTGGGGAAGATCTTAGAGGTTGAACACATGGCAGTTAGAAGACTACCTACTCCTCCGAAATAGATTCTTGTTGTTGGATATACAGAAGAAGATTGCATATTTGATATGAATGGAGAACTCGAAGTTTCTCTTGAAGATCTTCAAAGAACTAAAGGTGAAAATAGAGATCTGAATGAAAATGTCAAAGAAGCTAATGAATGTATTAGAAGATTGAGGGAGAAAATCAAGAAATTTAGATAAAGGAATAAGGAGGTTAATGAGCAATTGAATCAAGCAAACAAAACCATTACTTGTCTAAAGGTGCAAGTTGAAGAAAGAAAGAGATTTGAATGCTTGAATACAATGGTAAAAAGAAAATCTGAAGAATGCACAAGGATTGAACAAGAAGTTGTGAATCTGAGATCAGATCTGGAAAAAGCAAGAAGTCATGAAGAAAAATTCAAGATGAGTTCTACAAAGCTTGATGAAATGATTGCAAATTAGAAAGGCTCTAAAGACAAAAAAGGTTTAGGACTTGAAAAGTGTGAAAGTTCAAAATCAGATCAGACATCAAATGCTGAGAAGACTAACGAAAAGAATAACAATGGTAAGAAGATCTAGAATCAAGGGAATGTAGCTTGAAGACCACCATTCAAACAACCAAATGCACAGAGGTGCCCATCTTTTAATGATTTTTTTTATATTTTTGCAATAAATTTGGACATAAGGTTATGGAATGTAGAAGCATAATGAATCAGAATGTTCCACCTTTTTCTGTTTAATGTTTTACATGTAAGAAATTTGGTCATAGAGCTAGTGAGTGCGAAAATCAAATGATGAATGGTTATAAAAATGGTAGAATGGTTCAATCTTTCAATGGCCACTATTATACATGCTATGGATTTGGGCATAAAGCTAATTAATGTAGATCTACGATGAATGGAAATAAGATTGGTCAAAAGAATGTTATATGCTACAATTACAATAGGTCTAGACACATTTCTAAGTTTTACAGAAGAAATATGAAGAAGGATAATTTGGTAAAGAAGAAAGAACTAATATGTAAAAAATTGATCTAGCAGAAACAAAGAAGGAGATGGATAAGATTTGGAGAAAGAAGGAAGAGATGGAGGTTAAGGATGAATCTATACTAGCATTTGGTGCAGATGTTTCCTCCAGAAACTAAGTTGAGAGCTTTGGCTTAGGGGGAGTTTTAATGGAAATATTTTATCCCCTACCAAAGAAAATGATGTTGATGCTTCAGTACGAGGATATGTGGTGTAGGTCAACATGCTTGATCTTTTGGAGAAAATTTCGATAGAAAATATTGAAATGCAGAAGATTATAGAGCATTTGAAGGTGATTGTGAACATTGTGAAGGGTTTGCTAGCTTTGTTGTTTGAAGCATTTAATGCAAAATCAAGTTATTTTCAAGGGTTTTAAAGTGATTTTACTTAGCCAAATTCATCACAACGAGCATTGAGGAGCAGAGCAGCGAATAAAAGATTTGGAGTGATCAAGGTATTTTGTGATTTGGTGCGTTCAAACCCTAATCAGAAAAGTGAAGGAAAATGTATTTACAAAATATTTGTTTTCCCTAAGCTTGACAAAGAACTTTGTTGAAAGAAATTTCAATTCACTTTGAAATGGCTACACCATGTTATTGACGTTACTGATAGGCCTCAACCCAAGTTTAAGAAACATCCTATTAAATCCACAAAGGTCAACTCCTTAGGCACATTTTCTAGGGTTCCATATGTTGTGTTGCATACAAAAGACATAAGGATTTACATTCATTGCAAATTGGAAGAACATATTCATTCTAAGCTAGGAGAAGTATGGGTGAACGAACTTACTAGAGACAACTTTACCCTAAAACTAGAATATCAAAACCTAGTTGCAAAGAAACTTGATGTGTGGGAAGGGTTTCTGAATTTTTGCTTTGATGATAAATGGGTTAGAATTGCATTGAGTAGAACTCATGATAGATTTGTTTGGACTGACATGCCTCCATTAATCACAAAGGATGTGATTCGAGAAGTTACAGGTTGATGCTCCACCGAACCTATCCCGATACTCAAATAAGTGAAAAATGAAGTGGTCATAGAATTAGCTAGTGCTACATATGACAAAAGGGCTTTGACAATGAATAAAATTAGAAATACAGCTATGAAGTATGCAACTATGATGATAGGTTACAAAATTTACTTCACAAACAAAGATAATTTTGTATTTTCCATTGTAATAAACACTGCCTATGAAATGGTGGAAAAAGGAATCGACTATGACTTTTGTGAGTTATTGAGATAAAAACTAATAGATAATTTGGAGAAGACCAAGGAAAAGAAACATCCATTTAAGTATGGTACCCTGATTGTTTGTCTATTTTTCTACTTTTTGAGAGAACTGCCCAATACTAAAAGTGTGACATAATTGAAAGGAAGACTTGTTGCACATCAGATTAGATATTTTTTGAGAGGTCTTGGTGATGCAGAGGCACAACATGAAGCTCTAGAATCTTTCTTTGTTGTGTTTTAGAAGAGGATACATGAAAGAGAAAGAATCCCTAAGAAAATGGTGGAAAAAAACAAGGATGAAATTATATTCATGGTATCAGTAGATGAATGCATCATTCAAGTAGTTGAACCAAGGACAGTGTGGATCCCAACAATGGGATATGAGATTATTGAACAAGAGATTATTGCCTCAGCTAATTTTATGCTTAGCAAGCCCAAGGACAACACAAAAGGACGATATGGAACCTATGAAGAAAAATAAATGGAGGTGCATATGAAGCAAAAGAAACCACTAATAAAGAAGGTTGAAAATATGGTTGACAAGTTTGTAGAGGACATGGGCTTCACCAAGGAGCAAGTAGAGAAAGTGAGAGCAAGGGTTGGAGCTCTGGGAAGCTCATCAGGCACTAGAAGATTTGGTAGAACAACTACCACCCCTCCTGCTATTCAAAATTCCTTTGGGACTAAGCCCCCTACAAGTGAGAAGAGGAAAACAACTGAAATTTCTCTAATAAAAGAGAAGTCCCCTTCGATTGTGCAAAGTACAAAGCTTGAGAAGAAGAAGGCTGCTTTGGTTGCACCACCTGTAGCCCCTGCAAAGAAGAGAACAAAACAAAAAACAATAAGAGAAAAGGTCACAAGTGTAAATTTAGAAGATGATAAAGAAGAAGAGGAAGGACCATAGTTGGTCCACAAAAGGAAAAGTGAAGCTTCACAAGATGAAGCAAGTGTTAAGAGAAAGAAATTTGATATCATTGATACAAATAGTGAAGAAGAAATAGAGAAGGAAAAGAAAGCATTTGTAGTCCACATGTGAGAGAAGAAGAAAGAAGCAACCAAGAAGGTGCCACCTGAAAAGACGAAAGAAAAAACAAGTCAAAAGAAGGTGTCACTGGAAAAGAAATAGTTCAAGAAAGATCCAATAAGAACACACACTCCCATGCAGTTAGAAACACTTTTCAATGGTATAGTACAAAATGAGATGTTAGTAGAAAATATAGCCCTATATAAAGAAGCAGATGAGGTGGATAAGGCCACTATTATAGAAGAGACTACCATTAAGTATATTGTTGCTCTTGAGGTTAACATGCAAAACATAAAGAAACAAATACCTGCAGATTTATGGAATGTGTTGATAGAAAGAAGGCAAGAAGCTATAGATGAAGAGTCAAGGTTAAGAGACTATGCAATGGAAAAGATAAGTGCTCCTCTCTCTAAGGAAAATAAAGCACTTTGGATATAGTGTTCAATAAGGAACTCAAAACTAAGTAGAGGGTGACAAATCTTATGGGTAGAGATCAAAATGATCTCAATAGTATTAGAAAGGAGAGTGTTGGAAAAATAGAAGAGATAACACAAAAGTTGGGAATGACACCTGCTCTGAAAGAAAATATTGAAGGTGATGTGCAGATGGATGATGCTCAACATGAGCATGAGGAAAATGAAGAAGTTGCACAGGATAATACACCTCCAAAAGTGGAAGAAATGATAGAGAAGAATGTTGAAGAAGCAATGATAGGAGAAGACACTGCAAATGAGGATACTCCTTTGATATTTAAAGAAAGTGTTGAGAATATACAAGGAAAACCAGAGACAACTCCTCTGGATAACACAAACCAGTCTGTTGGAGAAGATAATGCAACTAAGGATGGTGGAAAGGAGAATGGTGATGCATAGAAGAAGGATGACCAGGAAAATAAGAAGTAAGATGAGCAGAAAGGTGAAGATACCTCCAAGAATGAGGAAAGGAAAGAAGAGACACCAGTTAATACTGGTGATAATCAGAAGAGAAGGTGTTGGAAGAGAAGATTGTAGAGAATGTGAAGGCTACAGGTGAATCCTTTGGCACCTTTGGAGATTCACTGAAGAAATTACTGATATGTAGCTCAATTTCTAGCCTAGTGTATCAGTACAACTGCTATAATTACGTATGCAATAGGGGAATGTGGACCTTGACAAGATTTCCCCACCCCATAAGCTTCAGTTGGGATATGTATTCCATGCATTCGTTTGTAAGGAGATTATAGAGATCCATCAAAAGAGTGAAGAAAAAATGGATGAAGTTATAAAGGCTCTTCAAGAGGCCATACCTAGTGCAAACATTGACACTTCACTTTCTGGTATCTAGAGAATTTAAATTCTTAATTGATTCTTTTAAAGAATATGCTGCAAGTCTTAAGGGACAAGTTGAAAACAAGATTGAAAAGAAGATAAATGACAATAAAATGTTGGAAATTATTGAGAAGTGTGCACTTGCACACAATAAGTTTCAGGAAAACCTCGAGGATGCACAAGTTTGTGTAAATGAAGCAAAGGCCCTGTTTCAGTTTTTTATGAAGTGGTCCGGAGCCAAAAAAGCATAAAAGATGAAATGGAATCAATTGAGTCCCAAAAAAAGAGAGCTTTCAGTGCATATGATCCTACATAAGACCTAGATGGAAGCATAAGATCAACAATTGAGGACTTGCATGAGAAATATTTCCAGCTGCAAGGACAAAAGGAAAAGATCATCTTGTAGTTTGGGAACATCAAGGACTTGGTAAATTCCAAATTCATATTTCTTTCAAGTACCCTTTTGAGTGCTAACAAGGCTACACAGATCAATACAGTACCTAGCACTCCAGAAGAAGAAGAGGAAAATCTAATAGATCTAAAGACACAATGCAGGATGCTTGGGACAACAAAGAAGATTTGGGAAGAAGGTAAACATCCCTAGAAAACATGTGCAAAAGCTTCAAGAGTCAACTTCCTTTGGTTGAAAATATTCCTTATTCTTTATGAATTTCCATTTTTTAGTTTCAGATTCTTTGTACATATGTGGAGTATATAGAGTGGTTTCCAATACAAGTTTTTTGGTTTTTCTCTGGTACTTAACTTAAGGGGTTCAATTTTTCAGTCTATACATATGCATGTATTTCTCAGGGGGAGATCCGGTATGTGTTAGAAAAATTGTTGTATGCGCCCTTTTCCCTTGATGTCAAAGGGGGAGAATATTTTGGATATGTTTAGGCATGTAATATTTTGGAGATGTTTAGGCATGTTTCCATCAATGCCAAAGGGGGAGATTGTTGGAAGATTAAGGAGATGTCATTGATGCATTTGTTGGAAACATGAGCATGCGGTACATATCATTATGTATTGCAGTGTTTTCATTGATGTCAACATTGTATATTGGTACAAAGACTATGGTGTAGATCAGTTTGGGTGTCATGAGCATGGTTGAAGATCTTTTTGTAAGAAGGTTTGATTCAGTGAAGACAATCATGATGAAAATTGACTAAGTGTTAATACTAGTGATTCTATGTATAGGAGATCCAAAAATTGGGTCTGCATTGGTTCGTTGTTGAAGAATTTTCTCCACACTTCTAATATAATTTTGTTGGTTGATAGAAGAACTTAATTCCATAATTTCAACTTGTTTTAACTTTTAGTGTGAAAGTTGAGTATTAGAAGTTCGGCTTAACAATTACAGGTGTTTTTCAGTTCTATGCATATGAGTTGGAGAGTTTTCACTTCTTCGCAAATTGGATTTAGAATTTTTGGATTTGAGGAGATGTTGATAGATATCAGATGAGTGTGCATTCTAGTTGGAATGATGTCTTGAGGTACACATGTCTGAATATGGGTATACATTGGAGAATTTTTGTATTAGGTCCTCTACAGTGTCAACCTAATAGGTTTGAAGGTATGTGAAGCTTAAATAAGTATTGAGAAGTTATGTTGGATCTATTTTGGGTCCATGTCAACCTATTTCAAAGTGTTTTGAGATTTGAGTCTTGGCACGAAGCATATGTGAATAAATTTTGAGCCGACAAGTTACATTTTGTGTATTATATTTAATTAGGTCGACCTACTTGATGCTATGAGTGAAGAGAATATATAAACCATATCATTTTTAGTATTTTGGTGATGATGACATGTGAGATGACTTATTAAATGTGAATTGTGCAAAAGCAAAGCAAATCAGAGTATTAAATCAAATTAGTATGAAGAGTTTTGAGTTTGTATTATGAACTTCAATGGAACTGTATTCCAGCATATTGTAGATGCATTGTGTAATAGTTCAAATTGGCTATGTGTCACAATCCCTTCTATCTCTTTTCTTTTCTCAGTGGGAAGTGAGTCCACTTGGATAGTGAGTCCACCTGCAGTGAGCACTTTTGTAATATACTATAACCATTTATAAAATATTGTGAGCTAATCCTCACCGTGGTTTTTCTCATTTTGGGTTTTCCATTTCAAAATCCTGGTGTTCATGTGTTATGTGATGTTGTTGGATATTTTCATGCTTTCTTTCATTACTACAATTGAATATGCTATAATTATTGAAATTTGTTTAAATATTTAAGTGGTTTAAAAGAATACTGATTCACCCCCCATTTAGTATTCTAGGTGTTCAACACTAAGCAATCCTAAGAATTCAAGAGATCAATCCTAAGAGAAAAGGTTATTGTAAAGAGCATTGGAGAGAAAATTTATTAGTCATTTATTGTAGCATTCAAGATCCTATCATGATGTCAAGATTTATGTGTGTTCATGCATGTTTTTGGCGCTAATATTGTGATGTAGGTTTTGGGTTTCAAGCAAGCATTTAAGCATCAAAATCTATCAAGAAATCAAGCCATTTCATGCAAGATCCAATCCTTAAAGAGATGTGTTATACTTTAGTCCTTTAATGGAAGCCATTAAAGGGTTTGGTGAGGTGCAACAAGCTTTGCTCATTCAACAATTCCTTCATTTTTATCATTATTTCATTATCAACGTTTAACTACCAAACTAGCATTTGACCAAGGAAAACCCTTATCCACCAAAAAAAAACATTTTCTCCTCTTTGTGTGTGTAGGTTTATAGGTGAAGAAGGATTGAAATTGGATCAAAAGTGAAATTTTGCAAAGTTGTCAAAGTTGTTAAGACACAGAAACCCACCTACAGGTTTTATTTTTGGCTTTTCGACAGTCAAGCCTAAGGGAATCAAAGCTTAGATCCAAGATCTAAGGATTGCAAAAAGAATTTTTAGATCCTTGTACAAAGACCCATTTTTCCCTGGGCGAATATGTCCTTCAACAGAGCCTAAAACCCACTTTTGGAGCCAAGTAAATACCATCCTAAACTTCTCAAATTTGTTGGTTAATGGTTGTTTTTGTCAGTGTTATCATAATACTTCGTATTTCAAGTGTTAGATCTCATAAGTTTTATTTTTAATACACTTTTATTTGTCTTCGTAAACTATTGTTTAGTCATTTTTGTCATCAGGAAGTTGAGGCAACATAGTGTCCAAACCTAAGGTTGATTCACCTTGAGGGTTGCAAGTCAATTCTAATCATTTGTGGCACTATCACTCTTCCTAATGAACATAGAAAGGGTGGATTGTGATTAGGTGGACACCACTTTTTTCTTTTGGAATAGGTCCCTCATCTCACATCCCATTTTTATGTCTCCTATCTATCTCCCACATTTTCCTATCTTTCACATGCATATGAAATTGAAGAAGAAGAGATCCTCATGTAAGACGATAAAGGGAAAAATAGTGAAAAGAAGAAGGTTATAATTGATATATATTTTATTAAAGGCATGAAAGTGGAGGATAAGGAAGTTGCATGCACAAAAGAAGAAATTGCAATAGCAACAACAAAGGTATTATCTTCCGTCATTTATGGAGATTGTTGGGATAATCCCTCTCTTAATCTAAGACTAAATTTGAAGTGTGAAGGGCACACAATCTATTGAGAGGGGGGGTGAATCAGTAGATTAAAAAATTCAAAACAATTCCAAAAACCTTTCCAACTACTTGATAGATTTTTAACATGAAGAGAACTGAACCGAAAGTAAAACAATCATAGCACAACACTAGATTTTTACATGGAAACCCAGACAAGGAAAAACCACGGTGAGAAGCTCTCACAAGAAGAAATATAATAATGAATCTTTACAATATGAAGTAGGCTCCAACCTACTGGAGACACCAATCTCAAAATGATTTAGTAGGAACCGACCTACAAGAGACACCAATTCCCACCGGAATAAAGATGCCAATCCCTATTGGAACAATGCAATATGAAGTAGGCACCAACCTACCAGAACACAAATAATGTTGGATTTGATCTATGACACCACTTTCTTTTCTTCATGCTTCTACTACGACACAACTGTACATCCCACTAAGTACTTTCATTGTGATCATTAATGGATGCACTCCATTACTTCCACGAATACATACTTGAACACATTGATCAACTGATTCTCATCCTCTTGATATATATACATGACACTACATTGACACTCTTCTATGTCGGACAGGGAACCACACCAACCTCAACAACATAGGATGGACATAAATTCAAATTACATGAAATGTGTAATACAAGGGTCCAATCTTTCCGCCAACAACACATGAAATCATGCACCACTAAGGGAACCTTAAACAGGTCCTATCCTCACTCTACATGCTTGAAACAATTACCACACACTTTTAGTTGTTACCACACTTGTCTTGAACTCAAAATAGATTGATGATACTTCTGATACTTGAAATTCATCGTGCATTGAGTTGCACCACCAGAAACTCAAGAACATGATAGAACTAGTGTATGCATACTCTCCTTCCAAACTGCAAGGATACACCACATTTTTGAAAGAAATGCCACCCATATTACGTAATCTCTTTGTCCAAAAGATATTCTCTAGAACCACCATAAACATTTATGACTACATACTCGTCATGGTATGATAAATACATGAACTATCTGAAAGCAGTCACACTATGACAAACATGATACATGATATGATTGATTAGACAACCTACACACTATCAACCAACACACTACCAGAACCTAGATTGTTGCCAATACGTGTACTCCTACAATCTTTCTTCAACTTTGACAACCTTCACATTTGACAGCCTTGACACCCTTTGATAACCATTGACAACAACAATGACCTGTTGACATCAGTTTGACATCAATGACAACCTATGCTCAACAATCTCCCCCTTTGTCATTGATGGAAAACAACAAAATGTTGGGACCACCAAAACACACACCAAAATAATAGAAAGAAAAAGAAAGAAAAGATAGTTATTTTTTCTGAGCAATTCAACATTTACCTTCTCTAGATTTAGCATCTCCTCAATTCATCTCTTTCTCCCCCTATCATGGATGTATTCTTTCTGATAAATTTAGTATCGTGAACTCACTTTCTCCAAAGCTCATAGTTATTCTTTCTAAGAAATTCAACATTTTGAGCTCACTTTCTCCCCCTTTGACATCAATTGCAAAGGATCAACATGCTTACTTTCTCCCCTTAACTGGTATACTGCCACATCTAGATCCTAGTTTCTGAATAGACTACCCCTGAGTCTGTGCACCACAATCTCTGAACAACACTCCACAAGAGAACCAACCTATCTTGCGGCAGGGAGACCAAGCTCCCCCTTACCATGTACTTTCCTCTTGAGTCAAGAGGAGGGAGTAATAACTCTCAACTTCTACCGGAGAAACTCAAATATCTCCTTAGGAAGTGGCTTTGTGAATATATTTGCAACTTTTTCCTTTGTATCCACATATTCCAACTTGACCTCTTTCTATACAACCTTCTCTCTCAAGAAATGGTATTTGATTGCAATGCGTTTTGTTCTTGAGTGCATCACTGGATTCTTTGAAATTTTTATTGTACTTGTATTATCACAAACAATAGTGATAGGATCTTCAAACAACACCTTCATCTCCTTCAAGTTTTGATTCATCTAAAGCACCTGAGTGTAGCATGATGCTGTAATAATGTATTCTACTTTTGTTGTAGTTAAAGAAACTGATTCCTGCTTCTTACTCAACCATGATACCAAATTTTCTCTAAGAAAGAATGTACCACCACTTGTGCTCTTCGAGTCATCTACAAAACCTGCTAAATATACATTTGTGTATGCTATGAGAGTGAAATTTTCACTCTTTGGGTACCAAAGATAAAATTCTTTAGTAGCCTTCAAATACCTCAATATTATTTTTACCACCTTCACATGAGTCTATTTAGGTGCTTCCTAAAATTCAGCAACCATTCCAACTACTTGCATGATATCTAATCTAGATGTTGTCACATACAAAAAACTAGACCAATCATTGACTAGTACAAAGTTTCATATGTCAAAGTACACTCATCATCCTTGCTCAACTTACACCCTATAACCATAAGTGTTGCAACAAGTTTGCAATATTCCATCCCAAACTTGCTTAACATCTCCTTCACATAATTATGCTATGAAATAAAAATCTCTTTGTCCAATTGAACAATCTGTAACCCCAAGAAGAAAGATAATTCTCCTAACATAGACATCTCAAACTCATTCTACACAACCTTCTGAAATTTTTTACACATTTCATCACCGCTTCCTCCAAAAATGATGTCATCAACATAGACTATTTATTCTCCTTCTATTTTGATGTATAAATTGCTATCCACATAGCCTCTCTAGAATCCTTGCCGCTGCAAGTATCCATCCAAACTTGCATACCAAGATCTAGGAGCTTGCTTGAGACCATATAAATCCTTCTTCAATTTGCACACCTAATCTAGATTATTAATGCATTGAAATCCTTCTAGTTGCTCAAGATAAACCTCTTCTTCAAGCTATTCATTCAAAAATGTTGACTTCACATCCATCTAATACATATTGAAGTTTTTGTAAGCTTAAAGAGTTAAAAACATCCCGACTGCCTCCAGTCTTGCTACTAGAGCAAATGTCTCTTCAAAATCTATACCTTCAACTTGAGCATAACCTTTACAAACAAGTCTTGCTTTATTTTTTATCACTTCACCTTCTTCATTCAACTTATTTCTAAACACCCACTTGGTTCCAAACACATTTTTTTCCTTAGGCCTTGGGACAAGTTCCCAAGTTTCATTCTTCATGACCTGATTCAATTCTTCTTCCATAAAATCTATCCATTCTTGTTCATTGCTTGCTTCCTTATATGTCTTAGGTTCTATCTTTGATAGTAAAGAAAAAATTACTTTTTCTTTTGATCTTTCCAGCCTCATCCGGGTTAGAACACCACTATCTTTGTCACCAATAATTTCATCTTCAGAGTGATTCTTCTGAACATATTTAGCTAGAATTTTTAAAACAACTTCCTCTTCAAGTTCTTCAATATTGCTATGAATTGATTCCTCTTCCTCTTCAAATATTGGAATAGTAGTATTCTGATTAGTTTCATCAATCTTTACTTTTGTACTTTCAACTATCCTCTTCAACATTTTGTTATAAAATCTATAAGCTTTACTTCTTAAAGAATAACTAAGAAAAATACCTTCATTTGATCTTGAATCAAACTTACCTAGATTCTCCTCATCTTTCTTGAAGTAGCATTTGCTTCCAAAAATATTCAAATGTCTTATTGATGCTGATCTTCCTTTCCATAACTCATATGGAGTCTTCTCTATCTTACACCTAATCTAAACTCTATTCAGAATGTACACAACCATTTGTGTAACCTCTCTCCAGTACATATCTGACAACATTTCCTAACATAGCATAGTCCCAACCATCTCATTTATAGTCTGGTTCTTTCTTTTAGCAACTCCATTTTGTTGAGGTGTTCTAAGAGTAGAAAATTGCCTTTGTATTTTGTTCTCTTCATAGAATATCTCATACTTCTCTGCTATAAATTCTCCACTTCTATATGATCTTAGGACTTTGTTTCTTCTTCCAGATTTTTTTTCTACCATCGCCTTGAATGCTTTGAATTTCTCAAATGCTTATGATTTTTATTTTAGATATGCAATCGAAGTCATTCTAGAATAATCATCAATTAACATCATGAAATGTCCATCTCCTTGTGGAATCTTAGTCCTCATTGGTATACACAAATTTGTGTGTATCAAATCCAATAGATTTGATGTAGAATACTCCTTAGCTAAATATTTGCTTCTTGTATGCTTTCCTTCATGGCATGGCTTGCAACTGAATGATTGAGGTTTCCTAATTCTTGGCATATCCTGGACCAAACCTTTTTAACTAACTTTGAAAATATCATCAAAATTCATATGCCCTAACCTTCTATGCCAAAGCCAACTCTCATCCTTCTATGCAGTGCAATACCTTTTTCCATTCAACTCACTGAGATGATAAATATCACTATTTATCCTGCTTCCTTCTACAATTAACTCACCAATACTTGATTTTTCGATTTCACAACCATTAGAACTAAAGGATAACTGATATCCCTTATCACACATCTAACTAACACTTAAAAAATTGTGTTTTAAACCTTCAACATACAAAACATCACCTATCTTTGTTTTACCACCATCAAGACATAATGTGTTGGGATTAAGGTGTCTCAACTTTAGAGTCCTAACATTGATTTAATTGATGAAATTTAATGTATTTATATGTATTATTTAAATTCCTATGGCATCATGTCACAAATTGGGACCCATCGGCTGGGTGCCATCCCCATTGGAGGTGACTGGATGACACATCATCATCCCAAGTGGACATAGGCATCCCACTTTGGAATTTATGACATGTGATAGATTCTGACATGTCATAAGGCATATTTGAATGCATGGGTGAAAGTTGGCGCCCAAGTTGGGCTATGATAGGATTTAAGAGAGACAACTATTTTTAGTCAGTTATTACATATTCTCTTACAACTATAAGTGTTGTCGGCTATGACATATTCTATGATAGTTGTAAGATGTGTAAGGCATCTGTCATAGCCTATTTTTAGCATATTCTAGGTGTCCAAGCTTGAGGAAGGAATATTTGCATGTTAGACACTTGTTAGGGGTGTAAGGGAATATGCCACATGTGTCCAAATGCATGTCTAAGGTATTGGAAATTGTTCCATATGGATTTGGACGCCCCTCACCTTCTAGATGCTTCTTGAAGCTTGTAACACTCTATTTATTGAGTGCCTTGTGTTGTAGAATGCATAGTTTGTTTGCAGGTAATGAAGTGCTGCCAGAATCACTCCAAAATAGGTGTTCATGTTGAAGCACTTATTGAAGAAGCTTGTACTTGGTGATATCTTGTATTCATTATTTAAAATAATAAAGATAGTACTATGCTTTTGGAGGGTGGGGTTTTTTACTCGAAAGGGTTTTCCCCATGATATTTTTGGTGTCACTATTTTATGCATTCTTGCTATTCTATTTCCATTATTCCATGTATGTGCTTCTCTTATTGTAATGGTAAAAGGTTTTAAATGAAATTTTTTGTAACTCTCCTCTGATTAGATTAGTGTAGGAAGTTTTTGCTCACCCGACTTCCTTTTAATTAGTATCAAAGCCTGGCCAGCCTTGGTTCCTTTGTTGGGTAGAAGAATTTTTTGAACTAATCTTTCTTTCAGTGGGAGTTTTGTAGAAGTGTGTATTTCGTAATCTTGTTGCAGGAAAGAGATGGCAGGCACATCAGGGAGGATTGAGATGGAAAAATTTAACGGTGGTGATTTTGAGTTGTGGAAGCTCAAAATGAAAGACATGTTAGTAGACCGAGACTTATGGCTTGCAATTTTTGGAACCAAACCTTTAGGAATGAAACAAGAGGATTGGGATCTCATGGATAGAAAGCCAAGGGTCTAATTAGACTTTGTTTGGCTGACTTTGTTCTCCTGAATGTCCATGAAGAGAAAACTTCTACTTCTCTATGGAAGAAGTTCGGTGATGTATATCAAGCTAAATCCCTGGTAAACAAGCTTCTCCTAAGAAAGAAGATATATTCTGTGAAAATGGAAGATTGAGGATTTGTTGGAGATCACCTGAACTCTTTTAACATGTTGGTTGCACAATTGGGTTCCGTTTGAGACAAAATAGATGAACATGACCATTGCATGCTCCTTTTGTGTTCATTGTTGAACTCTTGGGATCACTTGGTAATGGCTATTGGAAGCACTACTTCCACCTTCAAGATGAATGATGTTTTTGCCTCATTACTATCTGAGGAGATGCAAAGGAAGTCTTCGAAGATGGCCAAGGAGGCCCTTGTAGTCCGTGGAAAACCAAAAGAGAAGCAAAAAGAAAGACAAGAAATCTAAGTCAAAGTCTTTGGGGAGATCAAAGTCTCCTAGTAAGAAGTCCAAGGCAAAATGTTGGAATTAAGGTGAAGCTAGACACATTTGGAAAGACTGCAAGAAAGAGAAGAAGAAGAAGAAAAAATTATTTCTCTGATTCTAAATTTTAAATATCATCTCAAGATGATGGAGAAGCTTTTATTGCAACCTTCATATCCCATGCATCAAATGATGTGTGGTTGATAGATTTGGGTGCATCCTTTCACATGACTTCTCATAGAGATTAGTTCTTGAAGTATGAGTACAATGGTGGCGAGGTGTACTTGGATGATGACTTGTTGGAAAAATGAAGAAGAACATCTCATTTTGTTGTTTTGTGTTGTCATTGATGTCTTCATGATATATGAGTTACAACTGCAAGATCAAGCCTGAATTTGTTCTGGTATTCTAGTCTGGTATCTAAACCGGTATAATGCTTATATCCTTCAGTATTTTGGTCCATAATCCTCCACTGTTGATAGTTGGTATTTTCATTTTTGAGAAATGGTTTATGGATTCTAGAAGCACGTACATTCAAGATCTCATGTACTCAGATGCTCGTATGGTGTATCGATATTACTCTGTTTTGCTATTAGGTCTACCCTTGGTCGACCTAATGAATGAATGGTGAATTTATTTTTGTTATGCGAACATATGTGTGATCTTAGGTTTGAGCTGACATGATGTAGTGTGTTGGGCGCCTGAATTGTTTTAGGAAGTTTTTGTGAATGCTTGAAGCCAACAGTTGGTATTTTTGGTAAATAAGAAGTGCATCTAATTGGGCCGACCTAATTGATGCTTGCGGAGAGATCATATATATATATTAGATAGTTTTTGAAGGTTGAGAAAGATGATTGTGTTGTGAATGTGAATGTATCAAGTCAGTTTAACGAGCTTCATTGGAACTAAATCTGCACTCATTAGGTGTACTTTATCAATTAATTTTCTAGTTGTAAGCCATTTTGTCATTGTAATTCTGTAGGTAGTAAGCCTTTGTATTTAGACAGTGATTGATGGCAGTGAGCCACCCATTTTGTAATATCTTATAACCGGTTATACTATATTGTGAGCTAACAGTCACCATCGTTTTTTACATTTTGGGTTTTCCACGTAAAAATCCTAGTGTTCATGTGTTTTGTGATCTCATGCTCTATTAATGCTTTTACTTATCTTTTATATTGTATGCATTGGAATTATTGGATGGTATCTAATCAGAAAATTTAAGAAGATATTGATTCACCCCCCTTCTTAGTATCTTGGATATTCAACAATTGGTATCAGATCTTGGTTCCTCTGAAAAGGCCTAACAGCTTGAAGGAGATCCTGAAGATGGAAGAAATGAATGATAAAGAAGAACTTTGGACTGCCCTTGAAGATCTTAATAAAGTTGAAATACAAAACAGGGATTTGAAAGAGAATCTTGAAGATGCAAATGAATGTGTCTAGAAATTAAAAGAGCAATTGAAAAAGTTCAAAGAAAGGCATAGGGAAGTAACTGATCAATTGAAGAAGGCTAATGAAGAAATTACCAGTTTGGAGGTGCAAGTAGAGGAGAATAAAAGTATTGAAGAATGTCTAAACAAAATGGTACAAAGCAAGTCTAATGAATGCACCAAGCTTGAAAAAGAAGTGGTGAACTTGAAAGTGGATCTGGAGAAGGAAAAACTTTGTGAAAACAATTTCAAATCCAACTCTAGCAGGCTTGATGAATTAATTTCAGGACAAAAGCCAATCAAAGACAAAGGTGGCTTGGGAATGGAAGGAGGTGAAAACTCTAAGGACAACCAGAAGACTCAGAATAAAGGAACGCAGAAAGGAAATTCAAGGAACTTTGCTAGGAGACCACCTGTAAGATAGCCTAATGCACAAAGGTATCCTTCTTTTAATGGCACTTGTTTTTCATGCAACAAATTTGGTCATAGGGAAACATAATGTAGGAGTATAATGAATCAATTTCCTAGTCCCTTCATTGGTCAATGTTTTGCATGCAAAAGAATTGGACATAGGGCAAGTGAATCCAAAACCTTGATAATAATCAGTTTAATGGAGGAAGAGTGAATCAATCCTTTAATGTCTATTGTTATACTTGTAACAAGTATGGAAACAAAGCTAATTAGTGCAGAACAAGAGTCAGTGGAAGTCAATCTAATCAAAGAAATATTGTCTGCTATAACTGCAATAAATCAGGACATATCTCAAGAGTTTACAGAAGCAAGAAGGGTAAGCAAACCAATCCAGTAGAAAATAATTAATCTACAAAGAAGGTTAACAAAGATGAGATTAAGCAAGAAATGAACAAGATTTGGAGGAAGAAATAAGATATTGAGATGACAAATGTGTCTGTGCCCTCATCCGGTACAGACAATTCCTCCGGGAACTAGACCTAGCAAGGTCTAAGGGGGAGCTTTAACAGAAAATCTTTTGAACCCCCTGATGTTTGGCGTGTCGGCGTTTGGCATGAAGATATGTTGTGTAATGATAAGCTATAGGTTACACAAGTGGAACCAGAAGAAAATATGAAGGAATGATCTTTTGCAGAGCTAATTAAGGTTTTTCTGAGCAGAAAAGAAGAGTTTTTAGCAACTTTTTGAAATTTATCACATTTAATCACTCGTGCATTTGAAGAAATTGAAGAGCTTTTTGGAGGGTTCTTGAGGAGATTTGGAGTTTTAGTCGTGTAAACCCTAGTTCTGGTTCTTCATGAAGGTATTTTAATTTTCTATGCAGTTGTGGTTTGTATTGTTTGAATTCAAAATTGGAAGAATGGCAACCCCTGTAGTTGTTAAAGTGTTAGAGAGACCGAGACCTTATAGGAAAAATTCCTTAAAAGTATTCAAAGATGACCCCGTGGGTGCATTCTCATCAATCCCTCATGGAGTTATGCCGACTGAGGACACAAGGATGTATATTCAAGTAAAAACTGAGGAATTTAATCACACAAAATTGATTGATATTTGGCAGAATGAGCTTACTGGAGATGATTTCTTCATAAAACCTAAATACTCGAACCTGGTTGCAAAAAGGTTAGATAGATGGAACAACTTTCCCAACTTCAATTCTGTGGTTGATGACATATTTGTGAAGCCAATCCCAAGTAGAATTCATGATAAATTCCTATGGACTGATTGACCGCACCTGATAACGAAGGAGGTGATTAGGGTTGTTAATGGCCTTTGGGATAAGGGTACAGTACCTGTATTGAAAATCATGAAGAATGAGGTAGTAACAAAACTTACAAGAGCCATACATGACAAGAGAGCCTTAACAACAAAGTCCATCACTAATCCGACTGTGAAGTATGCTGCTATCATGATTGGTCACAGAATATACTTCACAAACAAAGAGAACTTTGTTTCAGCTACAAAAATTTATACTGGTTTTGATATGGTTGTAAATGGTGTAGACTATGACTTATGTGAGCTTCTCCAGTAACAGTTGCTTAAGAATTTGAAGTTGACAAAGGAAAGGAAGTATGCTTTCAAGTTTGGTTCATTGATTGTATGTCTATTGTTCTATTTCATGAAGAGACTTCCAGGAAAGAATGATGAAGTGTTTTGGGTATCATCTAGACCGGTGGCACATCAAATTCTTGATTATATGCATAGTCTGGATGATCTGAATGCTCAAGAAAATGCTCTAATAGCATTCTTTGTTGTATTTAAGAGCAACATGAATGAAAAAGATAGGATTCTGAGGAAAATTGTTGAGAAATACAAAGATGACATCATATTCCATATTTCCTCTGATGAATGCATGATTGAAGTAGTAGAACCTCAAACCATATGGATTTAGCCATTGGGATATGAGATTATAGAAGAAGAGGCTGAGGGTTATGTACAAATGTTGCTGAAGAATTCGAAGGATCCCAATGAACCCAAAATTGGTACTTATGCAAAATATTATGTGGAAATCCACAAGGAGCTCAAAAATCCCAAAATTAGAAAGAAAGTGGAGAAGACACTTAAAGAAGCTGGATTCACTGATGAGGAAATTTCCCTTCAAAGGGCTAAGGGAGAATAGTTGGAGGCAAAATCATCTGGCCTAAGGAGAGCCGACAGGACTACTTCTGCTAAACCCTCCACAGCCCCTGTAGTAAAGATTGAACCCAGTACCACTGATAAAGGAAAAGGCTCGGTTTCCTCTAGACCTACTACTAGGAAAGAAACTCCTCTGGTAGGACCTAGAAAAAGAGGAAAGAAAGAGAAAGTGACAAGGGAGAAAAATCTCAACAATACAGATGATTAGGATGAAGAGGAAGAGGATCCTACTGCAAAATTGGTGAGGTGAAGAAGAGGAAGTTTACCCTCTATTAAAGGTGCTTCTAAGGAAGTTGTTGGTTCTAAGAGAGTGCATATTGTATCATCTTTTGATGATGAGGAAGAGCAAGAATTTGGTTTTCATGTGCATACCAAACCAGAGTTGAAAAAGACTAAGGTGTCTGATGAAGCCTCTGCGGGCCAGAGAGAAGAACAGGACAATTTGGTAAGTTTTGGCCCCCATTTTAAATTAGAATCAACTCTCAATACCTTGTTACATTTTGAGAACATGATAAAGCCTACAATATAATATTATGATAATGTTGGAGAAGAGGATAAGAAAACCTTGATTTTAGCTATCATTCAATATGCTATCATCTTGGAAGTTAAGTGGGATGATATAAAGAAAGATGTACCTCAGAATATGTGGGAAGCCCTGATGAAAAGGAGATTAGAGGCTATAGAATTTGAAGAGAAAATTAGGAATGATGCATATGACAAAATTGGATCTTCCCTGACCCCAGATGATCTAAAGACCTTGAAAAAGATTTGTGCAAAGATGTTTTGAATCAAGAAAAGGGTAAATATTTTAATGATAAGGAATAAAAAGCTGACAAAGAAGATAAGGAAGGAAACAACAAAGGTGATCTAGGATACTGCAGAGAAATATGGCATGCTTAAGGCTGATGAAGATGCTACTATTGAAAATGTTGAGGTAGATATTCCTCTTGATACAAGTAATGCATATATTTAAAGGCATTGATGTTGAAAATGATGCCAGTGGTGAAATTAATCCTCTAGAAAGTGAGAAGTAGAATGAAGGAGAAGTTGAGCCTGAAAAACATAATGATGCTCCTCCAGAGCACACTGAAGGTGAAAAAGGAAATAATGAAAAAGGTAAGTCCAAAGAAGCAAAAGGTAGTGAAGAAGAAAAAGATAATCTAGAAGAAGAGCAAAATGAAAATGGAAAAGATGAAAATAATGAAGAAGATAACATGGATAAAGATAAAGATGAAGAAAAAAAGGAAGAAAAGAAAAAAGAAGAGAAGGAAGAAGAGAAGGAAAAGGGATAGAAAGAAAAGAAAAACGAGGAACCTATCAGGAAAAATGAAGGAATTCAAAAGTAGATTGTAAAATATTTTAAGCATCCCGAAGAATCGTCCTCCGGTAATGATGTTCTGAAAGGCTTGCTATCCAAGCAGATCAGATATCAGCCAATAATTGCTCAGGAACTTCTACAACTTCCTATGATTGACAGGTTTGTAGATATGGAGAAGATGTCTTTGGTGCATAAAGTGGTGCTAGGAGATGCATTGCAGGCATCCGGAAGGAAGGAGATTCTTGAGACACATCAAAAAGGAACATAACTCATAGAAGATGCTCTTAAGGCATTGTAGGAGGTCACACTTGGTGCATCTATTGATGCATCCATCCCTCCTATTGAAAATTTGAGATTGTTGTTAGATTCCTTCAAGGAGTATACCTCTGGGCTTAGTGAAAATACAAAACAAGAGGTTGAGGAGAAACTGGCAGAGAAAAGGCTATTGGCATTGCACGACAAGTGTGCTCTTGCACACTCAAATGTTGAAAAGAACCTAGATACTGTGAAGATCTATGAGTTGCAAGAAAATATTGTTCTTGCTTATTTCTTGAAGTGGTCGGACAACACTCAGAACATTAAGGTTGTTATGGACTCCATTAAGTCTCAGCTAACTACTGTCTTCAGTACTTATAGTATATCCAAAGATAGAGACATATCAACCTAGAACGCCATCACTACGCATAACGATAAATTCTTTGTCTTATACAAGAAAAAGGAAGAAATTATCAAAAAAATTGGTCAGTTGAGTGACATTATAAGAGTGGAATACACTCTAGTTGGCAAGGCCCTAGCAGGCACAAAAAATCTTGAGAAGATAAACTAGACTCCTGATACTTCAAATGGTGCAAAAGAAAATCTAGTAGAGTTGGAATCCTTGAACAAGATGCTGATTGGTGCAAAGGATAGCTAGGAGAATGGTAAATCAGTGTGGGAAAGTATTCTGAAGGAGCTTCAAGGCTCACCATCCTTCAATTGATACATGTTTCTTTGTTTTCTTTGTTTTCATATTTCAATTTCAATCTTTAGGACACCCTTTGTCCTTGATGTCAAAGGGGGAGAGGTTTGAAGAATAATGAAATGCTAGTGTTAGGGGGAGAAGTGTTGTAAAGAAGGAGTTTTGTAAACATTCTTTTTTTTGGCACATGTTGCCATCAATGACAAAGGGGGAGATTGTTGGAAAAATGAAGAACATCTCATTTTGTTGTTTTGTGTTGTCATTGATGTCACCATGATATATGAGTTGCAACTGCAAGATCAAGTTTGAATTTGTTCCAGTATTCTGGTATGATATCTAAACCGGTATAATGCTTATATCCTCTGGTATTTTGGTCTGCAATCCTCTGCTGTTGACAGTTGGTGTTTGCATTTTTGAGAAATGGTTTATGGATTATGGAAGCATGTACATTCAAGATCTCATATACTCAAATGCTCGTATGGTGTATCGGTATTACTCTGTTTTGCTATTAGGTCTATCCTTGGCCAACCTAATGAATGAATGGTGAGGTAATTTTTGTTATGTGAACATATGTGCAACCTATCTTAGGTTTGAGCTAACATGATGTAGTGTGTTGGGCACTTGAATTATTTTTGGGAAGTTTTTGTGAATTCTTGAAGCCGACAGTTGGTATTTTTGGTAAATAAGAAGTGCATCTAATTAAGTTGACCTAATTGATGCTTGGAAAGAGATTAGATATATATATTGGACAATTTTTGAAGGTTGAGAGAGATGCTTGTGTTGTGAATGTGAATGTGAATGTGAAGAAGAGCGAATATGATGAAGTGTATCAAGTCAGTTTACTGAGCTTCATTGGAACTGAATCTGCACTCATTAGGTATACTTTATTAGTTCATTTTTTGGTTGTAAGCCATTTTGTCATTGTAATTTTGTAGGCAGTGAGCCTTTGTATTTGGACAGTGAGTCCTGGAAATGAGCCACCCATTTTGTAATATCTTATAACCGGTTATACTATATTGTGAACTAACACTCATCGTGGTTTTTTCCATTTTGGGTTTTCCACATAAAAATCTTGGTGTTCATGTGTTTTGTGATCTCATGCTTTGTTAATGCTTTTACTTATCTTGCTATTGTATGCATTGGAATTATTGGATGGTATCCAATCAAAAAATTTAAGAAGATACTGATTCACCCCCCTCTCAGTATCTTGGATATTCAACATGACTCTCACTTGAAGATTGTTGGTCGTAGAAGAGTCAAAATTAGATTTCTTGATGGAAGAGTGAAAAGGATTGATGGTTTCTTGCATATCCTAGGTTTGGCATGAAACCTACTTTTTGTAAGTAAACTGAATTATTCGGGAGTGCAAGTTGTTTTCTCTGGTGGAGGATGCAAGATGACAAGAGGAGATATGGTGTTGGCTAAGAGAGTTTGTATTGGAACTCTATTTCAGCTTGATGCATGCACTATATAGCACAATAGTTCTTTTGTTGTACCGAAGAAGAGACCTTTGGATTCTTCATCCTCACCATCAGATTGTGCAGAGAAGATAATGTTATGGCACCAACGACTTGGTCACATTGGTGAGAAGGGTCTTAGAACCCTGAAAAATAAGAACCTTGTTGAAGGCCTTGATGGTTGTAATCTTGAGTTTGACTTTTGTGAACATTGTGTATATAGAAAACAACACCGTTTTTCTTTCTACTCTAGTTCTCGTAAGTCTTCTGGGGTTTTGGACTATGCACATTCATATATTTTTGGTCCTATAAATTTTCCTTTGTTATCAAAATCTGTATATTTTGTTTCTTTCATAGATGATTACAGTAGAAGGACATTTATTTATTTCCTCAGAAGTAAAACTAAAGTCTTTAGTCGGTATAAGGAGTTTAAGGCCTTTCTAGAAAATCATACTAGCAGAAAGATTAAATGTTTGGGAACTGATAATGGTGGTGAGTTTTGTTCTATAGAGTTTGACAAGTTCTGTAAAGAGCACAAGATTGAGAGACATAATACAACTCCCTACACTCTACAGAAAAATGGAGTTGCAGAGAGGATGAACAAAATGTTGATGGAGAGGGCTAGGAGTATGTTGAGTGGTGCTAGCCTTGAGCAAAATTTTTGGGCTGAAGCGATAGCCACTGCATGTTATTTGATCAATAGATCTCCAACATCAATGCTTGTTGGAAAGACACCCATGGAGGCATGGTCTATTAAAAATACTTCGATGAGACATCTCATAGTATTTGTTTGTGAAGGTTACGCTCACGTTCCAATTGAGAAGAGGTCTAAGTTGGAGAACAAGGCTATTAAGTATACATTTATTGGCTATGGTGTCGATGTGAAAGGGTACAAGCTTTGGGATCCAGTAGCTCAAAAGGTTCTCTATACCATAAGTGTGATATTTAGAGAGATGAAACCTTTCACTGTTGAGCTACAACCAAAGAAAGAGGAGAAACAGAATGAGTGTTCAAATATTTACGAGGTACTTTAGAGTATGCCTTGTGTTTTCATGGTTATCCTACTAGACCTTAGCATTCTATGAGCATTTGAGGATATGTGGATTCAGATTGGGCAGGTGACATTAACAGTAGAAGATCCACCAGTGGTTATGTGTTTATGATGTTTGGTGGTGCTATCAGTTGGATGAGTAAGTGACAAGTTGTAGTCGCATTGTCCACAATAGAGGTAGAGTATATGGCAACCAATCATGCCTATAAGGAATCCATTTGGATTAAGAGATTGTGTTCTGATATTGGTTTAGATGTAGGAAAGATTACTATTTGTTGTGACAGTCAAAGTGGAATTTTCCTAGTAAAGAATCCTACCTTCCATGCGAAAACAAAGCACATTGATGTTCAGTATCATTTTGTTCGTGATATGGTAGAAGATGGAAAGGTGAACCTGGAAAAGGTTGACACTTTGGTGAATGTTGCAAATGCATTGAAAAAATCAGTGAGCATACAGAAGTTTAGATGGTGTTTCGATTCTATTAGCCATGGGGCCCTGAGCAGATGATTTCGTATAACTTTTGGCAAGTCTTCGACAAGTGGGAGAATGTTAGGATTAAGGTGTCTCAACCTTAGAGTCCTAACATTGATTTAATTGATGAAATTTAATGTATTTATTTGTATTATTTAAATGCCTATGGTGTCATGTCACAAATTGGGACCCACCAGCTAGGTGGCATCCTCGTTGGAGGTGACTGGATGACACATCATCATCCCAAGTGGACATAGGCGTCCCACTTTGGAATCTATGACATATGATAGATTTTATGACGCGTCATAAGGCATCTTTGAATGTATGCGTGAAAGTTGGTGCCCAAGTTGGGCTATGAAAGGATGTAAGAGAATCAACTATTTTTAGTCAGTTGTGATAGATTCTCTTACAGTTATAAGTGTTGTTAGCTATGGTAGATTCTATGATAGTTGTAAGATGTGTAAGGCATCTGTCATAACCTATTTTTAGCATATTCTAGGCATTTGAGCTTGAGGAAGGAATATTTGTATGTTAGACACTTGTCAGGGGTGTAAGGGAATATGTCACATGTGTCCAAATGCATGTCTAAGGCATTGGTAATTGATGTTTAGTATCATTTTGTTCATGATATGGTAGAATATGGAAAGGCGAACCTAGAAAAGGTTGACACTTTGGTGAATGTTGCAAATGCACTGACAAAACTAGTGAGCATGAAGAAGTTCAGATGGTGTTTCGATTCTATGGGCCTTGGGGCCCTGATCAAATGATTTTGTATGACTCTTGGCAGCTCTTCAACAAATGGGAGAATGTTGGGATTAAGGTGTCTCAACCATAGAGTCCTAACATTGATTTAATTGATGAAATTTAATGTATTTATTTGTATCATTTAAATGCCTATGGTTTCATGCCACAAATCGGGACCCACCAATTGGGTGGCATCCCCATTGGAGGTGACTGGATGACACACCATTGTCCCAAGTGGACATTGCACTTAGAAAAAAAAAAGTTTTTTCGTCGTTTAGGATTTGTCCTCTACGGTTCTCAACGGGGTGTTACAAACAAAAATATTATTATTATTTTTACCTTTGAGACACCTTTGAAACCTTGAAACCTAAGACTTAACATAAGACCCTTTTAAAACAACATGAGCAACTCATTTAAAGGATATTTGGACTAATTGGAAAAATAAGCTAACTATTTCAATTGATTTTTTTGTGTTGTTTTATCACACTTTATGGTTGCATAATCCTTTATTAGATCCTCCATCCATCACTACATCGTAGATTCTATGCAATAGCTACTCTATAATAATTTTAAACAATAGTCAAATAATTTGCATATCAATAAAACTCAAAATGATATGTAATAATACACACTATTTATCAAAACCATCTAACATACAAAGATATCAAGACATAGTTCCTTATGTGATATTTAGTTATAACTTACTCCTACATTGTGATATAGTGATTTAAAGTCAAGATGTTTAATCAAGATTAACAATAATTAATCACTTAATGAGATCTCCACATCCACCAAAATAATTATCAATAATACAATGCACAATAAAAAAATGTAACCTGTTTTGATTAGGGTATAATATTACCATGCGTAAAATTTATGAGGCAATAATTATATGATAAAAAATTAGTAATGATTAATTAAAAAATTACCAAAAGGATAAAATTTGTAACCCCTCAACATTATCAATAATAACTTAACATATTGATCTCAAGTCTACATAAAATACAAGCACATAATGATTGAAATCTTATAAGAAATTATTTTAGACATTCACACTAAAATGGTACAATTGACTACTTCATTTTTATATGAAATAAATCAACACTTAAAACATTGTGACATGTTATGGCCTTATAAACAAATGATGATCTATGAATCATTCTTTATTCATATTTCTACAATTAATTTTTGAGTCATTGTTCCACATTCATGATTTATCTCATAATGATTGAGATTGATAGGTCTTTGTTTGAAGGTAAATATAAGTATTAATGTGTGATAAAATAGTAGCCAACAATAACATTAATATAAATAAGACTTATGCACATATCTTGATTTTACCCATGTTGGCATGGTTATAATTACAATAATTTAAACATAAGAATTTAATAATAGATCACATACAAAATGCATCATAGTATTTTTTTGAGATCAAATAGAACAAAAGTTTCTTTAAAAATCTTCTAAATCATAATTAAAATGACAAAGGATTGAAATAAATACCCTAATATTTTTTCATATTTGAGTTTTAGATTCTAACCACCCATACTAATTTTTTTTAATAATTTTATATAAATATGTATAAGGAATTATTATAATAAAAGAGGGTTTTGGGGCCGGTGTTGGCATAGTGTGTTGGTTTAAAGGTGGTGTTGTAGTTCTTGCCACCAAGGTTCAAACCCCATTGGGGTGTTATTGTTGAGTGGTTATATTGGGGATGAGGTCCATCATTTGTGACATCACCAATTCATAGCTCCAGGTCAAAAGCATTTACCCTTTTTAAAAAAGGGTTTTTGGAAAAAATAATAGAATGCTTGAATCAAGGAGAGCTCTGAGGTGTATGGGGGAGACAAACAGTTGTCCTCCATTATTGGCCTTGTTGCAACTCACCCTCTTAGATTTGAATCCAATTAGTGTTCTTCATCACTCCTATATTATTTGTCATCTTTTTTCTCTTTATAGGGTGGTTTTTTTGGGTATTTTACTTTAGGTTTTAGTTTGGTTGTCTTGTCTTTCTTAAACATTTTTTAATTGATTTTATGGGTTTTCTTCCAATAGTCAATTGCCTAGGTCATCCTGGGAGTTATTGTGAGGGCATGGGGAGTAATAGAGGAGGAAGGGGTATAATTAATGGATAAGGATGGTGTTAGTGGCATTAGAAGTGATGAGCAAGTTAATAAGTCATACACAAATGATATGTTCAACAATGAATAGGAAGAGGTATCATTGGAGGCGAGATTTGAAGTGTAGGTGAGCAACAATGGAGTCATCGAGGGAGGTGTACAAATCAAAGAATTTTTGTCTCTTCCTCCCCTGAAAACCCTCATTTTTGAGCCAAATGAAGACATTATTGTTGCAGTTGCCAAGGAACAAGAGATTATTTTTTTTGGAAAAAGAAATTAAAAAAGATAAAAATAAATAAAAGGAAACAAGTAAGCAGAGAAAATCAGGACTAAAAAAATAGAAAGAAGTGAAAGGAAGAAAGAATTACTAAAAATGCTTTGATATGCTCTATAAGAATCCAAAGGTAATAAAATTATCTCCTAATAATGATTAATATAAGTGCATTAGTTGGATTATTAGGGGTTTGGAATCCCCTAATAAAAGGTATATAATTTGGAGGTTTTTAAATGATTAACTCTCTAGACATATTATTTCTTCACCTAATTTTACATTAATGTTGATGTGGATAGGTTGCTCCCTTCTTTAGCCACCTTATCCTCTAAACTAGGCAAATGGATGCAAGAGATTATTTATGAGGATTTCTTGATGTGTCATAAATGCCACAAGTCTAGTCATGCTTGTAAATGGTTAAAGAATATTATACAAAATTTATGAAAGAAAAAGCTCAAATGGAGCCTCTCTACCTCAAGTTATGGATGCAATGCCCCTAGATGTATCGATTTGATGGTGTGTCCTTTCAATAGGACTAACTTTGAGAAAATTAATTGTATCTAAGAGTGAGTCTCAACCTAATGTGTGTTGTTTGGAGGAGGCTTATAAGGAGAGAAAAATTATGAAGAAGGGCTTGAGTGGGGAGACCCATGATTTTAATGTCATCGACCCTATGCTTGAGCCTCAATGTTCACCCACATTGCTATCTACCAATAAGGTAAATTGGAAGTTGGATTTAGTTCAAAGGTAGAATAAGAGCCCCATGATCTCTTTGGACTCGAGATTGTTTCTTGGAAATGAGTAGTACCATAATGGAGGTTGGCTCTCTCGAGACCAAGGATTGGGCTACTAGTAGAATTTAGAACTCCTTGAAATGTTGTGGCTTCCAATTGCCTTAAGTTTGTATCTTATCCCTACAAGTGTTATTTGTTCACCACTGATTTTCAACCATTGTGTTGATTGTTCCATATCGTTGCTTGGTCTTCCCTAATGTATTTTTTTCTCTTTGTAAAAGAGTGGACCCCTTTCAAAACCCAACTTTTATCCTTAATTAAGAAATTTTTTAATTCAACATATATCTTTTAAGATAGTCTTTTATACTAATAATTTCAAAAAAAAATATCAACATTTCGATGATTTTAAAAAGTATATAAATATAACCTTATTGATGGTTTAACATAACCATATAACATATATTATCAAATGAATTTTTTTTTTGCTACATAAGAGTATTTATATTAATATTCAAAAAGATTACATGTTTTGTGTTCAAACGAGAGCTTACCAATGCTCTCATTCCCACTAATCCAAAAGGGGGCCAATTTACAAAATGGGAACTTCTCTGGCTATCCTACATAAACCTTCTTACAAAATCGCCTCACTAATTCAGAGGCCAACACAAAGTGATTAAGCCAAAATTGAAAACTTGGGCTTACCCAACACCATTCTCTTGCATATATATAATAAAATCACCAACCTAGGAAAAATCTTGGACTGGTACCATGTGTAACCATTTCTTTGGAAATCTTACTCCCTCCAATACCCTTGTCCATTGGGGCAACATATCGTCTCCTTTGAAATCCAACAAGAAAGTGTATATCCTAACCATAACACCTGAAGCATTAAGCAGGGCCAAATCTCATGGCCACAAAATTCCAACATCCAATTGAGCAATACCCATTACCTCCTTGAGACCCCCCAACAGCTCTAGTCTCAACAACTTCGTTGTTATCTGTACAACTTCATTTTTTGGTAATTGGAGATCCAACAAGCTTGCAACAAACCAAGAAGTTATGTCCATGTCCACTTGATATCTTTCATCCGACATTAAGAATACATGCCCCAGAATCAGCTTCACCACACCAAGTGGCAGGAAGTCACTCTCTAGTAGTATCCTGCTCAGTCTAAGCTCTAAGACTTCCCCCAAAAAGGCCATTTGTCAACAAGAGTTGACCAACCTTATAGGGGTATCAATTTCTATGTCCAAAAATTCTCCAAACATACTGACTGTTTGGCCATCGAGTTCTCCTTTAAAGATTAGTTCGCTCATTTCGAAGTTTGTTCATTACAAACTTGCCAAGATTGCAATCTTGTTTGTGTAGCACTTTCAAACTATAAAATCCTCCCTTAGACTTCTCACATGAATATGATCCTAGCTTAATAAATGTATCACTATAACAACCCTTGGCATGAGGTTCTTACTGCCCTGTAGCCCCTTGACTACCAAATTTTGGGATTTTGAGACCAAACCACCCAAGTCTCAACTTCACATCCCATTCCGTGAATTCCAATTTTTAAGGATTCATTCTTGCAACTCTATTATTCACAATCTCAGCTATGGTTGCCTCCACAAGGTTTTTAAAGGATGGAGTAGTCATTTCCTTGCCATGGAATATTCTCATGTTCCACTCTTTCCATATCTCCCAAATCAGAATGGATGGGCTAATTAGCCATATACTCGAATACATTGGTTTCCTTTTTAACAAGGGCCAAGATTTGAAAAGGGACAAAATGTCATTTAGAAGAGCTCCTACCCAACCTAATTTCGCACATAGCCACTTCCAACACTCTTGAGTGAAGGGACTATTGAAGTTGGGAAAATCAACTCCACGACTCCCTAGGATAACCTGTTGTAGACACCTAAATTTAATCACTCCCATATGATTAAATTTACTCCCTTTTCCTCTATCATATTAAATATTAATTTACTAAATTAATATTACACCTCTTTTCTCATATATATAAAGTATTTAATTTAATAATTAAATGCTTTATTTTTCACCTTCTTCCTCTCTAAATTAAATAAATACACTAATTTATTTAATTTAGTCATTTTTACCCTTTTGATTTTAAATCAATTTAAAATTCTTCATTTTCTCTCTCCTTGTCACATCCTCCATAATCTTGCCCTAATCTGAATTAATTTAATTAATTCATGATTATGATAATCAAAGATTAATGTCACATCCTCTTACATTTTCCACTTGCCTCTAATCTTCCATTAATTAGTCTAATCCAATATTTGCACAACCTTAACCAAGGTCATTAGCCAGATTTAGCACCACTTTTTAGCCAACCTTTGCATTTACCTTCTTTTAGCATTGACCCCCTTTCCCATGTGAATTTTTAATTCACATTTATGTATCCTAGATTCTCCTCTTTTATATGTGAATTTTTAATTCACATTCTATCCTTCCAAGGCTTCTAGAACCTTGGACTTGTCACAATCTCCACATGTGACCAAGTCCCACCTTTTTGGAGCCCACCTTTTATCTTTTAGACTCTCCTAAGAATGTGAATTTTTAATTCACATTTATGTTTTCAACCACCTTTCCTTTTCCCATGTAGATTTTTGAGGAATTCCAAAATTCCTCAAATGTCCCTTTCACTCCCACTTGGGGACAAGGAATCCCTTTTTGAGGAAATCTTCTCACTCTCCAAGGTGCTTGTCCTTCCTCTAGCTCATGTACCTTTTTGACACCTCACTTACACCTCATCTCCCCTTAGCCACTTCACCATCCACATGTCAAGATGTGAGGGCTTGTGGGTTCTCAACCCACCATAGCCCTTCATCTTGGCCTTGTTGGATGCATCTTGACCATTGAATTCTCTAGAGAATTCAAATTCTCTTATAAATACCCCCTCTTCAAGGGCATTTTCAACACTTAGCCATTTGATAACTACATGCTGCCAATTTGCATTCTCACTCATTCACTATCATCTAGCTATCCATTCTAATAATTTTGCATAAGTCAATCTTGCATTTAGTCACTTAAGAAATCATCTAGGGAGCACACAAAATCATCCCAAGCAAGGGCCAATCAAGGAGTCGTCAACAACAAGGAAGGTGAAATCATTTGCATCTTGTTTTATCCATTTTCTTTCTTGTTTTATCACTCTTTAGGCTAATCTTGAAGTGTCCTTAGTCTTTTATCACTTGCATTTTTAAGTTATTTTGCGCATTAGAGTAGGGTAAAACATTAAGGTACACATTTCTGGCACGCCCAGTGGGACCCACAAATAGGTTCTTGCATTTAACCTTCTTTTTTGCTAAGAATTTTGTAGGAAAAGGCTACAGAAAGGCGGCAGCGCCCTCTGTTTTACCGCAGAAAGGCGGCAGCACCCTCTGCTTTACCGCAGAAAGGCGGCAGCGCCCTCTGCTTTATCACAGAAAGGTGGCAGCGCCCTCTGCTTTACCGCAGAAAGGCAACAGTGCCCTCTGCTTTACCGCAAAAAGGTGGCAGCGCCCTCTTGTCCACTGCAGAAAGGCGGCAGCGCCCTATGTCTGTCAATTTCATGTACTTCTAATAGTTTGTTGTAGTTAGGTGTGTACTTAGAAGGTTTTTCTAACACTTTCTTGTAGTGGGGCGTACAACTTTCCCTTTTAAAAAGTTTCCTGCAGAGGGGTGGATACGCCCTTTTATTTTGAAAGGCTATTTTCCTCTAACCTTTTGTTGCAGAAAGGCAGCAGCGCCCTCTGCTTTACTGCAAAAAGGCGGCAGCGCCCTCTGCTTTACCGCAAAAAGGTGGAAGCGCCCCTGTTTTGCTACAGAAAGGCGGAAACGCCCCAAAACAACACAGTTTGGAAGGTAAAACAGTCATTTTGGCTTCGTTTTTGCTCTCGTTTTTTGCATTTTCAAGTAGTAACCCTCTAACATTGTTTTGGCAAGAATATTGGTATTTTTTGCTAATGTTTTGCAGCATATTAGGGTGTAATTAACCAAGAACGAAGAAAGAGACACCTAACATTTGTTTGCAGGGCCATCTATTTGATCAGACTTTCAAAAATTATCCTTGTTGTTTTGGAACATAGTCTAATTAGGTGGAGTAAACTTCATTGCTTGCTGTGATTGTTTATTTTTTTGTTACCCAAGGGGGCATTAATTTGTTTTCACTTTCCCCTTGCACTTTGTGTGAGCCTGGGGAGTAGTTGGAAGTAGTTAGTGTCTTCTTTTTAGTGGGACCTGTTTGGGGATTTCATCACCCCAAGGGACGATTCCAACCACGTATACCGGCGGGGTATATAAAGGGGGGAGAAAGAAAGTTGTACCCCAATCCAGTCACGTCGTAATTGGTGGAGCATCGAAGCTAGGGTGATACCTAGATAGACGTGAAGAGTTGGTCTGAGCCTTTCAGTATCTCGCTGGGGTTCCCGACTCACGCTTGTGACAGGCTGGTGTTCACGGTTGTGCCTCACATACCGAGAGTATATCGAGGACTCCCTAGAAGCCTTGTGCATCCTAGATTAAGACCTTGCCTGGCTATACCCTTAAACAGTAATCATAGGATTGTGCTTGTTTGAAGTGTCTTCTTGTGAAAAACCTGTGAAATCTTTGACACTTTGGCCTTACTTTATCATTTTGTGTCCTTTCCATAGCCATTGCCATCAAAACCAAACTTTGTCTTACTGTAGAAAGGTGGAAGCTCCCCTGATTATGCTACAGAAAGGTGGCAGCGCCCCTGATCTTGCTGCAGAAAGGTGGCAGCGCCCCTATTTTGTTACAGAAAGGTGGAAGCGCCCTTGTTTTACTGCAGAAAGCTGTCAACGCCCCTGATTTTTGCTGCAGAGGGGCGGATTTGCCCTCCTGAACACCCGAAATCATCCCATTTGGATTCGTTTAGCCTCTAAACCATCATTTAATCGTTCCCAACCATTACCTCATCATCCTAAGCTTCCATTTTGTCACTCTAAGCCTCCCGAAACCTCTATTTGATCCGTTTAAACCTCCATCTTATCATTCAAACCTTTGTTTAACCATTATAAATCCCCACTCATTCTCCACAATCATCTTCAATCTGCCCGTTCATTCTAATTTCCTCATGTTCCATTCAAAGGTCCATACCATCACCTAGCGAACATCATAATTTTATCGCCAAACACCACTCATAACCAAACCGCCTTAAACTTGTATTACAAAGTGGTTACCCAAATTGACCATAGCACTTGAAGTTGATTATTAGTCTTTAACTTCGACCCCAATCAATTCGCTTCCATCTTGAGGTGAATTCGGTGTTGTAAGTTATCATCCTCGGCCCAATCAATCCATTCCTATCTTAAGGTGGATTCAGTGCCGTAATCATCCTCTTAATCAATCAAAGCTCTAGGGTCACTAAGGGTAACTTCCTGTGATCAAGCTTAAGGTCTCTCTCTCACATCTTTCATCACCTAATCATAACCATCCAATAGTCCAAATCAATCAAAACCAATCATTTGATCAAATTGTCCAGTCAATCAAATCACATCCGTTCAACCAATTTTATCTTATTGAGCTTAATAATCCAATCCAAGTCAATCAAAATCCAATCTTGCCAAATCCAAATTTGATCCCATCAAAATCCGATCCAATCCAATATATCCAAACAAAATCTGATCCAAATCCAAACCCCATCCAAATCGGATCTCGTCCAATCACAATCAAATCATTCATATTTTCATAATCCACTCGTAGCACATTTGCATGCCCGTTCAGACCCAATCACAGGCAAAGAAAATGGCCGACCAACAAGCCCAGAATGCCCAATCAAACAACCCTCAAGATCCCAACAATATAATGAACATCTTATTAGATCCTAACAAGGGTACTAACATCCCTCACGATCCTCATAATGGCACTTCATCGCACTCCAACACCAAAAATCAGAACAACTCACCACCCGGTGAAGAGAGTATGGCCAGTCAACCTGAACTCACACTTGAGGAACATTTTAGTAATCCCGCCAATGTGCAAATGACTGACCGCCTGCTCGAAAAGCATGGGGAAGAAATTTTAGCCCACCTAATTGAGAAAGGTGTCAAACCCCCCCTCCCCCCCCCCGAGTGTTGACTTGTCCAAATATAGGGGTGCCCCATCTAACATACTCCAAGGTTCACAAAATCCACCTGAAGGTCCATACTTCCCCAATGTTCCTCCAGTTGAGGGTTGGCATCAACCGAAATTTGGCAATGATGTTCTTTATCAGGTTAACTATCCCCCACATGCTTCGACCTCAGCTATGGGAGGTCCTCAAGTGTCTGATCCCAACAATCCTTTTCCCTATGGTATGCCACAAAATGTTCCACAACCTCCGCCATTAACGTTAACAACACCCCCTTCTCTGAATCAATCTCCAGTCAACATTGGGGGCACCTCCTTTACCACATCACTTCCACCTCCTGGGACCACAAATCTACCATCTCAACAGCTTCACCAATCCAACATTCCGCCTCAATTACCTCCACAAGGCACACCCCAGCTGAACGTTTCGGGTGGTACCCAACAACCCCCTTTACAAAACGCTTCTACGCTACCTCCGCCATCTCATCCGCAACAACCTATACATAATACTTTGGCCTCTTCACAACAACCACCCTACCAATCACAAGGCAATCCGTCTCGACCTATTGCTCAGACCATATCCCCCTTTCTCGCATCCATTTTGCGTCCTCAGGCTCAACCACAACACAATATCCCATCTCGACCCATACAACATTTGACATCACAACAACAACCTCCCCAACACTACTACTATCACAATCAACAACAATTTCACCAACAACCGCTTTATGTGACCTCCCAACAATCACAACAATACCCTCAACACCAACAAACCAACATGCAACGTCCCATCCAAGTTCCTCAACAACCTACCCCACACTTTTATCAAACAAATCCGTACTATACCCCACAACAACCCTTGTATCAAAAAAATCCTTCGTCTTACCAGCAAGCCATATCATCATCAAATCATCCAAAATCCGTATTTCAACAATCCGACGTCCTTTCAGCAGGATCCTTTATCATCCTATCATCAATATCCCCCCAACCCACCACCAACTACCTCGGATCTGTTGGAAATCAAAGCTGCACTTAAGGACCTTCAAGCCAGGGCTACCAAACAATCATTCAAATTTGAAGACATATGCCCATATCCATAACATTTCGAGATACCAAAATTTGACAAATACAAGGGAAACAAAGAACCTAAGGCTCACTTGCAGGAGTTTTATTCCCAGTTTCAAGAAGTCATGTACAATGACAACTATCTCTTGCGCTTGTTCCCACGAAGCTTAGCAAGCCACGCCTTAGATTGGTTCATGACTCTCGAAAAAGGGTCCATAAAAACTTTTGCAGACCTATTAGAAAAGTTTGTATCCTACTTCTCTTTCAATTTGGAGAAGGATACAGACACCTTAGATCTCCTCAAAGAGAAACAACGTGAGGGGGAAACCTTTACCAGCTACCTACAACGATGGTGTGCATTAGCAAGTCGAATGAAGACCCCTCTGAAAGAAAAAGACATGGTCACTCTTTTCGTGGAAAACTCTCATCCTAACATGGCCCATAATTTTAGGTTACATTGTGTCACCACCTTTGTGGAGATAGTAGAAAATGGACCCATCCTGGAACGTGCCCTTATTGCCAAAGGACACATCAAAATACACAGTCATGATAAAGAGAGGTCATTTGCCGATAAACCATGATTTTGGAACAAGAACAAGAATGCGGTGAATGACGGTGTGACAGACACTAAACATGTCCAACTGGCCAATGCATCCCAAAACCAACAACCGTCTGTACCCAACACCATATCTGTACCACAGGGGGCACCTCGTCCTCCACAACAGTCAAACCAAAACAATCAGGGGAACACCAAACGTCAATACGCCCAATTGGGTGAACCTCTGAGTGTTGTTTTTAATAAGTTGTTACAAATCAATTACCCCATCACATACCCTGTCACCAAGCCATTTGACGAGTCCAAACCCAAGCCCGCATGGTTTAGAGAAAATGAGTATTGTGAGTTCCATAAAATCAAAGGACACTCTTTAAACAAGTGTCAGGGTCTGAAAAACTATGTCCAAGATCTCATTGATCGAGGTGATATCAAGGTTGACCCCAGTCAAGCTTCGTCGTCCAATGCTCAATTGCAAATATACTAGAACGCCTTTCCAAACCATAATCAAGGCCCAAGCACATCTAGCAATAATCCCCAAGGAAACAACACAAATAATGTAAGCTACAAGAATGTGCCCTTTAATTACAAAGGTGTTATTCATTACATTGAGTAGGTGGAACCCCGTGTATCCATGATACATGTTAAAGCCAAAGACCCTCAATGTGTTGTTACTACACGACAAGCCCGCATCACTATCCCTGCAGCCTCTGCACCTGCCCAATCAAATCCTGTAAGCTCTCAGTACAACATCCTTGATCACTTAAGAAAGACCCCTGCTCATATATCCATTTTGGATTTGCTTAAGTCTTCCCCGATACATCAAAAAATCTTCAATAGAGCCCTGCAGGAAACCCATGTGCCAAATGACATCGACCCCACGCAATTCCAAGCTTTGGTGGGACACTTGGCTTTGTCTCATCACCTGCACTTCAGCCAAAATGATATGCCAAACATCGATGTCAATCATAATCGCCCCTTACACATCGAAGTCGTGGTTGCTCGCCATAAAATAAAAAGGGTCTTGGTAGATAATGGCTCTGCCCTCAATTTATGTACTTTGAAATTCATAAAATAGGTGGGGTATACTCAAGTGGACCTAAGCAACCAGATCATTACAATCAAAGCCTATGATAATGCAGAAAGAAATTCAGAAGGAATTATCAGTCTTCCTATCCAAGTGGGACCTGTGCTTCACTATACTACATGTCATGTCCTTGATCTGGACTTACCGTATAATCTCCTCCTTGGCCTCCCATGGCTCCATGCTATGCAAGCTGTCCCCTCCACGTACCATCAATGCCTGAAATTCCCCATCAACGGACAAGAAGTCACCATCTATGCCAACCCCCAACCATTTGAATATTTCCGCGCTTTAGAAGCGTCTTTTCCCCATTTACATTATTGTCCTGGGGTTGAAATGGGGGCATCCCACTCATCATTCACTAATCCACCATCCACCATGATAATCACTCCATCCTCTACCACTGATCCTTAGTCACCAAAGTCCAGATCATCGACAAAGGGTGTGGCGAATATGAAATGCATATGGCTCTCAATGTAGCCACCATGCCACCGTCACCACACGAGTACGGTCAACCTTCGCATGCTACACAAAAGGAAGACAAGACTATCACCTTTAGTGGTAAAAACATCCCTACTACCACTTTCAGATCTCCGAGTGTCAAGACAGATGCACCAGAAGAGGACATAATCCAATGGGTCTACCGAGAAGAGCCCGAACCAGAAACTCCTCTAAAGAAATACTTTCAGGAAAAGTACCCCTGGCCGACAAAGTTCATGGAAAAACATAACTATCAAGGTAGAGGCCTAAGCAAAGAGGAACAAGGGCGGTTGCAATCCATTGATACACCAAAGTTGCCAAGAAACACAGGCATTGGGTATGACAAGAAACTGAAAAGCCTCACAACATCATCTAATACTTCCAATAGTATCACCGTGGACGATGGCTCATTGGCAGACATACCCGAGGAGGAATCCATCATACATGCGTACGATGACGTCGATCACACCGACCTATCATCCATGTTCGAATGCCTATCCGTATGCACCATTAGCCTATCCCTTTGTCACCCTGACCTTATTGATTGGGACCTACATAATACCACACCTGTCAATATGTCTGCGGACACATATGTCAACCTTATGGGATTGGGGGAGGATGAACACTCCAGTTGCAAAAATAAGAAGAAGAAAAGTAAAAGGCGGTCATCTAGTGAAAACCTCCCTGAGGCACTTCCTGACCTTGAAAAAGTAAAAATAAAGGAGGCATCTGATGGCGAAAACCTAGAAGAGGCGCTGGAAGATGGAGATGTTCATCTTCCCCTTATGGGAACTCAGCTATCTGCCTGATCATCTATTTTGATTGAAGAGATGCAAGAAGTTAATTTGGGAACTACTGACAGTCCTAAGATCACCTATGTAGCTAAGTCACTCTCAGAGCAAGAGTATCTGGTCTTTGTGCAGCTACTCTAAGAGGGAATCGTTAACTTTGCTTGGTCATACTCAGACATGCCAGGCTTAGACCCTGCCTTAGTGGTTCATCACTTAGACATTCGCCCAGACGCCAAGCCTGTCAAACAAAAACTCTGCAAGATGCATCCACAAGTCGCATTGTTAGTCAAGAAGGAATTGGAGAAGTTACTGGACGCGGGTTTTATCAGACCGATTGACTATTCTGAGTGGATCTCCAATATAGTCCTAGTTGCCAAACCAAACAGAGACATTCGAGTCTGCACGGACTTCAAGGATCTTAACAAAGCTTGCCCAAAAGATGATTTCCCTCTTCCTAACATTGACATGTTGGTCGACCTAACAGCAAGACATGAGATGTTATCCCTTATGGATGGCTTCTCTGGTTATAACCAGATTCGAATCACACCTAAAGACCAACACAAGACCGCCTTCACAACTCCATGGGGCACTTTCTGTTACAATGTTATGCCCTTTGGTCTCAAAAATGCGGGGGCAACGTATCAGAGGGCAATGACAGTCATCTTTCATGACCTCATACATATCATCATGGAGGATTATGTTGATGACCTATTAGGGAAATCCAAAACACGAGCAGAACATCCTGCCATCCTGAAAAAGATATTTGAGTGGTTAGAGCATTATAAGTTGCGGCTAAATCCAAAAAAGTGTGTCTTTGGGGTTATGTCAGGAAAGTTGTTGGGTTTCATAGTCTCCCGAAGAGGTATAGAAGTTGATCCTGCCAAGGTAAAGGCTATTCTGGATATGCCACCTCCACACAATCTAAAGCAGTTAAGAAGCCTCCAGGGGAAGATGCAGTCCTTCCGTCAGTTCATAGCCCAGCTAGCAAATAAATGTCCGCCATTCACCCATCTTTTGAAGAAAGACTCCACCTTCCGATGGACCCCGCAGTGTCAAATGGGTTTCGATAAAATTAAGGAATACTTAGCTCATCCACTGATTTTGATGCCGCCTATCCCAAGAAAACCCCTCCTGCTTTATATCTCTGCTACTTAAGTTGCACTGGGGGCATTATTGGCACAACATAATGAGTCATTCAAAGAGAGGGAAATCTACTACATTAGTCGAACACTAGTTGGCTATGAGTTGAATTACTCCCCCATGGAGAAAGTTTGCCTTGCGCTAGTTTTCAGCTCACAAAAACTCTGTCATTACATGCTCAGTCATCCAGTCAAGTTAATCACTAAAATTGATCCCCTGAAGTATCTGTTATCCAGAACCACTTTGACTGGCCGCATGGCCAAATGGGTCATGCTTCTAAGCAAATTTGACATAGATTATGTAGAGTGAAAAGCCATAAAAGGATAGGTTATTGCAGATCAATTGGTTGAAGCACCATTAGTAGATGCTTACCCCCTAGACACTAAATTTCCAGATGAAGAAATCTATACAGTGACAAAAGCACCAGCTTGGACATTATATTTTGATGGCTCATACACTCATAGCGGATCTAGGGCAGGAATTCTATTAGTCACTCCTCAAGGTGACTACATCCCAAAATCATTCAAGATAGCATTTCCATGTACCAACAATATGGCAGAATACGAAGCTCTCCTCACCGGCCTCAAAATTGAAAAACAGCGGCACATAACCCATTTGAAAGTCTTTGGTGATTCTTTGCTGGTTATTAGACAAGTTAATGATGAATTCCTCACGAAAGATGATAAACTGTTACCCTATAAACGTATGGTGGATTATTTCAAGAAATATTTCACCTTCATACAGTTTGACCAAATCCCTCGGGTACAGAATAAAGTGGCAGATGCAATGGCCACTATTGGTTCCTTGATTGATATGCCTAAGGACCGAACAGAGTGTGAGTTTCTTATTGAACAGCTTTTAATCCCTGCATATGATGTTCCTGAGATTGATATGGTGTGCGATATTGTAGGTCCCACCATCCTGTGGTACCAAGACATATACACTTATCTCCATGATAATATCATACCCCCAGAACTTACACGCAACCAACGTAAATCCTTTATCCATCGTTCTTCTTGATACATCATTGTAGGTGATACGCTTTATCGTCGCGGGTATGATGGAATCCTCCTTAGATGTCTGAATGAGACTGAGGCCAGCGCGGCACTAACGGAAGTACATGGTGGTATTTGTGGAGCTCACTCAAATGGTATGGCTCTAGCCAAAAGGATCCTACGGGCTGGATATTACTGGCCTACATTGGAACATGACGCTTGCGAATTCGTAAAGAAGTGTCTTCCATGCCAACAACATGCAGATTTGATTCATGCCCCAGCACAAGATCTTCAGCCCCTCCTAGCACCATGGGCCTTTTCTCAATGGGGTTTTGACTTGATTGGCAAGATTTACCCACCATCGTCCGATGGCCATACATTCATCATTACTGCGACTGAGTACTTCACCAAGTGGGTGGAAGCGATGCCCCTTTCACAGACCACCAATACTCAGATTTCCAAATTCATCCTCTACCATATTCTCTGCAGATATGGTATCCCATCCACCATCCTTTCTGATAACAGAAAACCTTTTAAAAACCAAGCCATGAAACACCTCTGTGACACCTTCCATATCCAACATCGTTGGTCAACGTCTTATTACCCCCAGGGTAATGGTCAAGCAGAAGCAACCAACAAGACCCTCATCCGCATCCTCAAAAAGATTGTCAATAACACTAGATGAGATTGGCACCTTCATATTCATCCTACCCTTTGGGCATACCATACATCCATCCGCACCCCAACAGGCGCCACCCCTACTCTTTAGTATACGATGTTGAAGTCGTATTGCCAATTGAAGTTGAGCTTCCATCATTGAGAATTTCTCTACAGAACCTTATCAGCGAAGAAGATGCTCGTGTTGCACGGCTTGCACAGCTAGAATTACTAGACGAACGAAGAATAAAAGCCTATGATCACCTACAAGCATACCAGAATCGTTTCAAACGTCATTACAATAAAAAGGTCTATCCTAGACAATTCCAGGTTGGTGAGCTTGTTTTTAAGGAAAACCAGCGCACTCAGCAAGACCGAGACAAGAAGGGAAAATTTGAGGCAAACTGGTTAGGGCCTTATATCATAACCGCCAAATATGGATCTGGGGCCTACAGGTTGACTACTCTTGAAGGAGATCCCCTTGATGAACCTGTTAATATCCTCCATCTGAAAAGGTTCTACGCCTAAGTCCACTTGGTAACTCCGCTTAAATAAAAAAAAATCAAAAAATAAAAAAATAAAGAAAAAAATCCAAAAAATAGTAAAGAAAAATAAATCCGTCCTATGTTGAAAACCACCTCTTGGTGGTGCCTTGGATAAGTATGGATGGTGAAAACTTGTCAACAGGCACCATCCGTAGAGGGCTTAATCATTATCTACCTGGCATCCTAGTTATTTTATGTTGTCATCCGCACTATCATCCTCGCCCACCTCAACCTAAGCCGCTTGGTATTTATGAATTGAACACTAGACGACCCACCTTACCTATCCCTCATCCTGAGCCTTTTTATATCCCACTTTGAGCTTATTTCTTTCATTCCCTTTGTCGGTCGGTCTGTGTCACCATATAAGATCATCCATTATGTCGGTCTCCACTTAGATCTCATCCTCCCGTGTCGCTTTCATCCTTTGTCGAACTACGTTGCCCCTGCGCTGTCATGTAGGCAAGGCTGATCATTCGATCTTCCCCCAGGGCATTTTTGGATCAACTTGTTTTGTTCCTCCATCACTTCGTCTGCACTAGTTCCTTTTCACTTTTATCCATTGTCTTTTTATCGAGCTACGTTGCCCCTGCGCTTTCACGTAGGCAAGGTTGGTCATTTTATCCTCCCCCGGGGCATTTGTCTGTCACGTTTTGTGTCCATCATCAGTCACCATTTTCTTCTTTCCGCTTTATCCATGGTCTTTTTCCATGAACTACGAGGGCTCTGCGCTTTCACGTAGGCAAGGCTAATCTCTGATCGGCCCCCGAGTCCCTAGGTCTTTAGGTTGTGTCTTGTCTCCCTTGTGTTGTGTCATCAAGCTATGCCTTTATCTAGCTGGTCTTTAACAAACAAGACCCACTTGTACCAACAAATCTAATCAATTTTGAATATCCTATATCATATCGATCTTTTCGCTTAGTATCCATCATAGGTCTCAACAGGATATATCCTAACAGACCTCATCAATTCCATCTGTCCCCTTGATCCTATGGCAAAGGATATTTGAAATTGATTGCAATTTTTTGAGGCTTTTAGTTCTTGTTTATCATTTGAGCTCCCTATAATCACTTGTCAAGGCCGCCATAATCTATCATATTATGGCGTGTTTTGATTGGTCCACATAGGGGCATATCTTGATCTTTTCTTTTGTTGTGTTTTTTTTGTTGTCTCACGTAGTACCCACCAAGGTCCTTGGGGTCTTGTGTTACGTTGGGGCATCCTTTTTGTGCTTGTGGTTATCTCAATACTTGGCCCGACCAAAGTTTTTGTGACTTTGGGGTGTTGGGATAGCCTTCTTGTCTGGTGTGTTTGTTTCATGCATTAGACAATAATCTGCCTCGGTCCTCCATACCTTGGTGTATCGTGTCTTATGCTATAGCAAAAATCAGTGCTCCAAAGATGGCAAATTGAATTAGGATTGCATTTTCATAATCATTGCATTACACTCACCCTATAGTTTTGGTTGTGCAAACGCTTTACCCCATTCTTTTTCATTCTTCTCAGAATATTGATACTTTTTTACAGATGCCAAATAACACCCATCCTCACAATCACCACATACCCATCTCCCATTATCATGTCAGTTCTTATTGGCACTTATGACCGTGTGTTATTTCCTCTAAAATTACAAAGGCACTATTACATATATCCATCGTCACCTGCATTACATGTTAGGTCCATATATCCATTGTCACCTGCATCACCACATGTTAAGTCCATACATACATCACCACCTGCATCACAAAGTGTCAGATGCATAATACATCACATCCTACATATATAAAATGTTCATACAAAATCCATCATACACATATACATACATGACAAACAAGTCAACTAGGCATCCATATATATAAATCATCATAGATCCCACATGTACACATAACATATCACCATGCGCATATTTGCATCAATAAAATTATTCGTATTCCACAAGTACATACATCCAATCATCCACATGAACATCTCATATCATAAACATAAGCATAAATAAACCAACGCATCATAAACAAGTAATACCATATACGCATGCATATAATCACCTATCATAAAAGGAAACATACTACATGGTGTCAATAAGAACTGTCCCATATCAAAATAATATAATGTGTCACATGTCCATCATACATATGTCCATCACATGACAAACTACAAAATCTAGAGATATGAAACATCTCTGATCTCTGTCAATAAATCCTACACACTCCATCCTGCATTTGTCAAAAACTCAATAGCCTGTCACCTCCCGAATGAACTCCCCACATCTGATCTCTGTGGTGAATCAGGTCATGTTCTCTTGCCTGGTGAAACCCCTGGTGAATCACTCTAACCCCAGGTCCATGTCCCCCATGATTGAGATGGCGCTGGCATCTAAGGTGTCTGCCTGGTATAACGAAATGTCCGATGTGCCGTATCAGGAACTGCAGAATAATATGCAGCCATCCAAAACCTTGCCTCTCTCATGCTCTCCTCTCGCTCTGCAACTTGGACCCGAGCGGCATTCCACTCGTGACGATACCTGTCTTGGTCCCTGGTAATAGCTTTCATCTCCTGCTCCCATGCCTCCTGAGCCAACCGGCTCTGTGCCAGCTCTGCCTGTAATCGATCCCTCATCTCCTCTGCAGCCGCTGCCCGTGCCACCACTGCATCCCTCTCTCTCCACAATCTGCATATCTGCTCCTGGCATCCCACCCACACCCTGACCTGTCAAAACACGAGCCATCGCGGCATCCCTCTCTACTTGTAGGGTTCAGATCCGCATCTCTCGCTACATCTCTCCCTTCACCCATGTGCCATGCCATGCAGCATCTCTATCCTCTGGAGCTCGTGTTCGCAGCCTTTGCTGGTCTCTTCTCTCCGGAGCGCTACTCTCGCTATCAGCTTCTATCTCTTCAGGTGGATCAGAGTATCCGTCATGACCGCTTTCTTTCACACTAATGCGCTACATGTGCCAGATCCTCTCTACTGACACTGCGACTCATACTTATGCAGGCCCTTCTAGTTCGTGATAATCTGTGGCTCGCCATCGCTACAACTCCCTCCCCTCTCCTCGTGATCAGCCTCTATATTCTAACTCAGCTTCGCCAAGTGCAATGTACTTATCCCTGGTTCATCCCAGCCTCGCTGGAGATTCCCACCGCCGACCAGTACATCTCCCGGCCCCCAATCACCGCCTGCCCTCCCATCCGCCTCGCCTATAAAACTACACAACTCATACATGCACCGGTCAAGGTCCCATGTCATACTAGTCAACTCACCCTGTATCCTCTGCACCTCTGACTGTGCCTTGTCTCTCTCCTCCACCGCTCCCCCTAGCTTGAAAACCATGGCCTCATAATCTCTCAATGACTCTCGCTCTACTCTGGCTAGCTCGGCCTCAAGAGCCCTCACTCTCCGCTCCGCCATCTGTATTCTCGCCTTTGCTCCTCTCGCCTACACAATGGGATCTTCTGGTACATAAGGAACTAAAGCTAGTGACTCTGCTGCCGCAACATCCTCCTCTGCCGCATCCCTGTCCACATCCATCGCATCCTCCTCCCCAACCACATGCTCTGTCTCATCCTCCCCATGTATTGGCTCCTCCCTACCCCCTGCTCCTGTCGCTCCTCACGGTCCTCCACGATCTGACGAACCCGGAATCGTCCCGCCTCTCCCTGTCTCTCAACCACGAATTGACGTCGTGGTGACCTCCTCTCCTCCCCTAGTGCTACTCTAACATCCTCATCCTCTCCGCTCTTCGGCTCCTGACAAGCCTTGTGATTCTCTGCAGTCGGCCGAACTCGCAACTGCCGTGGCTGCCCATGTCGTCCTACCACAAACTGTTTCCTCCCTTCCTCTGCAGCATCCCTCGCACCTACCATCTCCACATCCTCTATATCATCCACATCCATCACCTCTTCCACCCTCTGCCCCCCTGAGCTCTCTGCTGCTGCTCTCTCTCCCGTTGGCGACCCTCTCTTCGGCCTCGTCTCTGATGTCTCCTCCTCCTCCCTGCTCTACCTGCCTGCTCTCTCTCATCCCCCTCGGGCTCCTCCTGTCCCCCCTCATCTACCACTACCACACCCTCTCGTCGCTGCTGCTCCCCTCCTCTCCTCTCCCTCTGTGGTCTCTGCTCATCCTTTGGTCTGGCGCTCGCTACCCTCAAAATAGGCTGAACAGGCGTAATCCTCTCTCATAACCTATTTTGGAACCACCTCTGGTATCGCTCGGTCACCACTGGCACCTGCTCTCCTCCTACTCTCCCTGGATAAGGCGCATGTCCTGCTGCCCTCCATGATGCCCTCGCTGTCGCTGGTGCTATGCGGCCTCCCCATGGTAGCTCTCTACTATACCGCCAAAACAAGATAGGCACCGTCGAAATATCCTGTATCACTCTGAACTGTCTCAGCACTCTGTCTGGTCGATGAGACTCTACTATGCGCGATAGAGTACCAATGATAAAGCACCAGCTCAGAAAATACCCCTCCTGTCTCCTCGTATCCATCCATCCCCTGAACTGACGCGCCCTATATGGCCGCCACTCTATGTCCCTCGGCTGCAGATCATCAAATGCTCTCCTCCACCCCTCCATCTCTCCCTGCCTCTCATAGCACAAAACCCAACCTCTCTCCTCTCCATACTCCCAAGCCACGGGTTCACGATCATCCATTGTCCCCCTCCTCACCACTATCGGCCTCGTCACTGCAATATGCTCTCACGCCCATATCTACAGCAGCGTCATATGTGTCACACTCGATACCCCCCAGTAGCAGATCCCGTGCATATCTCTGTACAGCTGAGTCAATACACATGAACCCCACGAAAACGGCCCTCCTCACCACTCGACAATATCTCAGATCACCTCCATATAGCGTAGGTTACATAAACGTCTGTTTTGATCTAGCAACAGTATCCCACTAATCAGGTCACACAGAAACAACAGTAAGGCTGGCACCCCCACTGAAAAACACCCGTCCAAATCCAACTGCCCCTTCACTAGGGGCAGCGTCCCATGACCAAACAACACTCTCAAAGTCTCATGTAACTCCACCCCTGTGGACACCACTTCACTCACTAACCGGCCAGCAATCGGCAACCTCAAAATGTGTCACACATCCTCCAACGTCACGGTCATCTCTCATGTAGGGAAATGAAACGTGGATGTCTTTGAGCTCCATCTCTCTATCAACGTCGTCAACATCGTCAGATGTGCTCTAACCACTGGAAACTGAACACAGTGACCTCAACCTGCATGGTCCAACGCCGCCTAATCCTTCCCGTTCATCGCTGCTATCGACGCTGCCATCACCTCTGACCATCGCTCATGCGCTCATATCCGCTCGAAACTCTGCACGCACAAACACTTTATCATTATTCAATTTTCTCATATTCATCCTTTCTCTTACATTTTTTACTTTTTTTGCCCTTTCGCCCCTCCCCCCCGTTGGGTTAGTTTCACCCACTGCTGGAGTGGCTCTGCCCCCTGAGCGGGCGGCACTACCCCACCGCAGCAGGGCGGCTCCGCCCCCAACCGGGGGGGCACCGCCCGGCCGCAGCCGGGCGGCACCGCTTCTTTGCTCAAGGCGCGGCTTAACATACCGGGTGGATCGCCCACTGGTGGCAGCACTGCCTCGCCGGGCGTATGGACCGCCTCTACTGGTGGATACTTAGCCGGGCGGAGCGCTCGACTGTGGCGGCCGCGCCCGCCGCACGGGCGGGATTTCACCGAGGCGGCACCGCCTCGCGGCTGTGGCACCTCGCAGAAGGAAGGCCGGCCTGCATGGGCTGGCCACGGGGTGTGGCTATATCTCGCCCCACCTCTTTCCCCCTCCCCCCCTTGATTTTCCGCTACATTTGACCTTTTTTTCTCATCCAATCCCAACCCATTTTTCTAATTTTCCTACTTAACAAAACCCACGTTTTCAAATTTTTAATTTTTATGTAAAAAGTGTGTAAATTAAATAGGAGGGTTTTGTTACTACTCACATGCTGTCCGCCCGCGCCCCCGGTGTATAATGCACGCACCTCGTCCGCCCGGTGCACGATCGCGGTGTCATTGTCCGTCGGCATTGTTTTTCCTCATCCGCTTTCACTCCTCTACTCTCTTCCTCTCAACTGCTACAGTGAAAATGACCAAGGTAATTTTTAAAATTACCTTTTTAACCTCTTCCTCCAAAAAGGTATTTTTTACCTTTTATTTAACTTTTTATTCCTCCAACTAATCCCAAACTTCCCGAGGCTGCCATTTGCAAACCGTGCATCGGATCACCTCCATTCAAAAACCAAAATTTCTTGGTTTTTCGAGCTCTATTCAATGGTGTCCTTCTTTTCTTCCTATCGAGACGTCGCCCGGGGACCCCCTTTTTTCCTCCCCTGACCGCCCTCTCGAGGGGGCATACCCTCTTACCATTCCTCCATTCCTTCAACCTGGTCATTGGGACATCATTAACCTTTTCCACGCTAGGGGCATCACCATCTATCATTTCCTCCCTCATTTGCGTTTTATTTTTCTTCGAAACACTGTTATCCTAACAATATTTCGAAGAGAGGCAAAATATAGACACCTAAATTTAATCACTCCCATATGATTAAATTTACTCCTTTTTCGTCTATCATATTAAATATTAATTTACTAAATTAATATTACACCTCTTTTTTCATATATATAAAGTATTTAATTTAATAATTAAATGCTTTATCTTTCACCTTCTTCCTCTCTAAATTAAATAAATACACTAATTTATTTAATTTAGTCATTTTTACCCTTTTGATTTTAAATCAATTTAAAATTCTTCATTTTCTCTCTCCTTGTCACATCCTCCATAATCTTGCCATAATCTGAATTAATTTAATTAATTCATGATTATGATAATCAAATATTAATGTCACATCCTCCTACATTTTCCAGTTGCCTCTAATCTTCCATTAATTAGTCTAATTCAATATTTGCACAACCTTAACCAAGGTCATTAGCCAGATTTAGCACCACTTTTTAGCCAACCTTTGCATTTACCTTCTTTTAGCAGTGACCCCCTTTCGCATGTGAATTTTTAATTCACATTTATGTATCCTAGATTCTCCTCTTTTATATGTGAATTTTTAATTCACATTCTATCCTTCCAAGGATTCTAAAACCTTGGACTTGTCACAATCTCCACATGTGACCAAGTCCCACCTTTTTGGAGCCCACCTTTTATCTTTTAGACTCTCCTAAGAATGTGAATTTTTAATTCACATTTATGTTTTCAACTACCTTTCATTTTCCCATGTAGATTTTTGAGGAATTCCAAAATTCCTCAAATGTCTCTTTCACTCCCACTTGGGGACAAAGAATCCCTTTTTGAGGAAATCTTCTCACTCCCCAAGGTGCTTGTCCTTCCTCCAACTCATGTACCTTTTTGACACCTCACTTACACCTCATCTCCCCTTAGCCACTTCACCATCCACATGTCAAGATGTGAGGGCTTGTGGGTTCTCAACCATAGCCCTTCATCTTGGCCTTGTTGGATGCATCTTGACCGTTGAATTCTCTAGAGAATTCAAATTCTCCTATAAATACCCCCTCCTCAAGGGCATTTTCAACACTTAGCCATTTGATAACTACATGCTCCCAATTTGCATTCTCACTTATTCACTATCATCTAGCTATCCATTCTAATCATTTTGCATAAGTCAATCTTGCATTTAGTCACTCAAGAAATCATCTAAGGAGCACACAAAATCATCCCAAGCAAGGGCCAATCAAGGAGTCATCAACATCAAGGAAGGTGAAATCATTTGCATCTTGTTTTATCCATTTTCCTTCTTGTTTTATCACTCTTTAGGCTAATCTTGAAGTGTCCTTAGTCTTTTATCACTTGCATTTTTAAGTTATTTTGCGCATTAGAGTAGGGTAAAACATTAAGGTACACACCTGCAATCAAACACTTGTCACAGAAAGAGAGAATAGCAAAGTTGTGAAGGCCAAGAGCTATTGATCCAAAAAAACATGAATCATTGATTAATACATGCATCTTCTAATGATTATACAATAGAGAATCCTTATAAAAGGATAATTAACCTAGAAACCCTAAGTGAGGATAAAAAAAGATCATGACATGTGTCCTCATTTTATGACATGAGACATAAAAAGAACATGACCTGAGTAAGCTTAAGTAATTAGAGGAAAAGGAACCTAATAATTAAATACATAATTAATTAGGAAATAATTTTTACTCTAACACCCCCTTAAATGAAACTTAGGGAGAATCTCAAACCTTTAAAGATGAATACATGATGGGTCTCGACTAACAAGGCCTAGTGAGGTACCCATGTACAAACAAAAGATCTCTCAAAATCGAAGAAAAATGAGAAAAATCTAGTGGAAGAAAACTCCTCTCCAAAAGAGAGAAATACAAGTGAAGGACTAAAGAAGCCTCCAAACAAGAGTGAAGGACGAAGAAGCTTCCAACCAAGAATTGTCCCAAAAGATAAGAACAAAGGATGAACATGAAGAACACCACTAAAGCATGAAGAAGCTGCAAACAATGTCGAAGAATGACTGCTATAGTGTTGAAAGAAGAACCTTCGCTGAAACAAATGATGATCGGGATCAAGAAGACAAGAATCAGTATGAGTGCCCCAAACAACACTACTCAAATAAAATAGCAAACAAAGGAAAAACATCTGGAACTCAAAGATACAGATGGCACAGGTACCAAAAGTCTAAAGAACTAATCAAGTGAAAATGGAAGGTCGCCTCCAAAAACAGGAATGCAAGAGTGTCCATATGGTAAATGCTCCATCTCACCTAAATGCAAGGGTAACTAACCGTTGATGTACGTTGCATCCACCTAATACATAGGAACAAATTCTAGATACATAGCTCACTCCAATGCGAAACCAAGGAAGCATTAGCACCAACAGTAGAAATCCCCCCATAATGTTGAGAAGGGAGAACCATGACAAGTACACTGAAACTAAATGCCAAAATGTAGTGCATGAAGAACCAAGAACATTTGAACATGAAAACATGAAAGCACCAACAAATATAAAGAGTGTGCAAACAAAAGACACACTCACATACAACAAGAATCAATGTGAATTGTTGCTACTGTGAAAGAGACACTTGACAAAGTGGTGATGGAAAAACAAAGGCAAACATCAACCCCCCATGGCACTTTATATCGTAGTGCAAGTACAATAAGACACAAAATTATGTGTAAGATCCCCAAAAAGCATACACCAAAATGTTGAGGCACTTTATTTCAATGCGTTTACATAATAAAAAGTGCTTTCAATGGAAGCCCATAATGTTCAAAAAAGGACTACATGATAAAAATACAATTCTCTAACAGAAAAAGAGGAAATTGGTAGCACCATGACGAAGTATAGGAAAAATCATGCACTTTCAAAAAATGACACCCAAAAAGGAGTTTGGATGTAGAAGATATGGCCCATCAAAGTCTCCAAAAAAAGAACTACACAATAATAGCATTGCAAAAACTGATTTCTAGAAAAACCTAGAAGCCAAAATTGGAAACCACCTACAACACTATGAAGAGTATGAAATTCTACCCCATTTCAAAAAAAATGCACTGGAAAAGACCATTGTATGGCATCTGGAAGATAGGGTGCAAAAATGAAAAGCCCAACGAAGAGGGGCTAAGCAGGGCCAAAAAGGAACTTTGCCAAATTTAGCAAAAACACCTCCAAATGTGGAGGCCTACCAAGTTTAGACCTCTGCTAAAAGGTTCGCCAAGTATAGTACAAGTGGATTTTATTGCAAAAAAATATTATTTGCAAAAATTAGCTATTTTTATTTTAAAGTTAAAAAATGCCAAAAATAAACTACTATATTTTTTTATTAAAATATATATATAAAAAAAAAATTATATTAAAAAAAAAGGACATGGGCAACGAGGGGGAAGAACCACCCCACACCAACCCCTGGCAGGGCTCGAGGGGGGTTGTTGCCCTACCATTAGCAAGGGGCGCTACCCCCCACATGTACCCTCCCCACATGGGGGGGAGGGGTCGAGGGCTTGCCACGACAAGGGAGCAGGTACCCCTCGGGTACCATCCCAAAAAATATATATATATAAAATGTAAAAAGCTAAAAAAAAACCTACTACTACCTTTTGAAAAGGTTTTAATGTTTTTTTTTACTTTTGCAGGAAAAAATTTAATATTTTTTTTCTTGAAAATTTACCTTGATTCATGTATTGGGGAGATCGTACGGCCTCCTTGGCAAAAAAAATTGCCTCAAATCTTCTCAACATGGATTTTGGCAATTTGATAAGCGATCTTAACTTTTTTGGGCCTTTTGAGCGCAATGACAATGTCTGTTTTGGCTCAAAACGCACAAAAAATGCAACTATTCTCCGGATCTAGAAAAAAACAACTGCTTCAAACCCTTGCAGATCTGACCTTAGGAGTCCAAATTAGGCCAAACAAAAGGCAAATTTGACTTTCTTGACAACTTTGAATCCAATGGAAAACTCCATTTTGATCCTAGATGCACCGAATGATAGCTCAAAGCACAAAAACTCTCATAAAGAGGAGAGAGGATTATAGATCTGGAGCTCTAATACCATATTGAAGTTGGAAAAAATTAACTCCACATCTCCCAAGGATCACCTGCAATCAAACACTTGTCATAGAAAGAGAATAGCAAAGCTGGAGGCCAAGAGCTATTGATCAAAAAAAGAATGAATCATTGATTAATGTGCATCTTCTGATGATTATACAATAGAGAATCCTTACTTGATTTGCACATTACACACCACGACAGGTCGTGATAGCCCATTCTGCTAAACATGACCGTAATCAAAATCCTTCACTGGATTGCGGTCCAGGAAAAGGCCCCAACTTTTTGATGGCACATGTTGTCCTAGCATAACTTCCATGGGAGTGAGGTCCTCCCATCTTGCTTCCCCAGCATCAGAAACCATCCTTCATATTGTACCGCTCTGAACTAGCAATAGTCCAAACCAACCTGTCTTTACCCTCCCAAATAATTATGATTTTGTCCTTAAGAATTGATAGCAACTACGTGATTTCCGTAGCTAGAAGATTGAGCCTGCTAAAGTCCTTCCATTTTCATTTGCTAATACCATCAGCACGACTAGTTTTCAAGTAATCTCTCACATTCTTTTCCCAAAGTTGCTTGAGCATACCTTTTGTATGTTGCAGGTCTGCCAAACTATGTATTATAGGGTGCCCCCCCACGAGTCCTCCCAAAACAGGGTTGAACTACTACCATGAATGTCTCCTTTGCATTTGGTGGTGCTTGGTTTGACTACTCTTTCTTTGGTAATATTTTTCCTTCAAACAATGCTTATTGATTAGTTCTTTCCTTTGCTCAATTTATTTTTCCTTTCATGGTATCAGAGCTTGGTATTACTAATCTTTTGTGAGCTGCATTGTTGAAGGTTTACCAAGTTTTAAAGGCACACCATTGGAAGCACTCTAAGAGAGGAGGAGAAGAGCCAAAAATTTAATCTTGCTTCTTGTCTAACATTTTTTTTTCTAACCCTTGTGCAAGTTTTTTTTAATTTAAAAGATTTCTAAGTATTTTTTGTTTTCAAATTTCAAAGCTATATAATTTACATACATGTTTATATTTATGCAATTTTTTAGAAAATTTCAAATAAAGGGGCTATAGTTCAACATTTTTAAGAAAATTTAAAAAAAAAATACATGTTAGAATATTTTATTTATTTATTTATTTATTTTTAACAAATCTACATATTAAATCTGTAAAAAAATATTTTTCTTTCAAATCTGTATAATTAAAAAAATCATTTAAATTTGCTTGTACAATTATTTAAAAAAAAATCATTATTTTTGAATGTTATATTCAAATTTGCATGAACATTTTTTTTATTTAGAAAAATCTATTTTTTTGGACATATATAGTATCTATTTTGTTTTTAAAAAAAAATCTTTAAAAAATCAACAATACTAAATAATCAAAAATAGAAAGTTGGAAAAAAGGCTTCAACCTTCTATTATTTTGTTTTATAAATCTTTAAAATCAATTTTTTAAAGTTAAAAAAATCAAATCTTTTTTAAAGATTAATCCTTGCCTTTTTTTTAATAAAACTTTTAAATTCTCTCACCCATAGGAAAAAGCTCACCCATTTAGTTTTAGAAAGTTTCCTTTTCTTTACATTTTAAAAAGTTTATTTTGTAATCTTTAAATCTTTATTTTTCCTAACTTTAAGTCTATTTTCTTTTGGAAGTAAAAAGTTTTTAATAAAAAAATTAAATTAAATTTAAAGTTTAGTAAAAATATTTGTTAATCTTATTAAAATATTTATTAATTTAATATTATTTGTTAGTTTTTTTTCAAATAATTTAAATCAGATTTCTTTTCTCAAAATTATAAATTTCATTTTAAAAAACAAGTCTCTATTTTTGTTTTTCTTTTTAAGTAATTTAATTCTAAAAGGAGGCTATTTTTCAAATTTTAATTTAAAAGGGCCTATTTTTTTTTTCAAGACCTTAATTTTACTTAAGGAGTGATAATTTTTCTTTTAAGCTTAACTTGTAAAGTATTTCTTTTAGTAAAGTTTTTTTTTGTGTAATTAAATTTATTTACAATGTCTACTTTAATCCTTGAAATTAAGTTGAATTCTTCTAACTATCATTCTTGGAAAACTCATCTCTTTTATTTTTCATTTTTAACATCTTTTGGATGTTGCTACAGATTCCAAATTGGAACTAGATCCGTTTGCATCTAAAGATGCACAAGAAAAATGGAGGCTCAAAAATGAGGAAGCCCTTGGCCTCATAAGTATTTCCATGTCACCTGAACTATATGTTCACATTGGGACATGCGCAAAAGCCTATGAAGCATGGGACAAACTCAAGACTATTTATTATAGTTCAAATGAATCTAGAAAGATTCAACTTCAAGACCAACTTGAGGATCTAAGGTATTCTAATTTCAAATCTATGGATGATTTTCTATTAAGATTCGATGTTTTGAATAGTCAATTGCATGGTTTAGGAGTAAAATTAGAAGATCTTAGATTAATTCATCTTATTCTTAAAAAATGTCTTTCTAGGCAATTTTAGCAATTTATTACTAATATTCATGATCAATTAGCTATTCTTTTGTTAGCTACTCAATTAACTTATGATATTTTTCGCAATTTATTATGACAAGAAGAAGCTAAGTTAATTCAATTTGGAAATCTCAAGTCTAATGAACATGCTTTTTTGTCTAATCCTAAGCAAAATTTTAAGTGTCATTTTAAACAACATTATCATCCTAAACCTCATTATAATAATGTCAATGATCCTAGAAAGTTCAACTCTTCTAAGAGACCTCATTGCACTTATTGTAATAAGGATGGTCATTGGTAAAATACTTGTTTTAAGAAGCAAAATGAGAAAAATCCTATCAAGCAAAATAATCAACGACAAAATAAATCTCAAAATCATAAGTTTCAAAACAATGTAAATCAATCTAGACGTGTTTTTACTCGTGGTTATAATATTTCTCAACCTCTTGAATGGGTTATTGATTCAGGTGCATCTTAGCATGTTACTTCACATAAAGAAATTTTTGAGTCTATGCAACCTGATATGTCTAATGTTCCTCTTCAACTTGCTAATAATCATACTTGTAAAGTAGAAGCAATTGGTGATGTGAATGTTCCTAATGGTAAATTGCATGATGTTTATATGTTCCTGAATTAAAAACTAATTTGCTTTCAGTTGCTAAGCTTTGTCAAGATTATAAAATAGAATTTTACAAAGATATGTGCTATGTTATTGATCCAAAACAAACAAAGGTCATTGCTAATGCTAAATTAGACAATGATAATTTGTTCAAATTTGATGAGTTTGCTCAATTTAAATGCTCTTTAATATCTACCATTCATTTTAATGTTTGGCATGAAAGACTTGGTCATATAAATGCTAACAATATTGCTTTAATGCAAAAGCTTAATATGGTAGATGGATTGCCTAGTATTGTTCCATCTAAAATTGTATGCACAGGATGCATGAGTGGTAAGATGCATAGGGAGCCCTTTCCACATGGTCAATCATGGAGGACAACTCATAAGTTTTTTATTAAGGAAAAAAACAGGTTTTGAAGGGACCCGAAACCCTTTACAAACCAAAACAAAGCTGCAAAAAGGACAGCCTGCAGCCAGCCAAAAAAACTAGCCCCCAAGCAAGACCCTTCAAAATTTACTTTTAGAACTTTTCTTGTGGGAGCGAAGAGTCATGTCGAAAGAAAGCCTGGAGAATTTTGTTTTCTTGCCCATAATAGAAATCCAACCTTCTTCCACTTGTGCTGCCTTATCATGCCAAGCCAGCACACAAGTTACACCTAGTTCATAGTGACCTTTTGGGACCCATGGAGAATAACTCCATCCAAGGATCAAGAAGCTAAATATAAAGGTTGTACAAATGCATCCAAAGAAGCATTATGGTTAAGAAGATTACTTGAAGAATTGAGTCTACCTCAAATGGATCCTACTCCTTTATATTGTGATAATCAAAGTGTCATTGCTTTAGCCAAGAATCCAATTTTTCATGGAAGGACCAAGCACATTGCTCTTCAACATCACTTCATTAGAGAGCACATTGAAGACAAGCAAATTTCTCTTTTGTATTGTAAAGGTGAAGATCAAGTGGCAAATATTCTCACTAAGGCTCTTGGTAAAGATAAATTTCTCTTTCATTGTAAAAATCTAGGATTACAACCCATTGAAGGGTTTGATGTAAACTCCCCAAGTAAAGCTTAAGGGGGGGTGTTAGAAGATTAATCTTTACTTGGTCAAGGTTATTCTTAATTGTAATTATTTATTTTTTAATTGTTTTTTAGACACCTCCTTAAGAGGCTTTTGACAACTTGCACACACATAGATGAATGGTGGCATTCATTGAGTTTGGAGTTACTTTCTAATTCTAACTCCTCTTCTCACCTCTATATATTGAGATGCCTCTCCTCTCATTCTTCATTCAAGCAAGCAAGCTTAAGACTTAGGTACTCTCTCTCTCTCTCTCTCTCTCTCTCTCTCTCTCTCTCTCTCTCTCTCTCTCTCTTTGTATCATTCTTAGGCATTTTGCCTCCATTCATAATATTGGGGGTTTTTCTTGTTTTTTCCCCTTATCAAATTCTTGTGTCTCCTTTGCATTTGGTGGTGCTTGGTTTGACTACTCTCTCTTTGGTAATATCTTTCCTTCAAACAATGCTCATTGATTAGTTCTTTCCTTTGCTCAATTTATTTTTCTTTTTAGTCTCCATGATGCGCCTTAGTAGACACTTTTTGTAAGGGGTGTTTAAGCCCCTAACATTCCACGATGTGATCCTCATTGCTCCCCAAGAAGGGTTTCACCCTTCCTTGATCTTAGCATCAAGGTGAGTTTCTGTTGGCCTTCTGTATCACCAACCATAGCTCTCTTCTCTACGTTTGACAACCTGCCTTTCCTCCTTCCCCATAGTTTGGTGACTTCTTGACCTTGTTCCTCGATTTTAATCCCATTTTCCCCTAATTCATCGAGGTGGTTGGGGAATTTGCATTATCTTCCGGTAGAGCAGCCTTTTCCTCAAGCTCCCTTACCTCACCTTCTTACGTAGGGTCACTATCCTTCAAAGCTTGATCCTCCAAGTTGCTATCATCATCAACCCCCATATCTAAGTTCACTACTTCTTCCTCTACGAGAGCTACATAGCTCATCAATTTGCAACCCACTTCCATAATTTCCTCCAAACCCACTACTTCCTCCCTAGTCCCCTCTTCTTCTTGTGGGTTTAGGGGCCCTCCTAAATCCCCACTTACATTCACCATTGTGGCCAAAGCTTCTTCCTTTGCAAACTTATCCCCCTCGTTCTCTTGATGAGCAACCTGTTTAGTCTCCTGACTGTGGTGTCCCCCATCCATTGGCACCACCCTGCTAATCACAGCTTCACTTCCGAACTTAGTCGAGCATACCCCATTAGGTTCTAAAGCCCTAATCATGGCATCCGACTTTGGAAAAGTGGGGACCTTGCTAGTATTTAAGTCCTAAAATATTTCCTAGAACCATTTGCCTTCCTTCGTGATGATTTCCAGTTCCTCCAAGCGTGAACTACCCTAGCTGATTTCAACACATTCTTACCTGAGCCTTCATTTCTCCATGAAGTAAGGCTTTATCCACCCCAATATAAGTCCCCAATTGATTTCCTATCAGACTTAGAACCTCCTCATCCCAATATTCTGAGGGAAGATTGTATAGATTTACCCATGCTTTCATTATGTCCAATTCATGTTTGTGGGGATTGAAATTTGGTTCCCACTCTTTGATGTAAAACCCTATTCTATCCATTTGCAAGAGATTTTCAAACATGATGCTTTGCTTCAATTGTGGCAAAGGGCATATTGTCAAAAGAAAGTTGCAAGCCAAAAATTTAGTACATACCTCTTCGCCCCATTGGTTTCTTCACCAATCCACCATCTTCTCCACATCCCAACCACCTCCACCCTATTTTGCGAAGAAAGCGCGCTCCTTCAACATGTCCATAGAATTCCTCAAGGTTTTATTGGGGATGACCACCGCCTTACCATTTCTTCTAAGCTCATTGATAACAATCCCTTTGCTAGAAAAAGGATCTCTCCTTGCATTAGCCTTCTCCTATACACCTTCCTTCTGCTCCATACGATCTTTGTTCCTCAAATTCCGACCTTTATTCTTGTTGTTTGTATTCGCTTCAACAACAAAGTAGGGGATTTGACTAACCTAGCCACCAGTCCCAAAGTGCTTCCCTAGATTCCATTTCGAAGGCTTCCCCTTCCAATGGTTAGATTGAGTTGTCGTAGACTCACTAATGCTTTGCCTCAGCGACCCATTCCGACCACCCCTTGTCAGCCCCTTGAATGGAAGCCTAGAACTCTCTCTTGACTTCCTAGGGGGAGGATTCCTATCACGCCAATACTATGACAGAAAATGTGCTCTCCTCTAATCTGTGAAGGGGGATTCTAAAATCTAGCCGTAGAGCTCACACCAAAAATGCGACCCCGATTATTAGAGTGAAACCAAGGTCTTCTAAATGTCTCCACCTCAGATCTAGATCAAGCCTCCTGCTGGTTCTGACGCTCAGGAGCCCTTTTGCCCTATAGAATTGTGTTGGCTCTAGTGGCATAGCGAAAACCCAAAAAACCTTGGTCTTATTGTCCTAGCAAGCTTGCACCTACACCAACACTTTCCGTCTCCAAGCGCTTCTTCACCATATTGCCAACCCTCTGACGCAACTTCTTCATCGGCCATTCCTGCTCTGCAACCACCGCCCGCCATTTTTTTTATTTCCTATTATCAAATTATAATATTATTTTAAACCCCTTTAATTCTTTTTCAAGATTTTCATTACATTTAACTTATCTCAATTTTTTTTATCATTGTTCTAGACAATTATTATAGAATATTTAAAATTGCAATAGTGGTTTAGACCATTATTATAGAATAATCTAAAATTGCTATAGTTTCATGTACATTTTAGTATTAGTATTAAAAATAAATTAATGGCTTTGAATGCATTTTATGGTTACTATTTTGAAATATTTTAAATGAAATGAATTGTATTAAAGGTCCAATCACCCATGTTGGATATAAAGATTTATTATTAAGACTTTAGTTAGAACCAAATTAGTTGACTTTTTACCTATATAAATAACACAACCAGATTCTCAAGTAAGACAGGATAATTGCTTTTTCCACTTTAACTACTAGATTAGTGATTAGATCAACCCAAACAAAACATTGTCATACATGCAACACATCCAAATACATCATAATAAATTAATTCTAACAGATGTGTATTCGTGTCTGGATACAAATCCAATACTTAAATATAGATATAAGAAGGATGACTTAAAATATTAGATTACTTAAATTTGGTGTATATTCATGCTTTGTTTTCATGGCTCGAAGATGAGGCTTATTGATGATTACAAATGGGTTATTATTATAGTTTTTTCCATCAAAAACTCAAATCAAATTTATTGAACTTTCTTATGATTTCTAATAAGAATATCAATTCAGCCTGTATTGAGTTATCTTATGACATTACTGATCAAAAAATTAAAATCTATAAAAAGAACGAGTGTTCCTATTTTAAAATGCATCTCAAATAGCATTATTACATCCGAGGATAATGATAAAAGACAAGATCTAGTGATAATTAATATTAGCATTAGATAGTAAGATATCAATGAAATTAAAAATTAAAATTTTGCAAAACTATACTGTCCTCAACATTAGAACTCATTTTTGCATGGAACGTCTTACAGACAAATATGAGCAAAATAATATCCCAACAATTAAGAATTAAAAAATAATTGCAAACATTCTTCCATAAATAGAAACTCCTTACAAATTATTTTGCATTGGTTTAATTTTCTCTAATAGTTTATTGGCTTCTAGGAAAACTTCCACTGGCCCATAAGACAAATATTTAAATTTCTTCCATCTGTTAAAAAAAAATCACCTTTTATTAGTATATCAATAAGGTATTTGTTACAAGTTTGATAATTTGGCACTATATTGTTTTTATTTTCCTTTCTGGCCACTTTATTTTTGTAAATGGCCACATGATTTTTTGATTGAATATAAAAGTGGGGTTTCTTCTAAATAAAAAAGATACAACTAATAATGTTGGTGCTATCAATCAAAAACTGAATTGAAACAAATTTATGCATAATTAAATACTTGCATGGAAGCTACAGACCTTGGTGTGTAAGGAAGAGCAAAACAATGAAGATGAAGATGGTTTACGCTATTAAATGGAGGTTGATGGAATCCAAACCTGCATAAATTATATAAATAAAATTGGAAAACAATGTCATACAATATAACAGTACCATTAACATAGATGAAGTATATTATTTTCATAGTAACATAATTTAAAGATAAAGAAAAAATATGAAAAATATAAAAAAGAAGGATGTGTATAATCCATCAGCATCCTAACAAGAATTCAAGGTTTATCCAAATTTTAAAAATGTGTAAGTAGTCGTCATTTCAACACAAAAAAAACCATCAATTTTACAGAGTCGGTGGTTTCAAAAAGGCAGCAACAGTAATGTAACTGCCAAGGTGGTTTTGTTGGTGTTTTTTAATTCCCAAGCTACACTCAAAGATATTCTATAGGATAGCCATTTCTAATGATCAAATACTTGAGGAGTTGGCCAACAAGCTGGATAATGCTTTCCCTCTGCACTTCAGGCTCTGCAAAACCCAGGAGGATGATCCCTTACAATATTCTTTAAATTTCCTTTGCCATTATCTCAAATATTGTAATAAGCAGATATGTTCTCAGCAGATTTGCTTGATGATTATGAAAAACTCTAAGATTAGGCTAGATCATTTAAGCATTTACACAATTCATCGCAAGAGAACATAGAAATAACATTAAGTAAATAAATTACTTCAGAAATTGGAGTAACCATGATTGATTTTCAATTTGTGTGACCAGGGAGATGTACCAAACACAATTGCACAGACTAGTGCCTTAACCTAGGGCACGAAGATAAGATGAATGTAATAGAAGTTCATGTAACAACAATTTTCCCAAACATCAGAAAGCTATGTAACAATGCCTTGCATTATTACTCTTGATATTCCACCCCAACTCTACTTAGAATCCTTGCACACATACATACAATTCAACATCTCTATTAAAGCATTTAATCTAATCTTTCAGTAAAAGCTATAACAGAAATATTCAAACATAGGAAAGACTCTGAAGATGAAGAAAATAATCCTTGATCATTTTATTCATAAATTGTATAATGCATACATGTAGGAGACAATTGGACTGAAAATTTGCTTCTGTATATTCATTGATTTGATGCTAGTACTGTTATACAACACTTACAAATTACATACAATCCTATTTCAGACAAATGACCTAGACTCAAAGAACAGAATTAATTACAATTGCTCTGTAATACAAAATTCCTCCAAGATCACATGCAAATGGCCTTGAATTCCCTTTTATAAGAACAAGGGAGCAAAACAAGCCTCGGGCTCATTTAACACACGTCAAATTTTCATTTGACAAACATTACATAACAAAATAAGATTAAAACTGCTCGTGGGGAGAATGTTCGGTAGAGGACAAATGTAGTTATCATTGCAGTTGTAGAAGATACTTTTCTACTTCCAAAAAGCGCTCATTGTAGAAAGTGGTTGTACTTCGAACTGAATATTCTCTTTTCTTCACTTTCTTTGTCTTCCAAAAACCCGAGAAATACTGACTTGGCAGGTGAGGTCAAAAGCTTAAGCCCACTAGAAGACAAAATCCCAGTTAAAGCTATTGAAGATTCCACTTGGCGCTGAGTGTGCACAAAAGACTAAGTTACCGGTTCGGGTTCGGGGACGGGTTCGGGTACGCGAACCCGGTACGTGGGTACGGGCAAAATTTTTTTAGGGGTTTGGGTACGTATGGGTACGTGTGTATATATATATATATATATTAATAATTTAATATATTATAAATATATATATATATGTATTATATATACAAAAAAATAAGAGAAACATAGAGAATTGTAAAACTAAATCATTTCATAGTATGATACTTGATCATTGACCAATGCCAAATGCCAAAGATAAATATTAAATGCCAATTGATAGTTGAAAAATATTCAAATAAAATTACTGAATTACAAAATGTAGTTCATGAAACATTGAAAATTTGAAACATGATTCAATGTTCATTGTTCATATGCTCATCAATCATCAAAAGGATTGTCAGAATCATCATGACTTGGATTTTGAGTGGTTTCAACTTCAAAATCATCATCATTTGAACCCAAAGCGGATCCAACACCATGTGATATGTCATCAATATCACCCACATCATCCATAGTGGCTCTAGCAAGATCCTGAATGGTTGCATCCAAGTCAGTAGACTCGGGTGCTACATCCCAAAGCCTCGCTGCCCCCTGCCTGTATTGAGGATCCTTACGTGACAGAAGACGCAAATTGGAATGAATATACACTAAGTCTTCAGCTCTTTTTGCAGCCAACCGGTTACGCTTCACTGAGTGGATAAAGGAGTATGTACTCCAATTCCGTTCAGCGGCAGAAGAGCTTGCAACCTGGAGAGAAAACCAACAAAATTAAAAATAAAATAAAAAAATGCAAGATAAATTCAAGAATGTTAAGTGTTAAATTTTACAATACAAGTGGCAAAAAAAAAAAAAACTTACTTGTGAGAGGATCTTGATTGCAAGAGGTTGGAGGTACATATAATCTTGACCATGGAGGTACCACCATGTAAGACCATCCATTTTGTATTGGTCTCTAGCAACAGAAGCGGTATGATTTTTTGATTTTCCTGTGACAAACATTCCAAATTCTCTCATGACACTTGCATGCACTTCTGGATCACTGAACATTCTACTAAATGCCGTCTTATACCCATTAGCAACTTCAGCATCTCTATATGGCGGTATTCTCCCTGGGATAGAAAGCACTTCAGTGGTATAGTACCTCGGAGATAGGGCATATGCAAGGAGGTGCAATGGAGTTGTCATCTTGTTCCAACGATGAAGAACAATTGCTTCCACCCTTTTGTACAAGGTGTCTTCAGGATCATTCTCTTTTTTTTGTATTTTTATTTTTATTTTTTCCAACATTGTGTCCATGCTATCATAGACATCCCCCAAGCATGGTTCATCTGTATCAGCAAACCGAAGCATAGACATGATAGGTTCGGTGAATTCCAATACATAATTCACACGATCCCACCAATCGTCATTCAAGATCAATGCCTTGACTTTTTGGGCCCTCTCTGAATTTGATTGCTTCCATATACTCCATTGGTTGCTAATAACCATTTGACTCAATGCATCTTTCACCTTCACAAGTCGTCTCAGAACAATTGTGTGAGATGCAAACCGGGTCTCGGCAACCTAAGAACATGTTAATAGTAAGTTAATAACACATTTAAAATATGTAAATAATGCAAAAAATTATTTTATTCAATTATGTAAAACATGACATAAATGATAAATGAAACTAAATATATTAAATTTTAAAATTTACCTTCAACAATTCCAATGTTGAAAAAGTTCTGAAAATTGCTTGTGACATATGGTGGTTTGTCACAAACATCTGGATCTCCTCAGACTCCTGGTATATTTCTTTCACCCACTCTATTTGGGTGCCAATTGCTTGCATCACCAAATTGAGGGAGTGTACAGTGCACGGTGTCCAAAAGATGTGCTCATATCTGGCCTCTACCAAAGCACCTGCAGCCCTGCAAACTTTTGCATTGTCCGTAACTACTTGGACAACATTTTCACTACCCACCATCTCTATGGAGTCAATGAGAATCCTGGAAATGAACATTGCATCTTTCACTTGCCCTTCACAGTCAACCGCCCTCAAAAACATTGCCCCCTTGGGGGACACTGCAATAACATTAATCAATGGACGGTTTTTGCAATCTTTCCATCCATCGGAAACAATAGATACACCTGTTTCAACCCAAGAATCTCTAATTGGTTTTAGTTGGGCCTCTACATATTTCCTCTCTTTTTGCAATAAGGTGGTACGCACCTTTTCATACCCAGGACTTGTGAAATCAGGAGGTGCACTATTTATTGTTGACACCATGTCCTTCCAATATGGTGATCTCACCAAGTTGAATGGAAGACCATTGGCATAGAGGCAACGTGCAATTTTTTCTTCAGCAATATCTCTTGCCTCCATTTTAAATGCTTTCTCTAATGGACCTCTCTTGCGGGTGGTGGTTTCTAGTTCTTCATCTTCTTCTTCCGTAGAGGGTATAGACAAGAAGGGATGTCTAGAGGGCCTAACTATCTGATGAGTGGGTAATGTTTGTTTTTTCTTTCCGGAACTATAACTAGTTTGTTTTCCTCTTGCAATTGAATTGTCGGCATCTTCTTGTTCTTTTATAAATCCTGCTATTTGTACAGTAGATAACCCCTTCTTATCTGGACCCACACACATGTTAATCCCTTTACCACCAGGGCCCATAAAATGAAGTTTTACTCGGTAGTAGGAGCTATTATATTGTGCATTGCAAAAATTACACTTCCAAACAAACCCCCCACCTCCAGGAATTTGTGAAATTCGTGTGGTATGTCTCCATAAAGGAGATCCTTTATCAATTTTAAACTTTTGGCTTCCATCCCCACCCACTGAACTTTGACTACTTGCCATTGTTGCAATCTATAAAAAAAATGAAAAAAAAATATATATATTTGAAAAACTTCTTCACAAACTTGAAAAAATTCATCAAAAACTAAGAAACTTAAAAAAAATCATCAAAAGATTGAAGAATAGGGTTTAAATGCATACCTTGAACACTTAAATCTCCTTTGTAGAATCTATTTGCCACTCCACAATCGATCTCCTTCAAATGCAATCACCTCCCTTCAAAATGCTAAGATGGACACAAATTATGGAGAGAGCAAAATGAGAGGTAAAAATGAAATGCTTTAGTGTTAAAATGCCTCATATTGGGTCGTTTTAGGGTTTTGTAGCAAAATAGAAAATAAAAAATTGCTTTTTATTCACTTTTGGGCCCACTTTTGAAGTGCTGGGCCGTGGGTTCGCAGGGGTTCGCCCGGGTACGTGGCTGGTACCCCCGGGTCCGCGTACCCACGGGCCTGGTACCCGCTGGGTAGCCGTGCCAGCGCGCACCCGGGCGAACCCACAGGGCTGGGCACGCACCCTGTGCGTACCCAGCGCGTACCCACAGGCGAACCCGTACCGGGTTCGTACCCGAACCGGGTTCGAGGCCTGTGGGTACGAATCCGGTAACACAGACAAAAGACAAAAGTAGCTCCATCCCAAAGAAAAAAAAGACTGCCATCTCTCCAAAACTTTACAAATCAGGCAAATTATTATACTTGTCATCCCATGCCTTGAATTGTTCTTTTGTTGGCCATTGGAATGCAAGAAATTGATCCATATTCTCCTTGTATTTGATATATTTAATCACAAGTGGCTCAGATTCCTTTTCAAAATTCTCCAAGAATTTAATGGCCTCCAATAAATTGTCAAGACTACTCTCCAAAAGCTCTATGTTGACCTTATTCTCAACACATATCAGGTAGGCCAGTGTTGGGATGATGCTCTCAAACTGGGTTTTCCAAATTGTGCAATGTTTTATTTCCCCACTTTCCTTTCTTATTTATGGCAAGATACTCGGGTCAGCTTCATCAAATTCTTTGACCTGTTCATTTATCTTTTCCTCAAGTTGTTCCACTAACCCTTATTGATTTCCCGCTGCCTTGACAATCTGATATGTTGGAACAATTTCTTTAGGCTTGTTTGGATCATATGCAGATCCCTTACACATTCCAAGTAAAGAGCTAAGCCTATGTGTCCATTTATTCATCAAAGGGATTGCATCTGCCTTATCATTCTCAATCCTGCCAATAGCTAAAGCCAATTGAAATTAATTCCTATGAACCCTATCTACCCTTTTCAAAATCTTATTCAATAAATGCCCCAAAACATTTGAAACAATGTGTACACTATTCTCATGCTGGTTCTCATTGTACTGCAACAAAATCTCTTCATAAGTGGTCATTTGTTCTAATAATTATTCTTTTTCTTTATCCTTGGTTGGCCCTAGGGGTGGAGCTGATGAAGAGCTAGCAATGTCTCTGCTTCCCCGTACTACCATTGTTGTTGAAGAAGGAGGAGGTGGAGCTGCTACCTGTACTTGCTGTTGTTGTTGGAGTTGAGCTATTGTTTATTTAGCCTTGTTGTACTCATTCAACAGGTCCTAATAATCCCTCAGAGCATTATCATATTGCTCTTGCAATGACTCAGTTGTTGCCTTGCTAAAATGTGCAACATTCACAGCTAAAGTAGTTGCCTCCACTGCTGATGTATCAGATACTCTTTAAACAATCAAACCCCCTCTCAAAGTCACCTGTTGGCTCTGCCACTGTGGGCTTGTTTGTATTTGGGGCCAAAGCCCAAATAGCTAGAGTATCCCATTTAGGACTAAAAGCAGATCCTGACAATGCCAATGCTACTTCTTCAGAGGAGATCTCTGCATCTTGCTTTTTAATTGTATCAAGGGCGATGGCAGATGCTAGGTCCCATTCAGGGAGTAGAAGTATGCCACTTTCTCTCACCAATCGCCTTCCTTCCTCTGGTGTCATCTCCCTCTGTTCAGCCCTCATCTGGGCTACTACCCTGTTTGAGACTTGATCTCTTGTCTCTCCTGGAGACTTAGCCACTTCATCACTCAGTTTCTTCTCAAACTCATCTCTTTTGCTTCTCCAAACAAATTCTTTGAACTCAGCAGTCTTGACAAATGCATCACCACTCAAGAATGTGTTGCAAGCTATTTCTCTAATGTCTTCTGTATTATCCCTGCGTCCTAGAATTTCCTCTGTAATTCTATTTTGTGGAAGTGGCATATTCTCATCTCTCTGGGGAGATGGCATTGCTTGCATTACATCATCACCTGTTACTTCATACTCTTCCCCATCATCAAGGTCAGGTGGGTAATCTACCAATGAAGCCTTTTGCACCTTCCTCCTCTTTGGAGATGACTCTCTTGTAGGAGAGTCCAGATCAATAACATTGTAGGCAGGAGAAGGAGGAGCTTGTTGCACTCATTGAGGAGACGGGGGCATCTGTGCTTGTGGTTGGGACTCTTGTACTGGTTCCCTGATTTGCACACCTTTTAACTTTCTTCTGAACACATAAGGTTTTGCATTTGGTGGCTGATAGGTTGGCCTCTCCTCTAACACGGGAGCTTTTTGTTGATGTAATTGCAGCTTCGGGCTTCATACTTCCTTATTTATATGTGATTATTCAATGTAAAGAGGCGCTTCATATGGCAACATTGTAATTATCTTCTTGGCCGACCTTCCTTGTAAATTGTATTTATTAAATTGAAATTATGGTGGCCGACCTTGCATGAAAAGGTGCGACCTCTCTCCTTCAAGTAGTATAAATACAAGATCATTCCACTCCATTTGGGTATCAATCAAGTTCGAGCATTTCTTCTCTTCCAAGTGCAAATTCTTCAAGGGCAGATCAATCAAGTGCAGATTGCGAATTTCTTAAGGGCAGATCTGAGTTACAAGGAAGTGCTGATTACTTGTTATCATTGCATCTTGTGAAGGTGCTGCATATCGGCCTTGAGATTGGCCTCATTGTAAAGAGACTTGTTGCCATTATTGATATATAATAGAGAGATATTTGTTGCTGGGTTTTTCCCCTTAAGAGGAGGGTTTTCCCAGGGTATCTGCTGTGTTCTTGTGTTGAATTTGAAAATAATTTTCTGTGCATTACATCTGATCATAAAACTAACACTTTTCCCTTAGCTCTCTCCTGGATTAGAGGAACCTCACCAACTATTTTATCAATGTTCTGAAAAATTGCCTAAATTCTAAGGATTGGGTCATTAATATCAATTTTTTATGTCCCTTTTTAATGAAGTATACCTTTTCTTCTTCGCTTCTTCAACCTTCCTGAAGGCTGTCCATTTTACTTTTCTTGTATTCACCTCATTTTCATCCATGCAGTTTCTTATCACATCCTCACTAAAATCAATCTCATGATAAAATTTTGATCTTCAGTTCTTTGTCCTAAGGTCATTAATAAAACACTCTGGATCAAAATTTCTAGCTTTTGACTGCATCATCTTGAAAGGTTTAAATTTATCATATATTTGCTTCCATCCTTCCTTATTCATCCTAAAATCTGAAAACACTATAAGAAATGGGAAGAATGAGCCTTTCCTCTGATTTGCCAAATGTGCTTCTTCTGAAACAGCAAGTTGCCATATCACCTCTAGAAAACCAATTCTCAAAGGTGTTGAACACTCAGAATACTGAGAGAGGGGGGGTGAATCTGTGATGGCCTCTTAATTAATCAAAGTCAATTATGAGAAAATAAGTAAAAGAAGTAACTCCAGATATGGCCAATCTTGATGGATGTTCCTCTTTGATTAATTATTTGTTTTAAAGATAAATAAGGCAAATATGTATATGTATATATATATGTGATTCAAGCTTTGCATGGAGGTATCGACTGATGTTCAGGAACAAAAATGTTCAATTTCAATGTATGCACACAGTCGCGGGTCTTCCTTCAATATACGCTTGAGCAATGATATGTGATGTATATATAGATATATATATATATCTCCAATGAATATAGAGTTCGCTTTAACTGGTGAAGAATACTCTGGCGTGTGATTTGTATTGAAATATTGGAGTGGTGTGAAGTCACCTCCTGTGATATTGAATCCCGATAGAAGACCTACTATAATCGGCCTGGTGAAATAACCAAAATGTCACGTCCCTTTCTTGGAGTCTATAGGCTGGAGTGAAACCGTCTAATTCTTAATGGTGTCGCTATCTTGACTTTCTCTTTCCATGTGTCTCCCGTCGATGCCTTTATTTGCTTATCCTCTGAGTTATCTGGCAGCCATTCCTTCTATCTTTCTTCCTTCCTACCTCCCATCTTCCTCCGTTACTCTATTTCTATTCTCTCCAACGGCTGTAGGTGTTTCTTGCGTCTTTCCATATAGACACGACCCTTCAAGATGCGGCTTGGCTGTGGTCGATTAAGGCTAGCAAACAAACTATTTATAGATTAGTGTAAATCGATGCTCTAATGGCAATACATACATTTGTAGACATTTGTATAAGTATTTATTTATATATAGTTTACTTTACGTAAATAATTTCAATAGAACTGAATGAAATATTTTTCAAGTTTAATGCTAGAGAACTGAGATTAACACTTATCTGTAATGGGAACATTACAAGTCTCCCCCTCTTGGATTTGCTTGCCCTCAAGCAAAATGTAGTATCTTCTTCCTTTATGTGCTCGTGGTTGAGAGGGGTTGTAACAATTGTTACAACTTAAACTTTCTTGAATTTTTCAGGTATCCAAGCTTGGAGTATACCTATCTTTGGAGGAAGGTTGTATCAATCACTACAACTAGACTTCCTTCAAATCTTCTAGGTATCCATTCTCAGGGTATACCTAGCAGGTATCCAATCTAGTTTTTGATCTTGGAGGAAGGTAGACTTCCCCAAAAATCTTCTAGGCATCCAATCTTGGGGTATACCTAAATTTAATCTTGGGAGAAAGGTTGCAACAATCGTTACAACTAAACTTTCTTGAATTTTTTAGGTATCCAAGCTTGGAGTATACCTAGCTTTGGAGGAAGGTTGCATCAATCGCTACAACTAGACTTCCTTCAAATCTTCTAGGTATCCATTCTCGGGGTATACCTGGCAGGTATCCAATCTTGGGGTATACCTAGTTTTTGATCCTGGAGGAAGGTTGCAACAATCGTTACAACTAGACTTCCTAAGAAATCTTCTAGGTATCCAATCTTGGGGTATACCTGATTTTAATCTTGGAGAAAGGTTGCAACAATCATTACAACTACTTTCTTGACTATTTTAGTTACTTGGCCACCTGGGGGAGGATTGTAACAATCGTTACTAGTATCCTCCCGCCCTTGACTCTGTATTGCTGCAATATCTGATGATTCTTTAATAAGAAAGTTGATTTATTACTTATATAAAGAGTATTTTATACAGTAGTTGTCTTGCCCTTGATTTTTTAGGGTTTTTGTCATTCCTTGCTTTGATTATTTCTGAAAGCCTCAATGGTTTCTTTTCTTTCCCATGTAGCATCATCCTTGGGAAGTCCCCTCCACTTAATTAGGAATTCGGTGATGACCCTATTTCTCAACTTCCTTTCTCTGGTATTTATGATCAATTCCGGTTCAAGGGTGAGTTGCCCCTCATCTAGCGGAGGTAACTCGATGCAAGGAAGATCTTGTTGCCCAAGGACCTTTTTGAGCCTGGATACATGGAAAACATTGTGGATCTTACTATGCTTGGGTAGCTTTAACTCATAGGCAACCTCACCAATCCTTCTTACAATTCTGTATGGACCATAGAAACGTGGCTTTAGCTTCTCAGACCCATTCTTTTTGATTGATGTTTGTTTGTATGGTTGTAACCATAGAAAGACTAAATCCCCGACTTCAAACGATCTTTCTATGCGATGACGATCAGCATAGATTTTTTGTTGGTTCTGAGCTTGCTGCAAGTTTTCCTTTAGAGCCTTCATGAGATCAATGTTCTTCTGTAAAAAGTCTTGAGCGCTTTGTACCTTGCTCTCCCGAGTGATCAAATGTCCGAACGAAGGAGCATCGTAACCATATAAAGCCTTGAAAGGGCTCATTCCAATTGACATATGGTGGGTGGTATTGTAACAATACTCACCCAAGTGTAGCCATTTTACCCATGCTGACTGTTGTCCTGTTACATAATTCCTTAGATATCCTTCTAACCATTTGTTAACTATTTCTGTTTGTCCATCTGTTTGGGGATGGTAACTTGTACTTGGAGTTAGATTTGTTCCTGCCAACCTAAAAACTTCCTGCCAAAATTGGCTAAGGAACTTACTGTCTCTGTCACTGATGATTGTTCTGAGTATCCCATGAAGGCGATAAACTTCCTTGAAGAACAATTCTGCCACTTGAGATGCTTTGTATTCTGACGATATAGCAAGAAAATAGGAAAGCTTAGAAAGCCTATCTACCACCACATAAATGCTATCTTTTCCATGCACCTTGGGTAGTCGCGTTATAAAATCCATTGAGATACTTTCCCATTTTTTATTGGGAATAGGCAAGGGCTGTAGAAGGCCTACTGGAAAGTTTTGTTCTAGTGTATTTCGTTGGCAAGTCATACATTCTTGTATATGTTTGAGTACATCACTCTTCAAACCCTTCCATGAGTATACTTCTCTAACTTGTTTGAACGTTTTGTAGAATCCTTGGTGTCCTGCCAAGGGGCTGTCATGGTACTCCCTGATAATCCAGTTCTTTAACTTTGAATGTGGAACAAGAAATATTCTTCCTTTATATAAGATGAGGTCATCATATACTTTGTATTCCTCATTTGTCATTCTTCCTTCCAATATTTTAGACGTTTGTGCATCTTTGGCATATTCAGCAATAATATCATTCTTCCAATCTCTTGGGATGCTTGTGATATTGTTGAGATAGGGTTGCCTTGATAAGGCATCTGCTACGCCATTATTGGCTCCTTTGACGTACTCTATGTCAAAATCGTATGCTTGTACTCGGCTTACCCATTTTTGTTGCCAGTCATTAAGGTTCTTTTGATGTAAGAAGTACCGTAGGCTATTGTGATCTGTTTTGATGACAAACCTCCCACAGACTAGATATTGACGAAATTTTGACAAGGCGTGCATGATTGCCAACATCTCGTTATCATAAACCGAGTAGTGATTTTTTGCCTTAGTGAGTTTGCGGCTCTCAAATGCTATCGAGTGTTTCTTCTGTATGAGTACTGCTCCAATTCCTTCCCCGGAAGCATCACATTGTAATTCAAATGGTAAGGTGAAATCAAGAATGGCAAGGACCGGGCAAGTGCTCACAGCCTCCTTAAGACACTCAAAAGCTTGTTGTGCTTGGTCGTTCCACAAAAAGGCACCTCTTTTTGTCAAATTTGTGAGTGGGGCGGCCAGCTTGGAGAATCCTTTAACAAAACGCCTATAATAACTGCACAATCCCACGAATCCCCTAAGTTGAGTCAGGGTCTTGGGTGTGGGCCATTCTTTGATGGCTTTGATCTTCTCTTCATCCACGCTTACTCCTTCCACATTGATTTTGTGACCCAAATAGAGTATTTCTTCTATTCTGAATTCACATTTTGACATCTTTGCAAAAAGAGATTCTGATTCTAGGATATTTAAGACTTCCTCAATGTGTCGGAGGTGCTCTTCCCAGGTTTTGCTATATATCATCAAAGAATATTAGCAAGAACTTCCTTAATTGTTGGCGAAAAATGTGATTCATGCATGATTGGAAAGTAGCGGGCACATTAGTGAGTCCGAAAGGCAACACTAGGAACTCAAAATGCCCGTAATGACATCTGAATGTTGTTTTAGGTACATCCTCTTTCTTCATTCTGATTTAATGATACCCTGAACGTAGATCAATTTTTGAAAAATATCTTGCTCCATGTAATTCATCCAAAAGTTCGTCAATTCTCGGAATTGGATATCAGTTCTTGATAGTTTTTTGAGTTAAGGCCCTATAGTCTATGCACATTCGCATAGTACCGTCCTTCTTCTTAACTAGAACCACAGATGATGCAAAGGGACTATTGCTTGGCTGAATATGCCCCATTTCAAGTAGTTCTTTTATAGTTTTTTCAATCTCCTCTTTGAACTTCCCGGGGTGCCTATAGGGGGTGATTATCACCAGTTTTGCTCCTAATTCTATGGAGTGTTCAAACCCCTTTTTTGGAGGGAGCCTTGGGGGAATATCTCCAAAGATCTTCTTGTGCCTTTTTAAGATAGGTTGAATATCCACGTGAACGGCTTGCTTGTGGGAGGATGACTTATCTAGCACCATGCATTGAGCTATCCATTCTGCCTGCCCGTGCCTCACGATCCTTTCCATTCTTTTGCATGATACTACTTTGGGTGATCCATCCGATAATCCCTTTAATGTGATCTCTTGCCCTTGATGTTTGAAGCAAATTTCCAAATTGGGATTATCCATGGTGAAACAACCCAGGGAATTTATCCATGGCATCCCCAAGATTACATCATTTTGCAAATTTACAACATAGAAGTCTCCCGTAATGGTATGATTCCCTAGTTGGATTTCTAGTTGTGGAATGATCTGATTGCTTTGATCCATGGATCCATTTGCTAGAGCTACCTTGAAACCATTGAAGTTTTGAGTCTTTAACTTCCTTCTTGAAACCAAGTTCTTGCTGATAAAGTTGTGGGAAGCCCCACTATCTACCAATGCAATGATTTTTTGTCCTTTAATGGTTCCTTTGATTCTAAAGGGTCTATGTTCATTTGCTTGAGAAATGACCGCTAGGGATACTTGCTCTTCTGATTCTCTCCTAGATCTTTTGACAAGACTTTCCTCATCCAATGCTTCTTCTGTTTTGTGCAATTGTCCTCTCTTACATTGATGGTTTTCTCCTCTTGGCTCTTTGCACCTAAAACATTTGTTCTTCCTTTTTAGTTCTTCCTTCAGTTGGATGGCTTCCTTCTTGCTACAATAATGCCCTTGTCCCCATGGTTCATGACAAAAGTAGCAAGTCCTTCCTTGAATCTCTTTCCCTTGATCTTGTTTGGTTGGTGGCTTGGACGAGGCATTCCTTGTTTTTTCTCTTGGAGTATTAATTTCCACCTTCATGGCCTTTTGAATTGCTTCCCCCACTGTTTGAGGCTCTAGCGGGTTTACTATGTTCTTGATTTGTTCTTTGAGTCCTTCAATGAATAAGTAAGCCTTCTTTGAGATAAGTCGGGAACCATGACTGCTAGTCTTTGGAATTCGTTGGCAAATTCCTCTACGGATCTGTGCTGCTTGAGTTGAGTGTTTTCTTTGAAGTAACACTCGGGGTGTTTTTGATCAAATCTATTGATGAGCTTCTACGTGAATTCACTGTATGTGACCACATTTTGATGGCCTTGAGTAATTAATCCATGATGCCACCAATCGTGAGCGATTCCTGATAGGTGGAGAATGGCAAATTTAATGGCACTCTCTTCCGTCATGGGGCTGAGGGATAAGTAAGTGTCGAGTTTTTGGACCCATTATCGTGCAGTAAGTTTCCCGGATCCGTCGAAGTAGGGCAAGGACATCTTACTAATTCTTGATTTCAGGTCTTTATCAGAATGGTGCTTCCTTCTCTTTGGCTTAGTTTGGGTTTTGACCTCGTAATATTCTTTGAATGATATGTGCTTCTTGACAGCGGGATCTAATGCAGCATATGCTTGAGCAATGTCTTCCACACTAGTTGCATTGGGCTCCTCTTCCTCTTCGATGTCATTTTCACTTGGAATGAAGGGGGGCATAGTGGGCCTTAGCACAGAGCTTTGTGTTGACTGCTCATTATTTGAGTGATGTGAAGGTATCTCTCTTCGTTGGGCGATCTTTCCATTAATATGTTATTGTTGTTTATGTGTTGCAGGGCCTGAAGTAACAATTGATTAGTTTCCTCAAGTCTTTTGTTGGTTTGTTCCATGTAAGTCTGGAACTCATCCTTCATGGTGTTGTCCCCAGGTGTCTCGTTCTTAGTACCTTTCATGTAGTATGTTCTCATGTTTCCTTACGATTCGACAGGAAAGTGGCTTTGATACCACTGGGATGGCCTCTTAATTAATCAAAGTTAATTCTGAGAAAAGAAGTAAAAGAAGTAACTTCAGATATGGCCAATCTTGATGGACACTCCTCTTTGATTAATTATTTGTTTTAAAGATAAATAAGGCAAATATGTATATGTATATGTATATGTATATGTGATTCAAGCTTTGTATGGGGGTATCGACTGATGTTCAGGAACAAAAATGTTCAATTTCAATGTATGCACACAGTCGCGGGTCTTCCTTCAGTATATGCTTGAGCAATGATATGTGATGTATATATAGATATATATATCTCCAATGAATATAGAGTTCACTTTAACTAGTGAAGAATACTCTAGCATGTGATTTGTATTGAAATATTGGAGTGGTGTGAAGTCGCCTCCTGTGATATTGAATCTCAATAGAAGACCTGCTACAATCGGCCTGGTGAAATAACTAGAATGTCACGTCCCTTTCTTGGAGTCTGTAGGCTGGAGTGAAACCGTCTAATTCTTAATGGTGTCGCTATCCTGACTTTCTCTTTCCATGTGTCTCCCGTGCGATGCCTTTATTTGCTTATCCTCCAAGTTATCTGGCAGTCATTCCTTCTATCTTTCTTCCTTACTACCTCCCATCTTCCTCCATTACTCTATTTCTATTCTCTCCAACGGCTGTAGGTGTTTCTTGCGTCTTTCCATATAGACACAACCCTTCAAGATGCGGCTTGGCTGTGGTCGATTAAGGCTAACAAACAAATTATTTATAGATTAGTGTAAATCGATGCTCTAATGGCAATACATATATTTGTAGACATTTGTATAAGTATTTATTTATATATAGTTTACTTTACGTAAATAATTTCAATAGAACTTAATGAAATATTTTTCAAGTTTAATGCTAGAGAATTGAGATTAACACTTATCTGTAATGGGAACATTACAGAATCGGTATTCTTTTACACCACCACTTAAGCATTTAAACATTCAATCCACATAACATAATCAATTTGCAGTAATGAATGAAAGCATGAAAACAACCAACATCACATAACACATGAACACTAGATTTTTATGTGGAAAAACCACAATGAGGATTAGCTCACAATATATTATACCCGGTTATAGTATATTACAGAATTGCTCACTGCAGGTGGACTCATTGCCCATTGAGAAGTAAAAGAGGTAGAAAAGATTGTGGCTCACAGCCAAATTTGAACTATTACAATTGCATCTAACACATGTATGAAATACAGTTCCAATGAAGCTCAATATATCGACTTCACACACTTCATACTATTCCGAATTAATACTCTGCTCTGCTCTACATTTGCACATTTCACACCCACACACTTTAATCACACGTCGCTATTTTCAAAATACCGAAAAGGATTCTTCATATATATCCGCTTCACCCAAAACATCAATTAGGTCGGCCTAATTGGATGTAATAAGCAACATGTAACTTGTCAGCTCAAGATCCATACACACGCTTCGCGCCAAGATTCAAAGCTTACAACAATTTTAAATAGGTTGGCAAGGACCTAAAATAGCACTCACATAACGGATCAACACATAATTAAACTTCGCAAAAATAAAGCTCATTAGGTCAGCACTTGTAATGACCTAATATTGAAATTCGCCAATTGTACATCCACATTCGGACATGTAGACCTCCAAAATCTATACCAACTAGAATATACAATCTACTAACACCTATCAACATCTCCACAAATCCGCAAGGCCGGATTCCAATCCGCAGAGAAGTGCAGATTCACCAAAACATGTATACTATATTGGAAAACGCCAAATACAGCCAAGCTGAACTTCTGTCACTCATAACTTTCACACCAGGAGCCAAAGCAAGATGAAACTGTAGAATTAGGATCTATCAACCAACAAAATTATGCTAGAAGCACAGAGAAAAATCTTCATCAGCGGACCAATGCAGACCCAAATACCAAATCCCCTATACATAGAATCACCTGAATTGACACTTAGTCAATTTCCACAACTATTGCTTTCATCGGATCAAACCTTCTTGCAAAATTGTCTTACATAATCATCCTTAAGCATGCTCAAGCCATCCAAAATGGTTTGCACCATGGTCTTCATACCGGAATACAATGTTGACATCAATGACAACATTGCAATGCATAACTGTTCACTTTGTGCTCATCCCACATGCTCATGTTGCCAACAAGTTCATCAACGACATCTCCTTATTCTTCCAACAAAAGGCACATATTTTGGTAGGACATAGGGTCCTATTGTGCTTCCATATACCCTTAAAATTGTGCAATCTAAGTGGAGTATAACATCTCCCCAATTATGTTGAATTCCTAATTTTGGCTTCCTCTCCAACGGTCTCAAAAAAAACTCTGGCACCTTCTCGGTTTGTTTTGCTTCGTCTCTCAAATCTTCATCTTGTATTTTCCCAACCAAATCCCAAAGGATTTTTGTGGCCTTTCTCTTGGCCTTTTTGATCGCCCCCCTCGTTGCAGGCTCCGGATTTGGGTCTGGAGTTGTTGTACTGGGACCTGCCTCCCCTGAGGGACCTTTCCAACAGTCTCAAAAAATCCAATAACTTTGAAGGC
>VDFB02000008.1:370989423-371027659 GCA_007258455.2 Sequoia sempervirens | reverse complement strand
GATGGAGTGAAATGAAATGTGATATGACTGATTGAAGGAATAAGATGCCCCACACTAAAGGTAGTGCAACCATGGATAAATGATAGATCAAAATGAAAGATTCATTGTAAAACATGTCACACAAGCAACATATCCTTTGTCAAAAGATGATAATGGTTGGTTGATTGGATACCAGCAATGATCAATTCCATAAGGCATGATGATGATAAGTACTTAGGATCACTGATTCCTCTAAGTACGATAAGATTGATGATTGTTTATGATTGATTGACAAAAAATATGAGGATTGGATAATGTTTTACAGCTAGGCTTAAATATGATTCACATGATAAGATTCAAGGTTGCAAAGGGACATGATGTCCAACTTTGGAGGTAATTTAAGCATGGATAAATGATAAGGATGTAAAATATGATGGAATGGTAGCACATAAGGATATGAAAGGGAATCCAAAGCATGTGTTTGTAATTTTGCCCCCTAATCTCATCAAGAACAAAGGAAGGAAATGGGACATGGATTTTGATAAGCTAGGAGATATGGAATGGAAGAATGCAAAGATAAGGATAATGAATAGAATGATCAAGATCGATAAGATATGGACACAATGCCTAAGTATTTTGTTCCTATTCCTCATCAAGACCAAGGAAGGGAAGAAAGGATAAATTAAGATAGGATGGTGAAATATGGATACGGTGAAGGATATGGTACAAAAGATATGGATAAAGTGTATAGGATAAGATATACGATGTTCAAGAAGATCCTTAACCTTGTCAAGATCAAAGGTGGAAAGGTAAATGATGAACGCAAAGAGGATCATGAATATGCATGAAAGGATGGATGAAACTTGCCCCCAAGTGTAGAGTACAAGAGGAATATGGAAGACAGGATATGGATAGGGATAAATGAAAATGGAAGGTAATATATGCATGATAGGGAGATGGAGGAAGGAATCAAGCATCAAGTTTCACAACTAATATCCCTTGAATATGTGCTCCAATAAACCATGGCAATGAGGATTAGGCTCATAAACATTGGTATATTAATGGTATGATGGAAGAAGCTAAGGACTTATGCAAAGGTTTGGATTATAGGAGGATAATGGGGGATGAATGGTGGATAATGGATAGGAGGTTGGAAGGCTTGTTGATGGATAGATGGAAAGGATGGAAAGATCAACATTGGCACACACCTTGAAGAGTGGTGGAGTGATGGAGGAAAAATGAATCTGGAAGATGATAGGTTTTTAGATGGACAATAGGAGGAAGCTTTTGGATTAGCAAATTTGGATGCCAATTTAGATTTTATTGCTTCTACGAGACTTTTAGGAATCCACATAGCTTTTGAATTTGATTTTTGATTCTTGGGCCTTTGTGGCCTTTGAGATTTTTCTTTTTGCTTTATGGGCCTTTGTGGCCTTTGAAAATTTTCTTCTTGATTTATGGGCCTTTGTGGGCTTTGAATTTTTTTCTTTTGACTTGATGGGCCTTTGTGGCCTTTTGGATTTTTCTTTTGACTTGATGGGCCTTTGTGGCCTTTTGAATTTTTATTTTGACTTGGGATCAAATATTCTTTTATTTTTGCATGGCTCTTCAAGGAGACATGTTGATCCTTTGATACATGTGGATTTTGATATGGAAGCTTTTGACATTTGGCACCCAAATTGCTTCCAAGAGAAATGGGATGGGTGGATTGAGATGAATGATATAGAGGTCTTATGGATGGGTTAATGTAGGTAGAATTTTGAGAGGGAATCAAGGATGTGTGCCTTTGTTGTTCTTGATGAATAGGAGATGGAGGGATGTAGGGCCCCAATATGGATGGAAGGGTTTATGAACTCGGGTTTGGATGATAAGGACCAAGGATAGATTGAAGGTTTGATGGACTAGGATAAGGACCTAAGATAGATGGAAGGTTTGATGGACTAGGATACTTAGGTTTATTTAGGTGGAATCTGGACTTACAATGGATACTAATGTCTTGAGCATGAGGTGTATAACCAAGGCCATGATAATATGGATTTTCTTGGATAAAGAGGGGTTCTAGGATACCTTGTTCATGAAGGCCTAATCCTTTGCCTTTGTAGTTCATACTTTGACACATTTGTTTTCCAATAGGATATATATTGTTTATGAAACAAGATGCAAGTCCATTGTGAGTTGGTTGTGATATGGAAGGAATAACAAGATCTTTGAGTAAACCACCTTGGATAAAAGTGAGAGAACCCATTTGATAGGTAAGAGGTTCATGGATAGTTTGAATAGGGGTGATAGACTCTTGTGGAGGATTGTGGTCATGAGGGGAATTAGGATGTGTGATAGGATCTTGACATAGGGATGATGGGGTACTTTGATCTTGACTTCGAAAAGGATCAAGAGGTGTAGGATATGGAGTAGCTTGCTCTTTATTAGGTAGGGAATCATCATGAAGTGGTATAAAAGGCATATCTTGATCATGAGAAGGATGGACATCATCATGGAATGAAAGGGTATCCTTGAATGGAGGTTGATCTTGATCTTGATGAGGAAGGGAATCCTGATGTTTTGTGGAAAGCATATCTTGATCATTGGATATGATGGAATCATGAGATGGTATGGATTCATTAGATGAGGTGGAAGGAGGACTTTGAAGGATAATTTTCTCTTGAGATGGAAGGGAATCATCTTGAATGAAACAAAAAGAGATAAGGGGATCATCATGAGGTTCTTGAGAGATGGGATCTTGGTCAATGATTGGAGAGGGTTGCAAAATTTTGGTATCATTGGATGAAGTGGAAAGAATACTTTGATCTTGATTTGTATGGGAGTCTATGCTAGCATGCTTTGGACTAATAGATTGACATGAATCATTGGATGGAGATGGTATGATGAGAGAGGATGGTTGGATGAAATTGTTAACTTGGGTGGAAGACTCATGAGGTTTATTTTGAATTATGGGAGATGAAGATATATACATGACATGGTAGGATTGCTCAAGATTATTTGTGTTTGAGGACATAGATTTAGGTTTCTCATTTAGCCTTTGTAGAAAATCATGGATATTGAACTTGGATGATGTAGTTTTGGGTAAGGATAAAGGCTTATGAGATGGTTGCATCACTTCATTCAAATGTTGGGATTCAAGTTGTTTTTCAAGCTTTTTCAAACGATGGTCAAGATATTCAATCCTTTGGTTTCGTTCATAGGTTGTGGATGAATATGGAGGATAACAGTTAGACATGTTTGGTTGATGGTTTTGGAAATGTTTTGAGGTGTTGCAAGTTACTAGGTGTGATGTTTGTTTGAGGTCGATTGTTTGTGTTCAGATTTGTGAATGTGGTGAATACTGTTTGAAAATCTAGAAAACACTTGACAAGCACGATGTTTTGGTGTTTGCAAATGCACATGAGACAAGCACAATCCTAATAGGCCAAGGGTTTGTATACTTGATATAGCCCACCGATATACCCCGGATTGGTGCTAAACACCTTTCCTTCTCGAGAGCGGATAGCTTAGAAGTTTGGTGGCATTGGCTCCCCTCCATGGCTCATTAACGTCATTCGAGCACACCAACTTCAGATTCTTGGGTCATCACTTCTCAAGAACTGCTATCTCTACTCAAGGGAGTCAGTAGTGAGTATCTTCGGGCATGATATTGTACCCTGCACTATACCAAGCAATGGCTGAAAATGGTTGGCTTCTAAAACAATAGGTGTTTAGTTAGGGCATCCGTTCGAGTGGCCACACATGGGGCGAGAGATTAATCACCAATTAGGTGGCACTCCAGCCTGAAGAGGTTACGCTCAACAGGGTTTATGGGAGTACTACTCCGTCCGTGTGACACATCCGCACTCGTAGTAATTGAACTTTCCTCAAGCACCCATTTTATATCCCGCCTGGAAGTGGCTTGGCTTTAGCCTGTTACCGGTCGAGTCGTCCCTTAAGGTGAGTACTTTTTCCCTTAAGGCAGACCCATTTCTAGAAATAATAACCATTTCTCTTACACCCAGGATCACTCGAAAGTGCAAGGGGAGAGGATACTTCGATTATTAAGTCGTGAAGGTGACAAAAAATAAGGTGGGTCTGATTTTCTGATCACCTAGTTTTCACAAGGTGAGAGCATAATCACCTACCACCTTCAAGCACAATCAGACAAAATCAAGCACATGTTCATTTTAATGCACCAATGGAAGTGTTCCTAAACTAGAAATCACAAACACCTTGTTTGAGAAATGAGTCTTTGACTAACGGAGCTGCAAAACCACAAATTAGTAGTTTCATGCCTCCTTTCTTTGACAAGCGTATGTTTTGATTTTCAATTCTTTGTCAAACGAACCTAACAAGAGAAACCAAATTAACAAAATTAGTCACAAAACCAAAACTTGACCAAAATAAAAACCAACATAAATTTAAAGAAAAATTAATCTAGAAAAAAAAAATGAAGCTAATCTAAGATAAAAAGCTAATTTAAAATTAAAAGTTAATCTAAATTAAAAATATAAAGTTAGAGATTAAAAACTAAACTAAAAGTTAGTAAATAACTAAACTAGAAAATGAAGAAACTAAACTAAACTAAGAAAAATAAGTCAAATAAAACTAAAAACTAAGAGCTCAATTTTTTGTTACTCCAAAAGAAGCAATTTTTGGGAGCTCCATTCAAAAGCCACACGCTACAAACAAAAGATTAGTAAACCAAAAAGAAACTTGAATGAAAACAACAAACTAAAAAAAGTGATAACATTTTCAAAATTAAACAAAACTTTAAATTGTAGATATCTATAGAAAGCTAAGACATAGACTTTCAAAACCCAGAAAAAGTTTTGCAAAATCCTACATAATAAAAGTATTATAAACAAAAGAAAAAAAATCGAATTTTAACCACTAAATCTTAAAAAACTGCGATCAGTAAAATGGCCATAACTTTCTCAAATCTTAATAAAATTTTAAACCGTTTAATGTTCTAGAAAGCTGAAAATGAGACCTACAAAACCCATAAAACATTTAGAAATATTTGATGCGTCCATTTTTTTGTACTCAAATGAAGATGACGGGTTTGCATATGCATTCTTGGCTGTAATCTGCAAAACAACCAAAACAAACAAACCAATTTCTCTGCAAGAAAACAAACGTCGGGTTCACCAAATGTTAGATGGGGTTAGAAATCAAATAGCATAGACAAAAGTGACAGCCAACACTTCTAAGCTATTAAACCACATCCAAACAAGAGAAAACAAACAAATGAAGATTTCAAAATGAAAGCAAATAAAATAAAGTACTCCCCATATTGTAGTTGATTCTTTCTCTTGCTCTCCTTCTTCTTGTTATGCAACTTTGCCCTCAGATTTGTTGAAACACTTGTGCAAAACCTGCAAATGGTAGCAAGAAAGTTGGAGAAGAATAGCTGTTCAGCTGAAAATGGAGAAGAAAGGTTGTTTTTATAGACAACCATTCGAATGGACGATTGAGATTAATCTTCTAGAAAGATTCTGAGATTAACGGATGAGAATGCATGAGAGAGATGTTACAAAATGGATGGTTGAGATTAAGTCTCAGAAAAGATGCCAATATCAACGGTCTAGAATTGATGCACCAAGAATATGCCATGCATGGAAAAGCTATGACGTTGACGGCTATGACGCCTGACAGCTATGACAGACATGCAAGGCATGCAGACTATGACATAAATGAATGTTATGACAGAGCATTATGACAGAGCATCTTTGACTAGGTGGAGGTGCATAAATAATTTGTTTTAAATTATTTATTCAAAATGGAGGAAAATGACAAGTGGAATGGAAAATAAATAATTTATCCAAATTATTTATTTAGAGAAAATGAAAAGAGAAGCATTTAATTAAATTTATCAATTTAATTAAATGGAGAGATGGAAATTAGACATGGATAATTAATTTGAATTATTTATCCAAAAGAGAGGAATGAAACACAATTAAATAATTTTGACAATTATTTAATTATAGAAGAATAAAAGGTCAAGTAATGATTATTATTATTATTTGACTATAGATGAAAGATAAATAATTAAATAAAAAATGATTTATTTAATTATTGAAGAAAGGGATATATTAGCGACGCAATTAAATAATTTTAATTGATCAAGATAGAATAAAGATGAGAAGGTGAATTAATTAAATAATTAAAAACTATTTAATTAATAGAGGAATGCAGTCACACCTAATTGAATAATTAAAGTTATTCAATTATCGAAGAACAATGACCAAGAAAAATGATGCTCGCAGATTTAGGACATTTTTTAGTGTCTACAGATAGTACTATACTTCTGGAGGGTGGGGGTTTTTACTCAAAATGGTTTTCCCAATGATATTTTTAGTGTCACTATTTTATGCATTCTTGCTATTCTATTTCCATTATTCCATGTATGTGATTCTCTTATTGTAATAGTAAAACGTGTTAAAAGATTTTTTTTGTAACTCTCCTCTAATTAGATTAGTGTAGGAAGTTGTTTCCGCTCATTTGAATTCCTTTCAATTAGTAGCAAAGCCTAGCCAGCATTGGTTCCTTTGTTGGGTAGAAGAGTTTTTTGAGCTAATCTTTGTTTCAGTGGGAGTTTTGTAGAAGTGTGTATTTCGTAATCTTGTTGCAGGAAAGAGATGGCAGGCACATCAAGGAGGAGTGAGATGGAAAAATTTAACAGTGTTAATTTTGAGTTGTGGAAGCTCAAAATGGAAGACATGTTAGTAGACCGAGACTTATGGCTTGCAATTTCTGGAACCAAACCTTTAGGCATGAAACAAGAGGATTGTGATCTCATGGATAGGAAAGCCAATGGTCTAATTAGACTTTGTTTGGTTGAATTTGTTCTCCTGAATGTTCATGAAGAGAAAAATTCTACTTCTCTGTGGAAGCAACTCAATGATGTATATCAAGCTAAATCCCTAGTAACAAGCTTTTCCTGAGAAAGAAGATGTATTATGTAAAAATGGAAGATGGAGAATTTTTTGTAGATCACCTGAACTCTTTTAACATGTTGGTTGCACAATTGGGTTCTGTTGGAGACAAAATAGATGAACAAGACCATTGCATGCTCCTTTTGTGTTCATTGTCAAACTCTTGGGATCAATTGGTAATGGCTATTGGAAGCACTACTTCCACCTTCAAGATGGATGAGGTTGTTGCCTCATTACTATCTGAGGAGATGCAAAGTCTTCTGAGATGGCCAAGGAGGCCCTTGTAGTCCGTGGTAGACCAAAAAAGAGAAGCAAAAAGAAAGACAAGAAATCTAAGTCAAAGTCTTTGGGAAATCAAAGTCTCCTAGTAAGAATTCCAAGGAAAAATGTTAGAATTAAGGTGAAACTGGTCACATTCAGAAAGATTGCAAGAAAGAGAAGAAGAAGAAAAACAAGTCTTTCTCTGATTCTAAATTTGAAAAATCATCTCAAGATGATGGAGAAGCTTTTATTGCAGCCTTGGTAGCCCATGCATCAGATGATGTGTGGTTGATAGATTCGGGTGCATCCTTTCACATGACTTCTCATAGAGATTAGTTCTTGAAGTATGAGTACAATGGCAGAGAGGTGTACCTGGATGATGACTTGTTGGAAAAATGAAGAAGAACATCTCATCTTTTTGTTTTGTGTTGTCATTGATGTCACCATAATATATGAGTTGCAACTGCAAGATCAAGCCTAAATTTTTTCTGGTATTCTGGTCTAGTATCCAAACCGGTATAATGCTTATATCCTCTGATATTTTGATCCGCAATCCTCCGTTGTTGACAGTTGGTGTTTGCATTTTTGAGAAATGGTTTATGGATTCTAGAAGCACGTACATTCAAGATCTCATGTACTCAAATGCTCGTATGGTGTATTGATATTACTCTGTTTTGCTATTAGGTCTATCCTTGGCCAACCTAATGAATGAATGGTGAATTTATTTTTGTTAAGTAGACATATGTGTGATTTATCTTAGGTCCGAGCCGACATGATGTAGTGTGTTGGGTGCCTGAATTGTTTTTGGGAAGTTTTTGTGAATTCTTGAAGCCAACAGTTGGTATTTTTGGTAAATAAGAAGTGCATCTAATTAGGCCAACCTAATTGATGCTTGCAGAGAGATCATATATATATATTGGACAGTTTTTGAAGGTTGAGAAAGATGAGTGTGTTGTGAATGTGAAGAAAAGTGAATATGATGAAGTGTATCAAGTCAGTTTAATGAGCTTCATTGGAACTAAATCTGCACTCATTAGATGTACTTTATCAGTTCATTTTCTAGCTATAAGCCATTTTGTCATTGTAATTTTGTAGGCAGTGAGATTTTATATTTCAAAAGTGAGTCCTGGCAGTGAGCCACCCATTTTGTAATATCTTATAACTGGTTATACTATATTGTGAGCTAACACTCACCATGGTTTTTCCCATTTTGGGTTTTCCACGTAAAAATCCTAGTGTTCATGTGTTTTGTGATCTCATGCTCTATTAATGCTTTTACTTATCTTTTCTATTGTATGCATTGGAATTATTGGATGGTATCTAATCATAAAATTTAAGAAGATATTGATTCACCCCCCTTCTTAGTATATTGGATATTCAACAATTGGTGTCAGATCTTGGTTCCTTTGGAAAGGCCTAACAGCTTGAAGGAGATCCTGAAGATGGAATAAATGAATGATAAAGAAGAACTCTGGACTTCCCTTAAGGATCTTGATAAAGTTGAAATACAAAATAGAGATTTGAAAGAGAATCTTGAAGATGCAAATGAATGTGTCTGGAAATTAAAAGAGCAATTGAAAAATTTCAAAGAAAGGCATATGGAAGTAACTAATCAGTTGAAGAAGGCTAATGAAGAAATTACCGGTTTGGAGGTGTAAGTAGAGGAGAAGAAAAGTATTGAAGAATGTCTAAACAAAATGGTACAAAGCAAGTCTGATGAATGCACCAAGCTTGAACAAGAAGTGGTGAACTTGAAAGTGGATCTAGAGAAGGAAAAACTTTGTGAAAACAATTTCAAATCCAACTCTGACAGGCTTGATGAATTAATTTCAGGATAGAAGCCAATCAAAGACAAAGGTGGCTTGGGAATGGAAGGAGGTGAAAACTCTAAGGACAACCAGAAGACTCAGAATAAAGGAAAGTAGAAAGGAAATTCAAGGAACTTTGCTAGGAGACCACCTGTGAGACAACCTAATGCACAAAGGTATCCTTCTTTTAATGGCACTTGTTTTTCATGCAACAGATTTGGTCATAGGGCAATAGAATGTAGGAGTAGAATGAATTAGTTTCCTGGTCCCTTCACTGGTCAATGTTTTGCATGCAAAAGAATTGGACATAGGGCAAGTGAATCCAAAACCTTGATGATAAATTAGTTTAATGGAGGAAGAGTGAATCAATCCTTTAATGACTATTGTTATACTTGTAAAGTATGGAAATAAATCTAATCAGTGTAGAACAAGAGTTAGTGGAAGTGAATCTAATCAAAGAAATATTGTTTGCTATAACTGCAATAAATCAAGACATATCTCAAGAGTTTGTAGAAGCGAGAAGGGTAAGCAGACCAATCCAATAGAAAATAATGAATCTACGAAGAAGGTTGACAAAGATCAGATTAAGAAAGAAATGAACAATATTTGGAGGAAGAAATAAGAGATTGAGATGACAGATGTGTCTGTACCCTCATTCGGTACAGACAATTCCTTTAGGAACTAGACCCAACAAGGTCTAAGGGGGAGCTTTAACATAAAATCTCTTGTACCCCCTAATGTTTGGCGTGTCAGCCTTTGGCATGAAGATATGTTGTGTAATGATAAGCTAGAGGTTACACAAGTGGAACTGGAAGAAAACATGAAGGAATGATCTTTTGCAGAGCAAATTAAGGTTTTTTTTAGCAGAAAAGAATAGTTTTTAGCAACTTTTTGAAATTTGTCGCATTTAATGCGAATTAGGGCATATCGTCATTTTATAAATAACATGTGTAAGGCATTTTGATCACTCATGCATTTGAAGAAATTGAAGACCTTTTTAGAGGGTTCTTGAGGAGATTTGGAGTTCGAGCTGTGAAAACCCTAGTTCTAGTTCTTTATGAATGTATTATAATTTTCTATGCAATTGTGGTTTGTATTGCTTGAATTGTTTGAATTCGAAATTGGAATGGCAACCCCTGTAGTTGTTAAAGTGTCAGAGATACTGAGACCTTATAGGAAAGATTCCTCGAAAGTATTTGAAGATGACCCCATGGGTGCATTCTCATCAATCCTTCATGGAGTTATGCCGATTGAGGACACAAGGATGTATATTCGAGTAAAAACTGAGGAATTTAATCACACAAAATTGATTGACATCTGGCAGAATGAGCTTACTAGAGATGATTTCTTCATAAAACCTGAATACTCAAACCTAGTTGCAAAAAGGTTAGACAGATGGAACAACTTTCCCAACTTCAGTTCTTTGGTTGATGACATATTTGTGAAGCCAATCCTAAGTAGAATTCATGATAAATTCCTATGGACTAACCGACTGCACCTGATAACTAAGGAGGCGATTAGGGTTGTTACTGGCCTCTGGGATAAGGGTACAATACTTATATTGAAAACCATGAAGAATGAGGTAGTAATAGAACTTATAGGAGCCATATATGACAAGAGAGCCTTAACTACAAATTCCATCACTAATCTGGTTATGAAGTATGTTGCTATCATGATTGGTCACATAATATACTTCACAAACAAAGAGAACTTTGTTTTGGCTACAACAATTTATACTAGTTTTGATATGGTTGTAACTGGTGCAGACTATGAATTATGTGAGCTTCTCCTGTAACAGTTGCTTGAGAATTTGAAGTTGACAAAGGAAAGGAAGTATGCTTTCAAGTTCGGTTCATTGATTGTATGTCTATTGTTCTATTTCATGAAGAGACTTCCACGAAAGAATGATGAAGTGTTTTGGGTCTCATCCAGACTGGTGGCACATCAAATTCTTGATTATATGCATAGTCTGGGTGATTTGAATGCTCAAGAAAATGCTCTAATAGCATTATTTGTTTTATTTAAGAGCAACATAAATGAAAAAGGTAGGATTCTTAGGAAAATTGTTGAGAAATACAAAGATGACATCATATTCCATGTTTCCTTTGATGAATGCATGAATGAAGCAGTAGAACCTCAGACCATATGGATTCAGCCATTGGGATATGAGATTATAGAAGAAGAGGCTGAGGGTTATGTACAAATGTTGCCGAAGAATTTGAAGGATCCTAATGAACCCATAATTGGTACTTGTGCAAAATATTCTATGGAAATCCACATGGAGCTCCAAAAGCCCAAAATCAAAAAGAAAGTGGAGAAGACACTTAAAGAAGCTGGATTCACTGATGAGGAAATTTCTCTTGGAAGGGCTAAGGGAGAACCGTTGGAGGCAGAATCATCTGGCCTGAGGAAATCCAGCATGACTACTTCTGCTAAACCCTCCACAACCGCTGTAGTAAAGATTGAACCCAATACTGTTGATAAAGGAAAAGGACCAGTTTCCTCTGGACCTACTACTAGAAAAGAAACTCCTCTGGTGGAACCTAGAAAAAGATGAAAGAAAGAGAAAGTGACAAGGGAGAAAAATCTCAGTAATACAGATGATCAGGATGAAGAGGAAGAGGATCTTGCTACAAAATTGGTGAGGAGAAGAAGAGGAAGTTTACCCTCTATTGAAGGTGCTTCTAAGGAAGTTGTTGGTTCTAAGAGAGTGCATATTGTATCATCTTCTGATGATAAGGAAGAGTAGTAATTTGGTGTTCATGTGCACACCAAACTAGAGTCAAAGAAGACTAAGGTGTCTGATGAAGCCTCTGCGGGCCAAAGAGAAGAACATGACAATCTGGTAAGTTCTGGTCCCCATTTTAAATTAGAAGCAACTCTCAATATCTTGTTACATTTTGAGAACATGATAAAGCCTACAACAAAATATTATGATATAAAGAAAGATGTACCTGAGAATATGTGGGAAGCCCTAATGAAAAGGAGATTAGAGGCTATAGAATTTGAAGAGAAAATTAGGAATGATGCATATGATAAGATTGGATCTTCCCTAACCCTAGATGATCTGGAGACCTTGAAAAAGATTTGTGCAGAGATGTTTTGAAAGAAGAAAAGGGTAAATACTTTAATGACAAGGAATATAAAGCTGACAAAGAAGGTAAGGAAGGAAATGAAAAAGGTGATCTGGGATACAATAGAGAAATATGGCATGCTTAAGGTTGATGAAGATGCTATTGTTGAAAATGCTAAGGAAGATATTCCTCTTGATACAAGTAATGCAGATATTTCTGAAGACATTGATGTTGAAAATGATGCCAGTGGTGAAATTAATCCTCCGGAAAGTGAGAAGTAGAATGAAGGAGAAGTTGAGCCTAAAAAAAATAATGATGCTACTCCAGAGCACACTGAAGATGAAAAAGGTAATTATGAAGAAGGAAAAGGTAGTGAAGAAAAAAAAGATAATCTAGAAGAAGAGAAAAATGAAAATGGAAAAGATGAAAATGATGAAGAAGATAACAGGGATAAAGATAAATATGAAGACAAAAAGGAAGAAAAGAAAAAAGAAGAAGAGAAAGTGGAAGAAGAAGAGAAGGAAGAAGAGAAGGAAAAGGGATAGGAAGAAAATAAAAACGAGGAACCTATCGGGAAAAATGAAGAAAGCCAAAAGCAAATTGTAAAATCTTTTAAGCATCCCAGAGAATTGTCCTTCGGTAATGATGTTTTGAAAGGCCTGCTATCCAAGCAGATCAAATTTTAGCCAATAATTCCTCAGGAGCTTCTACAACTTCCTATGATTGATAGGTTTGTAGATATGGAGAAGATGTCTCTAGTTCATAAAGTGGTGTTAGGAGATGCATTGTTGGCATCTGAAATGAAGGAGATTCTTGAGACACATAAAAAAGGAACATAACTCATAGAAGATACTCTTAAGGCATTGAAAGAGGTCACACCTAGTGCATCTATTGATGCATTCATCCCTCTTATTGAAAATTTGAGATTGTTGTTAGATTCCTTCAAGGAGTATACCTTCAGGCTTAGTGAAAAGATAAAACAAGAGGTTGAGGAGAAACTGGCAAAGAAAAGGCTACTGGCATTGCATGAAAAGTGTGCTCTTGTACGCTCAAATGTTGAAAAGAACCTAGATGTTCTGAAGATCTATGAGTTGGAAGAAAATATTGTTCTTGCATATTGCTTGAAGTGGTTGGATGCCACTCAGAACATTAAGGTTGTTATGGACTTCATTAAGTCTCAACTGACTACTGTCTTCGGTACTTACAGTATATCCAAAGACAGAGACAGATCAACCTGGAACACCATCACTACGCATAAAGATAAATTCTTTGTCTTACACAAGCAGAAGGAAGAAATTATCAGAAAATTTGGTCAATTGAGTGACATTATAAGAGTGGAATACACTCTGGTTGGCAAGGCCCTAGTAGGCACAAAACATCTTGAGAAAATAAACTTGACTCCTGATACTTCAGATGGTGTAGAAGAAAATATGGTAGAGTTGGAATCCCTGAACAAGATGCCAATTGGTGCAAAGGATAGTTGGGAGAATGGTAAATCAATATGGGAAGGTATTTTGAAGGAGCTTCAAGAATCACCATCCTTCGGTTGATACATGTTTCTTTGCTTTCTTTGTTTTCATATTTCAATTTCAGTCTTTAGGACACCCTTTGTCCTTGATGTCAAAGGGGGAGAGGTTTGAAGAATAATGAAATGCTACTGTTAGGGGAAGAAGTGTTGTAAATAAGGAGTTTTGTAAATATTCTTTTTTTTTGGCACATGTTGCCATCAATGACAAAGGGGGAGATTGTTGGAAAAATGAAGAACATATCACTTTGTTGTTTTGTGTTGTCATTGATGTCACCATGATATATGAGTTGCAACAGCAAGATCAAGTCTGAATTTGTTTTGGTATTCTGGTCCGATATTTGAACCGGTATAATGCTTATATCCTTTGGTATTTTGGTTTGTAATCCTCTGTTGTTGACAGTTGGTGTTTGTGTTTTTGAGAAATGGTTTATGGATTATGGAAGAACATACATTCAAGATCTCATGTACTTAGATGCTCGTATGGTGTATCGACATTACTCTGTTTTGCTATTAGGCCTATACTTGGCCGACCTAATGAATTAATGGTGAGGTAATTTTTGTTATGTGAACATATGTGCGACCTATCTTAGGTCCGAGCTAACGTGATGTAGCGTGTTGGGCACCTAAATTGTTTTTGGGAAGTTTTTGTGAATGCTTGAAGCTGATAGTTGGTATTTTTGGTAAATAAGAAGTGCATCTAATTAAGCCGACCTAATTGATGCTTGCGAAGAGATTAGATATATATATTGGAAAAAAATTGAAAGTTGAGAGAGATGATTGTGTTGTGAATGTGAATGTGAATGTGAATGTGAAGAAGAGCGAATATGATGAAGTGTATCAAGTCAGTTTACTAAGCTTCATTGGAATTGAATATGCACTCGTTAGGTATACTTTATTAGTTCATTTTTTGGTTGTAAGCCATTTTTTCATTGTAATTCTATAGGCAATGAGCCTTTGTATTTGGACAGTGAGTCATGGAAATGAGCCACCCATTTTGTAATATCTTATAACCGATTATACTATATTGTGAGCTAACACTCACTGTGGTTTTTCCCATTTTGGGTTTTCCACATAAAAATCCTGGTGTTCATGTGTTTTATGATCTCATGCTCTGTTAATGCTTTTACTTATCTTTGATATTGTATGCATTGGAATTATTGGATGGTATCTGATCAGAAAATTTAAGAAGATATTGATTCACCCCCCCTCTCAGTATCTTGGATATTCAACATGACTCTCACTTGAAGATTGTTGGTTGTGGAAGAGTCAAAATTAGATTTCTTGATGGAAGAGTGAAAAGGATTGATGGTTTCTTGCATATCCTAGGTTTGGCACAAAACCTATTTTCTGTAAGGAAACCAAATGATTTAGGAGTGCAAGTTGTTTTCTCTGGTGGAGGATGCAAGATGACAAGAGGAGCTATGGTGTTGGCTAAGAGAGTTCGTATTGGCACTTTGTTTCAGCTTGATGCATGCACTATATAGTGCAATAGCTCTTTTGTTGTACCAAAGAAGAGACCCTTGGATTCTTCATCCTCACCATCAGATTGTGCAGAGAAGATAATGTTATGGCACCAACAACTTGGTCACATTGGTGAGAAGGGTCTTAGAACCCTGAAAAAATAAGAACTTTGTTGAAGGCCTTGATGATTGTAATCTTGAGCTTGACTTTTGTGAACATTGTGTATATGGAAATCAACACTATGTTTCTTTCTACTCTAGTTCTCATAAGTCTTATGGGGTTTTGGACTATGTACATTCATATGTTTTTGGTCCTATAAATTTTCCTTCATTATCAAAATCTGTATATTTTGTTTCTTTCATAGATGATTACAGTAGGACATTTATTTATTTCCTTAGAAGTAAAACTAAAGTCTTTAGTTGGTTTATGGAGTTTAAAGCCTTTGCAAAAAATTAGACTAGTAGAAAGATTAAGTGTTTGGGAACTGATAATGGTGGTGAGTTTTGTTCTATAGAGTTTGAAAAGTTTTGTAAAGAGCACAAGATTGAGAGACATAAGACAACTCCCTACACTCTACAAAAAAATGGAGTTGCAAAGAGGATGAACAAAATGTTGATGGAGAGGGCTAGGAGTATGTTGAGTGGTGCTAGCCTTGAGCAAAAATTTTGGGCTAAAGCAGTAGCCACTGCATGTTATTTGATCAATAGATCTCCAACATCAACACTTGTTGGAAAGACACCCATGGAGGCATGGTCTGTTAAAAATCCTTTGATGAGACATCTCATAGTATTTGGTTGTGAAGCTTACGCTCATGTTCCAATTGAGAAGAGGTCTAAGTTGGAGAACAAGGCTATTAAGTGTATATTTATCAGCTATGGTGTCGATGTGAAAGGGTACAAGCTTTGGAATCTAGTAGCTCAAAAGGTTCTCTATAGAAGTGTGATATTTAGAGAGATGAAACCTTCCACTGTTGAGCTACAACCAAAGAAAGAGGAGAAAAAGAATGAGTGTTCAAATATTTACGAGGTACTTTAGAATATGCCTTGTGTTTTCATGGTTATCCTATAGGACCTCAGCATTCAGTGAGAATTCGAGGATATGTGGATTTAGATTGGGCATGTGACATTGACAGTAGAAGATCCACCAGTGGTTATGTGTTTATGATGTTTGGTGGTGCTATTAGTTGGATGAGTAAGTGACAGGCTGTAGTCGCATTGTCCATGACAAAGGAAAACTATATGGCAACCACTCATGTCTATAAGGAATCCATTTGGATTAAGAGATTTTGATCTGATATTGGTTTAGATGCAGGAAAGATTACTATTTGTTGTGACAGTCAAAGTGCAATTTTCCTAGTAAAGAATCCTACCTTCCATGCCAAAAAAAACACATTGATGTTCAATATCATTTTGTCTGTGATATGGTAGAAGATGGAAAGGTGAACCTGGAAAAGGTTGACACTTTGGTGAATGTTGCAAATGCATTGAAAAAATTAGTGAGCATGGAGAAGTTCATATGGTGTTTCGATTTTATTAGCCTTGGGGCCCTGAGCAAATGATTCTATATGAATTTTGACAGGTCTTCAACAAGTGGGAGAATGTTAGGATTAAGGTGTCTCAACCTTAGAGTCATAACATTGATTTGATGAAATTTAATGTATTTATTTGTATTATTTAAATGCCTATGGTGTCACATCACAAATTGGGACCCACCGGCTAGGTGGCATCCCCGTTGGAGGTGACTGGATGACACATCATCGTCCCAAGTGGACATAGGCATCCCACTTTGGAATCTATGACATATGACAGATTCTATGATGTGTCATAAGGTATCTTTGAATGTATGCGTGAAAGTTGGTGCCCAAGTTGGGTCATGAATGGATGTAAGAAAATCAACTATTTTTAGTGAGTTGTGATAGATTTTCTTATAGTTGTAATTGTTGTCAGCTATGATAGATTCTATGATAGTTGTAAGATGTGTAAGGCATCTGTCATAGCCTATTTTTAGCATATTCTAGGCATCTGAACTTGAGGAAGGAATATTTTCATGTTAGACACATGTTAGGGGTGTAAGGGAATATGTTGCATGTGCCCAAATGCATGTCTAAGGCATTGGTAATTGATGTTTAGTATCATTTTGTTCATGATATGGTAGAATATGGAAAGGTGAACTTGGAAAAGGTTGACACTTTGGTGAATGTTGCAGATGCATTGATAAAACTAGTGAGCACGAAGAAGTTCAGATGGTGTTTCGATTCTATGGGCTTTAGGCCCCTGAGCAAATGATTTTGTATGACTCTTGGCAACTCTTCAACAAGTGGGAGAATGTTGGGATTAAGGTGTCTCAACCATAGAGTCCTAACATTGATTTAATTGATGAAATTTAATGTATTTATTTGTATTATTTAAATTCCTATGGTGTCATGCCACAAATTGGGACCCACTGGTTGGGTGGCATCCCCATTGGAGGTGACTGGATGACACATCATTGTCCCAAGTGGACATTGCACTCAAAAAAAAATAATGTTTTTTTGTCATTTAGAATTTGTCCTCTAGGGTTCTCGGCGGCGCGTTACAAACAAAAATAATATTGTTTTTTTTTTACCTTTGAGACACCTTTAAAACCTTGAAACCTAAGACTTAACATAAGACCCTTTTAAAACAACATGAGCAATTCATTTAAAGGATATTTGGACTAATGGGAAAAATAAGTAACTATTTCAATTGATTTTTTTGTGTTGTTTTATCACACTTTATGGTTGGATAATCCTTTACTAGATCCTCCATCCATAACTACATCATAGATTCTATGCAATAGCTAATCTATAATAATTTTAAACAATAGTCAAATAATTTGCATATCAATAAAACTCAAAATGATATGTAATAATACACACTATTTATCATAACCATCTAGCATACAAAGATATCAAGACATAGTTCCTTATGTGATATTTAGTTATAACTTACTCCTACATTGTGATATAGTGATTTAAAGTCAATATGTTTAATCAAGATTAACAATAATTAATCGCTTAATGAGATCTCCACATCCACCAAAATAATTATCAATAATACAGTGCACAATAAAAAACATAACCTGTTTTGATTAGGGTATAATATTACCATGCGTAAAATTTATGAGGCAATAATGATATGATAAAAAATTAGTAATGATTAATTAAAAAATTACCAAAAGGATAAAATTTGTAACCCCTCAACATTATCAATAATAACTTAACATATTGATCTCAAGTCTACATAAAATACAAGCACATAATGATTGAAATCTTATAAGAAATTATTTTAGACATTCACACTGGAATGGTACAATTGGCTACTTCATTTTTATATGAAATGAATCAACACTTAAAACATTGTGACCTGTTATGGCCTTATAAACAAATGATGATCTATGAATCATTCTTTATTCATATTTCTACAATTAATTTTTGAGTCATTGTTCCACATTCATGATTTATCTCATAATGATTGAGATTGATAGGTCTTTGTTTGAAGGTAAATATAAGAATTAATGTGTGATAAAATAGTAGACAACAATAACATTAATATACATAAGACTTATGCACATATCTTTATTTTACCCATGTTGGCATGGTTATAATTACAATAATTTAAACATAAGATTTTAATAATAGATCACATACAAAATGCATCATAGTATTTTTTTGAGATCAAATAGAACAAAAGTTTCTTCAAAAATCTTCTAAATCATAATTAAAATGACAAAGGATTGAAATAAATACACTAATATTTTTTCATATTTGAGTTTTAGATTCTAACCACCCATACTAATTTTTTTTAATAATTTTATATAAATATGTATAAGGAGTTATTATAATAAAAGAGGGTTTTGGGGCCAGTGTTGGCATAGTGTGTTGGTTTAAAGGTGGTGTTGTAGTTCTTGGCACCAAGGTTCAAACCCCATTGGGGTGTTATTGTTGAGTGGTTATATTGGGGATGAGGTCCACCATTTGTGACATCACTAGTTCATAGCTCCAGGTCAAAAGCATTTACCCTTTTAAAAATAGGGTTTTTGGAAAAAATAATAGAATGCTTGAATCAAGGAGAGCTCTGAGGTGTATGGGGGAGACAAACAATTGTCCTCCATTGTTGGCCTTGTTGCAACTCTCCCTCTTAGATTTGAATCTGATTAATGTTCATCACTCCTATATTATTTGTCGTCTTTTTTCTATTTATAGGGTAGTTTTTTTGGGTATTTTACTTTAGGTTTTAGTTTGGTTGTCTTGTCTTTCTTAATCTTTTTTTAATTGATTTTATGGGTTTTCTTCCAATAGTCAATTGCCTAGGTCATCCTGGGAGTTATTGCGAGGGCATGGGGAGTAATAGAGGAGGAAGGGGTGTAATTACTGGATAAGGATGGTGTTAGTGGCATTAGAAGTGATGAGCAAGTTAAAAAGTCATACACAAATGATATGTTCAACAATGACAAGGAAGAGGTATCATTGGAGGCAAGATTTGAAGTGTAGGAAAGCAACAATGGAGTCATCGAGGGAGGTGTACAAATCAAAGAAGTTTTGTCTCTTCCTCCCCTGAAAACTCTCATTTTTGAGCCAAATGAAGACATTACTGTTGTAGTTGCCAAGGAACAAGAGATTTTTTTTTTGGAAAAAGAAATTAAAAAAGATTAAAAAAATAAAAGGAAACAAGTAAGCAGAGAAAACGGGGACCAAAAAAATGGAAAGAAGTGAAAGTAAGAAAGAATTACTAAGAATGCTTTAATATGCTCTATAGGAATCCAAAGGTAATAAAATTATCTCCTAATAATGATTAATAAAAGTGCATTAGTTGGGATATTAGGGGTTTGGAATCCCCTAATAAAAGGTATATAATTTGGAGGTTTTTACATGATTAACTTTCTAGACATATTATTTCTTCACCTAATTTTACATTAATGTTGATGTGGATAGGTTGCTCCCTTATTTAGCCACCTTATCCTCTAAACTAGGAAAATGGATGCAAGAGATTATTTATGAGGATTTCTTGATGTGTCATAAATGCCACAAGTCTAGTCATGCTTCTAAATGGTTAAAGAATATTACACAAAATTTATGAAAGAAAAAGCTCAAATGGAGCCTCCCTACCTCAAGTTATGGATGCAATGCCTCTAGGGTGTATCGATTTGATGTTGTGTCCTTTCAATAGGACTAACTCTAAGAAAATTAATTGTATCTAAGAGTGAGTCTCAACCTGATGTGTGTTGTTTGGAGGAGGCTTATAAGGAGAGAAAAATTATGAAGAAGGGCTTGAGTGGGGAGACCCATAATTTTAATGTCATCGACCCTATGCTTGAGGCTAAATGTTCACCCACATTGCTATCTACCAATAAGGTAAATTGGAAGTTGGATTTAGTTCAAAGGTAGAATAGGAGCCCAATGATCTCTTTGAACTCGAGATTGGTTCTTGGAAATGAGTAGTACCAGAATGGAGGTTGGATCTCTCGAGTCCAAGGATTGGGCTACTAGTAGAATTTAGAACTCCTTGAAATGTTGTGGCTTCCAATTGCCTTGAGTTTGTATCTTATCCCTACAAGTGTTATTTGTTCACCACTTATTTTCAACCATTGTGTTGATTGTTCCATATCGTTGTTTGGTCTTCCTTGATGTATTTTTTTCTTTTTGTAAAAGAGTGAACCCCTTTCAAAACCCAACTTTTATCGTTAATTAAGAAATTTTTTAATTCAACATATATCTTTTAAGATAGTCTTTTATACTAATAATTTAAAAAAAAATAACAACATTTAGGTGATTTTAAAAAGTATATAAATATAACCTTATTGATGGTTTAACATAACCATATAACATATATTATCAAATTATAATTTTTTTTCTATGTAAGAGAGTATTTATATTAATATTCAAAAAGATTACATGTTTTGTGTTCAAATGAGAGCTTTCCAATGCTCTCATTCCCACCAATCCAAAAGGGAGCCAATTTACAAAATGGGAACTTCCCTGGCTATCCTACATAAACCTTCTTACAAAATTGCCTCACCAATTCAGAGGCCAACACAAAGCAATTAAGAAAAAATTGAAAACTTGAGCTTACCCAAAACCATTCTCTTGCATATATATAACAAAATCACCAACCTAGGCGAAATCCTGAACTGGTTCCATGTGCAACCATTTCTTTGGAAATCTTACTCCCTCCAATGCCCTTGTCCATTGGGGAAACATATCATCTCCTTTGAAATCCAACAAGAAAGTATATAGCCTGACCACAACACCTGAAGCATTAAGTAGGGCCAAATCTCATGGCCACAGAATTCCAACACCCAATTGACCAATACCCATTACCTCCTCGAGACCCCCCAATAGCTTTGGTCTCAACAACTTCGTTGTTATTTGCAGAACTTCATTTTTTGGTAATTGGAGATCCAACAAGCCTACAAAATATCGGGAAGTTATGTCTATGTCCACTCGATATCTTTCATCTGACATTAAGAATACATGCCCCAGTATTAGCTTCACCACACCAAGCGGCAGGAAGTCACTCTCTAGTAGTATCCTACTCGGTCTAAGCTTTGAGACTTCCCCCAAAAAGGCCATTTGTCAACAAGAGCTGACCAACCTTATAGGGGTATAATTGCTCTGTCCAAAAATTCTCCAAACATACTGACTGTTTGGCCATCGAGTTTGACCTTTAAAGATTAGTTCACTCATTTTGAAGTTTGTTCATTACAAACTTGCCAAGATTGCAATCTTGTTTGTGCAGCACTTTCGAACTATAAAATCCTCCCTTAGACTTCTCAAATGAATAGGATCCTAGCTTAATAAATGCCTCGCTATAACACCCCTTGGCATGAGGTTCTTACTACCCTATAGCCCCTTGACTACCAAATTTTGGGATCTTGAGACCAAACCACCCAAGTCTCAACTTCGCATCCCATTCCGTGAATTCCAATTTTTAAGGATTCATTCTTGCAACTCTACTATTCGCAATCTCAGCTATGGTTGCCTCCACAAGGTTTTAAAAGGATGGAGTAGTCATTTCCTTGCCATGGAATATTCTCATGTTCCACTCTTTCCATATCTCCCAAATTAGAATGGATGGGCTAATTAGCCATATGCTCGAATACATCGCTTTCCTTTTTAACAAGCACCAAGATTTGAAAAGGGACAAAATGTCATTCAGAAGAGCTCCTACCCAACCTAATTTCGCACATAGCCACTTCCAACACTCTTGAGTGAAGGGACTATTGAAGTTGAGAAAATCAACTCCATGGCTCCCTAGGATCACCTGCAATCAAACACTTGTCACATAAAGAGAGAATAGCAAGGCTATGAAGGCCAAGAGCTATTGATCCAAAAAAACATGAATCATTGATTAATACATGCATCTTCTAATGATTATACAATAGAGAATCCTTATAAAAGGATAATTAACCTAGAAACCCTAAGTGAGGATAAAAAAATATCATGAAATGTGTCCTCATCTTATGACATGAGACATAAAAGGAACATGACCTGAGTAAGCTTAAGTAATTAGAGGAAAAGGAACCTAATAATTAAATACATAATTAATTAGGAAATAATTTTTACTCTAACACCCCCCTTAAATGAAACTTAGGGAGAATCTCAAACCTTTAAAGATGAATGCATGATGGGTCTCAACTAACAAGGCCTAGTGAGGTACCCATGTACAAACAAAAGATCTCTCAAAATCAAAGAAAAAGGAGAAAAATCTAATGGAAGAAAAATCCTCTCCAAAAGAGAGAAATACAAGTGAAGGACTGAAGAAGCCTCCAAACAAGAGTGAAGGACGAAGAAGCCTCCAACCAAGAATTGTCCCAAAAGATAAGAACATAGGATGAACATGAAGAACACCACTGAAGCATGAAGAAGCTGTAAACAATGTCAAAGAATGACTGCTATAGTGTTGAAAGAAGAACCTCCACTAAAACAAATGATGATCAGGATCAAGAAGACAAGAATCAGTATGAGTGCCCCAAACAACGTTACTCGAATCAAATAGAAAACAAAGGAAAAACATCTAGAACTCAAAGATACAGATGGCATAGGTACCAAAAGTCTAAAAAACTAATCAAGTGAAAATGGAAGGTCGCCTCCAGAAATAGGAATGCAAGAGTGTCCACATGGTAAATGCTCCATCTCACCTAAATGCAAGGGTAACCAACCGTTGATGTATGTTGCATCCGCCTAGTACACAGGAACAAATACTAGATACATAGCTCACTTCAATGTGAAACCAAGGAAGCATTAACACCAACAGTAGAAATCCCCCCATAATGTTGAGAAGGGAGAGCCATGACAAGTACATTGAAACTAAATGCCAAAATTTAGTGCATGAAGAACCAAGAACATTTGAATGTGAAAATATGAAAGCAACAACAAATATAAAGGGTGTGCAAACAAAATACACACTCGCATACAACAAGAATCAATGTGAATTGCTGCTACTATGGAAGAGACACTTGACAAAGGTGTGATGGAAAAACAAAGGCAAACATCAACCCTCCATGGCACTTTATATCATAGTACGAGTACAATAAGACACAAAATTATGTGTAAGATCCCCAAAAAGTATACACCAGAATGTTGAGGCACTTTATTTCAGTGCGTTTACATAATAAAAAGTGCTTTCAATGGAAGCCCATAATGTTCAAAAAAGGACTACATGCTAAAAATACAATTCTCTAACAGAAAAAGAGGAAATTGGTAGCACCATGACAAAGTATAGGGAAAAACATGCACTTTCAAAAAATGACACCCAAAAAGGAGTTTGGATGTAGAAGATATGGCCCATCAAAGTCTCCAAAACGAGAACTGCACAATAATAGCATTGAGAAAACTGATTTCTAGAAAAACCTAGAAGCCAAAACTAGAAACCAACTACACCACTGTGAAAAGCTCAAAATTCTACCCCATTTCAAAAAAATTGCACTAGAAAAGACCATCATATGGCCGAGATATGGCCTCTGGAAGATAGGGCGCAAAAATGAAAAGCCCAACGAAGAGGGGCTAAGCAGGGCAAAAAAGGAACTCTGCCAAATTTAGCAAAAACACCTCCAAATGTGGAGGCCTACCAAGTTTAGACCTCTTTTATAAGGTTCGCCAAGTATAGTACAAGTGGATTTTATTGCAAAAAAAATATTATTTGCAAAAATTAGCTATTTTTATTTTAAAGTTAAAAAAATGCCAAAAATAAACTACTATATTTTTTTATTAAAGTATATATATATAAATAAAATACAATAAAAAAATAAAATAAAATTTATATTAGAAAAAAAGGACATGGGCAGCGAGGGGGAAGAACCACCCCACACCAACCCCTGGCAGGGCTCGAGGGGGGGTCGTCGCCCTGCCATTGGCAGGGGGCGCTACCCCCCACGGGTACCCTCCCCACATCGGGGGGAGAGGGGCCAAGGGCTTGCCATGGCAAGGGGCCAGGTACCCCTCAAGTACCATCCCAAAAAAAAAATTAATATAAAATGTAAAAATTTTTAAAAAACCTACTTCTACCTTTTGAAAAGGTTTAAATTTTTTTTGAATTTTGCAAGAAAAAATTTAATATTTTTTTTCTTGAAAATTTACCTCGATTCATGTGTTGGGGAAGTCGTACAACCTCCTTGGCAAAAAAGATTGCCTCAAATGTTCTCAACATGGATTTTCACAATTTGATAAGCGATCTTAACGTTTTTGGGCCTTTTAAGCGCAATGACAATGTTTGTTTTGGCTCAAAACGCACCATAAATGTAGGTACTCTCCGAATCTAGAAAAAAATAACTGCTTCAAACCCTCGTAGATCTAACCTCAGGAGTCCAAATCAAGCCAAACAAAAGGAAAATTTGACTTTCTTGAAAGCTTTGAATCCAATGGAAAACTCCACTTTGATCCCAGATGCACCGAATGATAGTTCAAAGCAAAAAAAATCTCATAAAGAGGAGAGGGGATTATAGATTTGGAGCTCTAATACAATGTTGAAGTTGGAAAAAATTAACTCCACATCTCCCAAGGATCACCTGCAATCAAACACTTGTCATAGAAAGAGAATAGCAAAGCTATGGAGGCCAAGAGCTATTGATAAAAAAAAGCATGAATCATTGATTAATGTGCATCTTTTGATGATTATACAATAGAGAATCCTTACTTGATTTGCACATTACACACCACGATGAGTCTTGATAGCCCATTCTACTAAGCATGACCGCAATCAAAATCCTTCACTGGATTGCGATCCAAGAAAAGGCCCCAAATTTTTGACGGCACATGTTGTCCTAGCATAACTTCCATGGGAGTGAGGTCCTCCCATCTTGCTTCCCCAGCATCAGAAACCATCCTTCATATTGTACCACTCTTAACTAGCAACAGTCCAAACCAACCTGTCTTTACCCTCCCAAATAATTATGATTTTGTCCTTAAGAATTGATAGCAATTGCGTGATTTCCACAACTAGAAGATTGAGCATGCTAAAGTCCTTCCATTGCCATTTGCTAATATCATCAGCACAACTAATTTTCAAGTAATCTCTCACATTCTTTTCCCAAAGTTGCTTGAGCATACCTTTTGTATGTTGCAGGTCTGCCAAACTATGTATTATAGGGTGCCCCCCACAAGTCCTCCCAAAATAGGGTTGAACTACTACCATGAATGTCCCAAGATAAGAACTCTATTATTAGCGGTCTGCACTCCCTCATGAAATTCTAAATTCTTGAACTTGTAGGAAGTGTATTGGCAGTGAAGATGTTGCACTCATCGTCATTCCCCAGGTATTTGTTTTGAAGAATCTAAACCCACTTCAACTTACTTTTTGTATACATCTTCCATATCAATTTGGCCCCCAATGCTTTGCTTTGTCTCAAAAGATCCCTTAATCCAATCCCCCCAGCCTCCTTTGCTTTGCATATCCTATCCCATGCGATTAACATGAAATTTTTCTTGTTTGTATTTCCTTTCCGGAAGAAGTTCCTCATACTTTGGTTTAGAGCTTGATATGTCCCCTTAGGCAACACCAAACATGACAATAAATAAATTGGTAATGCAAAAAATGACAACCTTAAGCATAACTAACCTTTCAACCCATGATATAGTCAGGTTCCATGATGGCATCCGACTATTTACCTTATTTACCAAGGGGTCTCACAACTTCCCACTACCCACTCCCTTTGCTAGAGGCAAGCCAAGGTATGTGCATGGTAATTAGCCATTCTAGAATCTCAAAACTCTAAGAATCACATGCTCTTTGTGTGAGGGGGTATGAAAAAAATAGATTTCCAATTTCACTTCACTTACCTCCTATCCAGAAGCCTCTAAGTACAACCCTAGTATTTCCTCCAGCTTGTGGGCTTCGCAACATTTTGTTGCCCCAAAAAGACATTGTATCATCTGTGAACTGCTAATGGGTTACAACAGACACATTGCTCATTAGTTGAATTCCCTCTAACTTCCCAACGCTTGTTGCAATACTAAATGCCTATCCTAGTGCCTCCACCATGATAATGAACAAAAAGGGGGAGAGGATCTCCTTGTCTAATCCCTCTCGAAGCCTCGAAGCAACCCTCACAATGATTAAAAAAAATATGGGGCTAGCAATGCAGTTGAACACCCAATTTACCCAGTTTTTGTCAAATCCAAAGGTCAGCAACACCCTACACATAAACCTCCAATCCACCTAGTCATATGCTTTTTTGATATTAAGTTCCAATAGCATACTTTGCTTTTTGGTTTTTTGAATCGAATGAATGGCTTCCTATGGAATAATGACCCCTCCTAGAATTGACTTTCCAGGTACAAACCCTAATTGCTCCTCTAAGATTCTCTAGCAATTGTTTTTGAGACTGTTTGTTGCTGCTTTCGCCATAATTTTGTATAGTGTATTATAGAGGGCTATGGGCCTGAACTCATCTAGTGATGTTGGCTTCTCCTTTTTAGGAATCAAAGCAGTGAAGGTATTGTTCATTTCCCTTAGGACTACTCCCGAGCTCCTTGAGTCCTCTATGGCAGCAACCACTTCACTACCCACGGTGCTCCAACATTTTTGAAAAAAGCACACCGGAAACCCATCTTGTCTAGGTGCTTTATCTAGATGAAGTTGGAATGTTGTAACATTGATTTCCTCTATCGTAAACTCGCTCATCAACATCTTGTTTTGTCCTTCATTAACCAGCCTTGGGATCACCTCCAAGAGCTGATTTTGTGATACTAGACTTGATCCTTCAAGTTATTTAACAAACTTTCAAAATAAGTGACTGCTACCCTAGCAATGTCCCCAAGCGACTCAACAATTGAGCCATCAACTCCCCATAGACTTGTAATTCTATTGACTTCTCTTCAGGATTTTGTGTTGTTATGGAAGTACTTGGTGTTTTTATCCCCCTCCAACATCCAAATCTCCCTGGATTTTTTCCGCCAATACACTTCCTCTTTCGCCTATACTTTTCACTATCCATTCCTAAAGACAATACCACTTGATTTAGAGTTGATAACTCTTCTTCCAGCCTGCATTTAGATTCAAATATATTTTTGAAATGATTCATGTTCCATTCCTTTAATTGTTGCTTGAGAAGTTTCAGCTTTGATACCACACCAAACATCTTGGTACCCTTGAATTTCCATCCATTCCACCATGTGTTAATCAACCCTGGAAGATCTTGATCCTTGAACCACATGTTTTCAAATTTAAAGGCACATCTCATAGATAGCTTTTAGCCCATTATTTCTAACTCAATAGGATAATGATATGACCCTAATTGGGGTAAAAAGTTGCCTTCAAAGGTGAATGGGAAGGCTCCAACTCTCCTTTAAACAAAAATCTGTCTAGTTTTTTTGCAATATTGCTAAAGCCCAACCTTCGATTCGTCCATGTATATTTTCCATTCTCCATTTGGATTTCAAACAAATAATTCCCCATTACAAAGTTCTCAAAATCCACTTGGGATCAGTACTTTCTTTGCATATCCCCCAATTTATCCTCACTATGCAAGATCACATTAAAATATCCCCTTAAAATGCAACAATTAGGGGATGCCCTACTATAGAAAACGCTCAGCTCCACCCACAATTCTCTTTTCTTCATGCAACTTGAAGGGCCATATATATTGATTAATGTGAAGACCAAATTTGATGAAAGACTTCTCACCTTGCATGCTAACCAATTACTATTCCCCACTACCTTTTTCTAGATAAACAACTTGGGGTCTCCAAACCATCAACAAACCCCATGAGAGTCTTGCAGCTTCCACTTGCTGAACATTCCAAATTTTTCATTTCTTCTTGAACATTTCCACCTTTGTATTGTTTAATTTTGAATCCTAAACCATGAGGACATTAGCCTTTGATGTCTCTGTTAGAAGATTAATCTTTACTTGGTAAAGGTTATTCTTTAATTGTAATTATTTATTTTTTAATTCTTTTTAGACACCTCCTTAAGAGGCTTTTGACAACTTGCACACACATAGATGAATGGTGGCATTCATTGAGTTTGAAGTTACTTTATAATTCCAAATCCTCTTCTCACCTCTATATATTGAGGTGCCTCTCTTCTTATTCTTCATTTAAGTAAGCAAACTTAAAACTTAAGTACTCTCTCTCTCTCTCTCTCTTTCTCTTTGTATCATTCTTAGGCATTTTGCCTCCATTCATAATATTGGGGTTTTTTCTTTTTTTTTTCCCCTCATCAAATTCTTGTGTCTCCTTTGCATTTGGTGGTGCTTGGTTTGACTACTCTCTTTGGTAATATTTTTCCTTCAAACAATGCTCATTGATTAGTTATTTCCTTTGCTCAATTTATTTTTCCTTTCATGGCATCAGAGCTTGGTATTACTAATCTTTTGTGAGCTACATTGTTGAAGGTTTACCAAGTTTTCAAGGCACACCATTGGAAACACTCTAAGAGAGGAGGAGAAGAGCCAAAAATTTAATCTTACTTCTTGTCTAACATTTTTTTTTCTAACCCTTGTGCGGGTTTTTTTCAATCTAAAAGATTTATAAGTATTTTTTGTTTTCAAATTTCAAAGCTATATAATTCACATGCATGTTTATATTTATTCAAATTTTTAGAAAACTTCAAATAAAGGGCTATAGTTCAACTTTTTAAAGAAAATTTCAAAAAAAATTACATGTTATAATATTTTATTTATTTATTTTTAACAAATCTACATATTAAATCTGTAAAAAATTATTTTTCTTTCAAATCTGTATAATTTAAAAAAATCATTTAAATTTGTATGTACAATTTTTTTAAAAATCATTATTTTTGAATGTTATATTCAAATTTGCATGAACAATTTTTTATTTAGAAAAATCTTTTTTTTTTGGACATATATAGTTTCTATTTTGTTTAAAAAAAAAAAAAATCAAAATACTAAATAATCAAAATAGAAAGTTAGAAAAAAGGTTTCAACCTTCTATTATTTTGTTTTATAAATCTTTAAAATCAATTTTTAAAATTAAAAAATCAAATCTTTTTTAAAGATTAATCCTTGCCTTTTTTTTAATAAAACCTTTAAATTCTCTCACCCATAGGAAAACTCACCCATTTAGTTTTAGAAAGTTTCCTTTTCTTTGCATTTTAAAAAGTTTCTTTTATAATCTTTAAATCTTTATTTTTCCTAACTTTAAGTCTATTTTCTTTTGGAAGTAAAAAGTTTTTAATAAAAAGTTTTAAAGTTAAATTTAAAGTTTATTTGTTAAAAATATTTTTAGTTTTTCAAATAATTTAAATCAGATTTTCTATAAATTTAAAAGTAATTTAATTCTAGGCTATTTTTCAAATTTTAATTTAAAAGGGCCTATTTTTTTTTCAAGACCTTAATTTTACTTAAGGAGTGATAATTTTTCTTTTAAGTTTAACTTGTAAAGTATTTCTTTTAGTAAAGTTTTTTTTGTGTAATTAAATTTATTTGCAATGTCTACTTTAATCCCTGAAATTAAGTTGAATTCTTCTAACTATCATTCTTGGAAAACTCATATCTCTTTTATTTTTCATTTTAAACATCTTTTGGATGTTGCTACAGATTCCAAATTGGAACCAGATCCATCTGCATCTAATGATGCACAAGAAAAATAGAGGCTCAAAAATGAGGAAGCCCTTGGCCTCATAAGTATTTCCATGTCACCCGAACTATATGTTCACATTGGGACATGCACAAAAGCCTATGAAGCATGAGACAAACTCAAGACTATTTATGATAGTTCAAATGAATCTAGAAAGATTCAACTTCAAGACCAACTTGAATCTAAGGTATTCTAATTTCAAATCTATGGATGATTTTCTATTAAAATTCGATGCTTTGAATAGTCAATTGCATGGCTTAGGAGTAAAATTACAAGATCTTAGATTAATTCATCTTATTCTTAAAAAATGTCTTCCTAGGCAATTTCAACAATTTATTACTAATAATCATGCTCAATTAGCTATTCCTTCTTTAGCTACTCAATTAACTTATGATATTTTTCGCAATTTATTAAGACAAGAAGAAGCTAAGTTAATTCAATTTGGAAATCTTAAGTCTAATGAACATGCTTTTTTGTCTAATCCTAAGCAAAATTTTAAGCATCATTTTAAACAACATTATCATACTAAACCTCACTATAATAATGTCAATGATCCTAGAAAGTTCAAATCTTCTAAGAGACCTCATTGCACTTATTGTAATAAGGATGGTCATTGGCAAAATACTTGTTTTAAGAAGCAAAATGAGAAAAATCCTATCAAACAAAATAATCAACTACAAAATAAGTCTCAAAATCATAAGTTTCAAAACAATGTAAATCAATCTAGACGTGTTTTTACTCGCGGTTATAATATTTCTCAACCTCTTGAATGGGTTATTGATTCAGGTGCATCTCAGCATGTTACTTCACATAAAGAAGTTTTTGAGTCTATGCAACCTGATATGTCTAATGTTCCTCTTCAACTTGCTAATAATCATACTTGTAAAGTACAAGCAATTGGTGATGTGAATGTTCCTAATGGCAAATTGCATGATGTTTTATATGTCCCCAAATTAAAAACTAATTTTCTTTCAGTTGCTAAGCTTTGTCAAGATTATAAAATAGAATTTTACAAAGATATGTGCTATGTTATTGATCCAAAACAAAACAAGGTCATTGCTAATGCTAAATTAGACAATGATAATTTGTTCAAATTTGATGAGTTTGCTCAATCTAGATGTTCTTTAATAGCTACCATTCATTTTAATGTTTGGCATGAAAGACTTGGTCATATAAATGCTAACAATATTACTTTAATGCAAAAGCTTAATATGGTAGATGGATTGCCTAGTATTGTTCCATCTAAAATTGTATGCACAGGATGCATGAGTGGTAAGATGCATAGGGAGCCCTTTCCACATGGTCAATCATGGAGGGCAACTCATAAGTTGCACCTAGTTCATAGTGACCTTTTGGGACCCATGGAGAATAACTCCATCCAAGGATCAAGAAGCTGAATATAAAGGTTGTACAAATGCATCCAAAGAAGCATTATGGTTAAGAAGATTACTTGAAGAATTGAGTCTACCTCAAATGGATCCTACTCCTTTATATTGTGATAATCAAAGTGCCATTGCTTTAGCCAAGAATCCAATTTTTCATGGAAGGACCAAGCACATTGCTCTTCAACATCACTTCATTAGAGAGCACATTGAAGACAAGCAAATTTCTCTTTTGTATTGTAAAGGTGAAGATCAAGTGGAAAATATTCTCACTAAGGCTCTTGGTAACGGTAAATTTCTCTTTCATTGTAAAAATCTAGGATTACAACCCATTGAAGGGTTTGATGTAAACTTCCCAAGTAAAGCTTAAGGGGGAGGGCGGGTGTTAGAAGATTAATTTTTACTTGGTAAAGGTTATTCTTTAATTGTAATTATTTATTTTTTAATTCTTTTATAGACGCCTCCTTAAGAGGTTTTTGACAATGTAATGTCCCCATTTTGGCCATATGCTCTTCATTTGGATTTAGCCTATTTCCGAGAATCCGTAGGCTACTCAGTTGTGCTAAATCTAGGGTTTCAATTTTCAGTAAGCCCTGCTTCCAGCTCAGTTCAGTTTTCTGTGAGTTTTGTTGTGGATTTACTATTTATAGTAGTTGGCTATTTTTAGTAAGTCATTTTGTGGCAGTGGCATTGACATCAGTTCAACTCAAGTCATCTTGTCCTTCTTCAGTTTCAGTTTGGTTTGGTTATCTCCATGGATTAAGTTTTATACTTGGTCATTTTTATGTTTCTCAGTTGTACCCCCACGCCTAGGAATGATCACTTCATGTTGTTTTTAAAAGGGGGTCATTAAGGGGTCAATGGTGCATTTAATGAATTATTAAATGCTTTACTGTTGTAAAGTGAAGTTGGACACCTAAAAGAGGTTGATTAATATTTTATTATTTCAAAAAGTGAAATGCTTAAAGTGGTGTCCCTTTTGGAAGTTGAAGTGATTCAACTTCTTGGAATTTGAAGTCTCTTGTTGCTTCATTTGCCAACTGAAGCCTATATATTGATGTTTTTATGATGAGTTGATTATGAATATTTTTGAAGAGCAAAGTTACGCTGCTGGAATGAATCCAGAATCCGGCTAAAGGATAGCTTAGCAAATTTACTCCACTCTTCGAGCCTGAAACTATGGTTCCCTAGGTGGTGGACTAAGAGTGTGCTTCATCCAGAAGTACATATTGAGCATTATTGTGGAGTTTTGGTGAGATTTTTCTACATTTCATGTTGTTGGTTTATCATGGCTGAAAGTGATTTTTGCATACAACTTTTAGTATGAATTTTATTTGGTTTTGGGTACTTGATCATTGCATTTCTATGATAGAGGCAACCATATTTGGAGGTTATCATAATTAAATTCCAAGTTTCAGATTTTATCAAGCAAAAATCGCCCTTGCAAGGTCATACCTTTATGGAGAGCATTGGGATTCGTGCATAAATTAATGGTTGAGTTTAGATGTTTTATCATTGCAAATTGGGCGCCAACCTCCTAGTGAGTCATTGCACTTAGTTTCAGCTCATTCGGAGGTAAATTGAAAGAGTTATGAGTATTTCATTGATGTACAGTTTGCTGGTCTGTATTTTCAGTTGATGGCATTTCATATCAGACTTGACTCATTCCATGTTATACTATAATTTTTGGATGTCTATGCTTCTAGTTTCATGTGCATTCATTTTGGAGGGAATAGAAGCATTTTGGATGATGATATGAACAATTTAGGGGAAGTTTAAGTTGGTGGTTTGATTATCTCAGCTTGCTGGTATTAATATTAGACCTGGTTATTCTCTTTTCATGTTATATTTCTTTGGTCTTTCAACTCACATTTGTGATCAAAAGTATAGTATTATTCTTGCAAAAGTTTGGAGCAGTTTTCTATTGTAAATTCATTGCAATAAGCTCATTGTAAATGTTGGTAACAGTAGTATTGTTCCAGTCATTCTTATTTCAACATTTACTTTATGTTTTAATTCAAACATTGTAACCCCTGGATGGTTTACCACCAGTGGAAAAAGAACTTGTTAATCTCTCTTTGTACCCACTGAAAAGTGGTGAATTCCCACTCACGAGTGGATGTCCGCCGCAGCGGATGAATTAGTTTGTTTTCTAATTCTTTCCCCCCACTGAATTGGTGGTTGAGTGGAAATCTTCATGGCTGGTTCGCCGACTAAGTTCATTTCAGTTTGTAATAAGTACTCTGCCATATGTTAGTACCTTGCCTTCAAAAGAATCTTGTATGCACATTCTTGGCGTTGAGTCTTATCATTTACTTTCAGTTGTTGAGTTATTTAGATCTTAGGGATCCTCTAACCATATGCCCGCCCCTCTTCCTTCAATGGTTTTAGGGCGCATTCTTGGTTAGAATTACTTTTCGCATCGTTTTGGTTTTGGAGCTAACTTTAATAGGTATGTGTTGCAATTGTAATTGATATGTAAAATCAAGAAAAATTTTAAGGGGCATATTTCAGACAACTTGCACACACATAGATGAATGGTGGCATTCATTAAGTTTGGAGTTACTTTCTAATTCTAACTCCTCTTCTCACCTCTATATACTAAGGTGCCTCTCCTCTCATTCTCCATTCAAGCAAGCAAGTTTAAGCCTTAAGTACTCTCTCTCTCTCTCTCTCTCTCTCTCTCTCTCTCTCTCTCTCTCTCTCTCTTTGTATCATTCTTAGGCATTTTGCCTCCATTCATAATATTGAGGGTTTTTCTTGTTTTTTCCCCTTATCAAATTCTTGTCTCCTTTGCATTTGGTGGTGCTTGGTTTGGCTACTCTCTCTTTGGTAATATCTTTCCTTCAAACAATGCTCATTGATTAGTTCTTTCCTTTGCTCAATTTATTTTTCCTTTTAGTCTCCATGATGCACCTTAGTAGACACTTATTGTAAGGGGTGTTTAAGCCCCTAACATTCCACGATATGATCCTCATTGCTCCCCGAGAAGTGTTTCACCCTTCCCTGATCTTAGCATTAGGGTGAGTTTTTGTTGGCCTTTTGCATCACCAACCATAGCCCTCTTCTCTACGTTTGACAACCTACCTTTCCTCCTTCCTTCCCCATGGTTTGGTGACTTCTTGACCTTGTTCCTTGATTTTAATCCCATTTTCCCCTGATTCATCGAGGTGGTTGGGGAATTTGCATCATCTTCCGGTAGAGCAGCCTTTTCCTCAAGCTCCCTTACCTCACCTTCTTTCGTAGGGTCACTATCCTTCAAAGCTTAATCCTCCAAGCTACTATCATCGTCATCCCCCATATCTGAGTTCACTACTTCCTCTACGAGAGTTGCATAGCTCATCAATTCGCAACCCACTTCCATAATTTCCTCCAAACCCACTACTTCCTCCCTAGTCCCCTCTTCTTCTTGTGGGTTTAGGGGCCCTCCTAAATCCCCACTTACATTCACCATTGCAGCCAAAGCTTCATCCTTTGCAAACTTATCTCCCTCGTTCTCTTGATGAGCACCCTGTTTAGTCTCCTGACTGTGGTGTCCCCCATCCATTGGCACCACCCTGCTGATCACAGCTTCGCTTCCGAACTCGATTGAGCAGACCCCATTAGGTTCTAAAGCCCTAATTGTGGCATCTAACTTTGGAAAAGTTGGGACCTTGCTAGTATTTAAGTCCTAAACTATTTCCTAGAACCATTTGCCTTCCTTCGTGATGATTTCCAGTTCCTCCAAGCGTGAACTACCCTAGCTGATTTCAACACAAATTCTTACCTGAGCCTTCATTTCTCCATGAAGTAAGGCTTTATCCACCCCAATATAAGTCCCCAATTGATTTCCTATCAGACTTAGAGCCTCCTCATCCCAATATTCTGAGGGCAGATTGTATAGATTTACCCATGCTTTCATTATGTCCAATTCATGTTTGTGGGGATTGAAATTTGGTTCCCACTCTTTGATGTAAAACCCTATTCTATCCATTTGCAGGAGATTTTCAAACATGATGCTTTGCTTCAATTGTGGCAAAGGGTGTATAGTCAAAAGAAAGTTGTAAGCCAAAAATTTAATACACTCTTCACGCCATTGGTTTCATCACCAATCCACCATCTTCTCCACATCACAACTACCACCACCCTATTTTGCGAAGAAAGCGTGCTCCTTCAACATGTCCATAGAATTCCTCAAGGTTTTATTGGGGATGACCACCGCCTTACCATTTCTTCTAAGCTCATTGATAACAATCATTTTGCCAGAAAAAGGATCTCTCCTTACATTAGACTTCTCCTGTACACCGTCCTTCCACTCCACATGATCTTTGTTCTTGGAATTTCGATCTTTATTCTTGTTGTTTGTATTCGCTTCAACAACAAAGTAGGGGATTTGACTAACCCAGCCACCAACCCTAAAGTGCTTCCCTGGATTCCATTTTGAAGGCTTCCCCTTCCAATGGTTAGATTGAGCTGTCGTAGACTCACTAATGCTTTGCCTTAGCCACCCATTCCGACCACCCCTTGTCAGCCCCTTGAATGGAGGCCTGGAACTCTCTCTTGACTTCCTAGGGGGAGGATTCCTATCATGCCAATACTATGATAGAAAATGTGCTCTCCTTTGATCTGCAAAGGGGGAATTCTAAAATCTCCCCATAGAGCTCACACCCAAAATGCGACCTCGATTATTAGGGTGAAACGAAGGTCTTTTAAATTTCTCCACCTCAGATCTAGATCGAGCCTCCTGCTGGTTCTAAAGCTCAAGAGCCCTTTTGCCCAACAAGATTGCGTAGGCTCTAGTAGCATAGCGAAAACCCAAAAAACCTTGGTCTTATTGTCCTACCAAGCTTGCGCCTACACCAACACTTTCCGTCTCCAAGCGCTTCTTCACCATATTGCCAACCCTCTAACGCAGCGTCTTCATCGGCCATTAATGCTCTGCAACCACCGCCCGCCATTTTTTTTATTTCCTATTATCAAATTATAATATTATTTTAAACCCCTTTAATTTTTTTTCAAGATTTTCATTACATTTAACTTATCACAATTTTTTTTATCATTGTTCTAGACAATTATTATAGAATATTTAAAATTGTAATAGATGTTTAGACAATTATTATAGAATAATCTAAAATTGCTATAGTTTCATGTACATTTTAGTATTAGTATTAAAAATAAATTAATGGCTTTGAATGCATTTTATGGTTACTATTTTGAAATATTTAAATGAAATGAATTGTATTAAAGGTCCAATCCCCCATGTTGGATATAAAGATTTATTATGAAGACTTTAGTTAGAACCAAATTAGTTAACTTTTTACCTATATAAATAACACTACCAGATTAGTGAGCTCAAGTAAGATAGGATAATTGCTTTTTCCACTTAAACTACTAGATTAGTGATAAATCAACCCAAACAAAACATTGTCATACATGCAACACATCCAAATACATCATAATAAATTAATTCTAACAGATGTGTATTCGTGTCTGGATACAAATCCAATACTTAAGTATAGATATAAGAAGGATGACTTGAAATATTAGATTACTTAAATTTGGTGTATATTCATGCTTTGTTTTCATGGCTCGAAGATGAGGCTTATTGATGATTACAAATGAATTATTATTATAGTTTTTTCCATCAAAAACTCAAATCAAATTTATTGAACTTTCTTATGATTTCTAATAAGAATATCAATTCAGCCTGTACTGAGTTATCTTATGACATTACTGATCAAAAAAATTAAAATCTATAAAAAGAACAAGTGTTCCTATTTTAAAATGCATCTCAAATAGCATTATTACATGCGAGGATAATGATAAAAGACAAGATCTAGTAATAATTAATATTAGCATTAGATAGTAAGATATCAATGAAATTAAAAATTAAAATTTTGCAAAACTATACTGTCCTCAACATTAGAACTCATTTTTGCATGGAACGTCTTACAGACAAATATGAGCAAAATAATATCCCAACAATTAAGAATTAAAAAATAATTGCAAACATTCTTCCATAAATAGAAACTCCTTACAAATTATTTTGCATTGGTTTAATTTTCTCTAATAGTTTGTTAGCTTCTAGGAAAACTTCCACTGGCCCATAAGACAAATATTTAAATTTCTTCCATCTGTTAAAAAAAAATCACCTTTTATTAGTATATCAATAAGGTATTTGTTACAATTTGATAATTTGGCACTATATTGTTTTTATTTTCCATTCTGGCCACTTTATTTTTGTAAATGGCCACATGATTTTTTGATTGAATATAAAAGTGGGGTTTCTTCTAAATAAAAAAGATACAACTAATAATGTTGATGCTATCAATCAAAAACTGAATTGAAACAAACTAATGCATAATTAAATACTTGCATGGAAGCTACAGACCTTGGTGTGTAAGGAAGAGCAAAACAATGAAGATGAAGATGGTTTACGCTATTAAATGGAGGTTGATGGAATCCAAACCTGCATAAATTATATAAATAAAATTGGAAAACAATGTCATACAATATAACAGTACCATCAACATAGATGAAGTATATTATTTTCATAGTAACATAATTTTAAGATAAAGAAAAAATATGAAAAATATAAAAAAGAAGGATGTGTATAATCCATCAGCATCCTAACAAGAATTCAAGGTTTATCCAAATTTTCAAAATGTGTAAGTAGTTGTCATTTCAACACAATAAAAACCATCAATTTTACAGAGTCGGTGGTTTCAAAAAGGCAGCAACAGTAATGTAACTGCCAAGGTGGTTTTGTTGGTGTTTTTTAATTCCCAA
>VDFB02000008.1:370926688-370989323 GCA_007258455.2 Sequoia sempervirens | reverse complement strand
AAAATCCCAAAAAAATCAAATATTCCAAAAATCCCAAAAAAATCAAAAATTCCAAAAAAAACAGTGACACTTTCAGATCACCACACAACTTTGAACTTCAACAAAATCAAAACATGCAAACGTTGACAATCAAGCAAACATTATAACATAAATATCAACCCATCTTACAAATCCAACCAAAACACATAAACTGTAACGAGAATCATTTTTTTACATCGAAGCAAAACCCCTGCTTGTTTGTTGATCTTTGCTTATTTTATGATTTTATCTTTGGTGACATGTCTTTTAGCTTCTTCAGGATGTCTTTGACTAGAGAGGCAAGGATGGGGCATGTTCACTTGTTTGTTGTTTACGGATTGTTTCTTATTCACATGATGACTTGTCTTAGGACATGGTTGTCTAAAACCATCAAGGACCTATGAGTCTAATGTGGATGAGAGCATTCCTTGTTTGATAGTGTCTTCTATGCAATAAGTATTCAGGTCATCTAAGGTTCTTATAACTAGATGTTTATACTTCATTACTAAATAAAAATGCAAACAGTATTCAGGTCATCTAGATGTTCATGTTATCTAGATGCTTATACTAATTTGCAACATAATAAGTCCGATGATGATAAAAACACTTAAATGGTACAAGAAGCTTCATCACCTTCATTATCTTCCATCTTGCATTTCATTTTCTTCATCTTTCTTGTCGCAGGGAAATTAATCAATTGCTTAACTCACTGATATATGTCTCTTGAATCAAATCTCAAATCAATCAATCTGTTTCTTGAAATTTCATGTCCCCTTAATCAATCAATCAATCCATCATTGCAACAACTTGTCTTGCGTAAGCATAATTCTCAATCAGCTTAATTAGCTCAATCAGCTTCATCAGCTCATCAACCTGGCTATACTGATCATTTCCATCAATTGTTCAGTTATACCCATCAACTGTGCATTTTCATCAAAATGTACATCATTGCTTTATCACTTACGCAATATCAAGTATCTAATCACTTTCTGGACATCTATCGAGAGATTAATCTTCTTACAATCTATTCGATCAATCTCTCGAGGGGGCATATCATTCTTATCATAATCCTTACTAAGATATCTTTGGGGCATGTATCAGTTGATCAATCTTTTTCTTTGAAACAACGCGACAAGCTGCATTGTCTCAAAGAGGGGCAAAATGTAGACACTAAAAAATGTCCTAAGTCTGCGAGCATCATTTTTCTTGGTCATTGTTCTTCGATAATTGAATAACTTTAATTATTCAATTAGGTGTGACTGCATTCCTCTATTAATTAAATAGTTTTTAATTATTTAATTAATTCACTTTCTCATCTTTATTCTATCTTGATCAATTAAAATTATTTAATTGCGTCGCTAATATATCCTTTCTTCAATAATTAAATAAATCATTTTTATTTAATTATTTATCTTTCATCTATAGTCAAATAATAATAATAATCATTACATTTATTTTATTCTTCTATAATTAAATAATTGTCAAAATTATTTAATTGTGTTTCATTCCTCTCTTTTGGATAAATAATTCAAATTAATTATCCATGTCTAATTTCCATCTCTCCATTTAATTAAATTGATAAATTTAATTAAATGCTTCTCTTTTCATTTTCTCTAAATAAATAATTTGAATAAATTATTTATTTTCCATTCCACTTGTCATTTTCCTCCATTTTGAATAAATAATTTAAAACAAATTATTTATGCACCTCCACCTAGTCGAAGATGCTCTGTCATAATGCTCTGTCATAACATTCATTTCTGTCATAGTCTGCATGCCTTGCATGTCTGTCATAGCTGTCAGGCATCATAGCCGTCAACGTCATAGCTTTTCCATGCATGGCATATTCTTGGTGCATCAATTCTAGACCGTTGATATTGGCATCTTTTCTGAGACTTAATCTCAACCATCCATTTTGTAACATCTCTCTCATGCATTCTCATCCGTTAATCTCAGAATCTTTCTAGAAGATTAATCTCAATCGTCCATTCGAATGGTTGTATATAAAAGCAACCTTTCTTCTCCATTTTCAGCTTAACAGCTATTTTTCTCCAACTTTCTTGCTACCATTTGCAGGTTTTGCACAAGTGTTTCAACAAATCTGAGGGAAAAGTTGCATAACAAGAAGGAGAGCAAGAGAAAGAATCAACTACAATATGGGGAGTACTTTATTTTATTTGCTTTCATTTTGAAATCTCCATTTGTTTGTTTTCTCTTGTTTGGATGTGGTTTAATAGCTTAGAAGTGTTGGCTGTCACTTTTGTCTATGCTATTTGATTTCTAACCCCATCTAACACTATCTTTATTATTTTAAATAATGAATACAAGATATCACCAAGTACAAGCTTCTTCAATAAGTGCTTCAACACGAACACCTATTTTGGAGTGATTCTGGTAGCACTTCATTACCTGCAAACAAACTATGCATTCTACAACACAAGGCACTCAATAAATAGAGTGTTACAAGCTTCAAGACGCACCTAGAAGGTGAGGGGCGTCCAAATCCATATGGCACAATTTCCAACACCTTAGACATGCATTTGGACACATGTGACATATTCCCTTACACCCCTAACAAGTGTCTAACATGCAAATATTCCTTCCTCAAGCTTGGAAACCTAGAATATGCTAAAAATAGGCTATGATAGATGCCTTACACATCTTACAACTATCAAAAAATTTATCATAGTTGATAGCATTTACAGTTGTAAGAGAATATGTCATAATTGACTAAAAATAGTTGATTCTCTTACATCCTATCATAACCCAACTTGGGCACCAACTTTCACCCATGCATTCAAATATTCCTTGACATGTCATAGAATCTGTCACATGTCATAAATTCCAAAGTGGGATGCCTATGTCCACTTGGGATGATGATGTGTCATCCAGTCACCTCCAATGGGGATGCCACCCAGCCGATGGGTCCCAATTTGTGACATGACACCATAGGAATTTAAATAATACATATAAATACATTAAATTTCATCAATTAAATCAATGTTAGGACTCTAAGGTTGAGACACCTTAATCCCAACACATTATGTCTTGATGGTGGTAAAACAAAGACACGTGATGTTTTGTATGTTGAAGGTTTAAAACACAATTTTTTGAGTGTTAGTCAAATGTGTGATAAGGGATATCAGTTATCCTTTAGTGCTAATGGTTGTGAAATCAAAAAATAAGTATTGGTGAGTTAATTGCAGAAGGAAGCAGGATAAATAGTGATATTTATCATCTCAGTGAGCTGAATGGAAAAAGGTATTGCACTGCATAGAAGGATGAGAGTTGGGGGTGCTATCATAATAGTGGTTTACAATTCCTGAGAGGAATGAATTTTAGCTGAAATCACATATTTTTAGAAAATATAATGATTTAAGCCTTAAAAAGTTCCATTTTAAGGATTCCAATTGAAGAGGGTTTGATCAAATCACCTTAGATCAAAACCCCTTGGATAGAACCTCGCTAGTTTTAAACCATACCTATAAATGCGTCTCCTTTACACCTATCAAAATGCTGATAAAAATCACTTTTGATTTAGCTTTTGGGGATCAAATGAATTCATTTAAAATTTATTTCAAATTATTATGTATTCCAAGCTATCCAATGAATATAATTTTAAAATGTTTTGGTTTTGTTATGTATTTGTTTTTAAGTTTTATTAAACATAGGTTTTTCATCAAAAATGAATTTCTTTTGTTCTTCACATGTGGAAAAATAGAAGATTATCAAAAAAAATTAAAAATATAAGTGCACTAGATATTGAAATCCTTGATCCAACAAAAAAAAATAAAATAAAAATTTTATACAAAAAAGTTATGTGTTATACGCGCTGATCCGAATTGTAATTAGTTTGACTTTGAAACTTGATTAAGGAAAAAATATTCAATTAAAAACTATCTAACCAAGTGGAAGCACTAGATATCAGAGTTACAAATCTAAATTTGAAAGAATTAGAATTTTATCCTTCATGGAAAAAGTTATGCTATAATGTGTGCATCACTTTTTAAAAATGTTGTTTTCAAAAATCAAATTTCGTGGGAGATGGAAAAGAAGTGCATTTGATTCCAAAAATTTTGAAAAATATTTTAGAATCTACAGACAAAATTTGATGAGACTCTAGTTTGCACCATCTTCAAATTCCTCACAGTTTAGCTGCTATAGGTGCCCGAATGTGAAGATTTAGTTAAAAATAATAATTTCAGTGTCCAGTTTGGCCAAAAATTGTAAACCACTATTATGGGATCACCCTTGGCTTTGGCATAGAAGGTTAGGGCATATGAATTTTGATGATATTTTCAAAGTTAGTTCAAAAGGTTTGGTCTAGGATATGCCAAGAATTAGGAAACCCCAATCAATCAGTTGCAAGCCATGCCATGAAGGAAAGCATACAAGAAGAAAATATTTAGCTAAGGAGTATTCTACATCAAATCTATTGGATTTGGTACACACAAATTTGTGTAGACCAATGAGGACTAAGATTCCACAAGGAGATAGATATTTCATGATGTTGATTGATGATTATTTTAGAATGACTTGGATTACATATTTAAAATAAAAATCATAAGCATTTGAGAAATTCAAAGCATTCAAGGCGATGATAGAAAACAAAACCAGAAGAAGAAACAAAGTCCTAAGATCATATAGAAGTGGAGAATTTATAGTGGAGAAGTATGAGATATTCTATGAAGAGCACAAAATATAGGGGCAACTTTCCACTCTTAGAACACCTCAACAAAATGGAGTCGCTAAAAGAAAGAACCAAACTGTACATGAGATGGTTGGGACTATGCTATGACAGGAAATGTTGTTAGATATGTACTGTAAAGAGGTTACACCAATGGTTGTGTACATTCTGAATAGAGTTCAGATTAGGTGTAAGATAGAGAAGACTCCATATGAGTTATGGAAAGGAAGATCAGCATCAGTAAGACATTTGAAGATTTTTGGAAGGAAATGCTACATCAAGAAAGATGAGGAGAATCTGGGTAAGTTTGATTCAAGATCAAATGAAAGTATTTTTCTTAGTTATTCTTTAAGAAGTAAAGCTTATAGATGTTATAACAAAAGGTTGAAGAGGATAGTTGAAAGTGCAAATGTAAAGATTGATGAAACTATTCAAAATACTACTATTCCAAAATTTGAAGAGGAAGAGGAATCAATTCATAGCAATATTGAAGAACTTGAAGAGGAAGTTGTTTTAAAAATTCTAGCTAAGTATGTTTAGAAGAATCACTTTGAAGATGAAATTATTGGTGACAAAGATAGTGGTGTTCTAACCCGAATGAGGCTGGAAAGATCAAAAGAACAAGTAAATTTTTCTTTACTATCAAAGATAGAACCTAAGACATATAAGGAAGCAAGCAATGAACAAGAATTGATAGATTTTATGGAAGAAGAATTGAATCAGGTCATGAAGAATGAAACTTGGGAACTTGTCCCAAGGCCTAAGGACAAAAATGTGATTGGAACCAAGTGGGTGTTTAGAAATAAGTTGAATGAAGAAGGTGAAGTGATCATAAATAAAGCAAGACTTGTTTGTAAAGGTTATGTTCAAGTTGAAGGTATAGATTTTGAAGAGACATTTGCTCTAGTAGCAAGACTGGAGGCAGTCAGGATGTTTTTAACTCTTTGAGCTTACAAAAACTTTAATATGTATTAGATGGATGTGAAGTCAAAATTTTTTAATGAATAGCTTGAAGAAGAGGTTTATCCTGAGCAACCAGAAGGATTTCAATGCATTAATAATCTAGATTATGTGTGCAAATTGAAGAAGGATTTATATGGTCTCAAGCAAGCTCCTAGATCTTGGTATGCAAGGTTGGATGGATACTTGCAGCAGCAAGGATTATGGAGAGGCTATGTGGATAGAAATTTATACATCAAAATAGAAGGAGAATAAATAGTCTATGTTGATGACATCATTTTTGGAGGAAGCGGTGATGAAATGTGTAAAAAATTTCAGAAGGTTGTGTAGAATGAGTTTGAGATGTTTATGTTAGGATAATTATCTTTCTTCTTGGGGTTGTAGATTGTTCAATTAGACAAAGGGATTTTTATTTCATAGCATAATTATGTGAAGGAGATGTCAAGCAAGTTTGGGATGGAATATTGCAAACTTGTTGCAACACTTATGGTTATCTGGTGTAAGTTGAGCAAGGATGATGAGTCTACTTTGACATATGAAACTTTGTACTAGTCAATGATTGGTCTAGTTTTTTGTATGTGACAACATATAAATTAGATATTATGCAAGCAGTTGGAATGGTTGCCAAATTTTAGGAAGCACCTAAAAAAACTCATGTGAAGGTGGTAAAATAATATTCAGGTATTTGAAGGCTACTAAAGAATTTTATCTTTGGTACCCAAAGAGTGAAAATTTCACTCTCACAGCATACACAAATGTATATTTAGCAGGTTTTGTAGATGAATGGAAGAGCACAAGTGGCGGTACGTTCTTTCTTAGAGATAGTTTAGTATCATGGTTGAGTAAGAAGTAGGAATCAGTTTCTTTATCTACAACAGAAGCATAATACATTATTTCATGTGCTTTAGATGAATCAAAACTTGAAGGAGATGAAGGTGTTGTTTGAATATCCTATCACTATTTTTTGTGATAATACAAGTACAATAATTTTTTTGAAGAATCCAGTGATGCACTCAAGAACAAAACACATTGCAATCAAATATCATTTCTTGAGAGAGAAGGTTGCAGAGAAAGAGGTCAAGTTGGAATATGTGGATACAAAGGAACAAGTTGCAGATACACAAAGCCACTTCCTAAGGAGATATTTGAGTTTCTCCAAAAAAAATTGAGAGTTATTACTCCCTCCTCTTGACTCAAGAGGAAAGTACATGGTAAGGGGGAGCTTGGTCTCCCTGCTGCAAGATAGGTTGGTTCTCTTGTGGAGTGTTGTTCAGAGATTGTGGTGCACAGACTCAGGGGGAGTCTATTTGGGAACTAAGATCTAGATGTGGCAGTATACTAGTTAAGGGGAGAAAGTAAGCATGTTGATCCTTTGCAATTGATGTCAAAGGGGGAGAAAGTGAGCTCAAAATGTTGAATTTCTTAGAAAGAATAACTATGAGCTTTGGCGAAAGTGAGTTCAAGATACTGAATTTATCATAAAGAATACATCCATCATAGGGGGAGAAAGATATTAATTGAGGAGATGCTAAATATAGAGAAGGTGAATGTTGAATTGCTTAGAAAGAATAAATATATTTTCTTTCTTTTTCTTTCTATTGTTTTGGTGTGTGTTTTGGTGGTCCCAACATTTTGTTGTTTTCCATCAATGACAAAGGGGGAGATTGTTGAGCATAGGTTGTCATTGATGTCAAATTGATGTCAACAGGTCATTGTTGTTGTCAATGGTTATCAAAGGGTGTCAAGGTTGTCAAATGTGAAGTTTTTCAAAGTTGAAGAAATATTGTAGGAGTACAAGTATTGACAACAATCTAGGTTTCGGTAGTGTGTTGGTTGATAATGTGTAGGTTGTCTAATCAATCATATCATGTATCATGTTTGTCATAGTGTGACTACTCTCAAATAGTTCATGTATTTATCATACCATGATGAGTATGCAATCATAAATGTTTGTGGTGGTTCTGAAGAATATATTTTGGACAAAGAGATTACTTAATGTGGGTGGCATTTCTTTCAAAAATGTGGTGTATCCTTGCATTTTAGAAGGAGAGTATGCCTACATTAGTTCTATCATGTTCTTGAGTTTTCGGTGGCGCAACTCAATGCACGATGAGTTTGAAGTATCAAAAGTATCATCAAGCTATTCTGAGTTCAAGACAAATGTGGTAACAACTATAAGTGTGCGGTAATGGTTTCAAGCATGTAGAGTGAGGATAGGACCTATTTAAGGTTCCCTTAGTGGTGCATGATTTCATGTGTTGTTGGCGGCAAGATTGGACCCTTGTATTACACATTTCATGTAATTTGAATTTAGGTCCATCCGATGTTATTGAGGTTGGTGTGGTTCCTTGTTTGACATAGAAGAGTGTCAATGTAGTGTCATGTATATATATCAAGAGGATGAGAATCAATTGATCAGTGTGTTCAAGTATGTATTCATGGAAGTAATGGAGTGCATCCATTAATGATCACAATGAAGTACTTAGTGGGATGTACACTTGTGTCATAGTAGAAGCATGAAGAAAGGAAAGTGGTCATATATCAAATCCAACATTATTTGTGTTTCGGTAGGTTGGTGCCTACTTCATATTGCATTGTTCTAGCAGGGATTGGCGTCTTTATTCTGATGGGGATTGGTGTCTCTTGTAGGTCAGTTCCTACTAAATCATTTTGAGATTGTTGTCTCCAATAGGTTGGAGCCTACTTCATATTGTAAAGATTCATTATTATATTTCTTCTTGTGAGAGCTTCTCACCATGGGTTTTCCTTGTCCAGGTTTCCATTTAAAAATCTAGTGTTGTGCTATGATTGTTTTAATTTCGGTTCAGTTCTCTTCATGTTAAAAATCTATCAAGTAGTTGGAAAGGTTTTTATAATTATTTTGAATTTTTTAATCTACTGATTCACCCCCCCCCCCTCTCAATAGATTGTGTGCCCTTCACACTTCAAATTTAGTCTTAGATTAAGAGAGGGATTATCCCAACAATCTCCATAAATGGGGGAAGATAATACCTTTGTTGTTGCTATTGCAACTTCTTCTTTTGTGCATGCAACTTCCTTATCATCCACTTTCATGCATTTAATAAAATATATATCAATTATAACCTTCTTCTTTTCACTATTTTTTCCTTTATCGTCTTACACGAGGATCTCTTCTTCTTCAATTCCATATGCATGTGAAAGATAGGAAAATGTGAGAGATGGATAGGAGACATAAAAATGGGATGTGAGATGAGGGACCTATTCCAAAATCAAAAATTGGTGTCCACCTAAATCACAATCCACATTTTCCATGTTCATTAGGAAGAGTGATAGTGTCGCAAATGATTAGAATTGAATTGCAACCCTCAAGGTGAATCAACCTTAGGTTTGGACACTATGTTGCCTCAACTTATGAAAAAATTGACTAAACAATAGTTTACGGAGAAGAATAAAAGTGTATTTAAAATCAAACTTATGAGATCTAACACTTGAATTACGAACTATTATGATAACATTGACAAAAACAACCATTAACCAACAAATTTGAGAAGTTTAGGATGGTGTTTACTTGGCTCCAAAAGTGGGTTTTAGGCTCTGTTGAAGGACATATTCACCCAAGGAAAAATGGGTCTCTATACAAGGATCTAAAAATTATTTTTGCAATCCTCATATCTTGGATCTAAGCTTATGATTCCCTTAGGCTTAACTGTCAAAAAGCTAGAAATAAAACCTGCACTTTGACAACTTTGCGAAATTGCACTTTTGATCCAATTTCAATCCTTCTTCACCTATAAACCTACAAACACAAAGAGGAGAAAAATGTTTGTTTTTGGTGGATAAGGGGTTTCCTTGGTCAAACCCTAGTTTGGTAGTTAAACCTTGATAATGAAATAATGATAAAAATGAAGGAATTGTTGAATGAACAAAGCTTGATGCACCTCACCAAACCCTTTAATGGCTGCCCTTAGAGGACTAAAGTATAACACATCTCTTCAAGGATTGGATCTTGCATGAAATGGCTTGATTTCTTGATAGATCTTGATACTTGAATGCTTGCTTGAAACTCAAAACCTACATCACAATATTAGCACCAAAAACATACATGAACGCACATAAATATTGACATCATGATAGGATCTTGAATGCTGCAATAAATGACTAATAAATTTTCTCTCCAATGCTCTTTACAATAACCTTTTCTCTTAGGATTGATCTCTTGAAGTCTTAGGATTGCTTAGTGTTGAACACCTAGAATACTAAGAGGGGGGTGAATCGGTATTCTTTTAAACCACTTAAATATTTAAACATATTTCAATACTTACATCATATTCAATTGTAGTAATGAAAGAAAGTATGAAAATATCCAACAACATCACATAACACATGAACACCAAGATTTTTACATGGAAAACCCAAAATGAGAAAAACCACAGTGAGGATTAGCTCACAATATTTTATAACTGGTTATAGTATATTAAAAAAGTGCTCACTACAGTTGGAATCACTATCCAAGTGGACTCACTTCCCATTGAGAAAAGAAAAGAGATAGAAGGGATTGTGGCACATAGCCAATTTGAACTATTACATAATGCATCTGCAATATGTTGGAATACAGTTCCATTGAAGTTTAGAATACAGACTCAAAACTCTTCATACTAATTTGATTTAATACTCTGATCTACTTTGCATTCGCACAATTCACACTTACCGAGTCATCTCACATGTCATCATCACCAAAATGCTAAAAATGATCTAGTTTATATATTCGCTTCACTCATAGCATCAAGTAGGTCGACCTAATTAAATATAATACAAAAAATGTAACTTGTCGGCTCAAAATTTATTCACATACGCTTCGTGCCAAGAATCAAATCTCAAAACACTTTGAAATAGGTTGGCATGGACCCAAAATATATCCCACATAACTCCTCAATACTTATTTAAGCTTCACATACCTTCAAACCTATTAGGTTGACATTGCAGAGTACCTAATACAAAAATTCTCCAAAGTATACCCATATTCGGACATGCGTACCTCTAGACATCATTCCAACTAGAATGCACACTCATCTGACATCTATCAACATCTCCTCAAATCTGAAAATTCAAAATCCAATTTGTGAAGAAGTGCAAACTCTCCAACTCATATGCATAGAATTGGAAAACACCAGTAACTGTTAAGCCGAACTTCTAATACTCATAACTTTCACAATAAAAGTTAAAACAAGTTAAAATTATGGAATTAAGTTCTTCTATCAACCAAAAAATATATATTAGAAGTGTGGAGAAAATTCTTCAACAACGAACCAATGTAGACCCAATTTTTGGATCTCCTATACACAAAATCACTAGTATTAACACTTAGTCAATTTTCATCATGATTGTCTTCACTAAATCAAACCTTCTTAAAAAATGATCTTCAACCATGCTCATGAAACCCAAACTGATCTTCACCATAGTCTTTGTACTGGGATACAATGTTGACATCAATGACAACACTGCAATACATAACAATATGGACCACATGCTCATGTTTCCAATAAATGCATCAATGACATCTCCTTAATCTTCCAACAATCTCCCCCTTTGTCATTGAAGGAAACATGCCTAAACATCTCCAAAATATTGCATGCCTAAACATATCCAAAATATTCTCCCCCTTTGACATCAAGGGAAAAGGGCACATACAACAATTTTTCTAACACATACCAGATCTCCCCCTGAGAAATACATGCATATGTATAGACTGAAAAATTGAACCCCTTAAGTTATGTACCAGAGAAAAACCAAAAAAAATTTATTGGAAACCACTCTATATACTCCACATATGTACAAAGAATCTTAAACTAAAAAATGGAAATTCATAAAGAATAAGGAATATTGTCAACCAGAGGAAGTTGACTCTTGAAGCTTTTGCACATGTTTTCCAGGGATGTTTACCTTCTTCCCAAATCTTCTTTGTTGTCCTTAGCATCCTGCATTGTGTCTTTAGATCTATTAGAAGTTCTTCTCCTTCTTCTGGAGTGCTAGGTACTGTATTGATCTGTGTAGCCTTGTTAGCACTCAAAAGGGTACTTGAAACAAATATGAATTTGGAATTTACCAAGTCCTTGATGTTCCCAAAATACAAGATGATCTTTTCCTTTTGTCCTTGCAGCTGGAAATATTTCTCATGCAAGTCCTCAATTTTTGATCTTATGCTTCCATCTAGGTCTTATGTAGGATCATATGCACTAAAAGCTCTCTCTTTTTCGGACTCAATTGATTCCATTTCATATTTTATGCTTTTGTGGCTCCAAACTACTTCATACAAAACTGAAACAGGGCCTTTGCTTCATTTACACAAACTTGTGCATCCTTGAGGTTTTCCTAAAACTTATTGTGTGCAAGTGCACACTTCTCAATAATTTCCAACATTTTATTTTCATTTATCTTCTTTTCAATCTCATTTTCAACTTGTCCCTTAAGAATTGTAGCATATTCTTTAAAAGAATCAATTAAGAATTTCAAATTCTCTAGATACCAAAAAGTGAAGTGTCAATGTTTGCACTAGGTATGGCCTCTTGAAGAGCCTTTATAACTTCATCCATGTGATCTTCGCTCTTTTTATGGGCCTCTATAATCTCCTTTCATACAAGTGCATGGAATACATATCCCAACTGAAGCTTATGGGGTGGGGAAATCTTGTCAAGGTCCACATTCCCTTGTTGCATACGTAATTATAGTAGTTGTAGTGATAAAATAGGCTGGAAATTGAGCTGCATGTTAGTAAGTTCTTTAATGAATCTCCAAAGGTGCCAAAGGATTCACCTGTAGCCTTCACATTCTCTACAATCTTCTCTTCCAACACCTTCTCCTTCTGATTATCACCAGTATTAATTGGTCTCTTCTTTTATTTCCTCGTTCTTGGAGGTATCTTCACCTTTCTGCTCATCTTCCTTCTTATTTTCCTGGTCATCCTTCTTCTATGCATCACCATTCTCCTTTCCACCATCCTTAGTTGCATTATCTTCTCCAATAGATTGGTTTGTGTTATCCAAAGGAGTTGTCTCTGGTTTTCCTTGTATATTCTCAGCACTTTCTTTAGATACTGAAGGAGTATCCTCATTTGCAATGTCTTCTCCTATCATTGCTTCTTCAACATTCTTCTTTATCATTTATTCCACTTTTGGAGGTGTATTATCTTATGCAAATTCTTTGTTTTCCTCATGCTCATGTTGAGCATCATCCATCTGCACATCACCTTCAATATTTTCTTTCAGAGTAGGTGGCATTCCCAAATTTTGTGTTATCTCTTCTATTTTTCCAACTCTCCTTTCTGAGACTCTCAAGATCATTTTGATCTCTACCCATAAGAGTTGTCACCCTCTACTTAGTTTTGAGTTACTTATTGAACACTATATCCAAATTTCTTTATTTTCCTTAGAGAGAGGAGCACTTATCTTTTCCATTGCATAGTCTCTTGACCTTGCCTCTTCATCTATAGCTTCTTGCCTTCTTTCTATCAACAAATTCCATAAATCTGCAGGTATTTTTTTCTTTATGTTTTGCATGTTAACCTCAAGAGAAAAAATATACTTAATGATAGGCTCTTCTATAATAGTGGCCTTATCCACCTCATCTGCTTCTTTATATAGGGCTATATTTTCTGCTAACATCTCATTTTGTACTATACCATTGAAAATTTCTAACTTCATGGGAGTGTGTGTTCTTACCGGATCTTTCTTCTGTTTCTTTTCCAATGACACCTTCTTTTGACTTGTTTTTCCTTTTTTATTTTTAGGTGGCACCTCTTGGTTGCTTCTTTTTTCTTCTCTCACATGTGGACTACAAAGGCTTTCTTTTCCTTCTCTATTTCTTCTTCATTATCTGTATCAATGATATCAAATTTCTTTCTCTTAACACTTGCTTCACCTTGTGAAGCTTCACTTTTCCTTTTGTCGACCAACTATGGTCCTTCTTCCTCTTCTTCTTCTTCATCCTCTTCTACATTTACACTTGTGACCTTTTCTCTTATTGTTTTTTGTTTTGTTCTCTTCTTTGCAGGGGCTGCAGGTGGTGCAACTAAAGCAACCTTCTTCTTCTCAAGCTTTGTACTTTGCACAATCAGAGGGGACTTCTCTTTTATTGGAGGACTTTCAGTTATTTTCCTCTTCTCACTTGTAGGGGGCTTAGTCCCAAAGGACTTTTGAATAGTAGGAGGGGTGGTAGTTGTTCTACCAAATCTTCTAGTGCTTGATAAGCTTCCCAAAGCTCCAACCCTTGCTCTTGCTTTCTCTACTTGCTCATTTGTGAAGCCCATGTCCTCTCCAAACTTGTCAACCATCTTTTCAACCTTCTTTATTATTGGTTTCTTCTGCTTCATGTGCACCTCCATTGATTTTTCTTCATAGGTTCCATATCTTCCTTTTGTGTTGTCCTTGGGCTTGCTAAGAATAAAATCAATTGAGGCAATAATCTCTTGTTCAGTAATCTCATATCCCATTGTTGGGATCCACACTATCCTGGGTTCAACTACTTTAATGAAGCATTCATCTATTGATACCATGAATATAATTTAATCCTTGTTTTTTTCCACCATTTTCTTAAGGATTCTTTCTCTTTCATGCATCCTCTTCTAAAACACAACAAATAAAGATTCTAGAGCTTCATGTTGTGCCTCTGCATCACCAAGACCTCTCAAAAAATCTCTAATCCAATGTGCAATAGGTCTTCCTTTCAACCATGTCACACTTTTAGTATTGGGAAGTTCTCTCAAAAAGTAGAAAAATAGATAAACAATCAGGGTACCATACTTAAATGGATTTTTCTTTTCCTTGGCCTTCTCCAAATTATCTATTAGTTTTTATCTCAACAACTCACAAAAGTCATTGTCGGTTCCTTTTTCCACCATTTCATAGGTAGTGTTTATTACAATGGCAGATACAAAATTATCTTTTATTGTAAAGTAAAGTTTGTAACCTATCATCATAGTTGCATACTTCATAGTTGTATTTCTAATTTTATTCATTATCAAAGCCCTTTTGTCATATGTAGCACCAGCTAATTCTATGACCACTTCATTGTTCACTTATTTGAGTTTTGGGATAGGTCTGATGGAGCATAAATCTGTAACTTCTCTAATCGCATCCTTTGTGATTAATGGAGGCATGTCATTCCAAAAAAATCTATCATGAGTTCTACTCAATGCAATTCTAACCCATTTATCATCAAAGCAAAAATTTAGAAACCCTTCCCACACATCAAGTTTCTTTGCAACTAGGTTTTGATATTCTAGTTTTAGGGTAAAGTTGTCTCTAGTAAGTTCATTCACCCATACTTCTCCTAGCTTAGAATGAATATTTTCTTCCAATTTTCAATGATTGTAAATCCTTGTATTTTGTATGCAACACAACATATGGAACCTTAGAAAATGTGCCTAAGGAGTTGACCTTTGTGGATTTAACAAGATGTTTCTTAAACTTGGGTTGAGGCCTATCAGTAACTTAAATAACACTCGGTGTAACCATTTCAAAGTGAATTGAAATTTCTTTTGAAAAAGTTCTTTGTCAAACTTAGGGAAAAAAAAGATTTTTTAAATACCTTTTCCTTCACTTTTTTTATTAGGGTTTGAACGCACCAAATCACAAAATGCCTTGATCACTCCAAATATTTTATTTGTTGCTCTGTTCCTTCCCAATGCTCATTGTGATGAATTTGGCTAACTAAAATAACTTTAAAACCCTTGAAACTAACTTGATTTTTCATTAAATGCTTCAAACAATAAAACTAGCAAACCCTTCACAATGTTCACAATTACCTTCAAATGCTCTACAATCTTCTGCATTTCAATATTTTCTATCAAAATTTTATCCAAAAGATCAAGAATGTTAACCTACACCACATATCCTCATATTGAAGCATCAACATCATTTTCTTTGGCAGGGGATAAAAGATTTCCATTTAAGCTCCCCCTAAGCCAAAGCTCTCAACTCAGTTTTTGGAGGAAACATTTGCACTAGATGCTGGTATAGATTCATCCTTAACCTTGATCTCTTCCTTCTTTCTCCAAATCTTATCCATCTCCTTCTTTGTTTCTGCTAGATCATTTTTTTACATATTGGTTCATTCTTCTTTACTAGATTGTCCTTCATATTTCTTTTGTAAAACTAAGAAATGTGTCCAAACCTATTGCAATTGTAGCATATAACATTCTTTTGACCAATCTTATTTCCATTCATTCTAGATCTACATTAATTAGCTTTATTCCCAAATCCATAGCATGTATAATAGTGGCCATTGAAAGATTGAACCATTCTTCATTTTATTTTCGCACTCACTAGCTCTATGACCAAATTTCTTGCATGTAAAACATTAAACAAAAAAAGGTGGAACATTCTGATTCATTATGCTTCTACATTCCATAACCTTATGTCCAAATTTATTGCAAAAATAACAAAAACCATTAAAAGATGGGTACCTTTGTGCATTTGGTTGTTTGAACGGTGGTCTTCAAGCTACATTCCTTTGATTCCAGATCTTCTTGCCATTTTTATTCTTGTCTTTAGTCTTCTCAGCATTTGATGTCTGATTTGATTTTGAACTTTCACACTTTTCAAATCCTAAACCTTCTTTGTCTTTAGAGCCTTTCTGATTTTTAATCATTTCATCAAGCTTTGTAGAACTCATCTTGAATTTTTCTTCATGACTTCTTGCTTTTTTCAGATCTGATCTTAGATTCACAACTTCTTGTTCAATCCTTGTGCATTCTTCATATTTTCTTTTTACCATTGTATTCAAGCATTCAACCCTATTTCTTTCTTCAACTTACACCTTTAGAAAAGTATTGGTTACATTTGCTTGATTCAATTGCTCATTGACCTCCTTATGCCTTTATCTAAATTTCTTGATTTGTTCCCTCAATCTTCTAATACATTCATTATCTTCTTTGACATTTTCATTCAGATCTCTATTTTCACCTTTAGTTCTTTCAAGATCTTCAAGACCAACTTTGAGTTCTCCATTCATATCAAATATGCAATCTTCTTCTGTAGATCCAACAACAAGAATCTCTTTCAGAGGAGTAGGTTGTCTTCTAACAGCCATGTGTTCAACCTCTAAGATCTTCCCCAAGTGGTTAAGCTTCTTTCAAGGAACCAAGCTCTAATACCACTTGTTGAACACTTGGAATATGGAGAGGGGGGGTGAATCAATACTCTTATAAACCAATTAAACATTTAAAAATCCAATACTTATAACATATTCAATTGTAGTAATGAAAGAAAGCATGAAAACATCCAACAACATCACATAAAATATGAACACCGGGATTTTTACGTGAAAATTTCAAAATGGGAAAAACCATGGTGAGGATTAGCTCACAATCTATTATAACCAATGACATCTCGTTAATCTTCCAACACTTAGATTTTAATTTGATAAAAAGACCTTGTATTTATAGGTGTTTCCTTAATTACCCTACAATTAAACATCACAAGCCGACCTTTGCAATTTGAATTTAGATCATTAAAGTATTGCAAAAAACATATTGAAAAATGGGTCCCGAGACTTAAGAAGGGCCCATTCGCCCTTGTTAAGAGAAAGTGGCAAAATGGAATAATAAGGACTTCCCTTTATTTTTGAAGAGATGTAGACAAGAGTCCAATCAACTTTCAAAAATTTTGATTTTTTAAAATGAGTTAGTTTACATTTATTGAAAATATTTTTCTTTTACAATATTTTTCTTAATATTGTTAATTATTTGGAAAGAATGTGGAAGTATTAATTGCCTAGGCCCTAAACCTAGGACACACATTTTCCAAAATGTGTAATTAAGTGTAGTCATTGATTAAATGTGGGTTTCCTTATCGGAAAACAAAATTAATTAGGCTCATGAATGCATAATTGGGCCAATTAAAGGCTTAATTAAGTCCAATTAATTAAGGGGATGCAAATGTAATGTGAAAATGTAAATGTGTACATTTTTCAACACTACAACATGACACTCTGTTGTATCTTCTTTTCTACCTACATTGAAAGCAATATTAGAAAATAAAACATGGGTTTCATCTTTTTCCATCTTCATTTCCTCTATCATTTCTCCCTCAAATAAATTTTCTATCCTTCTCATCTCCTCTTTTAATAGGAGATTTTCCTCATCTTCATCTTTTTCTCTATCAAATATAGGACTCTCAAAGTCTATTATCTCAACTACTATATCTTCCACTATTTCATTATCTTCCAACATGAGGAGTTATTTCCCTCTTCTTTCAATGCCACTTGCAAATAAATTAATCTTGACATCACATTTATTAGAAAAATTTTATGGTCTACAATGACCATTCTCTCTTCTTTTTTCTTTGCTGGAGTTGACAGTGAACCCCACAGCTCCCATAAATCACCTGCAACCAAAATACCTTTCACAAATAAAAGATCAAAGCAAGTGATTTTCTATGCAACCAAGAGAGAAATGATTGAATCCAAACAAGCATATAATATTCCTTTTGTGTTGAATAATGAATGTGAATATATGTGAATGATTACAAAGTACAAATGAATTCTTATAAAATAAAAAAGCAAACCCTGAATGAGGATTTGATTAGATTATGACAAGTGTCCTAATCTCATACAATGAGTCAACTTGACCTATAAATAATCCAATTTAATAAAAAACAATCCTAAGTTTAGCTTAAGTGAATAAAGTAATAAGGGACCTAATAGTTAATTAATAATTAATTAATTATCAAGTGATTATCTTTATTACTCCAACACCTCCATTAAGATCAACTTAGGGAGAAGCAAAAAAACCCTAATGAAGAATATAATGATGGATGCATGGATGGGTCCCAAATACAAGGACCAATGAGGTACCCATGTACAAACAAATGAAATCTCTCATAACTAGAGGAAAGGAGAAAACCACATGGGAAAAAACTCCTCTCCAAAAGAGAAAAAAAATGAGTACACTAGTGAAAGAAGGATAGAAGGAGAACTCAATGTGACCCCCAAGGATTTTTTTTTTACTCAAATATAATAGATGTCCCCCCAATAGGAGAGATAAAATGAGGATATGAATCCCCCATAAAGAAGTAGGTATTATACCAATGATGAGCGCTTGAAGATAGAACACGATCCACTACTTGCAAACAACATTTCTCCCCTTAGAAAGAAACAAATCCACTGGTGATTAGAGAAGCCATTCCCAAAAGATGGAATGATCAAGAATCCAAATGCAAATGATGTTTACCTCTGAAAAGTGCTCAAGTGTCCACATTTCAAAAATAGATGATGTCAATCAATAAATAGGTGAAGACTGATGTAGAACAAGTTGTGAAGGTGATGAAGATGTTGATGGCCTAGCAATGATGATGTGGTTATCAACAAAGAGGAGATGGATGTCCTCAAAGTAATCCTCCAAATCTGCAATATAGGACTCTACAAACAAGGATGATATGTTTCCAAGATACAAATCCCAAGTAGTTGTGTCTAAAATAATATGAATGTCCTACTACACTAACCAATAGGGGCCAAGGATGTGACGATACCAAGCTAATCAAGAACAAAAAAAGATGAATATGTAGTCTCGATTTGAAGAGTGGGAACATGAAGACAAGTCTTTGAACCATCAAGACATGTAAGACTTATGATATACTCAAGCTCCTCTAGATTATCCTCATCAAAGGGTGTGGAATTTGCATCTACAAGAGGAATGAGACAATTTTCAATAGGGTCCTCTAGGTATGGAGAGACATGAGGGTCTTCATGTATCTCCCAAATTCAAGTCCAAAGTGTGTGGGGACAATCAAAGTCTGATACAACACACATAGTATCATAATCAACACTAGAACAAATAATTCCTACAACATGATCACTAATAATACCCCATTTTGAATAGCTTCATGGTGTGTTTGGTGTAGGTATGAGTCCATGAATATAAGGTAAAAGATCAAGCCACCTAAGATGTGTCAAGATTTCATTTTTCCAAGACTCATAGTTATCATTTTCCAAGATGACCATAGAAGGATGAACAAAAAATCCCATGACACTTCCTCAAATGAAAAATTAGAGACTAGTAACCTCAATACATATAAAGTAGATCAAATAAAGTCATCTCATGCAAAAAAATCCTTTCCAAGTGCTAAGACATCCAAGTAATTAAAAAATGTGAAATCATAAAAAACTGAATAAAATGTACCTAGGATAGATTCTGAAAAAAGTGCATGAAAGGATCTGAAGAGCTTTGAAATACTTTTTCAACACTGTTGGAATCATGAAAATCAGAGATACGGGAAAAATGTTATGAGCTCGGAAGCACAAAATGATGATTTTACTTTGTTTGAGATTAAATGAACCAACAACAAAATCTGATAATGATACGTACACCATTAAAAATTTATTGGAACCAACTTTTTGACAATATCTCTCTTTCCCAATTTCAAGACTATATTCCCAAGTTATGCCAAAATGAAAAAATATCTCCTTTAGGGAAAATTAGAGCTTGGAGGGGGGCTAAGGGTATTGTCCGTACAACTGATGTTAGCTAACAAAATGATGATGTTAGCAAATGGTGTCAATAAAATATGTTCTGGGCTAACAAAATATTCCCTTCATCACTGAAAAAACTAGTGTCATTAAAATTTCACGATGATATAATATTCTTAAAATTTTTGGTTGTTGGAGATTTTTTAGGGGGAGTGGAATATTTCGCTAGCTTTTAACCACTAGGGAATCTTTTGTTGTCGTTGGTTTGAAAATTTGTCATCAGTCAAAATAGTACCACCAGGTGGTCGAGTGCATCACCATCGATTAAAAGTAGTCAACGAACCTTGGCCATTGATAGAGGTGGGGACCGACGTTGGTTGATGATTTGACCCCTGACACCTATTGTGTAGAGTACGCCTACTTGGCATGATATTTTTATTTAAAAAATATATATTTTAATTGTTTTGGAGAAAAATGATGAAAATCAAAATTTAAAAACCTGATTGTATTTGCATAGGAGGAACATAGTCCCAAGACCATACAGTTGTACAATTTTTTTGGGATGTGTGCATCCCTTAAAAAAAAAAAAATTCTACTTGGATTTGAGTGATTTAACAAGTGTTTCTTAGGTTTTTGGTCATTCTAGACTCAATGGTGATGCTCATTTCATTTTAGGATGAGACAATTTTTCCCTCAAGGCCAGATCTAACATAATTTAGATAGGAAGTCATAGATTTGAAGCTTCGATAGCATGTTGGAGTTGATAGTGAACCCCATAACTCCCAGAAATCACTTGTAACCAAAACGCTTATGACAAGTTCAAAAGATCAAAGCAATTAATTTTCTATACAACCAAGAGAGAAATGATTGAATCCACACAAGAATCAAATATTCCTTTTGTATTGAATAATGAATGTGAATACATGTGAATGATTACAAAGTATAAATGAATGCTTATAAAAGAAAAAAACAAACCCTAGATGAGGATTTGATTAGATTGTTACAAGTGTCCTAATCTTATTGAATGAGACAATTTGACCTATAAATGGCCCAATCTAAAAATAAAAAAGCACCCCTAAGTTTAACTTAAGTGAATAAAGTAATAAGGGGCCTAATAATTATGTAATGATTAATTAATTAGCCTAACTACTCCAACATTCTCTTTCTTTCTTCTTTCTTCTACAATTGTGTGGGTTGATCCCATATGTTCTACTTCCCACACACCTATTAAAGGGATACAACACTTATTTTCTCCATTATTCCTTTCACTATCCTATTTCAAGAGGATTTTGTCTTGCTAAATCTCTCTATTTCATCACATTCACTCAATTCTTTTCCTTCTTTAAGATAGTAATGTGTCCTTTCTTCATGGCTTTCAACATCAATCATCACATCTACCACCACGCTTCCTTCACATAACCTCTCTTCATATTTTCTCTTTTCTACTTCAATTTTCTTGCTCTGCTCAATTTCTATCATATTCAATCTAAACCAAATCATTTTTAATTATTCAAAAATAAATTTATTATACCTTCTTTCTCATTGTTCTCAAAATAAGATTCTCATAGGTCTTTTCATGGCCCATTGCGTCCTCTTTCTTGAAAACATCTTCCTCCACTTTTCAAATTTCTCTAGAGACTCACACATCCCTTTGTAGTCACAAGATTCCACTTGCAACAATATTTCCACTTCTTGGGTATTAACCCTTGTGTGTATGAATAATGTGAATGCATAAACAAATAATACAACACACCAATGAAACATTATATTAGAGAATTCAAATGATAATCAAATCAAAACAACAAACTCCCCAATGACATCTCCTTGTCCTCTATCTCCAAAGATTCTTTAAGTCATTTTTTCTCTCAGATTGTTTGTGTACATGACTTTCCAAATGACAACCTGAAGAATGAGAGGTGCTGGAAATGCAAGAGATATCTCCTACACTACATGATTGTTAAATTTTTTGTATATTAAGTGCAAAGATTAATGGTGTTGCTATGATATTGATAATGAAAATGATATAAAGAAACTACTGCAATTAAGATGTTGCTAATGCAAGTGCCATGATTGATTCTAAAATGCAAACACTAAAATGCTAATGCTAAGATGACAATTCTCTCTAAAATTTTGCATAGTTTAATTATTCTCAGCTCTCTATCTATTTTTGTTGTAAATGAGGGTCCATTTATAGATTTTCCAAGGCACGAGCTTAGGTGGCAGAAATCAACAGTCTGGATTCAATCTAGAGAATGGATGGTTGAAGGTGAAGAGCTTAGAGAGAATCAAGGAGTGTGTTCCATTTAGAAGAACAAACTGCCAAGTATGAAGAAGAATCAAATGGAGATGAGGGCCAAGTGTCTCAAATTAGTTAAAATTTGTTGAGGATAAATGCCAATTTAAATATTAGGAATATTTAATTTATTGAGACACGTGATGAGGTGGAAGGTGAGAAGGAGTTAGTAGAATTGTGCTCAAATTTAAATTAAAAATTCAAATTTAATGAGAGGAGGTTAATTAAATAGAACAAACTAATTAAAGTTGTTCATTTAATTAAGAAATGAAGAAAATGATTTAAGATAGGAATAATTATAGAAAATGAAATATATAAATAAATTTTGCAATTTATTTATAAGTAGACGAATTAAAGATTATTAATTAAATAACTTATATTTAATTAATCGTCCAGACCAAATTTAAGTGTATACATTTTGCTCCTCTTTGAAGTGATGTGTTTGCAACACATTACTTCAAAGAAATTTTTTTGATAGTGCTGATAAAAGTTTTTGATATGCCCCAGATGTTGATTTTCAAGTGATGATGCGTGTATGCCCCCTCGGGAGATAAATCGGGAAATTTGGAATTTTTAGGATTTTTTGAATTTTTTATGATTTTATGATGATTTTCAATTGTATGATATTAAGAAAATTTATCTCCCGATAATGAAGAATGATCCTGCCAATTGATTAAAGGATGCCCTTTTGAAAAAAAAAAATCCACTTAATTACTCTCCAAGTACCCCTTTTAAATGGTAAAAAGGTGAAAAAGGAGCTCATTTGAATTCATTTGCATTTGATAGATTGAGTTGATTGAGCATTTAGCAAGATGGTGATCCCATACCGCACCCACCGATTTGAGCGAGTTCAATGGAACAACCGCCTTGTTGTGTATGGACCTCCAGTACATACCCTGAGAAACCTCTTTCTCAAATATGAATTTTTTTTTCTTGCGTTTTTTATGTTTTTGAATTCTAGAAATCATGTTTTGGTGCATATAGACTCCAATTTAGCACATCGAGTAGGTTTTTCTAGCGCATATATCTATTTAACATATTGAGATAACAGAATGGTGCATAGGTTGATTTGTTTAGCACATAGGAAGAATATTGTAGCACATATGTTTCCTGTTTCAACGCATTTAGTCATGTAGCACATTTGTTTCATGAAATAGCACATAGATGAAATGTTTTAGCACCTCTAGGGTTTGAGCGTATTTGGGTTTTGAAATGGTGCATCTGATGACTATTATAGTGCATTTGAAATTTTAGCGCATTGATGGAATTCTATGGCACATTTATTTTTTAGCACATAGACACCAAAATTGATAAAATGTTGATTGTCTCCTTGTTTTTGATGTTTGATGATCGCATTAGCCATTGTTTCGATGATGATGGGTAGGATAGGTGATGATTGACCTCATGATAGGTGAAGGTCAATGATAGGATAGATGATGATTCACCTCGTGATAAACGAGAGTCGATGATAGACACTCTACGAGATTTGATTGAAATATCACTAGAGCTGATTTGATTGATTGATAAAATTTTGATTTGTGATGTCATGATTATAGAAGGATTTTAGAGTTCTTTAGTCTCAGGAGCGCTTCTCGAAGACCTAGGACATGGTTCGACATCTGGTGCAGGCATATTTGGATGTGATTGGACGATGTGGTCTATCTTCCTTAATTGATATGCCCTAGTATAGGATTAACAAGGGACCGTTGACTGCATTAGCTAAGAGGTGGCATAGTGACCACAACACTTTCCATCTGGCCACTAGTGAGATGATAGTTATGTCGAAGAGCTGGTGATGATGCACTGAGCTAGTCATATATAATCAGATAGAGCTGGGAGGTATTGATGCATTGAGGAGGATTTTTGTTGATGACATGATTAGTTGTTATGAGATCCCATGGTGGGATATGGTTGATTCGTATCAACCATTACCATCAGTTCTAGTTGGATTCGTTGGAGGTTTCCTATGTCCTGACCGCAGGTCAAAGGGACTATCTATCGGTTGGGGCCGGATACTAAAGAGTATGATCACTTAGGGGATCAAATATGCATGGGTTTCATGCATGTTAGCTCATTTGTATCATGATCTGCATTAGGTGGTATATCTTGGAGTTGTGAGTTTATCAGCTAAGGTGACACTGCTTCAGATTTGGGCTTGGGATCATATAGTTGTTACTCATCTTGTGGCAGATAGAGCTCATCCAGTTGGTCAACCATATGTTTTTGGATACATAGGTCTAATTATCCAACACAAACTAGGAAAATTGGAGTATTGGTGGCATGTTCTTCATGATCTGGAGACTATTACATGGTGACCTACTTAGATTCTAAGCAGTGGCCCAAGGATGATATTGAGATGCCATATGTTTTCACTTTGAGGTACCTGATTGGTCAGACACTGTTTGTTATCAAGAGATTTATGCTCATGAGGGTGCTTCGTCAGTATAGTCGAGTTCAAGTTATGCCCCAGGGAGCTGCATTACATGCTCAAAGATGACATGATATTCTAGAGTGGGGACCTACGCTATCTTATGATGCAACTTATGAGGAGTATTTTGAATTGCAGCCACAGGTATGGGATTACTGTTCAAAGATTATAGATGCTCTGATGATAGATGAGTATGCTCAATATTTCTTCACACATGCTTTCCTGAGGATATCCACTCTCGATGAGCCAGCACCGACATTGGATGATGATGAGAGAGCACCACATGCACTGAGATAGAGGAGGGACGGGGGAGATGGTGATGAGGAGGGAGATGGAGGGGATGTAGGGGATGATGGAGATGGAGGAGATGTGGGTGATGGAAGTGGTATAGGTGTCAGATAAACATTGGATTTTAGGGTACCTCGGAGGAGGAGATCTATTGTTCCTTTGGGACAACAATAGTCAGGACCTTCTGATATTCAAATTTGTGTGCCTTCCCATTAGTAGTAGGTACATATAGACACCTTATAGGCACAGGTGCAGGGTTTATAGGGATAGTTGGCATAGGCACATGCACAGATTGCCTCTCTGACAACAGAGAGAGATGAGGTTAGACAGAGATGCAAGCATGTGGAGGATTTAGCTAAGAGATTACAGAGAGTGTCTCAGGGGACCACTATAGGAGATATGCTTAGAGAGGTTCAACATTTAGCCAGAGAGGTAGAGTACTACAGGCTACAATACTATGAGGTTGTTCCTGCAGAGCGGTGTGCCCCTACTTATGCACAGTTTGTTAGTGCCAGATCAGGTCGGAGTCATTCTCGGACTACGAGCAGGGGTGTGACTAGGCCACCTCCCAGAGATCCATTAGGAAGGGATCCAAGTGCAAGACCATCTAGTGGTGCAGTAACAGGCGCAGTGAGGCCTACATTGTCTGGGAGGAGCAACACATAGCTTTGTGCTCATATTTGATATACTGAGACTTGATGTATTCAATGATTTAGTTGGGGACTTTATGATTTTCTACCATGTTATTGATGTATCTCTCCACATTTTGGGATATCATTGTACACTTGACATTGATTATTTTAATATTATATGAGATGCAGCGGATACTATTGATCTATATGTTGTCTATATGCTTTTATGATGAATTCTTATGGTGAGTGCATTTTATTTTTGTTCTATATGTTATGTGATGTTTTATATGATTATGCCATGATTGTGTATGGATGCAATAATGAAATGATGATGCATGGATTACGATTCTATATGGCTTTATGGATGATGCTTTATGATATATGAGATGATTTTGATCATGCAAATGAGATGTGATGCACCTTATTTTTTTTGTATTTTCTAATGCAAATATATGATCTAATGCATGGATGGATGTATGTTAATGCTTTCTAATGTATGTGTGATATGATAATGATTATGCAACTACATGTGAAACATCTTGTTTTTGTTAATGTCAAGTGTACTCAATCCTTTGATTAGAGAGATAAAATCATTTTAAAACTAGCCAGCCTTGGAAAATCTAAAATGCATATGCAAAACTAATATGGATGCAATCTATCTTAACCATGCAAATCTAAATATTCAATGTTGTCATCGTGTTAGCCAATTTGTTGTGCTTGGTATCATCATTGATCTTTTAATATGTTGAAAGTTAGTACAAACATCAATGGTATAATTAGACCATGATGACCTAAGTACAACTTCCATTGATTTTTTGATATTGCAAGGTAACATAAACATCTAGGCATAATTGAACTGAGATGACCTAAGTATTGCTTGCGTAAAACAGACAAGAGTTAATCCTTTCCCTATGCAAATCCAAAATGCCATCAATGATACTTTGTAGAGCATGTCCCATGACAAATTTACATAGTAGTAATGATCAACTCACAAATAGCAGACAGAAAAATCATACTCCATCCTAGCTTCTCTAGTCTATGACATCCTTGAGTTGCTCCAGAGAAATGATAACAAAAAATCAAGATACAACAATTGAACATTCATGCTAAAATGATTAAACCATGCTTTAGAAGAACATCATCTAGTGAGATGTGTTTTGATCGATCTGGTTGTTGATTTGGATGTTTGGTTTTCTAAAAATTATGATTGATGTTCAATGTTGAGTTTCTATTGTTATCGTTATGTTTTCCATGTTGTCTTACCAATTGCTTGTATGTTGTTTTAAGCTCAAAGTAGGTTGCCCCCAGTGAGTTTAGGATTTTTCCCCCAATGAGAACCAACCATTTATTATGAATATGCACAATGATCGCCAAGCCAGGATGAGACACGACCGCAACGCCTAGATATGTACATGAGGTTTTTTTGAAGATCAGGCATAATGGTGGTCAAATGCGGACGACTGATACACACTCCAATAGATGGAAAAGCTAATCTATCACAAATAGCACATGTTGCCAGGTTTTCACTACTTGTTTTTATTGTCACCAAGATGCCTATTTTCTAGGTTTTCATCAAGGTAACGATTTTTTTGATTTTTCACTTTTTTTGTATTTTTTTCCTTTTTTGCTTGTTTTTTGGATTTTTTTTTTTTTGATTTTTAAGCTTTTTGAACCATGCATTGGATGAGTTATGTATAAAACTTCTTGACATGAATGTTGTTGATAGGTTCTTCAAATAGGTCCCCTTTAGGTGTAGATAATTGATATGCTCCAGATCCATAGACTGATACAATGACAAAAGGACTTAGCCAAGTAGGTTCAAATTTTCCCTTCTTTTCTCAATCTTTTTGATTGCGAGGATTCTCTTTTAGGACCAAGTCACCAACTTGAAATGTTCTTGGTCTTACCTTGTGATTATAGTTCCTTCACATTCTTTGTTGATAAGCTTTGAGATGATCAATAGCATGATGACAACGTTCATCTAACAATTCCAACTCCTGTAGTCTGGATACTCGATAGTCTTCCTCTGAAATGATTCCTTTCAATGATACCTAGAGTGTGTTGGTGTAATTAATTATTTAATTACACTTTGCATAAGTTTACTTAGGTAATATTTTAAGTCCAAGGTTGCATAATTAAATAAATCATTAAGTAATGGGGTAATTCCCCCTTCCTTGTTTGTAGGAGATAAGATTCCTTCTAGAAGATGAGTTGTCCTTCTAGAACTTATCTCTATCTTTTTATCATTTCCTAGATAGGGTTCACATGTTGTCACATGTAGTGTGATTTTAACACTTGGCAACATCTTACGCATTTTAGGTTTTCACTCATGCCTATATATTCAAGGCATTTTGTACATTTGTAATCATCTCATATTCAATTTTTCATTCTTACATCTTAATGATAGCATGATATTTCTACCATTTCTCTCTTGTAGAAGTTATTTTGTCTTGCAGGTGATTCTGGGGTGTTTGAGGAGTTCACCAAAACTCCTACAGAGTGAAGGTAACTCAACCTCAATAGGTAAAATGAATTTTGATCCATACACAAGGGCATATGGTGTGGCTCCTTTAGGGGTGTGAATGCTAGTACGATATGCCCACAAAACAGGGTTTAGTTGACCATTCCAGTCACATCTAGCCTCGTTGACAATTTTCTTCAGGATTTTCAAAATGGTCTTATTGGAGGCTTCTGCTTGGCCATTCCCTTGAGGGTAATAGGGTGTGGAAAAGCGGCATTGGATATTAAATTTTTCACAAATTTCTTAGGCATCTTGGTTTTTGAAAGGTATACCATTGTTAGTGACAATTGAGTTAGGGATGCCATACTGATAGATAATGTAATTCAGGATGAAGGAGGAAATTTGTTTACCAGTGATCATGGTTAATGGAATGGCTTCAATCTAATTTTTGAAATACTCAATGGCTATGATGATGAATTTATTTCCATTAGAGCAATATGGATGAATCTTACCCACAATATCAAGTCCCCATTGATAGAAAGGCCAGGTCGATGTGAATGGTTGCAATTCATTTGTTGGTGCATGTATGAGATTTCCACGAACTTGACACTTCTTGCACTTCTTAACAAATTGAAAAGATTCTTTCTCCATGTTTGGCAAATAATATCCCAAGCGTAGGAGTTTCTTAGCTAGAGTAATACCACTTGAATGAGTACCACAAATACTTTCATGAACTTCTCATAAAGCAGTTTCAGATTCGTTATGTTTGTCTGCCTCCTAAAATGATTCAACAACTAGGCCTTCACAGTCATGATTCAAAGATTGGACATCTAACTTGAATAGCCATTTCAATCATCATGAAGGTGCATTTAACTTGTTAACCCAGGGACATGAACTTGAAATGGGTCAGCACAATATGTGCACTAGGAACCCAAAGTAGCCATTTTCATTCTACAACTAAGAAAGACACAATGCTGAAAGTAAATTGCTTAGAAAGGAATAACATGAATGCTAACCATTAATCAACAATTACACCAAGCTAACATGCATGACATAAATTAAAATATGAGAAACAAACAAGGCACTACTTTGTCTTCTTTGATTGCAGGAACAGTCACAGAATGGAATTCTAGTGGTTGCAGGAATAGTCGGTGCCAGATTTTTAACTAATTACTAAACAACAAGTAATACTAAAATAAATGATGGATTACTCACCAAGTGAGCCCCCTTGGATAAGTATCCTCTAAAACTAATGAGAACTCAGATGCTCGAACTCATAACTTTATTTTATTCACTGTAAATCATGAGTACAAAAGAGTAATATATCTAGATTACTGAAAACTCAAAAACGCAATTACAATATCAAATTGTGCAACTCCATAGAAGGATCATCATATCTTTATTTATACTATCAACTAAACAAGGGAGTCAACTCCACGAACTAGGATGACACCAATTATTGAAAATAAAGAAAGTGGGGCGGTGGTTATGCATGCATGGAATCTGGTCAAGCATGCATGTCCAACCATAGATTTAGTGCTGCAGTAACACATGCATTTGCTCAACATCAATAATGACCACTACAAGGCAGTTACATTTAGCTTGTGTGAGGAATCTCTTTCTGTCATCCTCCTTTGAACTTTGAACAATTCCCTTGCTGGACGTTATGGTGTATACCCAGCTGGCGGTGTCTTCCTCAATTTAGCATCCTCAAATTAAATCCAGGCATGGCAATGTTAATACACAAAATAATTGCATATATGTAACCACCTTAAGGAAAATTCATTAACCACATGCAAAATTAATATAGACAGTTCGTTTAACATGTCATTTATCATTAAAGGTTTGCATAAATAAGATTAATCCCAATGTCTATAGTTTGAGGAAAATATCATAAAAGTATCAACACTTAATGTCAAAGTCCATGGTAACTTCAGCAAATAAACCATGAATTCTACCCAAAACTAGACCATATTCTAGACTTATCACTCCCCCCAACCTAAGATCTTGTTGGTCCTCCAGTAGGGGAAGGGTTGTTCTTTTGCTTGGTCAATGTTTTGAAATTTGCAACTAAAAACTGTCCCACATCAAAGTGTGTTGTGCGTGAATTAGGATCCCAATATAATCCTCTCAATCTATCCAATCTGATCCATCTCTGTTTCTCTGTAGCAATATCATATTGGTAGAACTTGAAGTTCGGTATAGGCCACATTAGGATGGGTGGCTGAAAAGTTAGGGGAAGCCAAAATCACCCCTTTGTACTTCTAATGTGAATATATATGTCAATCCTTTTAAGAGTTGTAGCATAGTTCTAGATGGAATGAGGCTTAGCCTACTTGAGATCATCAATTAAGTTGTTCTATCTTTGTGAGAAGTATCTGTAGAAGTTGAGAAAGCCAACTTCACAAAACCTGAAGATCACTTGCATGCAAATAACTTGTCACATAAAGGAAGAGATGGAGACAAAAAAGCAAAGTTGCTCTGCAATCTTCAAGATAAATTGCATTAACTGAATGAAATAATACAAAGAGATCAATCCTTATGAAGGAGATTAAGAAACCCTAAAGAGAACCCTAAAAGGGAGCATTTAATAATTAGAATAATTATTAAATTCCTACAAAATGCAAACTAAGTTAATCTTAAGAGAAATATAAAAGGTAACTTAATTAAAATAATTAAGGAATAAACCTTTTACTCTAACACCCCCCCTTAAGATGAACTTAGGGAGTAGCTACAAACTAAATGCATGAAATTAATGCAACTACAAGCTAGAAATAAAACTTGGGTCCCAGCAACTAGGCCTGATGAGGTACCCAATCACAACCAAATCTCTATAAAGTGGAGTAAAGGAGAAAACCCAGTAGAAAAAAATTCTCTCCAAAAAGAGATGAAAAAAAGCTGAAAAAAAACATGAAGGAAGGAAGGCCTCACAGAGACCCCCCCAAGGACAACTTCTTTCACCCCAAGCATGAAGCACAACTGAAGATAGTGTGGCGATGCCAAAGGTTTAGTGAAGATGTTTGCAACCTGCTCCTCTGGAGGAATGTACTCCAAGATGAGAGAACCATTTTGAACCAACTGCCTGATGAAGTGTATGTGGATCTCAATGTGCTTAGTCCGCTGATGCTCCATTGGGTTGCAGGAAATGTGAATGGCACTCTTATTGTCACACCAGAGAATAGTGGGACTATCACGAGGAAACCCAAAATCTGTCATCAACTGCCGAAGCCATAGAATCTCCTAACTAGCTAACATTGTTGCTCGGTACTCAGCCTTTGTAGATGATAATGTAATAGCAAACTACTTCTTGCAAGACCATGTGATAGGACCAAAACCAAGGAAAAAAACAAAGCCATAAGTAGACTTTCGATCATTAACATCACTAGCCCAATTTGAGTTAGTGAAGCCAACAATGTGAGGGGATCCTAAAGTGTAGTGAATTCCATAATGAGTGGTGCCTCGAATGTACCTCAAGATACGTTTGGCTGCTTTCCAATGGCTCTCATGAGGATCATGGGAGAACCGAGAAACAAGGCCAACCGTAAAGGAAAGATCAGGACAGGAATGTATCAAGTACAACAAACTACCAACCAAGTGCCTATATAAAGTGGAATTTACTGAAGGAGTAGTACAAGTGGAAGACAAAACAACATCTGACTAAAATGGTGTGGGGGTAGGCTTGCAATCAAGCATGGAAAATCACTGAAGCATATCAAGAGCATACTTCTGCTAAAATATGGAAATCCCATCAGAAGACTAAATAACTTGTAGACCTACAAAGAAGTGCAGAAGACCGAGATCTGTCATCTCAAACTACTCCATCAAAGCTCTTTGAACACTCTATATCATGGAGGATGAGTTGTCTATAAGAATGAGATCATCAACATATAGCATAAGAATCAAAAGATCACCCTCCTTATGCTAAATGTACACTGTGTGATCAGAATGACAGCGTGTGAAGTGAGAGGAAGGCAAGCAAGAGTCCATATTCTCATACCAAGCCCAAGGGGCTTGTTTGAGACCATATAACAAATGTCAAAGTCTGCAAACCAAGGAATATTCTTGCACAAAACCCTAAGGCTGCTCCATATAGATCTCCTCATGGAGGTCTCCATGCAAGAAAGAACTCTTCACATCCATCTGAAACATTGTCCATCCCTGTGAAGCTGCAAGGGAAAGTACAAGGTGAATAGAGTCCATCTTGGCAACAAGAGCAAAGGTCTTGGAGTAGTCAATACCCTCTACCTGAGAAAACCCCTTCACAACAAGACATGCCTCATACTTATCAATCGAACCATTTGCAGCATACTTGGTATGGTACACCCACTTGCACCGAACCAAATTTCTTCCCTTAGGAAGAGGACAAAGATCCCAAGTATGATTCTTCATCAAAGAATAATACTCCTCATGCATGGCCCTATCCCACTCAAGGTGACCTTTCACCTCTAAAAACTTTTGAGGATCATCTGAAATGGAATGACTCAAAAGACTAGAACTAGATGTCTAAGCACAAGTACGACAAGTATCTAAAGGATCACCTGCCAAGGAACCAACTACCTCAACAGTAACACGAGACCACCTAGGAAAACATTAAGTGGCTAGTGGCGATGGAGATGGTGGATCATCATCTGCATCATCCTCAAGAGATAAGTAATCCTCAAGAGATGAAGAGGGAGGAGTAGGCAGTGAGGGAGAAGTTGGTGATGGAGAATCCATCGAAGGAAAGTGCTCATCAAACTAGACATTTCACTGAAACAAGACCTCTCTAGAATCAGGATCAAACAACTTTTTCAGCCTTAACATCCTCACAGTAGCCAAAAAATATGAGTGGTTGGCTCTTACTCTCCATGGATTTCCGTTGAGCATCAGGAATAAATTCCCAAGCCTCACTACCAAAAATTAAAATATGTGGAAACATCAGGCTTGACATGATCCAAGCCTCCTTAGGAGTCATATGTCACAATGCCTTATGAGACATTTGATTCTAAATATAATTGGCACAATTGACTGTCTCAACCCAGAATGAAGAACTCATAGCTTGAGACTGTATCATACAATTTGTCATCTCTCATAAGGTTCCCTTCTTTCTCTCAACAACACCATTCTACTGAGGGGTGTAAGGTACTGTAAATTGATGTTGCAAACCATGCTCAGTGCAAAAATCCTTGAAAGCCTGATTAACATACTCGCCCCCCATTATCTATTTGTATCCTCCTAATAGAAATTCTAGATTGCTTCTCCACAAATGTCTTAAAGATACTAAATGAATCAAAGGCATCAAACTTGTACTTAAGAAAGTACACCCATGTACGTCTAGAGAAGTCATCAATAAAAGTGAGCACATATTGGGCCCTGAAAAAGGAGTCAAAAATGATATGAGATCACTATGTACCAACTTCAAGGGTGCCTTAGCACGTGTGGCTCTACCCGTAGGAAAAGAATCCCAGTGATGTTTTCCAAGTGCACAACCACAACAAACACCATTAGTACAGGAAATCTTAGGGAGCCCAAACACTAGTGCCTAAGTACTCATCTATTGTAGATATCTATAATTGACATGGACAAAATGCTCATGCCAAAGCTTGCTCACTAAGTCTACATGTGCTATAAGAGAGGAACCTGAACTATATGAACTCTCAAAGCCAACAAATCTGTATAAGCGAGATGCAGAATCAACACTCCCAGTAGCCACAACCAAATTAGGATCATGAAGGTCTTGAATAACCACAACATGTGGTGAGAACTCAACTATCTTACCAGAGCCAGAATGGAAAATCTGATAAACGAAAAGAAAGTTTGTCGAAATGTTAGGAACTAGAAGCGCATCCTGAAGACAACCACCATCCAATGAAACAACACTTGAACCTTGAACTAAAAGGTGTGTTGACTCACCAATTGCAATATGTGTAGTGCCACTAGGGGCAAGTGAGGTGAAAAACTCTTGTGTGTCATATGGTGAGAAGCACAAAAATCTAGAATCCAAGTGGATCCTAAAGGCAAGGCTCGTGCAGAAAGAGCATGACCTTTCCCTATGCGTTGGGAAGGAGACTGAGGTGAGGTGATATTATGCTGTTGCACGACTTCCTCTAAAGCCTCTAATCATTTCCAACACCTGGAAATTGGATGTCCTTCCTTGCCATAGAAACTGCAAGGATCACCTGATTTCTTCTTAGTCTTGGAGGAAGACTCACCAGACTTTGAAGATTTTCCCTATTTAGGATTGGACTATGGTTTTGAATTAGTCTGAGGAGGTGGCTTGGAGGAACTCTCACTGCCTGTTGAATCTATCTTGGGTTTCATTTTCTACTTCTATTTCCCTTTAGATAGCTAAGCTACCAATGTTTGGCTCTTAGATCCTGAGAGAGCATCCAACTGTGATATCTTAGCCTACTCTTGTGTCAATCAATCACAAAACACCTCAAAGGTAGGCATGGTAAAACGTGCACCCAAGGCATCCATGGTGGAATAAAATGTTGAAGAGAATATTTGAAAAGGACCTAAAAAATTAGAAAGAATCAGGTAAATGCACTCCTCATTTGTTTTGTTCTTACCATAACCCTGTAACAATGACCTCAGTGATTTGAACTTCATAAAAAAATCCTCAATGGTAGGATATGAATCAGGTACTAAGGAAATCAATTTGGCCTCAATCTGAAGTGCTCAAAACTAATTAATGGTGCCAAATAGAGTTTCAAACTTCAACCACATAGCTCAAGGAGTTGTACAACCCTCTAGATGGAATATAAGACTATCTGAAATATGCAAGGATAGCAAACCCATGGCCTCATCCATTTTGTTCCTATGCTGAAAGATCTCAAATTTTTGTGTCAACTGAGGTTGAACATCATCCAAACATGACCATAACCCTTTTGACATGAGAAGTCTGGTCATTTGTGCCTTCTAGGTGTGATAATTGTGTGGGGTAAAGCACTCAATAGAAGAGTCTACTATAATGGATGAGTTTTGAAATGTGTTTTATGAAAGATGTTTCTAGTTTTCTAATGTAAATTACAGAAAGCAAGAAAAAAACACCCCCCACAACACAAGAACCCAAACCCCAGTACAATTTTTAAAGTTGAAAAGCTAGAAAAAGTAAAATATGATTGATACAATTTTTTGTGTACTGATATATTTTTTGATAAAATGAATTGTAGATCTGGATAGATCGTAGAACCACCTTTCCAACTCCTATTTGTTTTTGCAAAACGAAGTTTGAATGCAAAAGTTACGCCCCCGGGAGTGCAAAAAAACATGATCTGGATTTGATTGATGAAAAATGCATCAAAATGGAAAAATCAAAAAATCATACCTCCACCATCGGATCGGGCTCAAAATTAGCTTTCTGACGCATATTTGTTTTCAAAAATTTGAGCTTGTATGACCATTTTACACTTGATTTTGTGAAAGTTGATCAAAAAAGCTCAAACACCTTCCCAGAGCCCTCAAGGGCTAAAAAAAGGGGCCCCTGGTTGAATGCAAGACTAGGGGCTAGTGGCATGGGTGCTGGAGTGGAGCCCCTAATCACCCATGTGACTGACGTTGGGGCTAGAGGCAGTTGGCGAGGCTAGGTGTGGGTGCTCCTGGTCCCTGATAGAACCCTGGCGAGGGCTGGAGCTGGCACGGGGGGCTAGAGCTAGCAGAGCTGCGGGCATCTCCTCCTAAGTCCGCCGCTAGGGGTGGTTGTAGGGTGGTGCTATGGTGGTTGCTCAGCAACTCTCCTTTTTATAATTGGTCGTGCAATTTCTAATGTGCTTTTTTTCAAAAAAAAATTAAAATTTTCTACATCAAAACTAGTGCCCTGGGGTCTGTACAACTCTGGGCAAAAAAAAAAATTCCTCTTCAGCCAACTTCACCAAAACTAGGCAAGTTACATATCAAAAAACTTGGAAACAGGCTCCTGAGCGCAACCGTGAGGTTAGTTTGGGCTCAAACCACACCAAATAAAAAGGGTATTCCCTAGATCAAAAAGGAAAAACCCAAACCCTTGAAGCTCCAAAAATCCTTCAAAATATGAACAGGAGAGCAGCAGGTTTGAAGCTCTGATACAATGTAGAAATTCAGAAAGCCAACTTCACAGAACCCAAAGATCACCTGCATGCAAATAACCTGTCATAGAAAGGAGATAGAGACAAAAAAGAAAAGGTGCTCTACAAACTTCAAGAGAAATTGCATTAACTGAATGAAATAATACAAAGAGATCAATCCTTATGAAGGAGATCAAGAAACCCTAAAGAGAAACCTAAAATGAAGCATTATTAAATGCCTACAAAATGCAAACTAAGTTAATCTTAAGAGAAATATAAAAGGTAACTTAATTAAAATAATTAAGTAATAAACCTTTTACTATAACAATATCTCTTCATGGTTTTCTTTTTTGCTTTTTCCTTTGCCTCATATTCACTATAAATTGCTTCTATCCAAGGCATAATCCTATTACCATAGCTAGGTCTGAAAAGCTTTCTATGCCATTCCCTGAAAATATCCCTTGGATTCCTTAATTCAGCCCTAATGGGTAGAGGGATGTTAGACTCCAATTGCTTATAAGCCCCATATTGTTGTCCCCAACTAATCTCATTTTCCACCCAAGACATAAATGCCTTTAATTGGACATCCCCAACATACAACAATGGATTCCAATCATGGTTTTGAGTTACAACATAATTATGCAAATAAAACTCACACAATAAATTCTTCATTTCAGGGGAAGCAATTCGATAAGCATTGAAAAATTCAACAGGGGTCTTAATAGAAAGGTTCAAACCTGAGACAATTCTTGCCAGTATAAAAGAGAGATATTTCTCCTTCAAATGCAGAGCATAGACCCTTGGAAGGGTCCTACATTCCAAAATATATGGTACCAAGTCTTCCATATCATCCACCTTCTTCTTCAAGGCGATAATTTTTGCATCTTTATCTTCAATCTCCTCATCTCTCTTTTGTATTTCCTTCTTCAAACTGTGTTTTTTCCTCCTTCCATTCCTCTTCTCTTCTCTACATCTCTTTCCATAAATGCATGACAACTTTGTGCATTGAAAAATTAGGGAGGTTATGTATTCCTACTAGCATCTTCTCTAGCACTAATGCTAACTGCAAGGATTTAGGTTGTCCCATCAATTCTGGCTACAGGGGTACTGATTGTTCTCCCAATTTGGGTTGTTGCTACAGGGACTCCTGCTGCTATTTTGGCTTTTGCTACAGGATCTCTTGCTGCAAGACCTCTTGCTGGAGGAAGTCTTGATTTTCCTCATACTCCTAATTTTTGACTTGTTCTGCAATTTTGGCAAGATTAGCCAATGTTATGTTTGTTGTTGCCTTAAATATATCTTCCTCCTCGACATTCTCCTACCCCATTGGAGCTTCTATGTCTCCTTGTGATATTTCTCTAGACTTAGGGCTTTCTTGCAAAGGCATACCAAAGGCTGGCCCGACTGGTCTTGCTTTCCTATGAGGGCTCTCATGTTTTTCTTTGGATGTAGGATGAACAGTGTCAGCGTTTCTCTTCTTAGAGCTTGGCACTTCTTTTTCTGCCAGTTGTCTTTTGGCCTTTCATTTTCTCATTTCTAGTTCCCTCTTATGTTCCCTAGTTTTCATTAGAATTCCAAGTGGAACATCATCATCAGATTCAAGGGAAGAACTTTCTTTGTCTGAGTGCTTTGTCCCAAAAGAGCTAATTTCTATGGTTTCTTCTGTTGTAGGAGGGTTTACACTCGGGCTTGCACTAAAGGTTGAAGCGCTAAGAGTGGCTTCAGTCGTGCTCAATCTCCTACTAAACCTATGGGGTTGAGGTAAAACCCTAGGTTGCAAGTGCTCAGGTCTAATTTGATCATTTTTTATGAATTCTTCCCATGTCATTCCAGATACATCATTCAGAGACTTCTCAACTAGCAATTTAATCAAACAATGGTGAGAAATAGAATTGTCCCTACCTTTTTGGGTCTCTATCGCCATGATTAAGAGAAGGTTGTATAACATGTTTGGCACATTCATCCTCCTTTTGTGCCTCATATGATTCAAAATTTTGAAGTGCACAAAATGCAAATTCAACTAGTGACCTTCACAAGTGATGTATTTTATGACATAAATAGGCATATGCTTCCATGGCTCAGGCAGAGACATTCTCTTCACACCTTGTTTATCTATGTTGAATGGAGGTTCGTTCGGCTCTATAAATTCGGCCCTAGCCGATCTGGCATCTCTGGAAGTAGGGTAATTTTCACCATCAGCAGGTAACCCTGTGACTTCTACAATTCTTTCTTCAATTGCTATGACCTCCAACCTTTTTACCATGGCCTTCCCTTCAGATAATGTCTAGGAAAACTCTAGTGCAATGTCTTCATCAAAATCATTTAGCTTCAAGAAGTAGTCAATCCACCTGCACTTTTTGAATTCGACTAGGAAAGGTGCATCCTGCAGTAATACATCATGCACCATGGGTTCATTCTAAATTAACCCACCTCCCATTGTTTGCAATCAAACAAACACTCTGTGATTTCCTTCCTGCACTTCCGTCTAAAACTCAAATTCACCTTCCTACAACACTTGTTGACTTTCCAATGCCAATGTCGACTAAATTTTCCCTTTTTTTTAACTTACCTTCTGTTTGCAACGTAACTTGAGATATGATAGGGTCAATAATGGTAAAGAAGAAGTGATAAAGGAAAGCTATAATGAAGAGAAATGGTGGCAACAATTGGTGTCACCTCACACATGTGAGTCATCCTCTTACTTAGATTTCAAATCAGCTCAATTTAAATTTTCCTGACGTAGACCAACATGGACTGACACGTGGGAAAAATATTCACATATTATCCTCCCCTCAAACCTAAATTTGGGCACGCGTCCACACATGCAAAATAATGATTCGACAGGGTAGGGAATATTGAAATGCTATGATGAATGTCCATACTAACATACAATAATTAAAAGAATGCACTTAAAGATAATTAAGATATAAAAATTAATGCACACATACCTGAATGTGTGGAGGATTCATTGCAAAGATTGTGGAGAAAGTGTCACTCACCTTTTAAAGAAATAAGTTGAGCAATTAATGAAGATGAGGTGGAGTGAAGTGATGGAAGAGAGAGAAAGGTGGCAATGGATGGGTGGATGGGTAGATGAGTGAAGAAATGAACTCCCACGGAAGTGGAAGTCTTTATTATGACAAGTACATACCTTAATTATCCGGAAGGAGGGGCACTAGGTCCACTTCCTTTGGCTAAAGGAAGCTTGAATGCTACATGCTAAGTGAATTGATGCAGGAAATCCTCCTTAGAAGTTGGCTTGTGATACAATCTGAGGATATGACCATTGACAATCAACTTAAATTTGACTGGGTCAATAGCAATGAGTTGTATAGCACCATTAGGAAATACCTCAACAACCTCATATGGTCCTAGCCACCTTGTGTGCAATTTTCCTGCATTGTCCTGATATCTTGAATCTTAGAGTAGTGCCTAATCTCCTAGTTGAAATTTCTTGTCCTTGATGAATTTTTCATACCACTTGATTCTTTGATTCTGTACTACCTCTATGTGATGTAGTGTTTCTCTTCTCATCTCATCCAAAGTATTTAGCTGCATGATTCTTTCTCTGTGCCTCAGAGATATCCATCCCCAAATCTACTATAGTCCTAAGAGTCTTGTGTTCAAATTCAATGGGTATCATAGTTGTCTTTCCATGCAACTCAAATGGAGTGAAGCCTGTAGTTGTTTTCTAGGTAGTTCTATAGGCCCAAACAACTTCTAGTAATCTGTTTTCCCAATCCTTTCTGTGGATAGCTACAGTCTTGGTTAGAATAGCTTCAATTTCCATGTTGGTCACCTCAACTTGGCCATTAGCCTGGGAGTGATAAGGAGTAGACTTTATGTGCCTTATGTTGTACTCATTAACTAGTGTTACAACAAGGGTTGATGTAAATTGAGCCCCTTGATTAGTCACTATCTCTCTTGGAACTCCATATCTTGTGAAAATCTCCTCATAAAGAAATTTTGCAACTTTTTTATCTCTTGCATGTTTCATGGCCTTAACTTCTACCCACTTTGTTACATAATCAGTGCATACCAAGATATAAGACTTACCATTTGATGCAGGGTTAATGGGTCCTACAAAATCCAATCCCCACTTGTCAAAGGGAGTGATTACTACTTGAGGATAAAGTGGCATCTCATCAGATTTGGTTGGTCTACCCATAATTTGGCATTTGTCACATTTTCTTGTATACCTTCATGCATCCTTATGGAGTGTTGGCTAGTAATATCGCATGTTCAAAATCTTCATTGTTGTCCTCTTGGCTGCAAAATGTCCTCCACATGGTTCATTGTGGCATGCATGCAAAATTTCATATGTCTCATCTTCTCTTACACATCTCCTCATGACATGGTCTGGTCTAGTATAAAACAAACATCTAGCAATCCATGAGAAAGAAAAATATTTTTCAATGAGTGTCCTCTCTTTTGGGGAGAACTGAGGTGGAACTCTACCAGTGACTAGATAGTTAGCTATGTCAGCATACCAGGGTGTTTGTACACTAATGGAGAATAGGTGCTCATCAGGAAAAGATTCATCTATGGCTTGATCATCCCCTGATGTAGTCAACCTTGAAAAATAATCTGCAACAACATTTTCCTTCTTTAGATTATCCACAATGGTTATATATAACTCTTGCATCAATAATAACCATCTTGCTAGTCTACCTATGATCAAAGGTTTATTCATGAGATATCTAATGGCTGCATGATCAGTGTGCACAAATATTTGGTAACCTATTATGTAATGTCTGAATTTGTTCAGGGCATAAATCACTGCGAACATTTCTTTTTTTGTCACAGTATATTTGAATTCAGCTCCTTGCAAATTTTTGTTGACAAAATAAATGGCATTTTCAATAGCTCCTTCTTTCTATCCTAAGATTTCTCCTATGGCATAATTTGATGCATCAATATGGATATGAAAAGGAAGGTCCCAATTAGGTCCTTTGAGTACAATATCATGAGTCAAAGCTACCTTTAAGTTAGAAAATGTCTTGTCACAAGCTTCAATCCACTGGAATTCAGCATCTTTAGTGAGAAGAGTATACAATGGTGTTTCTACCTTTCTGAAATTCTTGATGAAACACCTATAATATCCTGCACGGCCCAAGAAACTCCTAACATCCTTTTGTTTTGCAGGTGTGGGAAGATTTGTGATTACCTCAATCTTTGCAGGATCTATTTGAATTCCCTTGTGGGAGATGTAGTGGCCAAGGACTACACCTTCCTGTATCATCATGAAGCATTTTTCATTGTTTAAGAACAATTTTTGGTCTTCACATCTTTGTAGGACTCTCCTGATATTTTTCAATGCTTGATTAAAATTAGCACCATAAGTGGTAAATTCATCCATATAAATTTCCATGCAATCATAAGAAATGTTTGAAAATATGCCAATGACTGCCCTCTGAAAGGTCGCAGGTGCATTACATAAGCCAAATGGGAGTACCGAGTAGGCATAGGTCCCCCATGGATAGGTAAATGCGGTCTTCTCTTGGTCCTTTGATGCAATTTGGATCTGGTTGTAGCCGTTGAATCCATCTAGAAAAGAAAAGTATTGCTTTCCTGCAAGTGTGTCCAAAACTTGATCGATGAAAGGTAAGGGAAAATGGTCCTTTTTGGAGGTAGCATTAAGTTCCCTATAATTAAATCAACACAAACTCACCATTTCCCTCATTTCTTGGGCACAATCACTGATGGAGACACCCACTGGCTACCTGAAATTGGGTAGATAAATCCTGCATCTAGCAATTTTTGCAGTTCCCCTTTTACAATTTCTCTTAGTGCAGGGTTAATTTTTCTTTGTGGCTACCTCACTAGGGTGCAATCATCTCTAATATAAATTTTGTGTGTATAAATTTTAGGGTCCAATCCCTTCATATCATGATAATCCCACACAAATGCATGTTGATGAGTCCTTAATAAGTTTTCCAATAACAATTGTTGTTCTTCACTTAATTTATTGTTAACATTTAGATACTTTCCTTCTGACACCTATACTTGTGTCGCCAACTCTATCATGGTTGCTTCATTAAGACATGGTAACTTTAGTTCATATGGAAGCAATGTATGGGACATACCTGTTGTTGCAGGAAGTCTATTTACAAGAACATTGGCTATAGAAAAAACGTCCGCAAGAACAGTGGCTGCAGGAAGAGTAGGCAGAAGTGTCTTGATTGGAGTAGCAAAATGAGAAGATGATGCTTCCTCCACTTCATAATGGTTCTGAATGATGTTAGCCAATACTTCATCCTCAACTTGAAGCTACATGAAAGAGCTTCTTCCTAACATCATAAGTTGTGCCACATAATTAACTTCCTCAGCCTTGTCACCAACATGTGGCCATACGGGATTATCCTCATCATGAGATGGTTGAGCAAAGGATAAAGAACAAACTTTTAGTGCTCTTCCTATCTAAAATGGTCATGTCACCTGACCAACATCCAATATATGCATCTACAGTTGCTAACCATGGCCTTCCAAGAATAATGGGATACCCGCCTAGTGTAGCCTAAGGAGAAAGAATCATGAAGTCTGTTGGGTACTCCCAAGAGTCAAACTACCACAAGATCCTCCACTATACCATCAGGCTTAACAGTAGAAATACCAGCAAGCTGCAGGATAGTAGGAGTAGATCTCATGCTTGCAACGTTTAGTTGTTGCAGGATATCCTTAGTCATTACATTTATTGTTGCTCCTAAATCAATCAAAGCATTCTTTATTTGGATCCTATTTATATCAACTACTACCATAGGACTACCTAGGTCATTATACTTGGGGATAGTCATTTTTCCAAGCATGATGTCAGCTAGTTGTTCCACCACATGAACTATAGTTGAGTCTTTCTTCTTCCTACCTGGCTTCTTGAGGCATGCTTCCTTGATTGCCTTGCCATAGATTGGAACATCTTTTATGGACTGAAATAAAGGCATCTCGACACATATATGCTTCAGCTAATCCAAGATGTCAAAAGTTGTACCCTCCTTTTCTTCTTTCTTCTTGGCAACTTTTGATCTCTAAGAAAATGGTGGTTCTTGTTCAATCTGCTTGACTTGGACTAGTTCAAGATTTTTTAGGTGTACTTAGTTGAATGGGATCATTCAGAGGTTCCTCCTCCTCTTCCACAGGAAGCTCAATGATAATGGGCTTGGAAGGGGTTGGTAGAGTAGTTCTTGAATGCAAGTGGATGTCACTTACACTCACAACATATGTAGGGATTTGATTTGAATCAGTAGAGTATGCAGGCTACTGTTGTGGTTTATTATTTGGATTGGGTGTGGGTTGAGCTGGTAGCTGAGTAGGTTTAGGTAGATTTGAGCTTGAATTAGTAGGTGGAGGCATTATATTAGGTTTTTGGGGCTTAGAAGGTGGTTGCATGTAACTGGTTGTCTGGGTAGGCCATTTTTTTCCTCCCCTCCATTGATTTGTTTGTTGCCAATATCCTGGAGGTGGCTGCCAATTTCCTTGAAATTGTTTCCAATTCCCCTGAGGTTGCTGCCACTAGGGTGGGGAGTTTTGATGATTGGGCCAAGCATTTGGAGGGTTAATCCAAGGTTGTGGTGGATATCCTCCATAGTTGGATGGATATGGGGGTTTCCATTGGTTTCCAGATAAATAGGAATTAAAATATGACCTAGCATAAGAGAGTGGATCTGGTGGCATACCTTGTCTTGGAGCCCAAGGCATCCTTTATGCAACATAATAGACTTGGTCTTCTTTAATCCGTATTGGCTTGAATTTGGGTGCAATCTGCTTTCCTTCAATATTGGCTACCATCTTGCATCTGCAATCCTTTTTCTTTTGTCTACAATGGGGGCAATATTTTGTCAACATTGCCTCTGCCTCCTCTTACTTCTTCTTGGCCTGAAGTGTATCTAGCTAAGTAGCTAGATTGTTTATAGTGTCTTGCTTGAAGTCTACTAGCAAATGAGTAATCTTCATTCTTGAAACTCCATTGGTAGTTGACTTACCCATGGAAGATTCATAAGCTCACCCTTTCTTTGAAGCTGTCGTAGAGTAGTTCTGACATATTTTCTTGATATCTTCCCAAGGAACTTGGGAGATATCTCCTCCTCCCATTAAGCCCAAGGCATCAGTGTAGCTGTCGTTGATTCCTCTTAGGAAAAACAACTTTTGTGAGTCTTCATTGAGTGTATGGTGTGAAGATCTTTGTAGGAAAAACAAAAACCTTGCAATATAATCCTCCAGGCTCTCATCTTCCTTTTGTTGCATCCTGAAAATGTCACCTCCTCTCATGTCACTACCCCTGCAATATTCCTTTTATTTCTCAAGAAATTTTGTCTTCATGTCTTCCCAAGTTTCCACAGTATCTCTGCCTAGACTCATGAACCATCTTAATGCAGCTTCCTTCAGAGTGGTAGGAAATAGCTTAAGTCTATGGGCATTGATGGTATAATCATAACTCCTACAAAGTATGTCAAACTCAAACAAAAAGGTATCAAGATCTTCTATGACAAGTCCATAAAACTTGGGGAGTGCTAAATTAGGGATGTATTTGATGTTGTCAACTTCATTCTGATGGGCAATGGGAAAAGGAAAAGTTGGTTGGTTAGGTTTGTTCCTAGTTGCATCACCCATGCCTGCTTGATGTAGTTCCAAAGAAAGGGGTTCTCAAGTTGATTTTGGTCTTCAAGGGAGACTTTAGAACTAGTCAGATCAGGAAATGCATCAGCAAAGGGGTGTGGATCTTCTTCTTCTTCTTCTCTTGGTAGGTTTTGATATTCAATTAGCTAGAATGGATTAGGATTGTTAGGAAGGAATCTCCCATAAGCATCCCTTCTTCCTCTATGCATGTGGTATCAACTCACTATCAGCCAGCTCACACAAAGAATTGGTAAAGAATAAGGGGGGTCATTACTTCCTAAATGAGGGTATACTAAGAATAACTTCCAAAAACACTACAACAAGAAAAACTAGCAATGACTCCAAAGAACTCCCTAGTTTGACACCATCGCTGGCAACAGCACCAAAAATATCTGCCTCCTACAATGATTCAACAACTAGCCCTTCACAAATGTGATTCAGAGATTGGACATCTAACCTGAATAGCCATTTCAATCATCATGAAGGTGCATTTAACTTGTTAACTCAAGGACGTGAACTTGAAATGGGTCAGCACAATATGTGCACTAAGAACCCAAAGTAGCCATTTTCATTCTACAACTAAAAAAGACACAATGTTGAAAGTAAATTACTTAGAAAGGAATAACATGAATGCTAACCATCAATCAACAATTACACCAAGCTAAAATGCATGATAGAAATGAAAATCTGAGCAACAAACAGGGCACTACTCTATTTGCTTTGGCTGCAGGAATAGTCACAAAATGGAATTCTAGTGGTTGCAGGAACAATTAGTGCAAGATTTGTAACTAATTACTAAACAAGTAATACTAAACTAAAGTACGGATTACTCACCAAGTGGGTCCCTTGGAGAAGTATCCTCTAAAACTAATGAGAACTCAGATGCTCGAACTCATAACTTTATTTTATTCACTATAAATCATGAGTACAAAAGAGTAATATATCTGGATTACTAAAAACTCAAGAATGCAATTACAATATCAAATTGTACAACCTCCATAGAAGGAGCATTAGATATTTATTTATACTATCAACTAAACAAGGTAGTCAACTCCACGAACTAGGACACCATTTAGGGAAAACAAAGAAAGAAAGGTGGCGGTTATGCATGCATGGAATCCGGTCAGGCATGCATGTCCAATTGCAGATTTAGTGTTGCAGTAACGCACACATTTGCTCAACATCAATAATGACCACTACAAGGCAATTACATTTAGCTTGCATGAGGAATCTCCTATCGTTGTCATCTTTTGACCTTTGAACAATTCCCTTAAAAGTTCTGAAGAAGAAGAACCTCAGCCTCAACAAGTGAGGAGGTCAACCCATGAAAGAAAACAACCAGATAGGTATGTGTTCTCTTTGATTGATTCTACTTGTGCCTATGCTTTAATTTCTAGCACTGATGAGCCTAGGATTGTGAAAGAGGCATTTAAAATGTCTTATTCAAACTCTTGGTTAGAATCCATGAATGAAGAGATGGCATCATTAGAAAAGAATGAAACCTGGAGTCTGTGCCCTTGCGTAAAGGCAGAAAGATTGTTAGCTGCAAATGGGTATTTAAGAAGAAAATTAGTCTGGATGGTAGTGTAGAAAAGTACAAGGCGAGACTGGTTGCAAAGGGTTATTCCCAGGTAGAGGGAATTGATTATGGGGAAATATTTTCTCCTATAGCAAAGCTGACATCTATCAGATTTCTTTTGTCACTTGCAGCAGCGTATGACTTAGAGGTCGAACAGATGGATGTGAAGACAACATTTTTTCATGGTGATCTTGAAGAAGAAATCTATATGTCCCAGCCTGAGCACTTTGTTGATAAAGGTAAAGAAAAACTAGTATGCAAATTAAAGAAGTCTATGTATGGGTTAAAGCAGCCACCTAGAATGTGGTACCAGAAATTTGATAGTTTTGTATTGTCTTTGGGATTTGTGAGATCAAAATTTGATCACTACGTATATTATAAAGCTGAAAGTGATCAAGTACTTGTTATTGCTCTCTATGTCGATGATATGTTGTTCATAGGCAATAGTAAGCTAATAATTTATGATCTTAAGTCTCAGTTGTCTGCTAAGTTCAAAATGAAAGATCTTGGTGCAGCAAGGTATATTCTGGGGATGGAGATAACCAGGGATAGGAAGAATAGAAAACTATGGCTCAGTCAGAGTAAGTATATCAAGACTGTTCTTGAGAGATTTTGTATGAATGATTGCAAACAGCTAGTGGTTCCAGTTATGTAGGGAATGAAGCTATCTGTTGAGAACTATCCAAAATATCCTACTGAGATGGAGGACATGACTAGTGTGCCCTATGCTAGTGCGGTTGGCAGTCTCATGTATGCAATGGTCTGTACAAGGCCAAACATTTCCCAAGTAGTGGGAGTTCTTAGTCGATTTATGGCTAATCTTGGAAGGATACATTGGGATGCTGTGAAAAGAGTGTTTAGATATTTGAAGGGAACTTCAGATTTTGCTTTGTGTTACCATGGGAACTTGGTTGAATCACAGAGGAATCTCAGCATTCATGGATATGTAGATTCTAATTGGGTAGGGGACATTGACAGTAGGAGGTCCACCAGTGGATACATTTATATGTTAAATGGTGGTGCAGTGAGTTGGATGAGTAAGCGATAGGCTATAGTCGCTTTGTCCACTATGGAGGTTGAATACATGGCAGCTACTCATGCTTGTAAAGAAGCAGTTTGGTTGAAACATTTTTGTTCTAACATTGGTTTTGATGTAGGGGAAATAACTATTTTCTATGACAGTTAGATTGTAATTTTTCTGGAAAAGAATCCAACTTTCCATGCCAGGATGAAACATATTGATGTACAGTACCACTTTGTACAAGATATGGTGGAGGGTGGAAAAGTCAGTTTGGAAAAGGTTGATACTTTGGAGAATGTTGCAGACTCTTTGACAAAGCCAGTGAGCACAGACAAGTTCAGGTGGTGTGCCAGTTCAATGGGCCTTAGTGCCCATGTTTTTCAGTAAGTTTTATTGTGCTCTAGAGGTGCCTGTGTGATCTTAGTCAAGTGGGAGATTGTTGGAAAAGTATGCCTCAATCATCACAGGCTGAAACCTCCATTGGAGTCAAGTCAGTGTGACAGTTCAAATGTCTAGCCGACTAGTAGTTTGGAACACCATGTTTTGTTTAGGTCGCTATGACCTAGCTTCTATCTTGTTGAACGCTTTCACTGTGGATCCTATCATTGTGACAAGAAGTGTTCGGTGTGACCTCTTAGCGCCTATGCAGATCTTTGGCCGATAGGCCATTCAATCGTATATCGTTGAGACCCTTGGCCGAAAGGCTTGTTCGGGAAGAAGTCTGGGCGATGTGTTAAAGTCTCGCCAACATCGTTTGGTTTAAAGTCATTGAGGTAACTCAAAGGGCTTCAGGGAGAAGTCTTAGCGAGAATGGAATGTCTCACCGATGATGTTGATGTCTTCGGTATAGCTCTTGGAGAACGGTGGACATCGGTGTAACTTATATGTGTTCAATAAGATCTCTCGGCGAAGGTGATGTGTCTTGGCGACTGTTGATGGCTTCAGAGTGAAATATGAGATTTCGTAGAAACCTCTTGGCGATATTAATAAGTCTTGCCGACTATTCTTTGGAGCTCGATATGACTTGTGATCTCATCGGTATAATCTTTGATGACTCGGCTTGAGGTCCTAGCGAGAATGATATGTCTTGCCAGTAGAATGTTTCTTCAGAGTGACTTGTGACATTGATATGAAGTCTCACCGAAGCACGATACTCTTTCCGAATGGTAAACTCACATCCATGAGACTTTTGGTTCTCGCTATGATGTCCTGGTGAAAGCGATAGGTCTCGTCGACTGTTTGGTGATTCAATGTAACACATGAAAGCTAGTTGAAACATCTTGGTGATAACAATATCTCTTGGCGATATCGATATGAAGGTTATGTGGCATCGATGAGACACTATTAGTGTTGCACCGAGATGCCAACACAGTGCGAATTTTTTTGACCATTTTTTGACCGTCCTATGTGGAGTCTTGTGGACCAATAGGAGAAGCCAAATCTGAACAGTTGGAAGTTTGTTTGTTGTGATGGTTCTGTGAGGAAGCTCGACGAACATGGAACATGGATATACTTTGTGATTGCAGATTGTGAGAGGTTGGTTGGATCGACGGATTGCTGGGTGGTTGTATGATCAGTAAATGTAATCTAATCTGTAATGACTATAATTTGAAGGTTCCTATACAAGATTGTTCATGGTGAATGTTGGTGTAAACAAACACCAGAAAGATAAGTTTGTCATTTGTATGTAATCTCCATTACTATAATACAAATTGATTTCTCTTGGTGTGGTGGGTTTTCCTCCCGTAAGGGTTTTCCCACATATATCTGGTGTTCATGTGTGATTTTCAAATACTCTGTTTCTATTATATTACTTCATAGTGCATCTTAGTTGAACTATAATTGAAAAATTAAAAGTATATCTACATTCTTCTCTGAGGTATTGACATTAGGAGAATTGTTTTCGCATCTGATTTTCCTTACACTTCAGCTAATTGATCTGCTATTACTTGGCCCTTGATTTCTCTTCTATCCACATACTGAATTTCAAATTCACGCAATATCATCATCCACTTTGTTAATCTTCCTGTTAGATTGGCTTTGTTGAGTAGACATTTTAATGGATCTATCTTGGCTATTAGTTTGATGGTATGTGTTAACATATAGTGTCACAATTGTTGAGTAGAAAACACCACTTCCAAACAAGATTTTTCAATGAATGTATAGTTAAGTTCATAGCCATTCAGTGTCCTATTGATGTAGTAGACAACCCTTTCTTTTCCTCTAGATTCTTCTCGTGCTAGCAAAGCTCCAAAAGATACCTCAGTAGTTTCTATGTAGAGTATAAGTGGTTTTCCCTCTATTTGTGGTATCGATATAGGTGGATTCATCAGGTATTGTTTCAATTGATTAAAGGTCGCTTCACATCTTTCATCCCATCTAAAAGAAACATTCTTGTGTAACAAATGAGTAAAAAGATGACTTTTGTCTGCCAGTTGCGTGATGAATCTTCTGATGGATTGGAATCTTCCTTGTAGAGATCTTAGTTGGCTAATGTTCTTAGGAGGTGGCATTTCCATGATTGCTTTAACTTTTGTTGGATCTACTTTGATGCCTTTAGCTAAGACTATGTATCCTAAGAGTTTTGTTGATGTTACTCCAAATACACACTTCTTTGGGTTTAACCACACATTAAATTTTTCTAATAGAGTGAAGATTTCATCCAATATTTCCAGATGTCCTTCCTTGGTGAATAATTTAGCTAGCAGGTCATCCACATAGTCCTCCATGAATGTGTGCATCATGTCATGAAAGATTGTTGTCATTGCATGTTGATAAGTGGCTCCTACATTCTTTAATCCAAAATGCATGGAATTCCAACAAAATGTACCCCATGGGCATGTGAAAGTTGTTTTGTCTTGATCTTATAGTGCAATCTTGATCTGATTATAGCTTGAAAAGCCATCCATGATTGATAGAATAACATGTCCTACTGTTAAATCCATAATGATGTCTATATTGGGCAAAGGAAAATCATCCTTTGGACAAGCCTTGTTAAGATCCACAAAATATGTGCATATTTTGATGATGTTGTCTGGTTTAGAGACTGGTACAATGTTTGAAATCCATTTTTCATAGTCGATTGGTCAGATGAATCCTGCATCTAATTTTTTTTTTAATTCTACTTTGACCAATAGGGCAATATGTGGATACATTTTTCTCAATTTCTGCTTTATTGGCTTCACTCCAAGTGGTAGAAATAAATGATGCATTATTAGATCTGGATCTATTCCTGGCATGTTAGCATAGGACCAAGCAAAATTGATTTGTCTTTCTTCAAATAATTTGGTGAAACTTGGCTTTTCTTGCTCTGTCATTGATGCCGCTAGGTGTAAGGTCTTTATTGTTTTTGCAGTACCAATATTTATGGATTGCGTAGGCTCAACCAATATTGAAGATATTTCTTGATAATGCTCAAGAAGAGTGTCAAATCTCTCATCCTTCAGTGCCTCAGAGAGGTTTTCACCGTTGGATACGCTCTTTCTTTTTTACTTTTTCATGATCTAATACTGCCATTGCATGGTTTTCACCATTAGATCAACTTTTTGTATTATTTATTTTGCAGCTAAGAGATTTGGAACTCTCCTTGATTGAAGTTTCGTTATGAAATTCATTGGTGGAACTTGTTTCAGAATTTTCAAAACAAAGGAAATTGACAATGGCATCATCATATGAAATATAGGGTAGTCAAGTAGCTCGATTTGTTCCCATTCAATGAGTTTGAGATGTATCAAAGGTAAGGAATCATCGGATTGGTCAAGATAAAAGTCGGTAAGTGTCATGATGGAAATGTTTTCAAGGTGTTCAATAGCAAAGTCAAGGTCTATAATGTTACTCTCCTTTGAATGATCTATCTCGCTCGATGTCTAATCATCCTCACTAAAGTCATCGATATGTAGTGATACAAATTCAAGTGGTCTAGACCCTGAACTTTGTCCCTCCATAGGTATGGGTGCATACCTCTTTATCACATCAATTTTATTGTCTTCAAAAGATATTTTAGATAGTGAATCCCATTCATATTCATTTGAGTCTATTTTAGAACTAGCTTGCAATTGGAGGATTCGCTCACAAATCTACTAAGTGGTTTCTTCTTTTGTATCTTCTTTGTATCCTAATATTGTCTTGTATTTTGCATTGATTGTGATAGGTTGAATTGGTTCAACAATACCTTCTTTTCGTTTGCCAATAGGACCTTTTCCTTCATCTCCCATCTTTTCTAAGATTTGAATCCTTTACCATATTGCTTTGTTGGTATGCTGGAAGTTATTGTTTGGGATGTTTCTTCATCTTGGTAAAGCCAATTTAGAATGTCTTTATCCTCAAATTCATCAACTAGAGTGCCTGCTTTTACAAATTTACCATCAAAGAGGATGGTGGGTTGTGAAGATTATTGTCTAGATATTGATGGCTTCCCATATGTTTTTGGAGAAGGTAGTAGTTGTGAGAGACATCAGGATTGCTCAATTGAATACTCACCCATGCCTTTATCTCTCAATTGAATCTTTTTCTCAAACTATTTTGACAAGGAATTGAGTTGGCTTTTATTACTTGAGGAAATGGGATCACCAATGCCTTTATCTTTCACTTGAACCTTTTTCTCAAGCTATTTTGACAAGGAATTTAGTTGGCTTTCATTACTTGATGAAATAGAAGTGAGAGCTTCCCTGTTGTGTGGTACAAAAATGTCTTGGACTATCTTGAGAGTGTTGCAATATTGAGGATTGTTGGAATCGGCTGAAATGGTGATCTCTTGTCCATTGTAGGGGAATTTCAAGAATTGATGATATGTTGAGGGCACTGCTTGCATTTCATGGATCCAAGGTCATCCCAAGAGTATGTTGTAATTCAACTCCTTATCTAAAACTTGGAAAAGTATGTCTTTTACAACTGGTCCCACTTGAATTGGCAATACTAGCAGTCCTTGAGAGAAACTTTCTTCATCATCATAAGCTTTTATGGTGATATTTCTTTTGGAATCTATTGCATTTTCTGAATATCCCAATGCATAGATAAGCTTTAAAGTAAATATATTTAGACTATCTCCTTCATCTATTAAAACATGTTTGACATGATGTTTATGGATTAAAACCTCAATATGGAGTGGAGCGTTGTGTGGATGAGTGAGTGATGTATCATCATTTTCTGAGAATGAAAAAAAATGGAGTGTAGTCAAATGTCCCACCATGGCTTGAAATTGACAAAATTCCAAATTAGTTGGTACTGTGGTGTCAGCCAAAGCCTTTTCTAGAATTTCTTTATGGGCTGGTGAAATTTTGAGAAGTTCTAGTATGGATATTTGTGTTGGAATCTTTTGCAATTGGTCTACAATATTGTATTGATTTGAAGGGGTAGTAGGTGTTTTAGATGTACTTCCTTTCAATACAAACTTGGACTACACTCTTGTGGTCACGTTGATTGGTAGATTGTCCTATTTATTGTTGATTTGATTATTAGCTACAACAATGTCTTGTTTCTTCTCAATTTCGATGTCATTAACTTGATTATCAATTGTAGCAATGTCTTGTTTGTCATTAATTTGATTATCAACTACAACAATGTCTTGTTTATTCTTGATTTTGATGTCATTGGTTTGATTATCAACTGCAAAAATGTGAAGGATGGTAGAATCATAGACATAGTTCACATTTTTCCCTTTGTTTGTTGAAGAAGATTCTCTTTTTTCATAGTTGGGTAGAGGGTTTTTAAACACTCCATGATTAGCATTTGTTTGAGGTCCCTCTATTGATATTTTACATCTATCTATCAAATCTTGCACCAAATTTTTTAATTGCATACAATCATTTGTTTTGTGACCTTTTTTTCTATGAAAATCACAATAATATGCATCATTCCACCATGATGGTTTGACTCTTGGTTCCCAATCTCGTGCCTCTGGTAATGTTATGAGTTTGTTTGCAAGAATTTCTTTTAACATTGGTTCAAGTGACTTCCCCAAAGGTGTAAATTTTATGTGATTTGATGGTGTTCGATATGGTGTTGAAGCTAGTTTAGATTCATTGTTGTTTTGATTGGTTTTGGGTGTAAAACCTGATAAATTGAAGACTAGTTTTACATTTTGTGTATCAATTGCGCCATCATTACTAGCATTTTTATTTCTTGTCTAGAATTTTGATTTTTCATGGTTGTTATGATGATTAGAAGAGCTTGCTGAGTTTGGTCCTTCATTATAGATTTTTAACACTCCTCTTTTAACCAAGGCTTCCTCAATCTTAAGTCTGTTTTCAATCATCTTTTCAAAGTTAGGTGGACATTGCAATTGGAGTCTATAACTCATCTCACTTTTAAGATTTCCAATAAAAATCTCCATCTTTTCTTTCTCAGGTATAGGATGGGAATATCTAGCAAATAATCGTCTCCATCTTTGTAGAAATGTAAGGAGTGACTCACCATTTTTTTGTTTTGTGTTACAAAGATATTTCATGGTTATTTCATGTTGAATGTTGTATGAATATTGGGTGATAAACTTATTTAGCAGTTCTTCAAATGATCTAATACCTAGTGGGAGTTTTGAAAACCATTCCATGCATTGACCACCCAAACTTTGTGGAAATAATCTCATTAAAAAAGTCTCTTCATGTGCAAATTTCAAGCTCATGGTGTGAAATTCTCTTACATGATCTAGAGGATCAAATTTTCCATTGTCTTTGTCATATCTTGGAAGATCACAGTTTGGTGGAAATGGTATCATGTTCAGACTTCTGTCAAAGGGATAAGGACAGATATCTTGTAGCAAATATCTTTTGGTTGTTCATCTTTGCATGTCTTGGATTTGTTGTTGAAGGTTTTGGATTTGTTGATTTAAAGCATTCATTGGATCTATGATTCGTGAGTCAGCTTTTGTTTTCTTGAGAGTTCCTTTCAATTGGTTCACATCAAATTCATTGGGCAGTTTTACATCTTGGTTGTCCAGCATCAAAAAGTATTTATCTCCATCTTGTTCTAGAATCTTTTCCATGAATTTGTGAAATTTAGGGTTTTGTTAAGCTTGTTGAATGTCCGAATCAGTTATCTCATTTGTTTCAGGTTGATGAAATCTATGAAAGGGATTTTCTTCTCCTTTTGCCATGATGGTTTGGGTTTCAATTTCTTTCTCATTGAGTTTTTGTTTTTGAGATCTTGTTAAAATGGGCATGTAAGTTTTAAAGGTTTGCTATACTTTGATCTTTGTTTTAGGAGTTCCAATGAAGTAACTAAGTCAAATAGGATGATAGATCTTATTGATGAGAATATGGTTAAATCTTATGTAAATCATTTTGTTTCATGATGAAGGATGATAGATCTTGATGATGAAACTCAGCTAAACAATCAGAGATGATATTTGATGATTAGGCACTTTAAGATGTTTGATCAAAGTTTAGTTAAAGAGATTTTAATTGTAAACACCAATTTCTTCAAGTTTAAAGTAATGTTGTAATGAGGAATGATCTTGGTTCTAAATAAGGTCCCTAAATATGGTTCTAATTGTCTGACAGACGTTTAATTTAGTTCTCTATTTGTGAATCAGATGGATGATCTAAAATAGGTTGTAGATGCACTAAAAGATGGGATAGATGCACCAAAACAAAGCTTGGATATGCTAGACTGCCTAAATATGATTCTAATTGTCGGATAGGTCAATTTAGCTCTTTTTTTGTGAATTAGATGGATGCACTAAAATATGGGACAGATGTGCCAGAATATGAGGTAAATGTGCTAGAAAATAACCTAGATGCACCAGAATATGAGCTAAATGCAATAAAACAGGAAGCTTATGTGCCAAAATATGAACTAAATACACTAGAAAAGAACCTAGATGTGCCAGAATATGAGCTAAATGAGCTTAAAAAGGAAGCTTATGTGCCAGAATATGAGCTAAATGTGCTAGAAAAGAACCCAAATGTGCTCGAATATGAGCTAAATGTGTTGAAACATGAAGCTTATGCACCAAACTGGAAATGGTCACCGTTTTGAAAGTTTGTCTGATTTTCTTGTTTTCAACTTAGTGAATTGGGTGTTTTAATGGATGATCTTTTGAACAATAAGTTTTCCTAGTTTTCTTATTTTTGAATCATGTGAATTAAGTATTTTTAATGGATGATCTCTTGAAAAATGATTTCAAACACAAGTAGTAAAACAGTTGTTTCACCCTATAATCTAAACATTGAGTGTATGTTCTAGGATCTAGTTCAATCCCTCTGATTTCCACTGGTATTGAACAATAGAAAACATATCAGTCAGACTCTCCTAATGTCAAGGGTCATTAATAACATCACAGACCACATCTTAGAACTACGTCAGCTCACACAACCCTATCACCCCCTAGAGGGCACCTGTGTTTTTGCCTTTTTTCAGGTCTTAACCAAAGTCGAATCCTCCACTTTTGGCTAGTAATCCCTAGTAGTTATATGGTGAGTATCTTGGGGGTAGACTCTTCCCTCCCCTTGCACTATGAATATGATAATGTTCGAGAACTGACTCGATTGGCTACTACACTTAAAGTTCTTAGTAAGGGTTTATGTTCGGTGTGGCAAATGATAAACTCAGTTAGGAGACCTCCCAACCTTTAGAAAAAAGGCTTTGGGGATGGATATCAATGCACACTACCATTGAATGTGATTTTCATCACAATCACGTTTGATTATAGTGGGTTGGAATACTTGGCTTTAGCCATTCCCACTTAGGTCATTCCTGTAGGGTGATTACTTTTTCCCACTACGGTAGACCTTCTACATGTGCTATTGCAATAAATTGAAAGAGTGAGTCTAGCATTCTAGTCACCCAGTAAAGGGGAGAACATAGGCCTATCACTTTACAATCACAGCATACATGGTGTCCATTAACCTTGTAATTAAAATAGATGCCTAATTTAATCAAAGGAAAACAACTCCAACCCCTACAAACACCATTAGTAGTCTTAGATAATGTCTTTGACAGTGTATAAAACACATGCAAAATAGAAAGAAACAAATCAATTCCCAGAATTTTGAATTCCTATAAATAAGAGTGTATGCGCTAAAAAAAAGACCATATGCACTAAAATATTAAGTATATGCGCCAAAATACTCAATATATGCGCTATTCTGGAAAACAAGGAGAGGGTAGTCAAATTCTTGTATATGCACCAGAAGAGGAGGTATATGTGCTAGAACAGAGCTTGGATGCACCAAAAGAATAGGTATATGTGCTGGAATAGATTTTGGATGTGCCAAAAGTCTCCACCTATGCGCTAAAAGATGTTTCGGGTGCGCTAGATTGAGATTCACGATCAAACCTATTCACGAAAACTTGCCAGAAAATGTTAAAAACGGGGTTCAAGCCCCACGGTGGGCACCAATTTATGTGTGTATGAATAATGTGAATGCATAAACAAATACTACAACACACCAATGAAACATTATATTAGAGAATTCAAATGATAATCAAATCAAAACAACAAACTCCCCAATGGTGTCTCATTGTCCTCTATCTCCAAGGATTCTTTAAGTCATTTTTGCTCTCAGATTGTTTGTGCACATGACTTTCCAAATGACAACCTGAAGAATGAGAGATGCAGGAAATGCAAGAGATATCTCCTACACTACATGATTGCTAAATTTATTGTAGATGATGTGCAAAGATTAATGATGCTACTATGATATTGATAATGAAAATGATATAAAGAAACTACTGCAATTAAGATGTTGCTAATGCAAGTGCCATGATTAATCTACTTGATTCTAAATTGAAAACACTGAAATTATAATTCTAAGATGACAATGCTCTCTAAAATTTTGCGGAGTTTAATTATGCTCAGCTCTCTATCTATTTTTGTTGTAAATGAGGGCCCATTTATAGATTTTCCAAGGCATGAGCTTAGGTGGCAGAAATCAACAGTCTAGATTCGATCTAGAGAATGGACGATTGAAGGTGAAGAGGTTAAAGAGAATCAAGGAGTGTGTTCCATTTAGAAGAACAAACTACCAAGTGTGAAGAAGAACCAAATGGAGATGAAGGCCAAGTGTCTCAATTTGGTTAAAATTTGTTGAGGATAAATGCCAATTTAAATATTAGGAATATTTAATTTGTTGAGACACATGATGAGGTGGAAGTTGAAAAGAAGTTAGTAGAAATGTTCTCAAATTCGAATTAAAAATTCAAATTTAATAAGAGGAGGTTAATTAAATAAAACAAACTAATCAAAGTTCATTTAATTAAGAAATGAAGAAAATGATTTAAGATAGGAAGAATTATAGAAAATGAACTATATAAATAAATTTTTCAATTTATTTATAAGTAGACGAATTAAAGATTATTAATTAAATAGCTTGTATTTAATTAATCATCCAAACCAAATTTAAGTGTATACAACCCTCTACAATTACAAGGATCTAGTTGTAAAAAAACCTTAACACTTCTCAATCATTTTTTTTTAAAACAAAAATACCTCTTAGCTTTTCTTACCTCCTTTACCCTCTACAATTATAAGCCTCTTCTCATACTTGCAACAAATCACCTAGAGCATAAAGCTCTTTGCAGTCACATAACTTCCTCTTCTGAAAAAATATACTAGGGCTCTCTAAGACACCTTCTATTTTCCAAGGTTGTACCATATTCTCTCTCAATCAGTATCTTTAACTTTGTATCCTTATCGACAAACAATTTATTTATTCTCAATATTTTTCCAATGAGCTTTTCTTTATCTTGATTATTTCTTCTTTTTGTAACAACCCTCTCTCTTAGCTCTGAAAATCTTCACCAGAAAATAAATTCTCTCCACTATTTTAACTTCTCACCTTTCTCAATGGGAAAAACCTTGCTCTAATACCAATTAATGCAATTCAGGACTATGTAAGCACTTTAGGGCAGACAACCCTTGCATCTTACAATAGAAACTCATTCCACATACACATAGCCATTTTCCAATGCAAGAAAAAATCATATTAATTTTATTCATCACAACAATCACAATACAATTTTGATTTACAAACTAAAATCTACAACTACACAATTACATCCATGGATTCTCACCATCTCTCTCACACTTGATCAACTACCTCTTTTGCACAATCACATACATCTCAATCTTCTTTATTTTTTCATTTTCTCTGAATCCTCAATCTCTATTGAAAAAACATCCTCTTAATCTATTTTGTAGCCTCAAAAGAGTCTTTCAATTCCATGTTTAGGCACCCTCATGGCTTCCCTTCCTCACCCTATTATCTTTTTCCCAAGGTAAGCGTTGCATTCTTCTCACACCACCATCCTCCAGCCTAGTGTTCAAATTCTCTTTGTTATCCTCTTTTCCACATTGTCCTCCTCGTCTTATAAATATAGCCATTAAAATATGATATAAACTTTTTTAAAATCTACAACTTCATATGGTGTTTCATTTCTCTACCTTCAAGCTTGGCATTACACCCTTTTCCAATTAAATCTGCCTTAACTTTTTTTTGTAAACAATAATATATTCCTCAACATGTAGTGCTACATATACACATAAATCATAGAATTTTAATTCCTTCTTCAAATCTTCCTTTTTCCCAGCTTGGCATTATTTTTTTGTTGCAAAATGATCAATAAATATCCTTTTTAAATTGTAAATAATATACATCCAATTAGGTATTGGAGATGGTATTTTTCTCCAAGCGAGAATGCATTAATACTCGAAAGTGACTATCAATCCATCAAGATACACCATGGAATTGATGGCATGGACACACCATAACTAAAGTTCACCATCCTTGAAGTACTTAACTAGCCTTCTACTGGACTTCAACTCTTGTTGCACTCCACTTCGTTGTTATTTGGGTACCTCACTACTAAGGATTCCATTTGTAGATTTGTAAGGAAAAAACACATTCACTCCAGTTCAATGCTAGTTCATTCTCATTGATGCATTGTTCCTTTTTCTATTTTTAAATGTCTTTCAACATTCAAAAAGGATGGATGTAGTAGATTTTTTTGATTTTCTTCTTGTTTTGGTTTTCATTGCCTTCCAAAGTATATCTTCGCAGATTTTAAAAAGTAAATCATTACCATACTCTATAACAAATTTAACCTTATGTAGGATTCCTCTATAAAAATATGAATTGATCAAAATTTGTTGCAACATTTTAGATGTTTTTCTCATTTGATAATTGTGCTAGATGATAAAATTGCAAATTAAGAAGAAACACGACAATACATTTTTCCTAGGGTTACAGTGTCTTTGAAAGCTCATTGGAAAAGGCCCTGATAATTGAATTATCTCTGAAGGTAATAGTCATTTCATAATTACACATATTAAATTGCATTTTCCTATAAGTTTCCAAAATCCATATCAATAAATTTAGATATTTAATGCTTTAATACTTGCTACAAATTCTTCCTTTATTTCTTGCTCCAATTAGGATTACACTATAAACATCGATTGCTTTGGTATCTTCATCTCTAAATGGCATCTTCTTCCTTCAAATAATTGAGATCGTCATCCTCTACATGTGTATCCAAATGAAATCTTTTGAACTATGATAAATTTCATTAAGGAAAATATAGCAACATCCTCAAGATTCCTTTTGTTTAGCTACTTCCACCAAGGAGTCCATCTGTAGATTTGTGATGACATGAGAGTTAATGTAAATGGCACATGCTCATTCAACAAAACCAAATCAATAAAAACTTCTTAAGGCAATTAGAAATGAAAATAACGAATGTATTCTATGCTCTATAATTTATTAATTATGCAATGTATTCTATGCTAAGACCAATGTAGCTTAGCCCAAATATCTTGCATTAAATTGATACTCCTCTCCCCATATACATATGTATGCATGCACATACACATGTATATCTATGTACATGTGTTATTTTGATAATATGAACCATGCTTACCTATTTGAAAACATGAGTTGCAAACCTTTCATATCCTCACCCTTTCTTTTATAGGAATATAATATATGATAAAAGTTATGTGATCATATTTGCAAAATTAAAAACTTGTTTGTAATAAAAATTTATCAACTTTCAAATTACTAATGAATTTTAATTATTTATAGGCATCTAAAAGTTAGTTCCAAGTTGGATGTAGTGGAGCAAGCTGTTTACTCATATCGCACATTGGAAATCAGGTAAAGTTTTCCAAGGTGAGTGTTTCTTCTTCAATCTTTAAACTACATTAAATTTCATGTACTAACTTCATTTTTTAAGATTTTTTAAATAAATTATCAAAATGTTATAAGGAATCTAATGGTTTGGTTAATTTTTTAGTTTGATGTCTTATTTTGCATGTTTTTAACTGCTCATTTAATGCAGCTTCCTCTTGTTGGACCAAAGTGTAAAATCTCCAAAAACATTCCTTATCACAAGCCAAAGATTAAAAAAAAACATGAAACTTCTAACTTTTTGGTTTTGCAGACGATTGTTTAGAAGACAATTTATAGTGTAGACACATAAAAATGGCTTCTCACTTGCAAATCATATTTTCTATGATTAATTCATGCTTCTCCTCACATACCCACTATTTAATCACATCCTAATGTCATAATTATTCCTCTATGATTATTTAAACAAATAAATTACATTTATTTATTTAAATACGTCACTAATTAGTTCTTATTCCCTCTAATAATTAAATAAATTTTTGATTACCAACATTATCATTTATCAAATAAACTTATTTATTTAGCCCACTTTCCATCCCACCAAAATAAATAATTAAAATAATTATAAATATCAAGTCTTTTGTCTCATTCCCACTTATGAATTAAACCATTATTTAATTCATAAGTCAACATTCTCCATAAATTAAATAATTTCTATTATTCCAACTACCTATTATTCTCTACCATTGATTTGATTATCTCCAATTAAATCCCAACCCTTCATTTCAAGGCTTGCCCTAACTTTGACCTAATGTTGCCCTAACCCTAATCCTCCTTATGACATTGATTCTTGGCCTTTGATCTTAAGGTTTCACCAACTTTTAATCGTGGCCATCCATTCTCAATTTGGCATTCTTTAAAAGGCCCTCTTTCAAGTCATTTTGGACAACAAGAGAAGTTACACATAACATGTTTGAGAGCTTTTGAGTACTTTCTGAGCAATCACATTACTCAATATTTTGCTTGGCTTCGGGGTATTAGGCTATAGTTGCATTTCACCTGAGTAAGCAATTATATATCATTTTCAAAGAAGATGGAGGAAGGCCAATGGACAACCAATGGAAGCTTGAAGACTAGGGTGATGTTATTTCACTATCCTTATGTTTTTTTTTCTTGTGCTTTATTGTTGATTGGGGATTTAGTTTTATGTTATTTACAATTAAGCTAAAAATTTCTCCTTAATACATATAGAATTTTTTTAATTTTCTATTTATGTGTCTTTTCAAACAATTTCTTTAACGAATTAAAATGAATCATACACATTTCAATTTGGTTAATTAAAGAACCACTATTTTTTAGTCTTGAAGGAGTGTGTGTGTATTCTCTTCTTTTGCACACTTGCATGATCTTGAGAATAAAAAACACTACTTCTTCATTTTTATTTTTAGGAGGCCTGTTTGGGGATTTCCTCACCTTAAGGGATGACCTCAACTGCATTTTTCAATGAGGTATAGAAAGGGGGGAGAGAAAAAGTTATACCTTCAAAAGGATCCATCGTTGTGTCTAGCAAAGACCCGAGATCCTCGGTCTACCGAGACTTGTGAGGTGAAGAGACTAGGAGAGACCCTCCTAGTATCATGCATGTAGACAAGCCCTTAGTTCATAGATTTCCCCTAGAGAGATTGTAAATAGAATCCTAAGACCTTCTACCGTCTTCTAGTGTTGTGCAAGGGATGTAGATCATACCCTAAAGTTATTCACCATGTATCATCATTTGTTGAGATAGAAGCTATCCTTGGCTAGGGCCTTATCCTTCCAAGGTAAGGGATGTAGAGGTGGTACATGACCTTGCATGCCTTAGCTATCCATTGACTTGACAAAGGTATTAGCTTTGTTGGTGGGCTCACACTAGTCCTCCTAAGTTTCAACACCAACATATAAGAATATAGCCAAAGTGTGTATAATTTTGAAGGTGTTAATGTTTAATAGTGTCATGTAATACCCAATGTGTCAATTGTTGAAAATTATTTTTAAATTATTTTTCACCTTTTGACAACTATTTGAAAACAAATTATCATTTTTATTGTAAATCACCTTTTCCTTCTACATATTGTTTCATGAACTATCCTAT
>VDFB02000008.1:370899567-370926588 GCA_007258455.2 Sequoia sempervirens | reverse complement strand
GCGGCTTGTGCGGCTCGTTGTTGTTGTTGCAACAAAGCTTGGGCTTGTGCTGCTTGTTGTGCTTGTTGTTGTTGCAGCGATGTTTGAGCTTGATTTTGCTGTGAAGCTTGAGAAGCGTGCGTGGCTATAGGCGCTTGCCGAAGTGTTTGATATTGTTGGAGCAATTGTTGGTATGCTTTGAATGAAGCATTGTAATGGCTTACTTGGCTTGGTCGCAGTGGTGGTGGTGGTGGGATCGGAATTGTGTTGGAAGTTTGAGATGTGTTTAGAGCGATGGTGGGAGATTGCGATGTAAGGGGTATGATGGGGGTAGTGGAAGTTTGAGGTATAGTGGATGTAGTGGTTGGAGTGAATGTGGTGATAGGTGCATTTTGGATGGGTGAAGTGATAGGAATGGTGGGACTAGGTGAAGTGGTAGGAATGGTAGAGATGAGCGAAATAGTGGGTATTTGAGAGACCATATTTTGATTAGCTATCATGTGTTGGTTTGATGTGGATGGTGTGTTCGAAAGATGTGATGTACCCCCTTGGTTGGATGAATTGATTTGGATGGGGCGATTTATGTTAGGGAAAGGTGGAAATTTAGGTAAAGGGGGGATCCCTAAACCAAAATATGGTGTTGACGTGGTGGGAGGTGTGAATGATTTGAAAGGTGGAAAATTTTCTTGTGCAAATGAAGAGACAAATCCGTAGGGTATCTCTATTTCGGATGAGCTTGCTTGTACCAAAGGTCTAGACACTTGCGTGTCAAGGGAAAATGATGAGGTGGTATGGTAAGGAACCTCAGATGTATCGATAAATCCAAGTGGGTTGTAAAGTGGGTTTTGATGCGTGTTGAAGAGGGTATCATCCTCATTGATAGTAGGTTCTATGGTGGCAATGGAAGTGGTTGATTGCGGAAGGGTGTTTTGGTCATTTGGTACAAGAAGCTCATCCTCAATAGTGTTGAGAATTGATGGATTTATTTTAGCCATTGCGCGAAGAAACTTTTGTAGTTTTGGTTGTTTGAGCATCTCAAGAACTTCTTCCTCACTTAATTCTGTTGGTGTGATGTCTTCCACCAAGACCTCTTTTTGTGGATCGTGTGTAGTGATAGTGAGGTCTGGAAGTGGTGTGTTTTGGATTTCTGGAATGTTTTGGCTTAGATCACTTGTGGTTGATGTTTCTTGATTTAACTCCATGTTCCTCTTGTGTTGTGATCTTGTTTGAACCATAAAAGAGCAAACTAGGATGTGTAAAAGATCAAAGATGTGAAAATGAAAGGTGTATGATATATGGGTGAGAATGGAAGTTTTGAATTTGTATTGAAAATCTTGATGTGATGCTAGGTACTTTGGGTTCGCTTTGATTGATGTTTGTTTGATGTTTAGACTTTGAATTCTATCTTTTGAATGTTGATGTTTGAGCAAGAGATATCCCCAAGATGTTTGGATGATGATCTAAAAAAGATAACTAATGCTCATAAAGGATAATTTGATCTAGAAGTGAGAATAGGATGTGTCTACTCACAAGCTAACCAAAAGATAATCCAAATTAGTGATGGGAGAAGGATGCATCTATCCACCATTAATTTGAACAAAGTGATAATTCAACTAAGCATGTGCAAAAGGATTCATTCACACACAATTGAGTTGAACAAGTTTGATGTTTGATGTTTGAAGAATTCAAAGTCTCATGTTTGAAAGGTTTTGATGTCTACCAAAGGAGCCTAGCATAGTTGTTTCAAGATTTTCTCAAAATGTTGGTGAGATGTTTATGGTTGATGATGTTTTTGATGGATGAATGTTTGTTTTGATCTTAGAATGACCCTAGTTTAGACTTTTGCTTAACAAGACCAAGGTATTGAAGAACGTGTTATGCCCTAAGCAAGATATCCAATCCCTTGAAACAATCTTGGATTTTGTGTTTAGTAAAATGAATATAAAGTGGGGTTGTCTCTTGAAGCATGTCTATAGAAATTAGCCAACAACTTTTCTCTAAAATCATATAACCTTTTGAGTCTTTGTTGATGTTGTTTTGGGCTAAGTTTCCTTTTCTTGGGTTTTTGTATCTTGATCTTGTGAGAAATCATTGAAAAGACATGTGTGGGGCTCAATTGCTTATCTTTGCTTTTAATGACTTCTTTTTACCAAAATACACTTTCTTGATTATGTTTCAAACTAAAGATGTCCTATGTCAAAATTCCTTTTCTTCCCACAAAGTGTTGTGTGGGAATTCCAAGAAATTGAGGCAAAGGGATTTCCTAGGTTAACCCTAGTTAGAGCAAAAATGGCCGATATAAATTCAAATTATTAGAAACCTCTAAGGACATAATCCCAAAAGGGAGGCAACAACACTTAGAAGTGCGTCAAGGTATTTGCTCTATCAAGGGTTTGAAATTTGCATGATCATGTTTAGGGTGTTTGTTTGCAAATGTTTCGAGATACCTGCTGTGTTTTCAAACAAAGAACAATTTTAAAACCCTATGGATGTGATAAAAGACAATGTTGAGTCCCCGCCAGACAAGTCGACTCTACGCCTACTTTTAGCGGATGGTTAGATGCTTGACCCCTTTGGCTCCCCTCCGCGAGCAGCACTCACCTCTGAGAACGTAAACACCAACACCATAAAGAAACTCCCATGGCATGCTTTCCATCTCTGCAAACCGTAAAATTATTAAAGTGACGAGCGGCGTTGCACCAACAAACAGATTAAGGATTTTGGAAAATTCTAACACATGGGTTCTAGTAAGGACTTTCCGTTCGTAGGAGTTGACCCAACGTGGCAAGAGTCCCCTTTCGGATCCATCTTGTCGGAGCCAACTGCGTGATTATGGCGTTTAACAAAAACCCTCATTTATATCAGTGGAAATACTCTGCTAGCTTTAGAGAGTGTTACCGGTTAATTCGTCGCTTAGGTGGTATTTCCCAAAAGGCGAGCCCTCTAAGATAAACAAAAGCGAGCAAAGACACACTCCGTAACTCGATCGATCTTTGATGGCACAAAGAACGAGAATGTACGCGAAAATGCCCCTACTCACACTCGCACAAGATTGTTCAATTTTTAAGCCCCAAAATGAAGTGTTTCAAAGCAATAAAATGTGTTTTTGAGTGTTTCTCTTGCACCCTAGATCGCACGAAGCGCAAGGGGAGAGGATACGCACTCAAAAGACAAAATAACACAATCAAGCACTTGTTCGTTTTAGCCTCAAAGCAATGATGACTTCATTTTAAGCACCAAAATCAAATGTGAAGTTTGCCTTGTTCAATTTTAAACCAAAACGAAATCTAGTAAATTTGTTCTAAGGTTCGTTTTAAGCCCTTTGCAATGAAAATGAAATTGTTCGTTTTAGCCCCAATTGAAAACTAATGTTCTAAAAACGAAAAGGAAAACAATTTCGTGTAGTGTTGATTAAACACTTAAAGTGTTAAAGAACACATTGTGTTTTCAAAAAAACATTTCCCTCCTTTCGTGAAGTAGTATTGATCAAAAAATCAAAGTGTTAAAAAACACATTGTGTTTTCAAACAAGAATCCTCCTCCTCTTTTGCTTCGCATCTTTTCGCCTTTGTTCGTTTGTATCCTTCGCTTGTACCTTCGTTTGCTTTTGTACCTTGTGCTTTTCACCTATTCCATCACAAAAAGTTTAGACATATATGGTAAAAGGAAAAAAATTTCGAACTTTCCAAACTTTAAGATACAAAAGCTATATATTAAAAAAAGAAAAGAAGATCTCAACATTTCCAAAAAAAAACCAATTGATTTCAAAATGTCCCTCTTTAATATACAAAAGCTATGCCCCTAACAAATATTGAAAATACAAAATGTCAACCATGGAAAAAAAATAAACAACACTAAGGAAACAAGTGTAGGCCTTTATTTAAAGCAATTTAACACTTCCCCCTGCAAAATCCGTCATTGTCAGAGATTTAGTTTGACTTTGAATGATATTTCCCAGCATCCCCTCGGCTTACTCAACTATCTGCATGTAGTAAATAATAAAGGCAGTCGTCCTATTGTTTAGATATGATGGTAGCCTGTTTGACAATAATGTTATCTTTCAGCTTGATTGCCAGTCCATCCAAAGAAATGCAATTAGATACTAAATATGAAATCAAATATAATACGTGCCTCCTTTTAGTGAATTTAATCAATCTTAAGAATTCATCATACACCAGATCACATTTATTTCACTACTGCAACCAACTATTATGAGAGGATTCTATAGAAAGATAGGAAATGCAGCGATCTCTTCTTTCAACTGCCATCAATCACTGGTCAATCACCCATGCTGTCAGTTCAACGCATTTAAGGCATGGCCTAAACTTTCATGGCGACCTTGGATACTCCCACAATATTTAGTCAAATCATATTAACTTTTCCTTCATCGCAGCTTGCTCCTCACGCAAGATGACTCCTGTCTTTACAAAGGTTTCCAGAAGCGCGCCCAAAGCCAAGATTGGTGTGATTTTGAATTTATGCCAAGTTCGTGATCTGTCAAAAAGAAAATCTCCTATGGCACTTTTATTATTTTTGTGACAGACGTGGTGCAACTGCATACAGGATAGACCAAAAACAAAAAGCTCCAGAAATCTTTAAGCAGATGTGATTAGCAGGCGTTTGAGAGGAAATAAAAGAACTTCCCACTAATTGAACTTGACCAGCGAATGAAAAAGACACAAAAAATGAAAATTCATAGAGCACTTGGTGGTATATAGCAGAGAAAGAACTTTGAAGACTGTCATGAATGCGCGCCAATGGGAGATACGTAAAAGAGTGCGGTGGAAAGGTTGAAATTACTGCGCTTCAACAGGCTCCACTGACCAAGACATGGCATCCATAACTCGCATTCATTTGTCTCAATTCCAATCGAAACATAGATTTGCAACTATTGTAGTTGTGACCATCCTAAACATCAAAATGTGGATTTGAAATTGTTCTAGTTGCGACTGTTCTCGTAAACAAGCTAGAGAATGTAAAGACAAATTCCAGGCAAATGCCAGTGGCAGGCGTAAGGCTGAATGTCAGTGAATTTCAAATCAATCTTGCACATGAAGCATAGACAAGGCATAAGCATGAACTGTTCAACAAACCGCTCCCAAAATTTCTGTTGAAATCTTATCTTGCATTGTGTTTCTCATAGACTGTGTTTGCACTTGGTTAAGAGGCAGCAATAACTAGTTTTGCAATCAATAACTCAATACCCAAATATGAAGGATGATACTTTTCTCAGAGAACACTCGACAAATAAAAAATATAAGCAGTAAACATTGATATAAAACGTCTTAACAAAAAGACAAGAAATAACAAATCCTGCAGGCAAGAGTCTAGTTACTGTCCTCAACTCACACGCAGCCTCTATAGATTAGTGCAAAGTGTTTGGCAGTGAATAGAAAAAGGCGCCAGAGACTTTTGATGAAACAATGATCATTTGGATGTGTTCATAAATGTGTAAACGAAACATTGCGTATAGATAACCCATAAGACGAAAGGAATAATAATAATCAAAGCATATGGAATCAGAGGGATATCATCAGTATTCAAGATACGGGCAGTTGTTTTCAGAATAATCTACAAACGATAAAGATTATATTGACAGCAAATTAAATAAAGGACAATGCCTGCTATGAAAATAGAGACGTAAAGCATCAGTAAACAGACATGTGGTGCAGTTATCTTTTGACCTATGGGAATGAGCTGTAAAACAATCTTATGAATGCAAACACATTATATTCAATCATATATTCAAGACTCTAGCAGATTGGAAGAAACATAACAACATTAGTATAAATAAAGCTCTACAAATGAAGCCTTGCAAAGATTGGATTAAACAAAGAAAAGCCCTCCTTCTAGCGCCAAATGTAAGCATCTCTTTTAAAATCTGCAAACAAACTACACTTCAAGCATGGGTTAGTGTTATGCAAACTCTATTAAAATGCCTCTATGAAATACCTTAGAAATGCTTCCAAATGCAACAAATGATATTAGAAAGACCAAAGAATTATGAAAACAAAACCAAATTACCTATTCCATAGTTGGATTGGTGTCACATGTGCTAGTGACCCTTTCCCAATCCTTGATCAAAGCTCAAATTGTGCAAATGCAAATGGAGATGGTGGAGTGATGGTGAACAAGATCAAATCTCAAATGAAGAGAGTAACCTGCATGAGAGTGTGGGATTTGGGGATGATGCTTGTGTTAAGGGTACAAAATGTTGAAGATGTTGAAGAGGGACCAATGTGGGATAAAACAGGGTGGTGGGACAAAAGTACAAAGAAGCCCCCAAGCCAAAGCCCCACCCTGGCCCAAAGAACAAAAAGCTTGCTCACTCCCCAGCCCCAGCACACTCCCATATTAAAAATAAATTTTTAATAAATCAATAAAAATTGATTTATTATTGTGCAAAGTGTAGGTCTAGATAATGCAAATTGGGATGTGGTGTATAGATTGGGATTAGATTAATTTAATGATGATTGTACTGATTTAATGCTGATTAAGCGGTTTGACTTTTGGACTTTGATATTCTGATTTATTTAAATCCAGAAAATGCTGGAATATGATTTAGGATTTAATTTAAAGGAAGTCCTGATTTATTTAATTAAATGGATAATGCAGGATGAAGGTTGAATGATAAGGATTTATTTGATAAATGAACTTATTTAATGAATGGATGAAAGTGATGAATTTGCCTAATGTAAGAGCTAATTTGACCGAATCTGATCGAATGCATAATGTGAATTTTTCATGTCACGGTCACTATAAGATACTGGAGTGTTATATCTTTTACTATGGGCATATCTACATTTTAAATGAAAAAAACCATGTCAAAACTAAGATATAATATGCTTGTGTTATATATTTCTTTCTGAATTCCCAAGCCTTAGGCTTGGTATTTGCCTTGGAATACCCAACCCAAGGCTTGGAGGGCCTTCCCAATGACAAGAGACATTTTTTTTGAAAATTCTACAATATTTCACATAATCGGGTTCATGATCACCATTAGGATTGCACATGTTTCAATGTAGAACAAATAAAACTCCTAGATAATGTTAGGTTCTCTCTTAGCTATCCAACAATGTAATTTTTTCATTTTTTGGCAATGTTAAGCCTTTGATCTATAATTTCTTTTATTTGTGTGTCTCTTTTTTAGGAAAAAGCAGTTTTTGGTGTTCTTTTAGTCATAAATTAACTGTTCATCAAAATTTCAAATAAATTACATTTTTAGAAACTAAACTCGATTCTATAATTTGTTTAAAAAAAAAATCAATTAGTTTCCAAATTTGTAGGGGTAGCAGGGCCAAAATTCTATTTTTTAGGAAGTGTCCACTTTGAAAATTAGAAAAAAATCAAATATTCATTAAAAAATTATTAGAAAAACCATGCATCAACTGCATACTATTAGTTAATTTCTCACCGAAGCGATTTTAAAAATACTAAAAAAAGTTCACCATGCTACGTTCCCACAAAAGTTCATATGTTATGTTTTTCTGAAAAAAACAACACCAATTTCGGTGGGTCCCTCATTTGAGCCCCATCATCTCAACCATTTTCAAAATAAATTAGTAGTTTAGAAAGTAGACTTAGACCACTACAATCCTTGTTTTTGTTGCATCTCAAAATTTTGATTGTAACTATCCTCAATTGCACATCTAAGGTCAGTATTTTCTTATTTCAGAAAAAAGGTGGCCATTTAAGCCCCCTTTTTCCCCCAAATATTATTGCACTTACCCCCAAAGCTTTATCTACACAAAGAGGCAAAAATTCCCAAATCAGAAAAATAGTGTACCATATCCATAGGAATCTATTTTCAATGGCTCATTTAGGTGCCCCCGCTCCTATAAATTTTATAACCTGGGATAGCAGTAGTCCACTACAACCACCTACACCCCTGAACATATGGATCTTCCATACCTAACAATGCTCTCAAGGCCATCCCAAAGTTTTTTGTGGAGGATTTCAAGATCCATTTTGAACATATCCAAGATATAGCAAAGGTATGCAAAGTACTTAACATCATGAAAGAGAATGTTGCTCTTAGGTTACTAGCTGTGTCTTTCAAAGGAAAATCCTACAACTGGTATAGGTCTTATGATTCCAGTTCTATCTGCTCTTGGGACCAACTCAGAGAGAAGTTGTTTAAGTGCTTCTTCAGAAAGGGAGATTTCTCCTTGTTGCTGCAACAGTTAATCACCATCAAAAGGGCCCCACAAGAGGCCATGAGTGACTTCAACACTAGGTTTCACAAAACCTTGCAAAGAATTCCTATGACCGCTAGGCCTTTGGAGGCTATGGTGTTCATGTTTTACCTAAAGGATTTTAATTCAGCTATCACAACCATGGTTCAATCTATGGGTTGAGATATTTTTCCTGACACATACGATTTGGTTGTGCACGTAGAAAATAGTTTGATCGACATCTGGAAGCTCTGCCACATCTACCAATGCTCATGTTCACAGAAACCTCTAGTGGCCCCTTGGAAGAAGCAACTTTGAGTGTCTCTACTTCACAAGAAAGCATGTTGGCTATACCACCATCCATGTGTGTATACCCTTGTACAAAATCAAGCACGTTGGGCTCCTCTTCATTAGGAACAAATGCTAATGATATGAATAATGTCATGTAGTCCTTTTGTGAATGAGCTAGTTCTCATTCAAAATTAGCAAGCAACACCTCCAAAGCCTTCCATGTAGACCTATCAAGGAGGAAGGCCATCTTACCAAAAAAATGCATATTAAGGAGCCTCAAAAGGAGGAAGTCAACAACCATTGCTTGCAAACTAGTTAGTCTCGGTTACCATACATCTCTAGGCCATGAGGAATAGCCCAAGTAAAGATTTAGTCCCAGGATAGAATAATCTGGTGGAGGACAAGAATGTGTGGTGCTTCCCGTATAATGATAGTCATATGCCCTAGAATTTTCTAAGGGGAAATCTATATCAGAAGATAGCAGAGTAAAGAAGCCAGGGAATGTTGTCAAGCGTATAAGAATATTTGTCTCTTGAAATGGAGAATACTTACTTTAGAGAACAAACACAAGGAATTTCTTTAGAGCAGGAGCTAGATATCACACCATACCAAGTAATTTTCTCTTGGATGGAAGAGGATGATGTAGTAGTAAAAAATGATGCTCTGATGACTAGTGCCTTGTATGTACAGTTGGACTACAACAAAAGGTCCAAAAGAAGGCTCACTGGAGAGTACGTGCAAAAAATTTCACAACGTCCACAACCATGCCAACCATAGTCATAATAAAAGCAAGCCGCAGAGGCTCAACCCATTGAGCAGTCACAAGCTCCACCATTGCTAGTGAAGGATATAGACAAAGCACTGAGCCCACCCATGTTGGATCAACCTCCCATAAAGGTGAAAGAGATACCACCATTTGAACCCAAGGCCTTACCAGTCGAAATGCTCAACTTGGTTGAGCAGTTGAAGAAGGGATCACTAATGTATCTCTATGGGACATTGTATAAATTTTGAAACAAAATAATTTTCTCTAGGAAGCATTAAATAAGGAACAACAAATACCATGGATGGATGTGATTCCACTATGCGATTAAGTTAAAGACAAAGAGCCCACATCGGACCCCCAATATTTGAGAGTTGTGACATACCTAAACATCATAGATAACACAAAGGTGAAAGAGGTAAGCAAGCCAAAGCCACCTTTCTTTTTAACACTTATTGTGGGAGATAAGCTTTTACACAATAACACGACTGATTCGGGAGCTAGTACTACGGTCATTACTAAACAAGTAGTTGATGCCTTGAAACTCAAGTATGAGCCTCTTGAGACATGGATCATGCAATTATTTGAGAAGAAGGTTCTAACCATTGGTAGCATCAAGGATCTATCTTTAACCCTCTTCTCATGTCTGAGCCAAATGGTCACACAAGAAGTAGTTGTGATAGACATCCCCTGAGTGTTCGGGATGTGTCTTTGAAGGAATTTTAAAGCAAAGATAGGAAGATATTTAATGCTTGATTGGTCTCATCTAATATTGCAGACCAAGCATGGGGAAAAGATGAAGATCATGTCTGAATCCTTGCACCTAGAACATATAGCAAAAAATGTGATTCTATGCTTTGAAGTAGCACATGCCTCCTTCTCAAAAGGGGAGATTATTGTTTAGAAATACTAGAAGACGAGGAGGACATGAGTGAGAAGACCCCCGAAGAGGAGGTCATCCTTAACCATTTTATTGACTCTGACCCATTCAGTAACTTCCATACTATCATATTAGGCACTTATACTATCTTCGATGATGACCAAGTCTTCCCAAAATTCCTAAAAGAATAGGAAGAGCTTAGTAGTCCTAGTGACAATAGTATATGGACATTATATTTTGATGGCACAAAATGCAAGTTCAGTTCTGGAGCAAGCATCCAATTAGTATCCCTGACCGGATCAAAGACCCTCAAAGCTTTTTGTTTCCATTTTCCATGGTCGAATAATGATGTCGAGTATGATTCCTTTTTCCATGGTTTGTTTCTCACAGAATGAATGGGCATGAGAAGAGTACAAGCATTTGGAGATTTAAAGTTGGTTGTAAGCCAAGTCCGTGGGTAGGTGACTGCCAAAAATGTAAGAATGAAGTCTTATAGACACAAAGTATGAGATATGATTAAGAGCTTTGAAGCTTTAAACATACAGGTTATCCCATGGTCCCAAAATAATGTTTCCAATTGGATGGCTTTGATTGGTTCACAATTTGAACCAATTTTTGACTCAGTGATGAAGTGGAATACAATGCAAGTCATCATCTGATTGTCAATTCCTAAAAATGATCAAAACTAGTAGGCTTTTGAGGATGATATTTATATTACTTCCTTTCTATAAAAATCAAGAAAAGTGTTCCACCATTCACAATCTCAAGCAAGAGAGGCTACAAAAGGGAAAGTGGTCTAATTAAAAGGTAATAAGCTCCCTCTAGGTTTGATTTCTCTTGAGAATATTTGCGACTGTGAAGACGCGAGAAATAGGAAACAAAGATTCACTATTGATGAGAAAGAATATAAATATCTCGATGTTGGAAATGACAAAAAGTTAAAAGTCGGAAGAGACATTCCACAGAAGGATAAATAAAGACTAAAAGGGTTATGTTCTAGATATGATGGGGTCATAGCTTGGACCTGTGATGATCTTAGAGGATATGATCCAGGCATAATTCAACAAACTATTGACTTGGACAAAGGATCAAAACCTTTCTGATAGAAACAAAGCTGGTCAGTCCAAAATTTGAAGCATTGATGGCATAAGATCTCACTAAATTAATCAAGTCAAGGATCGTCTACATGATCAAACATTCCACCTGGGTGTCCAATCTTGTACCAGTGTGGAAAAAGAATGGCGATAGTGAGCTCTATGTGGATTTTAGGGATTTGAACAAAGCTTCGCTAAAAAATCACTACCCTTTGCCCGCAATGGAGCAAATTCTACAGACCATGGCTGAATTAGAGATGTTCTCATTTCTTGATGGTTTTTCAGGTTATAACTAGGTCTATGTAAGGGAAGAAGACCAACATAAAACAAAGTTCACTACCAAGTGGGGAACGTTCGCATCCTCAAAAATTCCCTTCGGGCTCTCTAGTGCTAGTGCAACCTTTCAATGAGCAATGTATATTGCTTTCAAGGTTTTGATTAACTAGATTATCTTAATATATCTAGATGACTTGATATTTTTTTTTAATCAAAGCATGATCACTTTGATCATCTAGAAAATGTCTTCTAGAAATGCCAATAGTTCAAGATTTCCTTAAATCCAAAGAAATGTGTTTTCAAAGTGCTTCAAGGAAAGCTACTTGATTTTGTGGTATCAAAGCAAGGAATAGCTATAGATCCCAAAAGGGTAAAAGTTATAATGGAGCTACCACTTCCATTTAACCAAAAGGGGCTATTGTATTTTTTGGGGAAGATTAATTTCATCAACTAGTTTATTTCAGACTTCATGGGCATCACAATACCTATCAGGTTGATGTTAAAGAAGAATCTAGTGTTTAAACAAAATCCTAAAGGCAAGATGACTTGTGAGTGAATAAAGGAAGTCATCTCCATGGCCCCAACGTTAGCTAACCCATAATTCTCTAAGGATTTCCTTCTCTACATCTACAATAGACAACACAACATAGCTTTGGTGCTCACTAAGAAGGGAAAAGGTAATAGTGGAGAGCATCCCAAAACATTCCACTCCAAGAATCTCAAAGGATATCAAACCAACTACAATTGTTTTGAGAAACAAGCTTTTACTATTATTAAAATCCTTAAGGAATTTTGACACCTAGCATCAACCAACATAATCACCATCCTCGTTGCCCATCCCAATGTTCAAGAATATATCACTGAGGTTGAAATAACTAAAAAGAGGGCCAACTGGATTACCAAGATTATAGAGTATGACATAGACATTTGACCAACCAAGTTGGTTTAGGGAAGAGGTCTTTGCAAATACCTTTCCCAATAATTAAGCTCCTTGGTGAAGGAAGAGACTGATCAGGCCTATACAAATCAGTTCAAGTATGACAAGTAATGGGTGATCGATTAGACACAATATATGTAAGAGGGGCAATACTCGACCAACATCCCTCCTTACAAAAGATGCTATTGGACTACAAGGCACTAGGTATGTAACAATTGAGGGGATTTTGTTTAAAAGGAATTATGATGGTGTGTTGTTTTGTTGCTTAGATAAGCCACAAGCAGAAAGATTTCTAAATGAGTTCCATAGTAGTCTTGAGGGTGGAAATTTATCCACCAAAACTACTATTTTAAAGATAATGTGGGAAGGATATTACTGGCTTTCCATGTTTTTCAAGGCACCCCATGGTGTGAAAGTGTACTTAGTTCCAATATTTTGTTCGCAAGAGGAAGAATTCTGCCATGCCACTGAGCCCAATCATAATTGAGGAACCTTTCACTCAATAGGGTTTACATTTCGTCAAAATGATAAATCCTATCTCTAGTGTTGGCCATAAGCGGATACTTATGGAAATTGATTATTTCACAAGATGGATGAAAGTTGTTGCCCTAAAAATGCTATAGAAATTGAAATTATCAATTTTCTTGAGGAGTTGGTGGCAAGGTTTGGTTCACCAAAAAAATATCATATCTAATAATGCATGAGATTTTTTGGGTTTCGAGATGTCACAATTTTCTCTCAAGCATGGGGTCTACCTCAAGACTTCATCAAATTATTACCTATAGGGAAATGGGTTAGCAGAATTGACCAACAAGGACTTGATTAGGTTAATTAAGTGTATTGGGTCAAAACAACAAAAGGAATGGCATAGTCACTTATGATCCACTCTATGGGCTAACATAATCATGCTCAAACAAATATTGAGGACCTGTCCTTATGAACTAGTGTATGGAAAGGAGGTGGTTTTACCTATTTCTATCGAAATTCTGACATTGCAACTATTAAAGGCTTTAGAAGTCAAAGAAAGTAGCAAAATGGAAGTAAGGTTGGAGGAACTCCTAAATATTGGAAAAAAAGGGGAAAAAGTGTGTGAAGCCATGATCAGGCATCAACAAATAGTCAAACGATGGTTTGATAAAATGGCAAGTGATCCCACAATAATGGGTTACAATTTTTGGCCAAACTTGACATTAAAATCAGGATTTTTCACCAGACATTCACTTTCTTACACCTATAGCAGCTAAACCATAAAGGTTTTGAAGATGAATCAAACTAGTTATTTGTTAGATATTTTGTGTAGATTCTAATTATATTTTTTAAAAAAAATTAAAAAATAAATTGTGAATCATTTTATGTAATTTTTAATAACTTAGTTTTTCTACTAATTAGCATTTTTAAAAAGTGATGTTCACTTCGGCGCACATAATTTTTTTTATAGATAGGATACAATTCTGATTTTTAAAAATGCACTTTTTTCACACCAATATGTAGGGATGGATATTTTTTCATAATTTTGTTACATATTTTTTTTTTAATTAATTTTCCAAGTCAGCGTAATTATAATTTGGACAGAGGTGTACTTCGACATGCATAACTTTTTTTGTATTCATTTGAATTAACTTATTATTTTTATGTTGGAATAAGGACATCAATGCCTAGGGCACATGTATTTTTTAGAATTTTTTTCTCTATTTTTCTATTTTTTTGTATGTGTGAAATAAAAAACTTGATGTTCATTGAAAATCCTACATTCACAAGAAATAAGAAATAAATATAATAATCAAATTAAACATACTTAAAATTATACTTTTTAGGAAGCTTATAATAAGGGCTACAGGCTTACAAAGCATAAATTTTAAATGAATTCATTTGATCACTCAAAAGGTAAATCAAAAGTGGTTTTTTATCAGCATTTTGATATGTGTAGAGGAGACTCGATTATAGGTATGGTTTAAATCTAACAAGGTTCTATCCAAGGGGGTTTGATCAATCCATCTTTAATTAAAATAATTTAAATGGAACCTTTAAAGTCATAAATCATTGTATTTTCTAAAAATATGTGATTTCAGGCAAAAATCAGGATGCCCCAAAAAGTGTAACCCATTATTGTGGCAGCAACCGCCTCCAACCCAAATTTCTGGCAAGGAAGCCTGGTGCTAAAATACAATGAGCACACTACAAAACCAAAAAAACATGTAAATTTTGAAGCACTGTGGAAGGGTCCCTTCCGCATTCACACATGCAAAGAGAAGAACACGTATGAGATAGAAGACATGGATGGAAACATTTTGGATAACCGGTAAATGATATTCATCTAATATTATTCCATTAAAGTGCACAAGTTCTTTTAAAATTTTCACAGTTATGTACCATATGTAAAAAAATTGTAGAATACAATTATTTTTGTGAATAAGTCATGGGAGTAACACATAAATAAGCAAAAATATATTATATTATATTCATTGAAATATGTTACATTATAATACGAGCTTGAGGCTCTGGGAAAATCTTGAAGCTTTCTCGAGCAAACCCAAAAAGAGTTACACTACAAAAAGAAAAAAGGGAGGCCACACACAAAAAGAAGTAAATTCAAAGCCTCTAGTGGTCGCTAAGCAATCAAAAATGGCTCTTCATCAAGTTCTTCATCTTTTTATTTTTCTTTGGTAGGGCAGCAAGCAAAATGTACTAATTACATTCTCACGGAGAATTTTGCATTCCTAAGGGATACAGATTCCTAATCTACACATATCGCCTCATTGGCAGCATTTAGTAAGCTAGTGGTAACAATAATGCCTTATTGCATGTACACACAAGAAAATTGAATGTAGCCAAAATAAATTTTTTATAAGTAGCGAAAACAACAAGTAACTATTTCTCTAGAGAAGTTCTTTGCAAATTTTTAGCACAACAATGGTGGAAGTATTAACTTCTACTAGACAAGCTAGGTCTTCATCTAAAAAACTAGGATACATCAACATTTAATGGAGGGATTCCTTTGCTAATGCCCCAACATTAGAAGAGCGACATTTTTCCCACACCAGAACTATATAGGTAGGTGACCCCATTAAGAAAGAAGCCATCCAATATTTTGCAGACAATATTTTTGACCCAAGGTTGGTGGAAAACCCTAAAATCCTTAGGGAAGGGGCATTACAAAGAATGATCAAACATGGGGCAACTGAAGGTTTTGCACAATGGCTCTAGAATTGTTGTTTGCCACAATTCATGATGCCCATTATATGCCCATGTCCAGAGTTGGTGGATGCATGTGATAAGAAGTTTGATAAGGAAATAGGGGTTATAGTCAGTGGTAGGATAAGGGTTACAATTAGTGTAGAATCCATCCTAGATATGTTACTTATCCCTCCTAATTTTGGTGTCGAGATATTTGAGTAGGAAGTGATGGAAATGTTCTAGAGAACCAAAACTAAACAATTACTTTTTCATGAAGACGAAATAAATGAGCGGTTGGAAGGAGGTAAAGTCCTCTTCCCTCTATCATGTAGAATGTTTAAACAAGATGTATAGATCATTTTCACAATGTTTCCAGCCTATATCTACATCTAAGATAATGATGAAGGGTTTATCCTTTCCAAATGGGCTTGTATTTTATGCTTAGGAAAGAAAAAATCTAGGAGTATTTTGATTTAGCTAAGGTAATAGCTAAAAGGATGCTAGAAAAATTGAGAAATTATGAAACTGAGTGTAAATTCAGGTATTCTTCTTTCTTGAAACATTTGATATTACATCAAAATTATGAATTTCTTGAAAGAAACTTGTCATTGTTTAGGTTTGATGTAAAGGGGTCATACCAACCAATTTTATTTTGGAACCATATGCTTTCAAGGACATGGGATTATTATTGGTTTATGGATTATTTCATGAGGCCAATGCTTTTAGACTCTTCCCCATGCCCTTCGAGCCATTTTTCCCCTGAGGTCTTGCAATGGATGAAAAGCTCACAAACCCCAGTGGATTATTTCTTGGGAGCTAATTTTACATTCATCAAATTCCATGGTTTTGTTGAGGAGCCTTTTAGGCTCCCTAAATTTGTAATAGCTAGGGTTTTCACTCTAGAGGCGTGTCGTTAAGAAACTATTTCTAATAAGGCCTATGGTGTCAAAAGGCACAAGGAAACACTTTACACAATTCTCCTTAACACTTCCAATAGTTGGGTAACACTAAAGAAAAGAAAGGAGCAGGAGGTGCTTACCAATAAATTGGTGTGCTTGGGCATGGTTCTCATATGTGATGCATGGAGCTACAACCTGACAAGGAACCTCCCAATTGTAAGGCATGAGAGGAGAGATTGCTTTGAATCAATAATGAACCCAACTGAAGAGAGGCCGAATTTATACATCAACTTATCCTTCATACCATTCGACCGGCCACCACGGTTTGACATTTGCATTAAGGAAAAGGAATTCCAAAAGAGCCTCCCAATGGGAAAGTCCCTCAATATGCAACTGAACCACCTAGGGTGGTCGGAAAGAAAGAGGGCATATTTCTATAGATTATGACAAGAAATTAAGAGACTCAATGCCACGTATAGGGATGTTTAGCCACATGATGAAAGGTTCAACCAAATTTATGACAAGGAGGTTGACAATAAGGATAGTAATCTTGAGTCTGATCAAGAAATTGAATTGAAAGATATTTTTCTCTACACTTCCCTGCCTCTCGAGCTTGATACAGGAAAAGGAAAAATAAATGGGTTGAAATAGAAGGAATCACATGTCACATCTTCCATCAACACCCAAGGAAAAGGAAAAAGGACTCGACGGTCTCCAAAGAGGTTTGCAACGATTGATGAGGGCCAAGATTCAATGAGATCGATTGCCAAGGGATCTAAATCTTCCAATTCCTCCCATTCAAAGAGGAGGAAAGTCTAGGACCTAGGCAAATTCAATGCATCAGGCAGAGGAGAGGAGGAAGTGGAAGCCACTCTACTAGGATATTCGACTTTAGTATTCCCGGTAAGTTTAACTCCCCCCTCTTCTTTCTGCCTCCGCATCCTTAGTTGTTCCTTTTCCCTCATCTTTTGAAAAGAGTCCTCCGTCTATGGATTTTGATCTTTTAGTTCTAAGAAAACCCACAGCCATATTCAACAATGAACCTCATGAAGAAACCCTGCATGTTGAGTGAGCATCATCTAATTTAGCTGAAATTGATTATTTAATCTCCCTATCAAGGGCCCCCATTGAAAATGTTGAACTATCCAGGTTGCCAGTTTCACCAAACCCATCTGCTTCTGAGCAAATGTCTCTCTTTTCACCCACTTCCCCTTTCACTCTGATGGGTGTTCCCCCCTCTCAGTCTCCATATGGAATCCCACCTTTTTCCATGATAATGCTCCCCTTCACCTCTCTGCAATCTCATGCAACCAAGGCTCCTCCTTTTTTCATCAATTTCAGTCTCCCTCAAGGTGCTTTTATTGCTGCATAGAGCATCGACACCCCACAAAGTCTTTGAGGTCATTTTGATGCAACAAAGCTAAATCGACAAGATAGAAAACAAAAATTGTAGATAAAAGTCATGGCATAACCAACTACTCAGAATTGAGGCTTGTTTCAATGAAGAGTGAAATTCCTTGTTGATTGCTACCATGAAGCCTCTAGCATCCAAGCCAGAGGGAGAAATACAAATGGAAGATTATGACATTAGAGTTGTAGGTCTTGATTGAAGTGAAAATCTCATGTGTAACAGAGTGGTTCTAGTTAAAGCCACTCAAAAATTGGTCTACACTAATTATGAGATGCTAGAAAGAATATTGAAGATGCGTGAGGTAGAGATGGAAAATGTAAAAGACATGATGAACAAGATGTAGAAAAAAATAAAGGGCAAGGACTTGGAGATAAATTGCACACAAAAGTTACAAAGTGAGCAAGGGGAGGCAACTAAGTTGCTCAAGGATACCTGAAGTGAGTAGAATTGACTTCATGCTAAGATAGAGAAATTGAAGGGTGAGGTTTCTATTGGACATGAGACAAATACAAAATATTAATGCAACCAAGAGAATATGTAGAAGGAATTGGATAGATTTCTATCTCAGGCTTCCGACGATCTCTAGAAGGTCCAAGCAAAAATAGAAAGGGCGAAACAAGAAAAGAAAGAGACTCATTCTATTTTATAGACTCGCAAAGAAGAGATTAGTAAGTTAAACTCCAAGCTCACAAATTCCCTTTAGGAGAAAATCCAATTGGAGGATAACATGAAGACAAGCGAATCTTAATTTCATTAGGAATTGGCTGCAGTATAAGGATTCAAGATCCTTTCGATACCAAAAAGATTGATATCTATGAATTGTGAGAAAATCATAGTTGTTGTTGTTTCCTTGAAGCTATTCTTGTAGTTTTTGAGGGATGCTTGGGAATTAAATGAGAAGGTTGGCCCGGTGGTCGACTAAATTTTGCATATATATGCTCCTTCGGTCACAAAATCAGAGAATTTGATCTCCAGGTTATGTAAGGTCACCAAAGAATTTTTAAGAAATGTAGGAATTCTTGATCGAATGGAAACCTTAAGGAAAGAAGGGTTGTGTCAAAAGTTAAAGATCGACAAGAAGCATTGAATAGGAAGGTCAATGATATCAAGGAGTTCAATGTTCTGCTTGATTCCAGATTTCCCACCCTTTTCTCACCAGATGGAGAGGTACTATCAATTGAGCACATCATGGATACAATAAGAATCAAAATCAAGACTTCACAACACTCCTAGGCCTAATCTCATTGCCCACTCTTGATTAAATCGAGAAGGAGATACTTCCCCTTTCTTGGCTTTATTACTACAACGAGGTTGTTTCAACTAGGTGGGGAGGGGTTTCTTTTAAGGAAGTCCTCGAATTGGATCAAGCATATGAGATTCTTCACACTTTCATCCAACCTACTAATTTGGATTGGGAAGTCTAGCACTTTGTCTTCCTCAAACTATAGAAATTACTGGAGCTCTAGGTTCATGCCTCCGCAAGTGAAAGCCCCTTGTGAGTCACCAAAACTGTAAAGTAATTTTTCCTTTAATCTTTTTGGTTTTCATCCCTTCCTCTTTTTGGCTTTGAGATGAATATGTGCTCAGAAAGTGAAGATTGCTCCTAAACGCATGCAATGTGCCACGTGGTGGAACCATAACTTTCATATATCATTTTCCTTATGGGTGCAAGCAAGGGTGCGTCTTAGCTTGGTGAGGGTTTTCTTCAAATCTATTCTCACAAATTTGAGATTGCCCACTCACTTGACATGTCATATATTCATTTTAGATAGTTTGTCTTTTTCGCAGAGTGATCTCTTCAGGTGGAGTTTATCATAATGTGGTAGGTGTCTTAATTTTTGGGTTGAACCGTCAAATCAGCATCATTGACCTCTTTGGTTGATCAATCAGATTTTTGCCAGGCTGTGTTGAAATCTGATTTTTTTTAACTATTATCTTCGCTAAATATCTAAAGACATTAATGAAGTTGTTGAGACTTAATGAGCAAAGATCACTATGATCTAATCAATATGTAGGATCAGATTGTGAGCTATCAGGTTCTAGCATATGACAGTTTTTTCTTTTGGAGTGTTTGCAGTGGTGCTCTCTTCTTCTAGTTATAAATAGGGGATGCCAACATGAGTAAAAAGGTTAGAAAAATTGCTTCAAAAATCCTTTTGAAGGATATAGATCTAGTAGGGAGTTTATATTTTCATAAGTAGAAGGTTTTACATAATACTATTATTCTTTAGCATGCTATATTTCAATTCAAAACTATCATCGGATTGGCTTCCAACCTTTGTTTTTTAGTTCATATATTATTGAAGTTTGATCTATTTGGGAGAAGTATTTTGAAATTAATCACGCCATGGCCTTTGTCAAGTTTCTTGTTTATATTTCGTGCATGTTAAAAACATTATGTTAATTCTACTTTGATAGTTCAGATAAGCTAATTTTCATGTTGTTAAGCTTTTATGTTAAATGCTAGCTTTTGAAAATTAGACTATGTCTTCTGAAATTTTCCATTTATTGGAAAAGTTTGCTATTATTCATACTATGCTATAAAGAGAGAAGGGTTCTGTGAGTTTCTAGATATTTTTGTTAATATTTAGAGTTTTCTTATGTCTGATTGGACCTTAATGGTTTCTTCCCACAAGGAGATTTGAAAGACTACACTGTGCTTTCACTAAGCCTTTGCTGCTCATTATCTTCCCAACAATGAAGGGTTTGCGTCAATATGTGTCTATTATATCAGTTATAAGAAATATTTTAAGGTTTGAAAAGTTATAAAAGCTTTTGCACATCACCATTTTTATGTTTTATTTACATTTCTTTCTACCTTTTCCCCAAAACACAAAGAAGAGTCGACTTTCTATAAAAATCTCGGAGGTCATTCAATGAGGCACAAATTGGTCCCCCACTCATTGAATTTCCCATAAGGCTATTGGAGAGGCATAAGCTTTGATGATCAAAAATTATGTTGGAAATTGTAAGATTTTTATTGATGTCAACATTTACATGAGTGTTGGAAAGTGGAATATTTTTATTGATGTTAATATTTTCTTTGGTAATAATGGTATGAGCTATACCAAAATTTTGTTAATCTAATATTTGGTCTAAATTATCTTATTTTGTAAGATTCATTACGAAGATAATAATATGTTCTATCTCGACATCATTTGCACCCACTGACAAGATTTTAGTTGACTTGGTTATATGGTTGGAAAGATACAGTTAACAGTAGGTCAGTACATAGTGCTATGTTTATATACAGGTTCAATGTGTTGGCTTTTTGGTCTAGATTAAATCACAAAGAATGATATCAATACTGGATTTTGTACATAGATTCATGCCTATGAGAATCATCTTATCTCAAAGTTTTATGATGATATATGAATGCATATGGAGGATATGAATAATAGTGTTTTATTTTGAGGATTACAATAAAACTCTATATAGTGCATGGATGTGGGAGATTTTGCATATTCTCATATTTAATTATTTTACCTAATAGAGTTGAAGATAAGTAATTTGATGTCATCTAAAGGAGAATTCGATGTGTTAACAAATTTTGGAGTTATATGTTTAGCGAAGTGCATACACATTTGAAGTCCTTGAATTTTTAGGTCTAACTTTGGCCGACCTAATTATGATTTGGTGTTAAGCAGTTTAAATATGCATTGTGAATGCTAAATGGGTCAATTTTAGTTCTTTCCTAATTATTACCATATATTACATGCTTGTGTTGCACGCGAAGATGAATATGTTTTGAGGATAAAGTCAACAAAGTTAGTTTTGATTTAAAATAAGGCTACCCTAATTAGGCTAGCCTAATTAGTGTATGTGAATGTATACAATAAATATATAACAACACATTTGAGAGGTTGAATGGATGAAGGAATTTAGATAAAGTGGTGTGTGCAAGTAAAATAATTAAGTGGTAAAAATCAGAGTGATCAAAGATTGTTGTATAGTGTGAATATGTGAAATTGTATATGTGAGGTGTGAGAATTGTTGAGTACAATATATAGAGAAGTGTTTTGTAATATGTGATTCATTGGAACCAAACTTCAGCACAAGGAAGGTGTGTTCTATCTTAGTTCACCTCTTGATAGTGATTCATACTCTATTTTGTAAATTATTGAATAGGTTGTGAGCCTTCAAGGATAATGTTTCCTAATAGTGAGCCATTGTAATATTCTATATCTAGATAAATTATATTGTGAGCTAACCCTCACTGTGGTTTTTCCCATTTTTGGTTTTCCACATAAAAATACTAGTGTTCCTATCTGTTGTTATCTTGTTTTGATTCCATGCTTTCACTTGTTATTACAGTTAGAGTTGTGTTGTTGCTTGGATGGATATTATGTAAATTTTTTAATGGAATACTGATTCACCCCCCCCTTAGTGTTCTAGGTGTTCGAAAAATGGTATCATAGCTTTGTTTCTCTTAAGAAGTTTAACAACTTGAGGAAGATTTCAAAATTTGAACACATGGTAGATAAAAGATTTCCTATTCCTCTAGAAGTGATTCATACTGAACATATTGAAGAAGAATGTATCCTAGATAATAATGGTGAACTTTAAATTACTCTTGAAGATCTTGACAGGAATGAAGGAGAAAATAAATATTTGAAGGAAATCCTCAAGGAAGCAAATGAGTGCATCAAGAAACTAAAAGAAAAAATCAAGAAATTCAAAGAAAGACATGGAGAATTTAGTGATCAATTGAAGAAAGTAAATTAGAAAATCACTGGACTAAGAGATAAAGTGGAAGAAAATAAAAGAATTAAGGACTATTAGAAAGTTGAAATTTAGAGCAAGGTTGATGAATGTACAAATCTTGAAGAAGTACTAGTAACTTTAAGGTCCAATCTAGAGAAAGCAAGAGCTCATGAGGAAAAATTCAAAACAAGTTCTACAAGGCTCGATGAACTGATTGTAGGATGAAAACCTTCTAAGGACAAAAATGGTTTGGGACTTGAAGAAGGACAAAGCTCAAAAATCAAATCAACTCCTTAACAAGGTTGACAATCAAAGGAAGAATCAAGGAAATGGTAGACATATCAAGAAATGGTAGGCATATCAAGAATTAAAGAAGCAATATCAGAAAATATCCTATCAGAAAACATAATGCTCAAAGAAAGGTACTTATCTTTTAATGGTATATATTATCTCTACAATAGATTTGGTCATAAGGAAAAAGATTGTGGAAATAAAATAAAACAGAATGATAGAATGAATCAAAATGCTTTACCATTCAGTGATCAATGTTTCAAATGCAAAAGAATTAGACATAAAGCTATAGAATGTAGAAGTCAAATGTTGAACAAGATGATCTATCCATTCAAAGGTTAATGTTATAATGGAATTTATTTGGAAACAAGGCTAACCAGTGCAGATATAGATTGAATAAATGAAAATTTGGATGAAATAATGTTGTTTGTCATAATTGTAGCAAGCTGAGACACTTTGCTAGAAATTGCAAAAGTAGAAATATGAAACAAAACTACCTAGTAAAGAGATATGAACCAATCACTAAGGTTGATCTAGCAAAAGTTAAGAAGGAAATGGAAAGGATCTGAAGAAGGAAGGAGAATCTTGAAAGCAAGGAGAAGCAAAAGTATCAACTTCATCTATTTCATCCATTGGTGGAGATAATCTTGTCAAAAATTTAAACTAGGCAGTGGTTTAGGGTTAGCTCTATCAAAAAATTTAATTACCCCCTACCAATATATGGTGTCATGTTCTGAAAAAAATGCATTTATTGAAGGTGATGAATTCAAAATTTCATGTGAAAGGAATTTCAAGTGCACATGTGTGAAGAAGGAATTTTGCAAAACTTGATAAGATGAAAGTACACACTACTTCCAAGGACATCTACTTGTGATCTAAAGCATTTATTGTTGAAGCAAATAGGATCAAAGAAATAAATTTAAGTGTGTCAAGGAAAATTAATTTGATGAAATGAATTTGTAGAAGAGAAGAAGTGTGTAGAGCAAGCTTGAAGAGTCTGGAGCATTTCCATACTGTAGAATTTTAGTGTTTGGATTTGGTGTGCAAGAAAAAGCTAAATTACTACTGCTATACATTATTCACTCTGAATTATTCATTGAATTATGTTGAATGTAATGGATATACCTAAAGTCTTAGAAAATTGAGAGAGATCGAAAGCACAATTTAAGAAGTATCCTACTAAAACCTTAGAACTAAACCCCTTGGGTGCATTTTTTGGAAGTTCCCCTTGGTGTCATCCCGACTGAAGACATTGGCATACGCATTCATAAGAAGCTGCAAGAGCCTAATTATTGAAAATAATGTATATTGTGGTTTGAAGAGTTGATTGGAAATGACTACACCCTAAAACTGGAACACACTGTGTTGACATTTATGAAATTAAATGTGTGAGATCAATTTTCAGACTTTAGCAATGGAGAAGATGCATTAAATTGGCACTTAGCAGATTTCATGATTAGTTTGTGTGGCTTGGAAATTTATATATGATATAGAAAGAAGTAATTAGAGATTATACTAGTCTATTGTCATCCAGACCTACTCCTATATGCAATTTTGACAAAGGAAAGGGATCGATAAAGAACACAGGTAATGAAATCAATAATCTAGTGGTTTAATATACAAGCTTGGTTATTTCACACATGATTTTTGGTGACAATGATGTATCTACCATTACAATTGACTTATCTTTAAAAATAGTTGAGAAATGGACAGAATATGATCTTTCTGAGTTGCTCTAGTTGGAAAAATTGAATGATATTAAGAAGAAGAAATGCACATTTAGGTATGGAACATTGGCATTATGTCTAACCTTCTACTTTATGAGAGAAGTTCCTGGTATAGGAGAATTTTTTTTGGTAAATACCAAACTTGTTGCACATCAAATTAGAGAATTAATGAGAAATGGATATTTGGATGCATAAGGTGATTCCCTTGCCATATTCTTTGGAAAATTCTAGAGAAGAATGAATAGAAGACAAATAATTCTAAGAGAACTAGTCATGAAATATAAAGATGACTTAACATTTTTGGTATCCAATGATTGTTGCATTATCAAGGTGGTTGAATCGAGAAACATATGGATTCCTGAGTTGCACTATGAGATTGAAAAGGATTATGCTATTGGATATATTGAAATATTAATTAACAACCCTCAAAATCCCAATAGATCAAGATTCAAAACTTATACTGAAGTGGCTCTAGAAATTCTTGAAAAATAAGAAGGGATCTTTGGTAAGTCAATTACTACCTCTGGAGAAAAGAGAAAATCTAATGAGATCCATGCATTTATTTCTCAAACTAGGCCTGCTCCAAGGAGACTCAAGTAGCTATCTAGGAGAATGGTAAATCTTTAGATAGTTCCTAGTGCAATCACCAATTCTTCACAGTCAATTAGGGAAAGCACAAATACTTTGACTAACTCATTCAAAGAAATAAAAATTTGAGCAATAAGTGAAATGGTTACTTGGGTCAAAGAAAAAGGCTTGTTGGAAATTGAAGATAGATGAAAGTCTACACATAGAAATGCACTTGACAAACTTAAAGAAGTTCAAGAGTGTGAAAAAGATGCCAGAAATATATTCTCATTTTGTTGGACATGGCCTAATGCAATTCAAAGATTCAAAGATGTTGAGGACACAATTGAGACACAAATAAAATATGCTTCCAACAGCTTTAATCCAGCTCTAGATCTAGATGATCAAACTTGGTACAGTTTAACAAAGATACATAAATAATATCTTGCATTACATAAGGAGAAAGGAGAAATGATTGAATAATATGGGTAGTGTAGAGGCCTAATAAAGATTAAGTTCACACCTATCTACTATGCTCTTTTTCTATCTGACAAAATTCTAAATTGAAATGTCACTCTCTAGAATCTAGTTGAAGGAAAAGACATCCTAGTTGATCTTAATTATCTATGCAAAGCCTTGACAGAAGCAAAGAAGCTTTGGGATGAAGGAAAATCCTCTTGGACAGGTACTCTTCACAAACTTCAAGGGACAACCACTTTCGGTTGATTACTCGTAGCTACTTTTTTGAATGTACTACTAAGGGGGAGTATTCACTTATGTAAAGGAAATTGTTAAAGCATTCAATATATTTTATTCTTTGACATTGATGTCAAAGGGGGAGAGAAAGTACCATGTGAAAATAATTTTTGGGGAAGAGAGATGAAAAGTTGAAAATAAGAATGTTGATGGATTTCACATCATGTGTTTCCATCAATGATAAAGGGGGAGATTATTGGAAATTGGAATATTGTCATTGATGTCAAGGCTAATGCAAGAAGTTGGGTGCACAAAAAGCTCAAAAAGTGGAAGTTTTTTTTTTTTTCACAATTTATCACACTTGGACTGAAAATTTGAAACACTTACATAATGAATCTTAAAAAATTCAATACTATGGAATTTAGTATTTTGAATCTAGTTTCCAAATATGTAATTTACTCAAATACCTAGATGATAGAAATCAAATTTTGATAGGCATATATAAAAACCACTTTTTAAAAGTCATTTTTTTACCATACCATGCACGTGTATGGACACCACTCTCTTACCTAAATAAAAAGTATTTTTCTAATTCCTTTTGGGGAAACATATGTAGCAACATGAAGATTGATGAGGATATTTTTGTAACTTTTTTCTAAATATTTTCTTATATTGAAATTTTATTGGCCCTAATTGCTATTATAAAAAATCAACGTGTCATGTATGGACAACATAATTGGACCTAAACTAAACATTTTTTATTTTTTTTTTCATTTTGTAGATAATTGTCTAAAGATAATTAGAAAATAAAAAGCATAATCCAATCTTAACAAAAAATATATATTTGAAAACTAGACATCGTGTTCTATAATGGGTTTTAATTCCATAGATTAATTCAAAAGAAAAAGTCCATCAGATATATTGCCAAAGTTAGACATTTCTATTGAAAACACCCTAGTTTTTTAGTTGTAGGTCAAAGGCTAAGGGTTGGGTTGCCAAGCCTTTGTTGAGCCTAAAACTAAGGCAGCATTTGGTTTGGGAATTCAAAATTTTAGAAAAACATATGCATTATACACATTTTTTATTTTCTTGTTTATTTAAAAAATTAAATAGCTTTTAGAAACACATACACATTTTAAAATGTGTACACGTTATAAAA
>VDFB02000008.1:370808967-370899467 GCA_007258455.2 Sequoia sempervirens | reverse complement strand
GTGGCTTGGTACCACTAACTAGAATTGAAGTCAAGTTAGATTGCAGGATGCATACTAAAAATTTGTACCTTAGATAAAGGCTTTAGATTGGTTAAAAATTGGATCTCCCAGTTTAGCTCTTTGTGGCTTATGTAAAGACTATATATATGTTGGTTGTCCTAGTTTTGTTTTTCATGTTTGGTCTGCTTCACCCATGATTCTAGGATCTCACCATGCCTATGAGAGGCATGTGTCCCCAACTGGAGCCACTGATGGAACCCCTCAAAAAATTCTCTGGATTCCATTTTAAATTTTACAAATACTTGGCTTCGACCCTTGTTTTTGGGCTTAGGGTTATGTTCATCATCATTGTTTTAGGGTTTGTGTTGCCTAAATCCTTCGCAATTAACCTATGATTCCAAAAGCCCTTGATTGTTCTAATTTTGTATTGACTTGATGTTCCCAGTATCTGGTCATTCAAGTTTCCTTTTATGACATTGAAATCATTGTGTTCACTGGCCCCTTGAGTTTAGGTTTGTTAGTCACCTTGATCCTCTTGAGCATTAAATTTTCCTATGGTTGAGGCTTGATTTTCATAAACTAAGGATTTATCCTTCATTCTTATGGGTCAAGTTCTTGTTGGCCTAAAGGTGGCCCCCTTTTAAATTAACTTTTGCAACATGTGTAGAATTAGGTTTTCACATTATCCATTCAATCATCAAGGGTTGATCAACACTATTTGTCGTGTGTCTGTGTTGTTTTATTCCTTGTTATTTTATTCGCATAGGTTGTCAAGCTTCAGCCAAGTGTCATATCTAACGGTGGGACCAGTGCTTCCAAAGGGCCAATGGACATAGCTTCAAGAAAGATCAATGATGGACACCACAACACGTGTTCTCATCATGACGGTTCCTTGCATGCTTGTACATCTTGTGCATTAAGGAAAGATGATCACATGGGCTAGCGAGCAAGGTGACATCTATGAATTTTTGTGAGACCTTCCAGGCTTCAAAGATAGCAATTGCTTCATAAGGAAGGAGATCGACGGTCGATGGTGGGTGACATGGGTCAACCCTTACCCCTCCCCACCATCCTATGAGGGGCCCACTTGTGTCCTATGTTTTTCAGCAGGAAAGTGAGAAATTTCCATGTGGACATGCTAGAGGCTCTAATGGATTTTATAGAATGCTGCCAAATTTGTCCGAGATGGTACTATGATCAAAACAATGCCATTTTTGAGATTATTCTTTAAAGCACATGTTTAGGATTTCGGCCGTCAATTTTGATAGTTATTGGTACATGTGGGAAGGTGAAAATAAAGCAAGGAAGGGTACATATTGATACTCTAAGATCAAATCAAGATCATTCCACGGTATTTTTCTTTGAAGAAATACAAGTGTATTAATTCCCATGGGTGAGTGGGTAACCATGGCACAACAATTTTTAATTGATGCTAAGTATGTGGTAAAAAATATGCGTACAAAGTGGATGCATATCTACATGGAGATTTTCTAATTAAGAAAACACATTAATAGCACACAATTAAGGTTTATTATGATAGGTTACATTGGTGATAACTATTCATTGATTTATTTTTAAAACATGATCAATGGTTGAGATTTTAAAAAATCAAAGTGGACTGCTATGAGCTCGTGCACATAAGATTTTCTTGACCATTAATGGTTGGCATGCTTCCATGGATTGATATAATGAGGACTGATGGCCATATTTTTCATTTAGATTTTGCATTCAATAATTGACAATTGAGTTTAGTTCAAGAGCAGAATTGGTGCGAGTTTTTTGAGTCTTCTTGTTCTCGTCCTTAAGAAGATGAGTAAGTTAGGCAAGTCAATTAAGCTAGTCAGGAGGTCCAAGAGATTGATTTTCCTGGAATCTAAGGAAAATTCTCCTAAGGATGAGATTGAGACAAAGGGAGCTCTTGAAACACCAAAGGGTAGAAGGGCACATAGGAAATTCAAGAAATATTGTGTAAGGAGAAATTATCACCTAAGAAGCCAGACCATTTCAAAAGAACTGGTCAAGTTTAAAGGGAAGGAGTTGGTTGAGTATGAAAGGAAGGCAGAGAAGAAGTGCAAATACCATAAGGGCTATCTAGGAAAAAATAATTCTCCAATTGAGGTTTCTAATAGCCCTTCAAATAGTGGAGCACTGATCTGGATAGTGACTATTATCCCCTTTCCCTGGTACCTTCTGAGGACTCTAATGAGGAAGTGGTGACGGTTCCTCGAGTTCCACCATGAACAAGATGCAAACATAGTCTAATGTTGATGAATCAAAGTGATTTTTTTCCCCATTTTTGTTTTTGATGACACCATAGCCACCTTGTCATGATTGTCCTCTTCAACATGTTTGTGGTTTTCTTTTTAGTGCTGAGATGGAATTTTTTTAGCCTGGTGTGTTTGAGAAGTGCCAAACTTCCTAACTTTAATGATGGGTATACTTTCTATGGGAAGTATGCAATTTTTTTCTCTGGCTATGAATGGGGAATCTTCCTAACTTTAATGATGGGTATACTTTTTATGGGAAGTAAGAAATTTTTTTCCCTAGCTATGAATGGAGAATCTTCTTTGGTCGATAGGGACAAGGTGATGCTACTTCAGCAACAAACTTTTCCTTTTGAGGAGCTGGCATGTCTTCATTTAAAGAATGTGGAGTTTGGTCTTTTACTCTTCCATTTTCCACAATGATTACATGTAACTAACTAAGGAACGTCTCAAATTCTGGTGCAAATGATCTTGAAATGAAATGAAATGTAAATGTAATTGAGCATGATGCTTGTTGCTCCCTTGTTCTATAAAAGGGATCTCAGAGCTCATTACAGGGGTTAGATTTTTAGGTCTCAAAATGGTCTAGGTGAAGAGCTGAGTTCAGAAAAGGAATTTTGATAGAGAATATGGATTAATAGAACAATAGATTGTCTTGGGTATGAGTCCTGAATGTAATAGTATTAAATTGGTTTTATAGAAGCTACTGATATCGAAATAAATCTTAGTTTAGAAAAAATAACTCTCTTATGTATCTCTCTTACAAGTTATAAATGAAAATATTAATGATATTCTCATTTGTATTCAGATGTTCCATTGAATGTATGATTTTTTTTTACCTTTAACTCAAAGAGTTGATTAAATGCTTGAATAGGGTTATAGATTTATAAGGAATTACATAGGATTTGGTAAGAAGTTATTGTTTTAGGAATTGTGAGTTTTCATATTGCAAATTATTATGAAAATAGTCCACCAATTTCTAAATTAAATAGCTTATATATTATTGGTTCTTACATGTTTGACTCTATTGTCCCAATTGATGAAGCACTGGTCTATTTGGTAGATAATCTTGCATAAAAATGAGCTATTGGCATACCTGACCATATATTTAAAATAAGAACAACATTCATTTAAAAATCTTTTCAATTATGATGCATGGGTTTGAAATACCCCTGATTCCTAGCAAATAGATAATCATTTGCTTGAAAGGTCTTCCAAATCTTCAGTGAAGTGCATCTATTTGCAACAAGTAGGAATAAATTTTTGTATGAATGTGTTACCAACTAGATATACCTCATTTGAATATAATAAGGAACACCCTCCTAGGTATCATAGAGCCTGAAGTGTAGGAGTAAAGACCTCATAATCCTTTACTCGTTGCATTGGCCACTAACCTTGAAGTTTCTTAACCATAAGGGTTGGCTACCCTTTAGATAAATTCAAGGTTCTATTGGAAAAAGAACCAGCAAAATATTTGTCTAACAAAATGAAAGTGCAATAATCTATCTTTATCAATCAATTGTAAACATGAACTATTGAAATGCATGAAATAGTAAATTAACAAACTGAAACAACAAAGTAACTACAACAAACAGAAGCACATAAATTCATTGTTTAATCTTGAAAACTGTAACCTCAAACTCCATAGGGACTAAGATGCCAGAAAGGGCATCTTGGTCTAGCTATTGAAATTTGGAGGTTCCAAAAACTAGAACAGACAACACACAAGTCAGACAAGATTTTGATCCAAAAACTATAAGAGGGACTAAGACACCAGTAAGGGAATTTTAGTCCCAATAAAGCTTTTTCTCAAAAAAATAGCAAGATCTAAGTTGATAACAGTGTTCACTGGTTGCCTACCTAAGAACCTAATGTTTAGAAACAAAAAACTATGTAAATGAATGCAAGAGAAAGTAACTAATGAAAATTAATTGACTGCAAAGTGGAATGCAATTTTTTCAATTTTGAATGCAATAACAGTGTTTCTAAATACAATTAGGATGATTAACAATGCACTTTTTAGTTTTTGAATGAGATAAAATGATTCAAGAAAGAAAAAATGCAACCTATATGCACTTTCACTAATGCAAATATAAGAAACCCTACATGCACTTTCACTAATGTAAGATATAATGCAAGAATAAATAAAACCTAGATCTAGGGATTTAATGAACTCCAAATCAAAAAAATGAATGAATGCTCTAAAATTTCAGGTTCACCAAAATGAACAATATGAAAAAAAAAATGGGTGAATTTTTCTACACCACTATTTTCCTCTTCTCACTCAAATATGTCCTAGGATCCCAAATTGGATTGACTATCAACCCAAAGGGTGAGTCAATTATCAACAAGCAAGACCTAGGAGGGGGTTCTTTGAGCTTTGAGGGGTTCACCATCAAACAAAACCTTGGAAAAGACACTTTAACATTCAACTCACAAAACCTATTAATGCAAGCCAAATAATGAATGCAAATGATGAAATTAAACAAGTTAGGGTATGTGTACTTGGAAAGTATAGAAATGTGATGAGGATTCTGAAAATGAAAAAATGCTATCAAAGTATGCTAGGGAGGACTAAGACACCCTTACAATTGTCTTAGTCCCATTTCTTTTTCAAGGGAAATGTGGTATCTTTGGATGCCGGAATAGGATTTGAAAGAATCTTTGCAAAATTCCACTTGGAGGACTAAGATTCCATAGGTGGAAATTTAGTGCCGATTTGAATTTTTGAAATCTTTAAACATGGTCTCAAGGTCCAAGTTATACACTTCCTTCTTCACTGAATATTCATATCTAAACCTATAAATAACTTGCAAAACAAAGGAATTTTTATTGATTGTTTATGGGGGTTTTCACTAGTAAAACCCCTTGTTTGGTAATTAAACCTTGGTGAAAATTCATAGATCTGAAAATGGAAATGTGTGTGAGCCCTAATCCTAAGTGTGTAATATTATGCAAGCTCGAACATGGAGAAACCCTATTCAAAAGTGTTAGAATAGAATTCCTAAGATGCAAATGAAAATGACCTACAAAGGAGATCTCAAATCACCGTAATAGGCTATAAGCATGAAATATACCTTCCCTAGGCAGAAAATAAAACAATAATGGAAGATGGGACCAATCAAGAAAGAAGTGCTTAGGCTTGGAAGTATGGGTAGTCACATATCCAACCTAGAATCTCTCATGACCCTCTATAGGCATCCATCAATAGTCTTTGGCAATGCTAGATCTTGATTTGAAAATGGATTTGGAAAAGCTACAAAAACACAATAAAAGGCTGCTCCAAGATTTCAATTCCTTGCTTCTTGAAACTTTCCTTCAAACTTGCTTCACTTATCTCAACTTTCTTCAACTTAGGTGAAAAGTGGATGTGAATCTTACTTTTATAGGCATTCTTATCAAATTACTCTATTATTACATTCCAAAAGCCCACAAAATGTAAAACTAATTCAAATATTTTCATTTCCCACTCTTAATTCCCAAAAATAAAGCACTCAGAACTAAGATGCCCTAGGTGGTGTCTTGGTCCCACTAAGGGGGAGTAAGATGCTACCAAGGGAATCTTGGTCCCACAAGAATTATTTTGCAACTTTCAAAGGTGGGTTTCGAAGATTAACGATTGTTTATGAATTTTGGTCGGGTTTATAGCTGAAATATGCATCGGGATGCACCAAAAGAGGTCTTAGGGGCCCATAATAAGTGACCTAAAGGGAATTTAATGCAAGGGATGCTAAAATAGGTCCAAAATAAGTGTGAAAATGTAAAGGTATTTATTTTTCTACACTATAGTTAGGTCATAGGAATTACTTTGAGGTGAGGGCATGCATTCTACTAGGTGCTTCACTTTGTTCACACTCATTGGACTTAGTGATGTGGTTGCTTGAAATTATAATATTTTTTGTAGCACCTTATCAAAATTATTTGACTATAATTCTTGGTGTGGTTGATATGGAAACATACCTTTTGAAAATTGTTCCTTAGTAGTCCTTGTGTGTTACTATTTTTCTACTTTTAGAAAGCTCACCTAGTGATTATCAAACTTCACTAACCTGTGATGTTGTTTTTCATTTCACATCACAAATCTTAGACTTTGTTAGCCTATGACTCTGAATGCCTTATGTATGAATCCTAGTGATATTTCTATTGATTATACTAGTTCATGATTTTCGTAATCCCATTTGCATGTTTGCATCATGTTTGCATTGTGTTTACATTATGTTTGTTTGCATTGCATTTTGTATCTATGTCTTTGTGTTATGATTGTTGTTTATTTTTTCTATGTCAGGTTTGTCATGTATACTTTGTGTTTTCCTTTATCCTTATGTTTTCAAGTGCAATAGGAACTTGAATATTGGGGGCTAGCACATCTCCTAGATTTAGTACCATCCTATCTCTTCAATTTTTGGATAATTGAACCCCACTTTACATATTCTTACTTTAGTGTTAGTCTGAGTCTAATTACATACTCCGACTAAAGTGGGATCTAAATATAGCATCAAAAAAATTCACCCTTGGTAATTTCACACTAGATTTTTCTTCCACCTATGTGCTTTCACCTAATTATGTATTTAATTTCCCTTTTTACAAATATTTTTGGAAAATCAAACATGAAAAAAAAAATATTGCATTTAATATCTTTCTTGACACTTTGGGCCCCAAAAAGAATAGGTATTGTCTAGGGTGTCAAATGCCCTAGACCACCTCCTTTTGGCTCCAATTTGAATATGTCAGCATTGGTATATTATTATTATTATTTCTAATTTAAATTGTTAGCTATCAACATGTTATTTTTGATAAATTAGAATTATTGCATATAAATACTAATTGTTTTCATAACTTTAGTCCTAGCAATTTTGGAGAGAAAATATTATACTTCAAGAATTACTCAAGAGTATTCAAGGGTGGAATTATCAACATGATTGCAACATATATTCATGTCAATCATCACGTAAATAATTCATCTTGTTTTCTATCTAAGTTTGTTCATTTTTTTTGTTAGTACTAACAGTTGCAAGACATCAAATCAAGCTATCAAATTCTCCTTGAAGGTGATGATTATGTGACTTTAGTTCATCAAGGAATGAAAATTTGAGTGGTGAGTTGTAGTATTATTCAATTTATTACTTGTTTATCATTTAGCCTCTACCCTAGCAAGGGTAAGCTCTCTTTGCATATCATTGTACCCATTATGGAGGTAGATACCAAAATGAGGTTTGGCATAAGCAAGCCTCTATATGGCACAACTGTTTGCCCTCTTTTATGTGTGCAAGCTTTTAAATGTGAAGACAAGTGGAGGAATATTAAGGATTAATTTATCATGCATGCATTCAAACCCTACAAGTTGTCAAGCCATGGAAAATAGTTTTTCTTGTCAATAAGCAATGTTAAGAAAGTGACTCTAGCTTATGAAATAATATTTTAAAAATTAGGATGAAAATCTAGGGTACATGACACCCTAGACCAAATGATTCATCACCAAATTTATACCCAAGGTTCCTCTGTGTCTGCTCTCTTCTTTTAAAGATTCTATTTATTTCTTGTTGTACTCAATCTCAAAAATTATAATAGATTGTTGCATTTTAATAGTTTACATAGTTATATCATGATGGAGCCTCCAAAATTTTTGTAATTCTTGGGGATCCCATGGATTTGGTCAACACTTTAAACCCTCATCCCCATGTTTGGATAGGGTTTTTCCTTTAAAAAACCCTTAGCCATTCTAATTTCATGATATCTTTCCCTGTCAGTCTCCTATTCTTTAAGTCATCACTTGAGCCATCATATGCATCTTTCCACTGGCTCCTTTGGCTTAGAACGTCGGTCACCTAGTTGGTTATCGAATTTAATGTTTTCCTAATGCCGGGTTCTAATATTTCCCAAATGACTTAAGCTTAAGTCATTCATCCACAAGGGTGAAATAACCATTGGCCTAACAATGGCCCCTTATTTAATGCTAACCTTGTTGTGTGTGTAGGTTTTGAGATCGATACCGTAGGAAAGGATCCTTTCCATACCTTGCTAGTTCACAGACGTAAAATTCCAGTTGGTGATGCAGTGTGAGGATAGGGAGATCAAGACGTGTGTCCTTATACGGATGTGGGGCCCGTTCTCCATTGTCTTCCTTACCGCCCGTGGTTCTAAACCAACAAGAAAGATTAAAAATTGAGAATAATCTTTGTTGTTCCATGCTTGCTCATAGGGAAAAAGTGAATGCTCATTAAAGGCTAGAAGATCAATGAGATCCCAACACGTGGATTAATCCACCAAGTCATGAGACAGGAAAAACCTTTTGATGGAGGAGTTACCATCTAATTTGGATAAACACTATTGGACGAAGACAAATCGACGAAGCACTACTGGAATTCAAATCTCGTAAGCCCAAAGTGAGTTGTTTGATTTACCACCTCATCAAGAGATAAATGAATGACATTCAAAATTGATAAATAGGCACATGATAGTCATTTCATTTTGCAACCAGTGGGCATTAATGATCTACTATCTACAAGTGCGATCAAATTGATCTTTGTGCATGTGGAGACTTAATTTTCGATAATCATGAAGTATGATATGCAGATTTCCATGCAATTGGAAAATAAATGGTGACAACATGCATGCAAATGAATTTCCCAATTTACGCGTGTGTTTTCATTGAGCATTGATGATTGCTATCATGACATTGTTCAATAAATAGAATTTAAGAGTTGTTATTTTTTCCAACACAATTAGTTGTCAAGTATTTTGAGTTCATGCAAAGAGCCGAGGTTACAAGTGTAGATTTTTATAGTGGTAGGATGAACAAGTCTGGTGCTTCACTTGTTCTAGTGTGGAGATCTTCTCGACTCAATTTACAGAGGTCTCATGGTGAAGACCTAGAGCAAGGAAAAAGCACTCATAATGATATCTATGGCAAGAAATATGTACCTATCGTTACCAAATGTAGCCACCGACTGAAGGGTCAAGCTGCGAGCTCAAAGGCAATGGGAGAAAAAGGAGAACAATTTGTTGGGCCCTCCAATAGAATTCAAAGAAAAATTTGATATGGTTGTGGTTCTTTTGAATGACAAAACTCACACATTGACATCATGGATAGCTCATCTGAAACTGAAACTGAGATAGATTCTAGCTACCACCAGTATCTCATGACTCTGGGTCGAGTTCCATCCCCTGAAGTAGAGGTATTGTCTGTCCCACCTTTAGCTGTCAAGACTCCTAGCAGGTGAGATGGTGTTGTGCTGAAATGGGACAAGGATGAAGAGGAGGTTGAAGTATCTTCTCCACCTCTTGCGACGACATGAAGTGGGAACGTGTATCGTGGATTGGGTTCTGGTGGTAATATGTCTTTTGGTTGTTGAAAAGGTGGCATGTGGAATGAAAATTTTGTGTTGTTTGATAATTTTTGTGGTGGTTGTTTTTTCTCTACATGTGTGGTTGGTAATTTTTGAGGTGTTGGATGCTTACTATGCGCTCTCGTGACAATATGAACATTGGATTTGTCATTTACCTAGAAGATGGGGGAAATTTTGGTATAGTTTACTTTTCCCTCTTTGGTGGTTGTTGCAATTGTGGTTTCCTCATTTCAAAGTGCTATTGCAGAAACAATATGTAGGGAATTTTGAAATGCAGTTGAAATTTGAAATGAAATAAAATTTTGTAATGTGATATACATTTCGAGCTGAAAGCTTTTCTACTCCCTTACATTATAAAAGAGAATTCAGGGCTCATTTGCAGGGGGTTCTAAGTTTTTGAGTCTTTAGGTCTAATTTATGAAAGCGGTAGAAATTAGAAGAATACTAGAAAATAGATTGGTCGAATTGTCTTGGTCTTTGAATTGTGCATATGAAAATCTTTAATAGTTTTGTAGAAATTACTGATATCGAAATAGATTTCATGCATAATTCATATACTCTTCTTTGTACTTCATCTTACAAATTTTGAATATAATATCAAGTATAGTTTGTTCATCTTCAAATTGCTTCATTTGAATGCATGCCTTTATTTCTAGTTTGGTTCAAAGAATCGATTAAATGCTTAAATGAGGTCATCAGTTTGTGAGAGTTTATAGAGGATTTGGTAAGAAGTGATGTGTTATGAATAGTGAGTTTTCATAATGCAAGGCCTTATGAAAATAGTCTAGAATTATCAGATTTAAAGAATTTCTATATGACTGATTGTAAGATGCATGAATCCATCGCCCAATAGATGAAGAAACTAGTCTATTTGTTATGGTAATTGTCATTTGAATGATAATGATAGTATATCAGGTCATGGAATTAGGGTTAGAATACAAATAAATCTTAAAATTCATTTACTATGAGGCATGTATGTGAGATATTTTCCTGTTCCTAGTAAATTGATAGTTATTTGCTTAAAGATTAGCCAACCTTTGAGTGAATTGCATTATTTACCCTTGATAGGAACTAATATGTGATTTTCTATGTCATTCATTGAGATAGTCAAATGGAATGTTGTTAGGAGCACCCTCCTAGGTCCTAGAGAGCCTAAAGTGTAGAAGATTTTAGTCTTCGACTGAATCTTGTTAGTTGGCCATTCATTTTAAGGGTCTTGAGTATAGGAGTTGGCTACCCTGTAGAGATTCCTTAGGTGTACTAGAAAAACACCAAAAAAATGGTAACTCTAAAGGGGAAATTCTCATTCTCCAAACAAAGATAAAATGCAGAGTCAAGTGATGAAGTCAATCTGGATGTATTTTTTAGATTTTGACAAATTCTTGAACCTAGTACACAATTTGAAGTGCAACAAAGATTGAAGGATTTGAACGTGACTCTGTTGTGGAAGAAAGCCCAAAACATATACTATTTGTAAAGAAACTTCAGGGTATGTGTAGGATCATCATACAAAAAATAGGCCCTTAAGTGGCAAAAAATTCAAAAAAATTAGTGTTAGGCAACTTGACGTAAATATTTGAATAAGTTATCTATATTATTTCAAAAAAATGTACGAATAGAATTTGTAGAAAATTGAATACAGTTTCTAAAATACTAGGTTTATTTAAAATAAATAAAATCTATTTGGTGAAAATTTAAAATTTCAATGCAGTAGTACTTAAATTTCAGGAAAAAATAAGAAGTAGGTGTGTCCCACCCTAACCATAATAAAATGATAATATTTTGTTGTAATATTTTATATATAAGTAGAGGACTCATGTCTGGATGTGATGCATATTTTTTTGTAATTTTTTTCCAAGTAAATAATTAATTATGAATTTTTTATTACAACTTTTAGAAAATATAAAAACTTGTCTATCTGACCACCTTAACTTGGTAAAAAATTTATGAAATTTAATTTTTCTTTTTTTAATCCTATAGTATATGAAGCATAGAATGTGACACATTTTTTGGATTCAAAAAATATGATACCGTTTGAAAGTTATAGATGTTTTTCAATCAGCCTATCGATCGGGACTTTAGTCGTTTCTAATAGAAAATGAATAATAATAATTTATTAAATTCAAATTAAATCATAATTTATATTTTTGGAATGCTGAGAATCTCCTCTAAAAACCCTTTTCGTTTCATTAATTTTGGGTGAAAAAAAAGTCGTTAGCCACATACCCTACAAATACCCATAATATTGCCACTTTTTGGCGCACCATGATCCTGCACATACCCTTCATCTCATTTGAAGTTCAGCCCTCTATAAAGGAGGTGGAAAATTTGACTCAAAGAACCTGACAAAGTATACATCGATTGGTGAAATTTGGAGTTTAAAAGATAAAGGATAGTTAGCCGCTACAAAGTTACTAGGTACTTTCATAGAATTTGAAGAAATTAGAGCATATTATGGGTAAATCAACATAAATTTCCCATGTTCGAGATGTAAATGATTCCCTAATAAGTGAATTAGTACTAGCTGAGGTAATATGTGTAATAATTTAGCATGATTTCATGTATAAGTTGAAATTTATGCATTATGATAAAAGAATCATGTTAAATTGTTAGATCTTAGGTAGCATTTGTAAGGAATATACATGCTAAGATCCATAGATTCATATTTGTAAAAGGAATTGATGTAATATTGTATAATTATATAGTATATTCTAGACCCCTTTTAAAGAATAAAGGTGAGTTGTCAATTAATACCATCTGGTGTAAATATGGACAAAAGCATACATGGTGAATAGTCATTCTCCCACCAAGGCAGTTTTAGTACTGACAAGTATAGGGCCCTCAACTTTGACAATATTTGTTGATATCCAAATATTGTACCACACAAGATCAGGGACAAAATACCAAAGTTCAGTGGTGAAAAGTTAGAATCAACAAATAAGCATGTGCAAGAATTTGTTGATGTGATGGGTGACTACAAGATAGATTTTGAAGATGTGGTTATGAAGTTATTGTTCAATCACTAAAAAGGGGATGCAAGAGATTGGTTCTCTTTCTTTCCAGTGTCTTTAGTACATTGTTGGAATGAACTTAAGGAAGGTTTCATATAACAGTTTGGTGAAAGGATAAATCCAAGTGTTGCAAGGAAGAACTTCATAGAGATTTCTAGGGATAAGGAAAAATTGATCCCTAGGTCTTCAACCTTAGATTTGCAAAGGTCATAAGGGAAATACTTAAACATATGAGACCAAATGATGCTGAATGTTTGGTTTTATGTTTAGGAGCATTTTATAGTAAGATGAGCTTCTTATTAAGGGATAAAGAGCCTACTACCTTACAACAAGCTTACCAAGAGGCTATGAATATTGAGAACAATTTGAAATAATCAATCATGAGGGGACCTATGATTGCTAGAAAGGGTAGTTCTAATAGAATTCAAACTATTCAGCCAAGTCAATCAGGAAATAAAAGTGTTTTTCAAGAAAGGGATCCCATAGATGTTACATTTGCATTACTCCCGGGTGCTGTCATAATAGTGGTTTACAATTCCTGAGAGGAATGAATTTTAGGTGAAATCACATATTTTTAGAAAATATAATGATTTAAGCATTAAAAAGTTCCATTTTAAGGATTCCAATTGAAGAGGGTTTGATCAAATCACCTTAGATCAAACCCCCTTGGATATAACCTCGCTAGTTTTAAACCATACCTATAAATGCGTCTCCTTTACACCTATCAAAATGCTGATAAAAAATCACTTTTGATTTAGATTTTGGGGATCAAATGAATTCATTTAAAATTTATTTCAAATGATTATGGTATTCCTTAGAACAAGCTATCCAATGAATATAATTTTAATATGTTTTGGTTTTGTTATGTATTTGTTTTTTAAGTTTTATTAAACATAGGTTTTTCATCTAAAATGAATTTATTTGTTCTTCACATGTGGAAAAATAGAAGATTATCAAAAAAAAAAAATTGAAAATATGAGTGCACAGTCCTTGATCCAACAAAAAAAATAAAATAAATTTTTGACATATACAAAAAAAGTTACGCGTTATACCGCGATGTGTCAGAATTGTAATTTGTTTGACTTTGAAACTTGATTAAGGAAAAAATATTCAATTAAAACCCATCTAACCAAGTGGAAGCACTAGATATCAGAGTTAAAAATCTAAATTTGAAAGAATTAGAATTTTATCCTTCATAGAAAAAAAGTTATGCGTTATACGGTGTGCGTCACTTTTTAAAAATGTTGTTTTTTGAAAAAAATCTATTTTCGTGGGAGATGGAAAAAGAAGTGCAATTTGATTCTAAATATTTAAAAAAAAAAAAAATTAGAATCTACAGACAAAATTTGATGAGACTCTAGTTTGCACCATCTTCAAATTCCTCACAGTTTAGCCGCTATAGGTGCTTGAATGTGAAGATTTAGTTAAAAATAATAATTTCAGTGTCCAGTTTGGCAAAAAATTGTAAACCACTATTATGGGATCACCCTCCCATGAGATGCAGAACATGAGCAATCATCAGCCTCATATCAACCAGTGTCGAGAAAGGCTGATTTAATTTTCTCTATTAGAAAATTGTATCAGATGAAGAGACATGCAAATGAATCACCATAAGACTTGTTTTCAATATTCTAAGATGTTTTGATGGAGATGCCCAAGTTTTTTAGGCCTAATGATTTAATATGCATTAATTTTTTTTGTGAAGCCTACAAATCAAGAGCAAGCCAACAGACTGAGAATCTGAAGCCTCATAGCCTTGATCAAGTAATGGATTGGATAAACAATGTGGAAGATATTGAGCATAGTTATATGCCCCTAGTTGTTTCCCATAATGGGGGTAATAGTTTCCATAGTGTGGAGAATCAAAGGCTAAGATTGATAGTTCAAGGAGAAGTATTAGAGTCTGAACAACTAACTATTGAATGTTGTCATTTTACAAGCAACATAGAAGAAGACTCATGTAGTAGTGATGAGAATGAAGATACAGAGTGTGAGGACAAGGAAATAATACCTAATTATCCTCCTTTGGATGTCATAGGCTATGAACAAATACAAGAGGTACATGGTGAAGCCTCAGTGATCGGAATGCACTTTGTCTCAATTATATGGCACAAATGAGGAATCAAACAGATGAGATGCAACTTGGTCAATCTTCTATTGAATATGATTCTTCTTATGAAATGGAGATGGAGTCCCTTGCTTCTAATAGGGGATATGTTGATAGCCTTGAGGGGGCGTGTTTCCTAGGAAGTGGGTAATTCTCTTCATGTGAAGAATTTTTTGAATGTGGATCAATTGTTATGAGTGCAAATGATGAAGAGGATATTGAAAGTGTTTCTCTCTGTTCTTCAAGTGATTACACTAATTTTGAATGCACTAATGATCAAAATTATTAGGATCTTAGCACTGAGGAGGATGAGGTACATGTTACAATCATGAAGGTATGGAAAAATCTTGTATTCGATGAACCTACATGGGACAGTGAGATCATAAATGATGATTCCTATTAGTTTAGAAGCAATTCTCTATTTCAAGAAAATCTAGATGAGTACATAGCAAGTACTACTAGTAAATGTGTTGTGGATGGTACAAATAAGAGTCAAGCTGATGCTAAGGTAGGTGACTTTGCTTTAGAAGATGTCAACCTTGACCTAACAGTTTCCCAACTGAATAAAAGATGTGGCGACACAAGCATTGATGAATTGGTTTACCAACATGTGATTGAACAAATTGTACATGATAAGCATCAAGAGAATGAGTCAGACTCGCTAACATCTAAATGTGACAATTGCGCACATGATAAAGAATTTCAGGATGGTAATGGAAGCTTTGAATAGAGTATTACTATCAAAGGGGATGTAAATGATAATGTTGATTTCCCTATGGTAACTAACCATTTTCTTGAAAAGATGGGTGTATGTGCAGGATCATGATGTGCCAAAAAGTGGCAATATGATGGGTATGTGGCCGGTGACTTTTTTTTACCCAAAATTGATGAAACAAAAAGGGTATTTAAAGGAGATTCTCAGCTTTACACCAATATAAATTATGCTTTACTTTGAGTTTAATAAGTAATTATTCATTTTCTATTTGAATTATGATTAAAGTCCTAATTGATAGGCTAATTGAAAAACATCTATAGCTTTCAAATGGTATCACATTTTTTGAATCCAAAACATGTGTCACTTTCTATGCTTTGCATTCTATATGATTAAAAAAATAAAAATTGAATTTCACGAAGTTTTGACCAAGTTAAGGTGGCCAGACATATGAGTTTTTATATTTTTTAAAAGTTATAATAAAAAATTCATAATTAATTATATACTTGGAAAAAAATTACAAAAAAACATGCATCACATCGAGACATGAGTCCTCTACTTATATCTAAAATATTATAAAAATAATTATTATTTTATTGTGGTTAAGGTGGTCAGACAGAGATGTACTTCTTATTTTTCCCTGAAATATAAGTACTATTGCATTGAAATTTCAAAATTTCACCAAATAGATATTCTTTTTCTTTAAACAAACTTAGTAGTTTAGAAACTACATTCAATTTTCTATAGATTCTATTCTTACATATTTTTGAAATAATATAAATAAATTATTCAAACTTTTACGTCAAGTTTCGTAACTCTGATTTTTTTGAATTTTTTGCCACTTAAGGGCATGTTTTTTCCATGATGATCCTGCACATACCCATGGTTGAAGTGTCAACCACTTGGGTTCCATATGATGATATGTGCCTTGAAATTAAAGGAAGTCCACTCTTGGGTGACCAATAGGCAAACCAAGATGAATACATGAATGCTCAGGCAACATCATTTTATGATGAGGAGAAGGAATTATTTGATGATTCTGCAGGATATGTTAATATTGCAAGATTATTTGATCCATGTGAAGGGTTGTTCAAAGGTATGGAAAACCAGAGGAATGATGTTGGTCAGTATGAAGCTTCATTGCAATTTTTTGTAGATGCTTCCAACCTTATGGATATTATTATGAAAAAATTTTCATCCCATGATGACAACACTTGTGATCTAAGTAGATGGAAGGTGTGCCTGATTTTGTGTTTCTTTTCCCTAATCTTGTAAAAGATTGGCCAAGTATGAGCCAAAGTGCTTATGAGGTTTTCAAATTTGATGAACAAATGGGATGTGATCCTACACTTCATGACTGTGTGGAATATGAGGGTTTTGCTTTCTCATTTCAATTTGATGAGCCTATGATGGAGAAGGTTGATGAATGGGGCAACATTGTAATAATAAATGGCCCCAATCATGATCATGTTAACTGGCAGGAATTGCGCAATGCCCATGTGGACCCACTACTAGCAGAACATGACAAATTCTTTGACAGAGGAAAGAATTGTCCCTGAATTTTAGGGGCCATGGGCCTCCAAGTTATAGATCAAAGCCAAGCATTTAAAAGTGGATTCTCATGGAAATGAACTGCAATGTATATTCTATGAATAGTGTACATAGGTTGGTCTGGTGTGTTTGGTTTCTGTTGTGTCTACTTTCCTTGTCTGAGCAGGCTCTTAGGTTTTGGTCTTCCACCTTGGTCTGCTTCAACTTGAGATCTAGATTCTTGCTATACCCACTGGGGGTATACGTCCCCGAGCATGAGCCACTGATGGAGCCTCCAAAATTTTTGTAATTCTTAGGGATCCAATGGATTTGGTCAGCACTTTAAACCCTCATCCCCATGTTTGGATAGTATTTTTCCTTTGAAAAACCCTTAGTCGTTCTAATTTCATGATGACTTGCCTTGCCAGTCTCTCTTTATTTAAGTCATCACTTGAGCCATCATATGTGTTTGTCCATCGGCCCCTCTGGCTTAGAACAGTGATCACCCAGTTGGTCATCAACTTTAATGTTTTCCTAAGGTCGGGTTCTAATATTTCCCAAATGACTTAAGCTTAATTCATTCATCTACAAGGGTTGAATCACCATTGGCCTAACAATGGCCCCTTATTTAATGATAACCTTGTCGTGTATGCAAGTTTTGAGATTCGAGACTATAGGAAAGGATCCAAAGCCATACCCGACCAGTTCACAAACGTAAAATGCCAGCTAGTTATGCAGTGCGAGGACAACGAGATTAAGACACATGTCCTTATACAGACCTGGGGCCCATTCTCCACTGTCTAGCTTACCACCTATGGTTTTAAACTGATGGAAAAGATTAAACATTGGGAACAATCTCTTTCATTCCCCGCTGGCTTGTAGGGAAAAAGTGAATGCTCATTAAAGGTTGCGAGATCAACGAGATCCCGATAGGTGGATTAATCCACCAAGTCATGAGATGGGAAAAACCTATTGATGAAGGAGTTACCATCTTATTTGGATCAATGCTATTGGCTGGAGACAAATGGATAATGCACTATTGGAATTCAAATCCAGTCAGCCCAATCTGAGCCGTTTGATTTACCACCTCATCAAGAGGTCAACAGCTGGCATTCAAAATTGATAAACAAGCACATGATAGCCATTTCATTTTGCAACCAGTGGGCATTAATGATCTACTCTCTGCAAGTGCGATCAAATTGATCTTTGTCCCTGTGGAGACTTAATTGCAGGTAATCATGAAATATGATATGCAAATTTCCATCCACTTGGGAAATAAACAGTGACAATATGCATGCCAACAAATTGCCTAGTTTGCACATGTATTTTCATTGAGCATTGATGATTGCTATCATCACATTGTTCAATAAATAGAATTTGAGAGTTTCTATTTTCACCAACGTAATTAGTTGTCAAGTCTTTTGAGTTCATGGAGAGAGCCAAGGTTGTGAGTGTAGATTTTTTTAGTGGCAGGATAAAAATTTTGGTGCTTCATTTGTTCCAGTGCGGAGGTCTTCTCGACTCAATTTATAGAGATCCCATGGTGAAGACCTAGAGCAAGGACAAAGTGCTCCTAAGGATATCCGTAGAGAGAAATGTGTACCTGTCATTACTAGATGTAGCCACTGACTGAAGGGTCAAGCTGTGAGCTCAGAGGCAATGGGAGAAAAAGGAGAAGAATCTATTCGACCCTCCAGCAAAATTCAAATGAAAATTTGATATGGTTATGGTTCTTTCAAATAGCAAAAGTCACCCATTGACATCATGGATAGCTCTTCTAAAACTAAAATGGAGACAGACTCTTGCTATCACCTGTATCTCAAGACTTTGGGCCGAGTTCCATCCCCTGGAGCAGAGGTATTATATGTACTGCCTTTAGCTATCAAGACTCCTAGTGGGCGACATGGTGCTGTGTTGAAATAGGAAAAGGACAAAGAGGGGACTGAAGTATCTTCTCCACCTCTTATGATGACACAAAGTGGGCATGTGTATTGCAGATTATGTGATAGTGGTAATAAGTCTTTTGATTGCTGAAAAGGTGGCATGTTCAATGAAAAAAATTGTGTTGTTTGATAATTTTTGTGGTGGTTATTTTTTCTCTATGTGCATGTATGGTAATTTTTGAGCTGCTGGATGCTGACCGTGTGCTCTCACGGTAATATAAATGTCGAATTTGTCATTTAGCTGGTACCTGAGGGACATTTTGGTGGCACTTTACTTTTCCCTCCTTGGTGGCTATTGCAATTGTAGTTTCCCCATTTCAACGTGCTACTGTAGAAACAACATCTGGGGAATTTTGAAATGCAGTTGAAATTTGAAATGAAATGAAATTTTGTAATGCGATATGCATTTTGAGCCAAAAGCTTGTCTACTCCCTTACATTATAAAAGGGAATTCAAGGCTCATTTGTAGGGGGTTCTAAGTTTTTGATTCTTTAGGTCTAATATACAAAAGGGGTAGAAATTAAAAGAATACTAGAAAATAGATTGGTCGAATTGTCTTGGTCTTTGAACTATGCATATGAAAATATTAAATAGTTGTTTAGAAATTACTGATACCAAAATAGACTTCATGCATAATTCATATACTCTTCTCTGTACTTTATCTTACAAATTTTGAATACAATATCAAGTATGTTTTGTTCATCTTCAAATTGCTTTGTTTGAATGCATGCCTTTATTTCTGCTTTGGTTCAAAGAATTGATTAAATGCTTAAGTGAGGTCATGGATTTGTGAGATTTTATAGAAGATTTGGTAAGAAGTGATGTGTTATGCACAATGATTTTTCATAATGCAAGGCCTTATGAAAATAGTCCAGAATTATCAAATTTAAAGAATTTCTATATGATTGATTGTAAGATGCATGAATCCATCACCCAATAGAAGAAGACACTCTTTTATTTGTTATGGTATTTTTCATTTGAATGATAATGATAGTATATCAAGCCATGGAATTAGGGTTAGAATAAAAATTCCTTAAAATTCATTGACTATGAGGCATGTATGTGAGATATTTTCCTATTCTTGGTAAATTGATAGTTATTTTCTTAAAGATTAGCCAACCTTTGAGTGAATTACATTATTTACCCTTGATAGGAACTGATCTATGATTTTCTATGTCATTCATTGAGATAGTCAAATGGAATGTTGTTAGGAACACCCTCCTAGGTCCTAGAGAGCCTAAAGTGTAGAAGATTTCAGACTTTGACTAAATCTTGGTAGTTGGCGATTCATTTTAAGGATCTTGAGTATAGGAGTTGGCTACCCTTTAGAGATGAACCTTAGGTGTACTGGAAAAACACCAACATATCATTCCTTCCTAAAAATCATTCAATTAGCAAGAATCAAAATCACGTCATCCCCCTACAAAAATAGTGGATTAAAACTTTGATCCACCATTATAGCTCTTCCATCAAGGCTTGTAGCCAAGTGGGTATTTGAGACCACTTTTACTCCAAAAAATTTTGAAAAAAAATTGTTTAGAATCTAAAGACAAAATGCCAAAAATCACTAGTTTGCATCATCTTCAAATTCATCATGGTTTTGCCACTATAGGTGCCCAAAAGTAAAGATTTAGTTAGAAAAATTCAGTTCAGTGTCCAATTTGGCCAAAAATTGTAAACTAGTAGTGTGGGATCACCCACATACTAATGTTTTTGCATACTATAAATAACATAGCTTAGTCCAGGGAGTTTGCTTTCTGCTGATGTTGGGTGTGTTGGTGGTTCTTCTTCTATCGATGTTGTTGATGGAGGCTAGTTGTTGGGTGCTCTTTCTCCCTATTTTTCTTTGTTGGCTATGTGGCTAGGTGCTTGTCTTGTGGGCTTGTTTGTCTCCTTGTCTTTGGTGTTGGACTTAAGCATGGCTCCTACTCTAGCGTCAGGTGTGGTGTTTGGGATGCCTCTTGTGGGTTTTCTGCGGAGAATTTCAAGTATTTCTTAGACCCTGACTAGAATGTAGGGTCAAATGTTGCTTTTACTGGTTTTTCCTTCTCTCTACTCTTTTTGAGCTTATAGGCTATCTTAGCTCTTTCCAGCCTTTTGTGGGTTTCAGTGCCTCTTTATTAGAGCTTTCTTTTGTTGTGGCTTTGGGGCTATGCTTCTATGGAACTTCTTCTTTGATGTGGGTTGAGGTGTTTGGTTTTCCTTTGGTGGAGTTGTCTGTGGATAGTTTTTAACATATTTTAGACCTTGATTGGCATGTAGGGTCGAATGTTTTTCTTCATAGTCTTGCCTTCTCTCTAATCTCTCTTCTTTGAGGCTTTCCTTTCCTTGTATTGCTTCTCTTGGGTCCCAATGGCTCTTCTTTGGTGTTTTCTAATTTTCTTTGCAATAAGGCTACTCTTCTTTGGGTTCTGCTTCATTGTAGAGACGATTCTTTTTCTAGCTCCTACGGGGAGTGTTTCTCTTGGTGTTGTGAGTTTGCGGTGGCCTTGGTGGAGTGGTTCTTTTACCTCATTGTTTCTACTTTTTTGGACTTGTTTCTTGGAGTGCTAAAGTGGTTTGTGGTTGTTGTGGATTCCATGTTCTCTTGTTTTTTCTATTGGGTGGTTATTTTTCTAATTAACATTTTTGTATGTTGAGCTCTGTGCTTTCCCCCTTTTGGGCTCTAAAGTTCTATTTATGGGATGAGGCTATATTTGTTTAGACAAATAAGCTCCTTAAAATGTATAGGCTTATGGCTCAGATGTATCTTCTCTCATGGTTGTTGGTTAAGGAGTGCTATGTCTTTTCATCAGTGCTCTTGCTTACTTCTATGCCAAAGGATGTTATGTTGATGCTTTCTATTGATGTAGCTAGTTCCCTTCAAATTTTACTATTATGGTCTTCTTTTGAGGTGGAGACTACTCCTTTGGAGGTGGAGCCCTTTTTTTCTATTGATGTGGATAGGTGTGTTGTGGATTGGGTGGGAAGGCTTATCTTCTGTGGTAGAGGTTCTCATTTCATCCTCTCCTATACAGGTGAGCCCCCTCCTATTGAGGTGGAGGTTGGGTTGGTGTTTTCGATTGACTGGTGATGTGAGAAAGTTGGGGATCTTTAGTGTTTTACTTTTGTTTTTGACTCTCCTATTGAGGTGGGGAGTTTGGATTCGATGGGTGTTGTTGATAAGAGTTATGCTACAATCTGGCTGCTTTAGGCTGATGGTTGTCTAGCCATCTCAAGTGGTTCTTCGCTTCAAGTTTCCCTGTAAAACTTAGTTGTGTTGGGTTTAAGTTTCTCATTAAAACCTTTTCTGAGTTGTGCAAATTTGGGTATTCATGTTGTTTATTTGGTGATTTTCTATTGGATCATTGTTGGTTGTCTTTGTTGTATTCATGAGCAACTTGTTCTTCTTTGCGTGGGTTTCAGTTCCTTGTCAAAGCCTGCTTGTATATGGTCTTAGTTCTATTCAAAACCTATTGTAAATAGTTTTGGGTCCATTCAAAACCTATTTTTCCCATATAATCAAAACATAGCTTAGTCCAATGGCATAATAACAAGTTTCTACTCATAATTCTAATGGAATTATTATAGTATTATTCATACAACTAGGCTCAACTTTTGTTAGCTTAGTAATGCCATTCTTAATTAGACATGATCTAGCTTTTATCCATAAGATATTGAAACATCATAAATAAAATACTTGGACCAAGCTAATAATAACATTATCCTCTAAACAAGGATTTAGAGTATATATATCAATGTATAAGGTGTGTTAATATGAATCTATGCCTCCATATTATGTGGAGAAATACATTCCATCCTAAGGTATCATACTAGTGAGATCTATTATCACCATGAAGAAACTCAATATTTTCATGGTACTGCATCCAACCATATAAAATAAATAGTAATGTTAGTAGATCCCCTTGACTAGGAATATTGATCATTAAAATAAAATTCACATTAAATGATACACCATATATTGTAATATTGTCTTACAAGGATAAATTTAATGTATCCAATCCATAATAGTTTACTCAATATTAAATTCATCCACTCATAACAAAGCATAGGGTAGTAAGGAAATGGTTGTGTTAAATTCCTAGTAATAAGAAGCATTAACATTTTATAGTTAGTATATTTACTTTTACAAAAAAATTACACTCATCACTTGGTTTTCTTACTAGAACATAATATGTATCATTGATGATCATGGCTATTTCATACAACACTTGGCACCCACCAAAATTTTCCTTCATTTTTTGCTAACATCTTTAGGAAATCTTATATTAATATTTCTCAAGGGGGAAGTTCAACTTAGGCATCAACACTAATTAAGGCCCTCCAAGTCCTTCAATGTAATTCTTAGATACTTCATATGTCATGAAATAAATGGGTCAATAGTACTTAGTTACAAATCATCCACATCCCATTGTAGATCATACATATGTTGATTTTTAGTTGTTACCACCAAACTATTCTTCCTTTCCTTCATTAATAGCCTCTATACCTTTATCTTAATAGTGTCCATAACTTGTTCTCCAATTCTCATTTCAACTTAGGTGAGGAGAAAAATTGTGAAGGATGCAGAGTTAGGATTTACACTTGCTACGTATATTTCCTTGAAATTTTCTAAGGATTTTCAACAAACCCATTTTGTGTATATCTTGAAACCATTATAGTCTATGAGACCACATTTCTTTGAGGAATTTCTTTCAAAATAACTAAGTATTTTCCCAAAAACACCATATTGTTCTTATCCTACAATCATTATATTCCATAAGCTTTCATTTCTTTGAGAGACTTTGTCAAAGAAATTTTTGAACATCTCCATTCTGTACATTTTGTGCAAAGGTCTCCCTCATTCCTAGATATATATCATCATAGAAATAAGTTTCCTAGGTGTTGAATATGCTTTAGAGTAGAGGATTGAACCTTTTTCATCTATGTGCAACTACTCATCATCCCTCATAAAATTCCTTCATCCATTTTTCTTTGACGGAAATCCATAGCTTGTTCAAAAGGTCGCATTATGACACAAACATGGAGGATGTCAACCAATATGGTGAATTCAAATTTTTTTTACACCTCAAACTGCATATGCTCAAAAGTTCCTAGAGCCTTTTCAATGTATCCATGCCATGCATATCCTACAATCATGTCTCTCCTTCGTCCTTCTTACAGGTGTGATTAAATGGGGAGAGCCAAAATACCATTCTCCCATTATGGTATGGAGGAAATACCTCCTCCTTCATCCTCTTGTCCTTTCGAAAAGACCTTTAATTTGTGTTATTTGTTCTTCTCATGCATCCATACACCATAAAACTAACTGACATAAAGGATGTGACATTTTTAAGAACCAATAATATAATTACAAACTATTTAATAAAAAAGGTGTATGGTAAGAAGGTTCACCTTAGACTCTGTGTGGAATCTAGTCAAAAGTAAAAGATGTTAATAGTAATGAACATGACCAAGCCCAAACATGAATAAACATAAAGAGTGGAGAGGGATCACTTTCATTCTTCAATTTATGAGATGTAAATTTCTTTAAGAATTTAAATTTAATAATTTTTCAAAACTAATGTTAAAAGAGAAAAGTTGAATCACATTTAAGAAATTGTTAATACTGCATGACGGTGACAAAAATATCTACTAAACTGATAGAGATATTTTAAACCTTGCTCTAGAAAGACCAGGTGAAAATTGAAAACAGAAAAATAGCCTCTTATTTTCAAAGATAAGATTTCAATTTTTTCAGCACAAAACTTCCTATTCTGTAAAATAAATCTTAAAGCACTTCCTTTTCCCGCATCCTTAGTTTTGCAGGGGACGTGAAAATGCAGGCACCTGCAGATGACTCCTCATCATGGGCTTCATATGTTCATCTGGTAAAGCATTGTTACATTCTTTATTTTGGGACTATAAAGATGCTGTCAAATTAATCAGTAAAGCATATCAAACTTTTTTGGTTTTATTTAATTTGTTCTGGGTTGTCATGGAATTTGTGCAGGTCCAGCACTTGATTGAGAAGTGTTTTCCGTTTAATATGGATCAACAGGAATGTGCTGAGGCACTTTCTAAGCACGCCAATATTGCACCTACAGTAACCGTTACAGGTAAAATAAATAAGTTCAACCTTTTTCGATATACACGTTCATTTTTATGCACTCATTATTTCATTGGTTTTTTCCATTCCTAGAAACTCTTACATTCAAGTCGATTTATAAACTTATAAGAAGTAGAAAAAATTAATTTGAAATCCATATAAATTCTTCAACTGAATACTTACAGTCTGAATAAAATATCCCAATGTTTATCTTCCCAATCAAAGAGAAGGTTAAAAAATTTACCCTTCAACAGTTTCTTCTTAGTTCTATCTCCTCCACAGTTTCTTCTCTGCTCTATCGACTATAAAATGTACATTTTTGCAAATGATTAGTCTGTGTTTGGTTATGATGTGACCTCAAAAATCACTGTTGTTCATTGAGTAACTTGATTAGGGTTCTCAGTCAGTTTGTTTGCTGTGCAGTGTGGAATGAATTGGAAAAGGAAAACAAAGAGTTCTTCACGAGGTATAAGGAAAAGAAAGAAGAAAATCCAAGGCAAGAACTGAAGCAGATGTTAGACGATATAAGTGCTAGATTTTACAGACTCAGTCTCTGAAATGTTATCAATAATTTTATGAAAGATTATGTATAATTCTCTACTGTGTAATTTGTTGGACAAGATAATTATATATATGTGCGCATATGACATTAAATGTTAAGGGGATACAATGCCAAATTTTAGATCTGTGAGTTGATTCTTAGATAATATGAATCTGTATTTTCTTGAATGATTATTCTGTTTCTTATTCTTAGATAACATGGTTATTTATTTATAATTTTTTAAACTTAGGTCTTAATTAAATATAATGATATATTTTATGATTATTATAATTATTAGTCTATTATCTTTCAGATTTATAATATAAATTATTTTAAAGCTATAATTTATCTTGCATTTTTCAAACATGTAGCTATTTATTTTTTATAACTGATTTATTATTATATGTTTATAACTATTTTAATTTATATTGATTATGTTTAATGATTTGAATCTAATAATAGCAAGAGAAACTTATGAATATAAAATTGAGTTCACTTGCACAATAAATTTAATAATGCTAATAAACTACAATATATATCTTAAATGCATCTATGTAGAAGATATCTAAAATATTAATCTTCAGTCATTTATCTAAACTATATCAAAAATTCAGCAATACTCTTTTCTAATAATATTTTTGTATTGTTTAAAATAGATATATTAAATAATTTATATCAATACTAATCCATCTTCTTAATTTAGAAAACATTTTATGATAAATGTTAGGTTAGGTGACATTAATCTTGCAAACCTTGTCATTAATATTTGTCCATGTTTTGTGGAATGTGTTCTAGGGGACATTAGAATAATTCATTAAATATTGACATATTGTGATTATATTTTAAAGAAAGGATTTAATGTTGGATGTTTGCACATCATTATAGACAAAGTCTCCCTCCTAGTTGTTCATATTGGGAATGTGAAAGGTCTTGAATGGGGTACCCAAGTTTGGATGGAAAGAGGTATCCATTGGTGTTCCATCGAGAAGCTAGAAAGTCAATGGAGCATCCTAAAAGACAAAAGTTGAAAAGAGTATGGGCTAGGTACCCATATTGGTGCCTTGTGCATTTTAAGGTCCTTCCAATTTTTAATGTAGTATAAAAGAAGAGTTTATAAAAGGGCCCCATCCCTTGTCCAAGAAAGAACCAAAAAGAAATAAAAAAATCACTTTTGTAAAGGAACATTATAGCAATAAAATAATAAAATAACGATCCGACAATAGAAAGAGAACTAGAAACATAAAGAGACTCAAGATAGGTAATACAAGACACAAACACAATAAAACCCAAGAGAATTAAAACTCTATGAAAAAAAGAACAGTCGTCCATTCATCCTACAACGATTTCACATGCTTCTCTAATGAAACAATGTTATCCAATTATTTTTCTATTTTGACTTTGCTGCCTCTCATTTGTGTACTAAAACCAACCTGCTCTTGCACATGATAAAACTTGATCTTTTATCTTTGAGCACCTTGGTATTCTTGATAGAACTGCTAATGGTTAACTTTCTAAAATTCCCCACCTTACTAAAGCTGGATTTAATGCATCAACGATTCCAATTCATGCATTTCTTATCCTTCTTTCCTAGCTTCCACCTTCACTTGGCTTCCAACCTCTCTTAAAATCATTAGTTTTATCTACCAAGATAACACCACAGAAACAATATCTTCAAGCGAGGATGAGGAACAAGGCCACTATCTAATCAATCAAAAGAACCGAGAACCCATCAAAACGTTGTACCTGCTCACAAACCATCTGTATTATTTTACGATTTCGTTCATATTCTTTTGCAGCGCTGGGGATGATCGATGTGATGAGAATCACAATCAGTGAATGGACGTTTTCTTCCCTTATCATTATATGGTGACAAGTGTTTAATTTTAGACCTCTTCTACAATCTTCCTCCAAAAAATAATATTAGCCAAAATATCCAAAGCGAAGCGGCGATCTAATACTTTGAATGGGACTTTACTCGTAGTTGTCCAACGTCACGTTGGAAAACAAAATGTCATGTCATGGCCTACAAGATTCCTATTGTGAAGGGGACAACAATTTAACAATAGAATTTTCCAAAAAATTGGCAAAATTAGAATATATTATCTACTATTTTTCTTTTATTTATTAGTCAATAGATTACATATAGTGTGAGAATTGAGTAATAAGTCTCAGGCCTGCAAACCGCTGTTGAGTGATCAGAAAACAAGTTGCAGTTCTTGTTCAATGGTAAATCAACTGTCATTTAATTGTAAAAACCTTCCAAATATCAGCTAAAAGCTTCCAAAATCTACTTATCACATAAAGTGAGATAAATGTTGATTTGACAATTGGATGAGAATATTCTATTTCCATTTTTAGCTATTTTCATTTATAGTGTTTTTTGTCAACTTGATGACAACTTTATTTTTTCATGTGCATTGTTTTATGTTTTAAATCTGTATGCAAATATTTCATAATTAGATTATACTTAATTTATCTAAGGAAAAAATCTAGGTTTGTCTAAATTTATTTCATTCCATTATTTGGCATTTATTTGTCTCCCTAACATGTTAACATACGTATAGTTTTCTATCGGTGTAATCCTTGAACCTTCTTTAGATGCAAGTGCTAATTTTATAGCTATTACTTAAAATGTCAATACGTTTTCATAATTATAATAAGTAAATATGTTACTTATATTTTTTTAAATGATATATTTATTTAAATTACAATAAGTTATTATTTTTAAATATATAATTTATTATATTTATATATTCACTATTATCATATATGGATGTAATTTAATTATGTTAATTTGTTTTGTTTTTTTGTGCTACAATCAAATTAATATTTATTTATTTATTGATGCATATGTGTCTTTATTACTAATTGTTAAATAGTCTTACACTTGTTCATAAAATAAAAGATGGTGGAAGAAGTCACATCCGTAATGTTCAAAGTAGGCTTAAGTTTGAAGTAAGATAATATAAAACATAAACAAAGTTTTTTTGGGCAACTAAAGCAATAGAAAACAGGAGGGGGATCTCAGTCATCTAATTTTCTCCATACATTAGTTGAGTATTAGGTAACAATATGAGGGTCCCACCTATCATTATTACCAATATTCTTTTCTTGAGTTTTCATTAACGAGGCAGGTAAGAAAGATGGCAAAAGCCAATTGAAGAAATTTGTTGGACTCTAGCCAACTTGAAGAATCTCTGCTAGTAAGTAGTGGAGATGTAGAGCGCCTATTTCCAAGTTATGACCAATCCTAGTAAGCACACTCCTTTCTCATAGGAGGAGTTACCTATGAATGAGTCTCCTTGTGCCCATAAATAGGTTGGCTATGACTAGGCCAATATCCACAAAGAGGAGATTGACTTCAACAAGAGGAGGGAATCAAGGGAAACTTGACCATAGTGCATAGGGGCATGTCCCAATAATACAATAAATCATTTATCTAAGTCATTGTTATCACAAGGGATTGCACCCGAATGAAAAGTTGTAAAGCTCAACAATCTCGTGTAACATGGAAACACATTCGAGCATGTGGGTTGCTCATAATGAAAGTGAATCTCCAGATTATGGGATAGTTCTCCTTTTAATTTTTCTATGATACTAATGAATTATTGAGGAAAAGGGATAGAAGGCTTAATAGAATGCAAAATTAAATTAAATGATGGTGATGCACCTAAGAGATGATAAACTTACAAATTGATTCACAAGTTCCTCTCAAAGATTCTATCTACACAAATAGATTTGAACAGTTCAATCACATAAATATTTCATACAAAGACTTTAATGAAATCATCCTCTTCAAAGGAAAAAAAAATATTTTCAAAACAAAGATGATAAATCTGAATTACTTGCACATTGTATAACCTATGAAACTGAACTTAATTGCATTCATACACATATGAGTGAGACAAAAAAAAAAAAAAAGGTTTCAAGATTGAAACACAGTAAGTTTCTTATCAAATCAAGCATAAGGATGACACCTAAAATTTGGAAGGCAAACTTGATAATATTTGAAAGATGAAATAAATTTTTTGCAACTGATAAACTATAATAACCTGTAAAAGTTGTTGTATTATGTTGAACTATAAAATAAAATTGAGTTACAAGATAGTCTCTTTGCATAATGCAAAAGTAGAAAACACGAACTGAGAGAAAAGAATAAGTCTTTTCCAATATATACAATGATATGATAGCTCCAATGCACCAAGAGGTGGAACTAGAAGCAAACTATAGGTGAAAAATATCTCAAAAATCCTCTCACAAGAAAAGATGAAAATCCATAAAAAGGGGAGTTAGAACTGAAGCAATTTGAGTAAAAATAAGCTCAAACTCCCTCTCACAACTAGTTTGACCAAAGTTGACCTCAAAATTGTATGAGACAACTCAAAAAGCAGGACTAAACTCTCCAATTGAACTCTAAATGCATGAAAATATCTTCATTTCCATTACACTTGTGTTTTTTTGCATGATTTTGGGGAAAAGGTATCTATTTGATTAAATATTAAAGATAATCACTTGTGATTATTTTAGTGTTTAACATGTAAAAGCCCTCCTTTTATGCATCATATGGTAAATATTAACGTAACTAATAAAATATTACCTTTAATATTTAATTGCATAGTTCATTTTGTCTAAAAATATGCAATAAATACACAAGTAACTGCATGACCAAAGTGGACCCCGAAATCACCTCAGTTCGACCATGAAGCAAGGATAAAAGACTCTAGTTTGGCATCAAACACATGATACACTTTTAGTTCCACCTCCAATCTCTTTTATCAAAAAATAAAAACTAGGTTGGTGAAAAATTTAAAGGGTTCTTTTGCCTCATTGTTTTTTAATTTGTTTCCAAAATTTACAAAAATTCAGATCATAGTTTTCGAGATATGATCAAAACATGTGACCGTTGTTCTTGTGGTGCAGGACCTTTGAATGGTTACTCTTTTGCTCATATTATCGTCCATAAAATCTTTCTTTTGAATGCTACCACTATTAATAGTTTATTTTCTCAAATGGAATTCAACATTATTTGCAAACTCCATTCACAAAAACTTTCATTGCATCTTTTGAATCTGAGAGGGAAACATGTTGGGCTCAACCCTTGTGGGAGCCTATTTTTTCACCACATGGAAAAATATTAAAAGAAATGAATCCAGTAATGAAATTTCACCCATATCTGCAAAGTGAACAAACATGCTAGCAAAACATTAAAGCTGAAAGCTTCAAATAATGCATTAATTCTTCTCCTCCTAAATGCTCCTGATATTTGCAAACTTCACTCCAGCTCTACTTGATTGAGTTGTAAGCAAAAATAGGGTAACATTTTGGTGACATATTAGGGGTGCTTTCCTACTAAGCATATAGACTAGTAGCCTTAAACAAATCCATTTACTGGTTGGTTAAAGTAGCTTCCCCTTCTCAACAAAAAAATTGATTTATGTATGTTTATGAATAGTTGAAACTAGATGAAGAACAAGAAGATATTCAATAAATTGTTGCAATTCTTCATGAAGAATGTAAACAAACTCACTCACCCTCTGATTTTGGTCAGCCAAACTATTGGTTTGGAGTGAATGAGCAAGTTGACCCTGTTGAACTTTAATCTCAATCTCATGCTTGGACTTTATTATGGAGAGATGTCTGATTGGACATCCTATTGAGATGCTAAACTGATGACTCTTTTTGTCAACTTCTTTCTCATATGTTGTCTCTTCAACCACAACCTCTTTGGTAACCTGGTTATGTTGATCACAATCCTTTGTCTTGAAAGGTGCTAAGTTGTCAACAATGTTAGAGCAAAAAAATTCAATGATGCTAGAGAATAAGTCCTTTTCATAAAAAAATTCATTCTATAGTGTATGCTCTAACTTATTCTCATGATGATTTTCAAAGCTCATACCTTCAATATCTATGATTTGTTGCTTTTCTTGCTCTACTTGAAGAATCTTTTCTTGTGAATCAACCTCTTGACCTTCCAAAACATGACTATCCTCATTTGTTTCTTCCTGAATCTGCATCTTGCCTAACTGATTCCCTTCATCCTGCTACTCGAAACTAGGCATTGATGTTAGTTCAATCAAACATTTCTCATCTTCATGTACAAATATTGGAAGTTCATCAAATAAATAAATAAAATTTTGGACTTGAACATCCTTTTCTACCTCAACAACCTATTGTTCTTGATTTATTTCTTCAAAAGATGGAAATTTAGAATCTAAGCTTGAAATAAATACTTCAAGTTCATCCTAAAATGAGTTCTCTTCATTCTAATTTTCATTTTGTTGTGGAAGAGGATTGTTTATTACCTTATTGCAGCCTTGATGAGGGGTTAGAACATCAACATCTTTACCTTCCTTTTTTTGATCTAAATCTAATATTGATGTGATATGAGACTCTTCTTGCTCATCATCAACAAAACATGGAAGTTCGTTCATCATATCAGCTAGATCATAAGAAACATTAGCCTTTTCTTGATCTAAAACTTGCTTATTTTCAACTACAACCTCCTCTATTTCTTTATCTACAACCTGATTATCTTGAGAAATCAAGATATCAATGGATTTTTCTATGGATGGGGTGATTACATGTCTAAACAAGAAGTCTAATTTTGCTGAGGTTCTTGAGGCTGAACAATCTAGGAAAAAGGCTGCTCTTGAAGGATTATAGGATAAACCTACTTAAGAATAGATTCCTCTTGTATGAAGCATAGTGAATTGAACATAGGAATACCTTCTCCAAAAATGGGTTTTGAAAACTAGTAGTTGTGCTAGCTTATTCCTCAATAACAAGTTCTTGATATAAAGGGAAGCTCCTAAAACTTGGAATTTCAAGATTGGAAGGCATGGGAAACTCAACTTGACTGAAACTTGGAATTTTAACTTTGGGAACCTCCTATTTGGCAAGTTTTCTTATCATTTATGCATCTTTGGTAGCAAGGTGCTGAGCAAGATTCTCCTTAAATTGCCTCTTTTGGGCTACCAATTCATATTGTTGATCTTGAAGATAAGCTTGATAATCTTCATGTTCCTACTTCAAATCACATTCTTGTTGACATTCAAGGCTATAATCCTATGAGAAATCATATTCATAATCATGTTGACAATCATAGGCTAGAAAAACCAACTATTCTTATTGCACATTCAATTCACTCTTTCTAAACTGCTCTTCAAGAAATATGTTCCTTGTCTTCAACCTTAATCCAGATTGTGAATTTTTTTGAGCTTATCCTCAAAACTTTGAAACTCTTGAAGCTGATCATAGGGATTGATATGTTGATTTCTAGAAAAATGGTGGCCTTGGGATTGATCTTGAGCATACAAGGGCTGATACGAAGTATTAGCTTGAGTAGGAGGATGGTAAGAATGATAAACTTGTTGGTTATTCGTTGTGATATGGGAATTTTGATAAAAAAAAGGTATTATGATTGTTTGGGTATGGCTGATAAGAGGATTCATGGCCAATATTTTCATAGTATGGGGGTGGGTATATATATTGGCTATGAAAATTTGAAATCAAAATAAGAAGCTTATTTTGAAACATACCAGCACTGAATCTTGTTGAAACTAGTAGATTTGTTCGGAGTTGCCAGGTGTGTGTGTATATTCTGGATCCAAAGGCTATAAATATTGATTTTCACAAAAAAAATTAGAATTATGTGAAAAAGATTTGGACTGAGTGTCCAAACTATCCCATCGGGCATGCCAAAAACTATTATCACAAGGGAGACATCGAAGAGGTTTAAGGGGTACCAACGAGGGTTGAGGGTCCCACATGACAACAATTATCTTTGGAGAAATGAAAATATGTGCAAGAGGTTTGCAAAAGAAATGCACAAAGAATTTGAAATGTCTATTTTTGGGGAGATGAATTTCTTTCTTGGGCTAAAGATTAATCAAATTATAGAGAATGCAATTTTCATTTCATAGTCTAAGTATGTGAGAGAAATGTTGAAGAAGTTTGGGATGGATGATTCCAAACTGGTAAGCATTCCTATGGTGACTGGATGCAAATTGGGAAAATTTGATGATTCACCTAAGGCTGATGAGAGCAAGTATAGATCTATGATTTACAAACTATTGTATTTGACTGCTACTAGATTAGATATCATGCATGCTATTTTTCTTGTGGCTAGATTCCAGGAAGAACCTAAGGAAACTCATGTTGTTGTTGTGAAAAAAAAATTCAGATATTTGAATGGAACTCAAGATTATGGATTGTGGTATCCTAAAGATACTGATTTTACACTTAGTGCTTATACAGATGCAGATTGGGTTGGATGTGCAAATGACAAGAAAAGTACAAGTGGTGGTGCATTCCTTCTTGGATGCAGATTAGTGGCATGGTTGAGTAAGAAGAAGGATCCAGTCTCCTTGTCTACTATTGAAGCTAAGTATATTGCTATTGTATCTTGTTGTACACAAGTTCTATGGATGAAAAGGACATTGAAAGATATCACAATGGCATATGATGATCCCATTTCTATTTTCTATGATAATACAAGTGCAATTAACATTTTAGAGAATCCTATGATGCATTTGAGGATGCAACATATATCTAGCATATATCATTTCTTGAGAGAGTAGGTCATGGAGAATGAAGTAAAGCTTGAGTATGTTAAGATGAAGGATCAGGTTGCTAATATTTTCACAAAGGATCTTCCTAAAGATACATTTGAGTATCTCCAGGAGAAGTTGGGGGTTATTTCTCCTCCTTTATTGAACTAGATGCATATGGAGATGCATCAGTCCTATGGATCTATGGATCTATCTTTCTTTTGGGCTAATGTTTTGGTGGCTACCTCTCAGAGGAAGCAAGTAGTATCAGGTGTTATCATTATGAGTATTTTTTTTTCATGTCAAAGGAGAAATAAATGTAAAGTATTATTTTTCCTTTTCCATTAATGTCAAAGGGGGAGAAGAATCATGTGAAAAAGGAAAGGAAGATTGGGAGAAGAAGCATGTGAAAAAGGAAAGGAATATTGGAAAAGAATCGTATAACAAATTATCTTGTAATGGGGAGAATCGAAAAAGTGTATTCAAAGCTTGTATGTTTTCTTTCATGTTTTTTCACATCATGTGTTGCCATCAATGATAAAGGGGGAGATTGTTGCAAGAATGGAAAGATTGAAGATGTTGTCATTGATGTTAACCAATTAGTTGGTTATCCACTAGTTGTTGATTGTATATGTCAAGGATATTGAGAAATTTGTAATAAAGATATGTTCCAAGTGTTCAGTGGTTTCTCCAGGTTTTGGTCTGGACTTGCTCTTGAGGTTATGTTGTTCACATGGTTGTTATAAGGTGCTCTATTCAGATTTTTGGTTGTTGGTTTGTTATACAGTGTAAGTTGTGTTCACTAGTTGTGAATTGTGGTTTTCTATCTTTCTGGTTGAGGTTTGGGAGAAATGTTGTTGGTCCATATTTCTCTTTGATGAAGTCTTATGACATGTGGTTCTAAAGTTGAGTTTCCCTAATTGTATTGAAGTTAATCTCAACATTTGAAAAGTTTGTGCTTAATGGCTCTATGTGTTTTACACTGATATGGATGACCTTGTGTGAAATACTACTTTTGAGGATGATGAAGAGTGTGTTTGGGTCGCCCTCATTCTAATTCCACCCTAGGATTTTTGGCATTGACCTAATTTGTATTTAGATTTTGATAGTCAACTTTGGATATGTTTCAAAGTTGAAGATCGTATAAATACAACATGAATTAGTAATGGAAACTATAGAAGAGTGAAGAAGAAGAGTGATAAGAGAAAATAGAAAGTGCAGTTTGGTGTGACATTGATTCTATTCAGTAAGTGTGTTTGTTGAGAGCGTGGGAGATCATTACAAAGCTTAATACTAAGTTTTTGCATGTAGTGAGCAGAACATGAACTCTATCATGCATGCAAGTTGATCGAGTGACTATGGTGGAATCCTTTCTTGCATTGGGATTGTAGTCTCTATGTAACTAGTCTTCTTTGTATCTCTGTGGTAGTGAGCCCTCTGAGTTGTAGCCCTATTGGATAGTGAGTCCTTGTTTTGGATAGTGAGTCCTTATTTCAGACAGTGAGCCTTTTTGTAGTTAGTTTTGATATTGTCTATAGTGTGAATTAATCCTCACTGTGTATTTTCCCTCATTAGGTTTTCCACATAAATTTGGTGTTATTGTGTTTATGTGTTGGATTTTAGATTATGCATTGGAATTTGATGATTAATCATTTAAGCAATATTAATTATTAGTTTCAGTGATTGAATTAAAGATTTAATTTTGTGACAATTGATTCACCCCCTTCTCATTTGTCCTATTCAATAGGCACATTATCTAGATAATATAAAATTAACTATGTAGAAATGGGGGAAGGGTGTAGAGAACAAACTAGAGAAGAAGGGGGCTACTCTAGAGGTGACGAAACTGCAGGAGGGATACTTCCTTACATTGGTCCCTGAGTTGGCATATCCTACAACTTCTCCTTTAGCAATGTAACTTTTAATTACAACTCTGCAATTTGCTACTACCTGTTGTTGTACTCCACCACAAGATCATTATGTTTCTTATTTATTTGATTCATCTCCTTTGTCAAGGAATCAACAATTTCCTTAGTAATCTGAGCAACATTCACTGATAATTTTGCTACTTCAATTATTGAAGTATCTAAAACTCACTTGATGATCAATTCCCCTCTTAGGTTAGTTGTTGGCTCTTCTACTTCTGCCTTACTTGTATTTAGGGCCAATGCCCAAATTTCTAGAGTGTCACATTGTGGATTGAAGGCTAATCCTTGCAATGTAATTGTAGCCTCCTCATTTGCAAAATAGGGGTATTGTGCCTCCTAGTAGTATCAAATGCTATGGTTGATGCCATATGCCATTTAGGAGATAAGAGCACACCACTTTCCCTTACCAATTTCTTTCCCTCTATAGGTGTTATTTCTTTATACTTCTCCATCATTATTCTAAGAATGTTTCTCACTATTACCTCCCTTGGTAGTTAAGGGCTTTTAATCATTTATGTCTTGATCAATCCATCATACTCCTCTCTCCTTTCCCTCCATACAAACTCATGAAACACATCTATCTTAACAAATGAATCATCATTCATAAATTTGTTACATGCCTTTCCCCTCACATCATCTAAATTGTTTGTGCCAAATAAATCTTCCTTACCTAATGTTATCCTTTGAATTTGTAAATTTGATCCTCCTGGGGGTGAAGGAACTCCTTGAATCATATCCTTTGTGGTGAAAATAATATAATAATCAGAGTCCATGGGATAATCTACAAGTCTCATCAATGAATCACTCCTTTGTTGTTCAACACTTCTTATCTTCAGAGTTCATTCTTTTGGAGGTGAATCCAACTCAATTATTTATGGCATAAAAGATGTTGGGGGTGGGAATGGTGGCATTTGGTGAATTGGAGAAGAATCCCTTGACCCATTAGACTGAGTAGATGTTGGAAGAGTTTGCTCCTTCCTCACAATGCTCTTATTCCTTGCAATAATGTATTACTTGGACGGTGGCTAGTATGTTGGTCTTCCTCCAACATAGCTTATTTTCCCTTATTTTGTACCTTTCTCTCTTACTTCTATTGGAAGCCTTGCAACATGAGCATGAAGTATGGATGGTTGTTCTAGTTATGTTTTCATTGATGTGAACATGGTAATAACTACATAATCATGACTACTTGGGAAGTCTTCTTTTTTTATCAGAAGTTATTCTCTGCCGGTAACACTCCTTTGTGATGGATCGATATGTTAAAATTCGAGTCCAAAACTCATCATAAGATCTGATATGACTCTAATCTCATAACCATGATTTGTTGATTCATTTAGACTACTTTTTCTTGGATCTTGAGACATTATTTTTTCTATGAACAAAAATTTATCTTTGACAGAGTTCAACTCTGTATCCTACTATTGTTCTATGTATGGTGTATTGTGTGGGAGACTCCACATTCTACTAAGGTGAACATTCTTATGCTATGATTGAGCTGATAGTCTCTTTACTAGTAGTGTGATGGGAAATTGATGTTTTCTAAGATTCGGAAGGTGTTTGCTTTGAGGATTATTTTATGGTTTGAATATATTTTTTTAGTCTTGGTCAACTCAATGAATGCAATATATTATGAAGCCTAATAGCTGACTTGGCATAATGCACTACATGGATAAAATGTTAAATCTTATGTGGTACCGACCTATTTGATGAATAAGATATGCTTGTATACACACATATATATACAAGATGCTTTGAAGATGGAAAGAGGGAAGAAAGAGAGAAAGAAAGAAAAAAGGAAGAGAAGGAAAAGGCGTGAGTGTGTTATGTGCGAGCAAGTGAACATAGGAGAAGATGAGAGCTTAAATAGTTTATCAGTGGTAGGTACAGATTTGTTGAGAAATGCAGTGCTTTTATTTTGAGCTTCAGCGAAACTGAACCCTACACATTGCAGGTGTATTCCATCAATTCATTCTTTGGAAGTGAGTCACTATCATTGTATCTTAGCAGTGAGCTATATTTTGTATTCAGGCTATGAGCCTTTTAAGGACAATGAGTCCTGGTAGTGAGCCCCATAATATTTTGTATCCAGATATAATATATTGTGAGTTAACCCTCACCATGGTTTTTCCCTCATTGGGTTTTCCACGTAAAAAATTTGGTGTTCTTGTGTGTGTTGAATTGACTTGGTTTTATGTTCTCTCTTGTTGTTTTAGTCAAAATAGTAATGATGGTTAAGTTGATTTTATTATCAATTTTTGGAATAGTGATTCACCCACCCCTCTTATTATTCTAGATGTTCAACAATTGGTATTAGAGCTTCGTTCCTTGGAAGAAGCCTAATAGCTTGAGGAAGGTCCTAGAATTTGAATAGAATTTTTTTTCCCTAGGAATTTTCCACTCCTGAATTTTTAGATGAAATGGAAGCCTTGAAGGACAAGTTGATAAAAGAAAATGAGCACATTGAAAAACTACAAAGTACATGTGTGAATGCATGTGACCTATTGACTAAAGGAGAAGAAATTATTACTAAACTGGAAGAATAATTGGATGAGAAGAAAAGAATTGAAGAATATCAAGAAATTGAAATTCAAAAGAAGATGGATGAATATGTGAAGCTTCAATTAGAAGTAGAAATCCTAAGATCTAATTTGGAAAAGGAAAAGACTTTTGAAGAAAAAATTAAGATAAGCTTGATGATGCTTGATGACTTGATTAATTCTCAAAGATTGGAAAGGGATAAGAGAAGTTTAGGGTTTGAAAGAGGTTAAAGTTTTAAAGGGAAGCAATTCACTAAAAAGAAGATACAATACAAGGATAAAAAAGTCAAGGAGCGAAGAAGCATATTTGGAGAAACTCCTATAAATAGCATGATGCAAAAAGGTATCTATACTTCAATGGTGTTTGTCATTCCTACAAGAGATTTGGTCATAAAGAAAAGGACTGTAAGAATAATGTTAATGATTCTAAGGGTGACAAGAATGGATGTAAGGATAAAAAGGAAAATGGAAAGAAGAATGTTACTTGCTATAAGTGCAAAAAACTGGATCATCCTAGTAAAACCAGTAGAAGGAAAAAGAACATCTATCTAGTGAAGAAGAATGATCAAACCTTTGATCTAGAAGTGACAAGAAAAGAAATGGAACGTATTTGGAGAAAGGATTCATTAGTTTTGTCTGTACCGACCTCTGGTGCAGATACTCCTTTCAATTTCTAAATGAAAGTAGTGGCTAAGGGGGTGCAATCATCGAAGAATCTAATAAACCCCTTATTGGTACTTGTGTTATATCATGACAAAAGTATATTTAATGTGATAGCAAGATTAAGGTATTTTTCGCATGTGTGAAGAATAAGTTTTGCAAAATTTGAAAGAATGGAGGCGTACAAAACTTTTGAAGCAATCTACTTGCAAGATGAAAAATTTATTGAAAAATCATTCAAAATGGAAGGAATAAGATTAGATAACATTAAATACCTATGTATTTTTAGAGAAGTGTGCAAAGGAATTTTTGAAGGGAATTTAGAGTTTCATAGTTTGAAGAAAGCAATATTCAAAGTGTGCTCCAGAAAGAGAACATCTATACATTTTTAGAGGTATTTCTATTTGCACAATCTTTTATTGTTTGGATAATTTGAAGATTGTGAATTGTGTGGATAAAGCTAGATTAAAGAGATATATGAGGAATGTGTCAAAAGATTCTGGTGGTGTACTCTTTTGCATCCCTCTGAGAGTGTTTCCTACAGAATATATCTATGCATTTGTTTATAATAAGATTGAAGAAATGTCATCAGTTTAGTTGAATATGCTTTGGGAAAACAAAATGAATTATGAATTTCACAAAGTATTAGCTAAGAAAAAGTTGGATGTTTGGAGGAAATTTCCTTTTTTGAATTTGAAAAGAAATATATTCGAATAGTATTGAAAAAAATTCATGATGAATCTTTATGGATTGATGAGGCACAGTTGGTTACCAGAAAAGTAATTAGTGATGTAACTGATCTATGTTCCTCTAGATTGGTTCCTAAGCTGAAGACTATGAATGAAAAAGAAATAATTGAGGTTCTAGGTGCATGTTCAAAAGAAAAGGAAATTGAGGTAAGATTGATTGTTGATTCGGTAATGAGGTATGCTACTAAGGTCATTGGTCATAAATTTTGTATCCCTAAGAATGACTTTACAGTTTCTACTGTTGCAGTGAATGTTGTTGTTGACATGGTGTTAAGAGGTATGGAATATGACTTGTGTGAACTACTTCACATACATCTTTTGAATAATTTAAAAGAAATCAAGAAAAATAGGAAGAATACTTTTCGGTATGGAAATTTGATTATTTTTCTACTCTTTTACTTTCTAAAAGAGTTGTCGATAATAGGAAAGTTAGAATGTTAAAATCCAGAGCCTGTTGCCTATCAAATCAGCAATTTCATGATAAATCATGGTAGTTTGGATGCACAAGAGTCTACCCTTGATGCATTCTTTGGAACATTTTAGATGAGGATGAACAAAAGGTCTAGGATTCTAGTAAGTGTTCTAGAAGGATACTCCAGAAGCATAAATCTTCTTGTTTCTATAGATTTATGTCACATGGAAGTAGTTGAATCAAGGTTGGTTTGGATATCTGAATTGGATTATGAAGTGTTAGAGACTAAAATTGATAAATATGCTAAAGTTGTCTTAGAAATCCCTAAGGATCTCAATGAAATTATCCCTAGTAGCAAGATTGAAACAAGGAAGAAAAGGAAGAGTGTCGTGAAGAAAGAAGGTGCAGAAGAAAGAAATCTTGAACATGAGCACGAAAGAATAAACATTCAGAGAGATTTAGAAGATCTACAGAAGGTTATTCTCGGTGCTAATTTTTATTCATCTATTTATGTTGTGGAGAATCAATGTGGCATGATTAATTCTTTGAAAGACTACATCTCTAGACTTGAAGAGTTTGCTAGAACTAGGTCTGATTAAGAATATTTGAATGATATGAAAGGAAAATGTGCAAATGCATACAATCGAGCAATGAAATAATTGGAAAATGTACAAGGTTGTGAAGAAGAGGCATAGGAACTGTTGATGATGATTTCACTCACATAAAATAGGTCGAATAAAATCTCCACAGAGAAGACAATGAAGAGCCTATCCTTCTTGAAATATATGGAACAAAGACAACCTAAAGGGAAACTCTGCACTCACAAGACAAAGATTGGCTTTCGTTTAATCCCAAGTATCCGATAACTAGGTCATGGATGCACTAGGGTTGCTCTCAGGTAATGATGTGATATTACTATTAATCTCAAAGGGACTACAGTTATTTCTAGCTTTGCTAAGAATTATAAAAATTCCACATATAATTTCACTTCATTCATCGAATAACATCATGAAATAAAAAAATTCCACATAATATTTCATGAAATATAACAAATTCCTTGCTATCACTTAAGTAGATTTAGCATTAAGCATTTAGCTACTTCATGGAAAATAAAATATTTTCAATAAAATTCCTTCCATTCAATTTTTTTTTTTGGAACAATTTCAAATATTAAATATCTATTCTAAAACAAAGTATACAAAAATACTGAAAAATAAAAGTTTCTCCTAGTTATTCTCCATGGATGCCCCAAAGAATTAATTAAAATAGAGAAAACTGCTTTATATTTCACCAGATTGTTTCACAACTACGTATAAAATGGTGTAAGCTTTTAAAGAGAGGGTTTCATTTATGGACATTGAGTAGGTTCTGTATGTACCCTTAAACAACGCAACATAAAGTCTTTTTCGAATGAACTTACAAAACCAACTACAAAAGATAATGAGATAAGTAGCTATCCATTACACTATGATATCAATTAATTTCTACGTGCATACAAAGTTTTATGCTGGAATGGTTCAGAAAATAGGAAAAAAGAAAAAAACTTAAAAAAAACTATGCTCCTTCGACATCCACAAATTTTGAACATAAAATAAAAATGGAGGAGATGGCCTTTTATAAAAAGAAGGCCCCAGAGGTTCAACTTAAAATTCAATCCAGAGAATCAAAAACAAAAAATTAAAATGTGGCACGTGGCATCTACCAACTATCATCAAGAACATTCTAGAATAAGTCAAGGCTTTGACTTCGTGTGCAGCAACACTTTTCTTCATACTTCAACACAAACACTTTGCATCAATCAGAGATACCAGCTTCCTTCCAAAGCAGCAGAATGAGGAACACCTACCAAGACCGGGATCAACCTACAAATTTCAAATTGAAACAAAAATAAACTTCATCATATTTCCACTATCTGATCTCTAGTTCTTTTTCTTTTTTCTTATGACCCGGGCTCTGAGATTCTTCCTTCTTTCTTCAGCTGATATTCTTGGAAATCTCTTAATACTTGATGTATGTGCTCTTTTGAAATTATTTGTATTGCTCTGCAAGTGAGCTTGAGACTAATATATTCTTCAGTTACTCAAAGTATGATATCATTCTTTTGTGATTTTTCTTCTTCATAGTTAGCTATAACATTTTTGCACTGTATTATCTCGTCAATAACCTCCTACGTCAATAATTGAACATGATCCCTATTTATTCTTTCTATCCATTCCTTGAAAGCTTTAGCTTCTCTTCCCTCCTATCCTAATATTTGGGGATCAAAACCTTGACGTGCCAATATTTCTATAAATTCTTGATTTTCACTAATCAATCTTTTGCACTCGATGGTGACTCTTTCAAATCCTTCAATACATTGTATTAACATGTCACCTTCCTATTTCAACTATTTCTTCCACTTTATTGGCAATGAAAGTTCATGTCTTGATATTACATTACTCTATATTAACTCTTGGATATCTGACTGCATGAGAATTTCAATTTTTTTCCTTTCATCAATGACCTGCTCTTGGCGAAATCTACATTCATCTTCAAATCTTTTCAATTTCTCTAAACAATGGAATGCTTCCTTGTACTTCCTTATTGCATCTGTAATAAATTATTCTCCCTTATTTACCTGGTCTTCAATCCATTCTTCAAACATGTTCATTTTATGATGAACTGCAACAATTACATCTACTTGCTCTTGTGACATCAACACCAAATGTTGGGGCAATTCAGCTTGTTCTTGACCAAATAAAGTTAATGACTTAATGAAGTGTTCCAAGGTATCAACCCATTCTTTCAATTCTCTTTTCTTCTGTTTATATTTTTGCACTCTAGCAATAGTAGCATTTAAATTTACTTTTATTTCCTCTAATTCTTGCTTCCAAGATGAATGCCCAAGATTAATACTTGTGAAATTATACTCCTTAGGTGTTATCTCATGTATGTCCTTATCAGTTGTTGGAATGGCTATCTAAATAGTTCTATTGCCATCTGCATTCCTATGTATGACATGCTTTGTCTTTTCCCTATGCCTAGGTTTAGGAGTACCTACTTGTATAAAATTATTAAGATTCAGAGGTAATACTTTTGCTTCCATTGGAGAAGCTAATTCCATGATTAACCAATCAGGTGTATCATCATCTTGTTGTACCTTTGTAACATTTCTTTGTCCATGTTTACCACTTGTTTCAGGAACTTCTCTTTGACTTGCCACATTTTCTAAAATGGGGATTTCTTTAGTGATATATGGCATAGATTCAGGATTGGTAGGATTTGAAACTGCCTCCTCTATTTGGAGACTTATATTTTTCTGTCTATCCAGATTTTCTGTTTCATGTCTCTAAACATTATCTTCTTCATTCACTACTACACCAAGATTCTCTCTATTTTCAATTCCATCTTCTGCAAATTGTGTAGCTTCTTCTTCTAGAATTTTAGTTTCAGCATGGCCTTTCTTTGATTCTTCAAAGACCTACGAGTGTTCATTAACATTTTTCACATTCCCAAGAGAAGGCTGGGAATCAAGAGTATCTTCAATAATCCTCTCATTAGTAGGATCCCACTCTGCAATCTCCCCTATTTCAATTTCAAGTATGCAAGGGTTTCTTGCCTTTGAGATAAGTGTTCCTTGAATAAAATCTTCTTCTTCAACAATTATGGGGTTAGAGCTTGTTTCTTGAATTTCTTCTATCACCGGGTGTACCATGGGTTTGTCTTTAGACTTCTTTTCTTTCACTTTTTCCCACATAGCACCCCATTTTTCCACCTAATCTTTAATTCTAGCTTCATCTTCTTCAAAAATTTCCTCTAAAGCTATAGGAGTCCCTCCTAGTGCTTGTTTAATAATATCCATATTAACAGAAGGGGAAAAGGTAAATAATAATGCAACCCTTTGAGATGCATACCTGGTTTATACACCAACATTCTCTGTTGCTCTTGTTCCTTCATCGATAATTACTCTTGTTCTTGGTTTAGTTGTAGAGGAAGATGCACCTTTAGGTCTCACTTTTGATTTATCTGTACCCGTCTCTACATCTTTTTGGTTATCAAATGGTTTTATGGAAACTTCTTGTCTTGTAGTTTCAATGGTTCTTTCCTTAATTCTAATACTCGAAGTCACCTCACTAGTCTTTCGTTTCTTCTTGGTAGGCTCTCCACTTTCAAAATTAGTTTCATCTCTTTGTTTCCTTATTTTGTCTTATGAGAATATAGGTTCAATTCCTCTTTCTCTCAAAATTTTGCAAAAATAATCAATCTAGCATTGAGTATACCTTAAAACTAGTCTAGTGAACTCATCAATTGGTGTCATATCTTCATCATCAACACCTAGGTCTAGAATGGGTTCATCATATACCCTGTCATCATTGTAAAATTGATTCAACACCTGACCATCATCTTCTTCCAATTGTTCTAGGATGTCATAAATCTTGTGCATCCAAGCAAATCTTAAAGTCATTCTTTCATATTTTCTTCTTCTTACCAAGTGCTCGTCTTCATAGTTAAGCCAATAATCTTCTAAATGAGGAACATGAGCATGAAAACTAGCTATATTTTAAGCAATATTTCCTTCAATATCATAATACACTCTTTGGAGTGGGAACTCTTCAAAATGGTAGGTCCTCAGTTCTTCTTCAAACAAATCAGTTACCCTAATTGCATTGCACTTATAATTTCCTATTGTAATGGGAAATTTAAAAGAGGCCTTGTTGCGAGCATGGCTATAAAGAGATGGTTTTAACTATCTCACTAATTCTAATAAAACAATTTTATCTGTAGGATACCTGGGCAGCATGAATGGATATCCATCAAATCCCTCCACTGTAATGTAGGAGTAAGTTGGGAATAGTATGTACCAGCCTCCTATAGGTCGAATGGCACTTTTTGCTTGCAAGGATAATCTTTTAGCTTTATCACATTCCATTGTTCTCACCAATTGCATGGAGTATAACAAATCATTAACTTTCTTGTAATCATCTTTATACTCGTGCACAATGATCTGGGGTAGATGTGCATATATCAAATTGTTACCAACCTTTTTTTCCCAGAGTACCAATCTATTTCAACCCTTGTTTACTAGCTCTCATAGCATAGGAGTAAATAATATATGATGACATGTAGAAGCATCTAGTTTTGGGGAATGTAGTAATTTTTTGATGTAGTTTATCACTTATAAATTTTCCCCAATGCAACTCCACAGGACCATCTATCATGCGGGATATTATCACGAACATCTAGGGTTCAAAATTGCTTGCATCTATTAAACCAACAATTGCTCAGCAAAGTTATAATGTCTTTCATTTCTTGTTTAAACATAGACCTCTGAATTACCTTGGTTTGTTGTGTAATTGGTTGTTGGCACCATTGGGTGCTCATAATTTCTCTATTACATTCTTTAGCATTGCGATATGTCTTGATCTTGGCCTTTAGGTTGACATTAAACATCTGTGTGTAAATGGGAAGGCCAAATGTTTATATGATTCCTTTCTGTGATAGGTTCCCACAAATTCTACCTTCTTTCTCAACAATCCTCTTGGCTAGGTTGTAATGATTTATACATTGCATAACTAATTCAGGAGATTCCATTGCTAGCAAAAACCCTCCTACAGGAAGTAGCCCATTTTCCATAACATCCTTGGTACATTGAGAGGCATTCTCTTGTAATATCCTTGAATAGATTTCAATGTCAGAAGACCATCCCTTATGACTATCTGTAACCACTATGTTGATGGGTACGGCTTGTGAATTGCAATACTTGAATTCATTTTCTTCCCTTGCGTCAAAAGTACTCATTTTTTATATAATTTGCTCTGCAATTTTTAGAATACATGTGTCTTGTGTGCAAGTTAGGGTTAGATTTAACCAAAATTTACGTTTCATAAAATTTTCAATTCCTTTTCAATTAAATTTAACAACTCAGAGAATAATTAACATTTCAATTTTGAGAATGGGAAATACCATTATCAAGATTTTTTAGCTTGACAAACTCTTAATGAAGTATCAGTTATTTAGAACATACCTAGTTCTAGTTAATAATGGGGATTCTTCAGAAGGAAACTTCAAAACCCTTGGTAGTTGCATCTTAGTTTCTTGAAACTTACCTCTCTTTGCGCGCCAATGTTATTTCATTAATTCAATGTCCTTAGAAAATTTGCAATATGATGCGAAGTGGAGTGTTGTAAAGGAAATTGAATGCTTGAGGTGGTGCCAAGTACATAGGTACTTCACCACCTTCATTAATTACCTGTTATTTTGCATTAATTCCTAGAATAAAGGTGCAATCATTACAGATTATGGTCCAAATCATGAACACCAAGATTTATGCATTGGCTTGCTATTTGAGAAGAAAGACGGCGTGATGATTATATGTGGCAATCAGATGTCGCGCTAATTATTTTCAAGGTATATGTCATTAAAGATATGTGATTGATTTGTGATCACTAAGATTAAAGCTTTGATATTGCTTTTGAAAGAAGCAAACAACACCAAGATCTAGGAAATACCTCTAAGGAAATAGAAAACCAAATGAAAGGAAAGACCAAAAATTGAGTCTAAAAGATAAATTTAACACAATTTCAAAATAGACTCCCTGATTCCTGACTTTTAGAAAAAAGAAATAATAAAATACCAAACTTCGGTAAAAAGGGAAAATATCGGGATTAAAACTTTGATCAATGAAATACAGGGCGAAGCTAGAATCTTATGAAGATACAAATTCTTTTGGTCAAATTCAAGACTCTAGGATTCTGGTTTCTGGTAACAAACTAAACATTAAGAGCATACTGAAACACCAAAATTGGGAAAAAAAAGGATATGACAACAAAAATACCAACTGAAAATGAGAGAATAAATTAGCAACTGACCGAGCATCAGAACAATGTCGAAGCAAGCGAAGACAAAAGAAAAGCATGGAAAATGAGAAAAAATGGGTTCCACATTTTTTCAAGGGGTAAAATGGGGCGTGTTGTGAGACCACACAACAACTAGCAACCAACAAAACTAAAAAGAAAAATAGAAATTCAATTCCAGATCTAACATCAATGTTCTAACTTTCTTTAGTATTCTAATTATAAATCATGGGATTCTTATTCCACATTCAAATTTTTCTTTAGTTAGCATTCAAGATTAAGTATTACTGAGCTCACATGTGTGCAATTGACTATTTATGCTACAATAAACATAGAATTAGAAACTATTAGAATAATTAATCTACATAATATGACAATTCCTTTTAAGCCAACCAGGGATAGAGCCTTGTTGCTAGTCAAGCGTCCATAGTGTCGACAAGGTTATCTCCGTAATTCCCCCAAAAATAGCTTTATTGTCGGTCAGGTGTCCATAGCCCCAATTAATGCAAACAACTGCTATCCCAAATTTTAGTAGAATGATTTAAATGTATTCATTTGTAGCTCAACATCAACTGAATGATTCATGCTAATCAGAGTATATAAAATTGAATAATTCTTGAATAATTTATAAATGGAAAACTATTTCTGGTCATAATATAGATTAATGTTTTGGAGTTGACGTGCTATTGACTTGTAGACCTTCAAATGTTGCCAATTAATGTAAATTCAAATGACACAACACCCAAACAAAAAAAAAAGAAAAAAAATATACACAAGGAAAACCATCTACAAAAAAGAAACTATGTATATAAATTATTTACAAAACAAAAAAAACTATTTACAAAAACTATTTACAAAAAAAAAAAAACTATTTACTTATGACTATAAATAATGCTTTAGGAACTTCCCATTCACAGGCAATGGGATATCTTTGCCAGTCAAATAATTCAATCTATAAGTAATATCACCCAAGATTTCAAATTTTCGGTATGGGCCTATCCCTAATTTTTCAAACTTACCATGCTCACCTTTACATTCATGAGCTTTGTTCCAGTACAAGACCAAATAAGATATTTTGAAAGTCTTTAATCTAGCTCACTTATCAAACCATCTTTTTACTACTGTGTTGTAGAAAAAAGGACCCTTTGCTTGACATGCAATTAGTTCATGATAAAATGGACTTAATGAGGTCTTAATTAGAGTGTTGTGAGGCATTTTATGCATCCACACTAGGTCTTGGACCCTTGCAAATTGAATAACATGCTTTTAACGACGTCTTATAAAGGTGTTGTAAAGTCTTGTAAAGGACTTTAACGCTTTTCTAGACTTAATTAACCTATTTCTTCCTGATTCAACATTATAAAAAAAAATTAATAACATTATTACATCAATCTAGAAGATTTATAAATTAAACTTAATGATAAACTAGTGTTGTGATGTGTCTTGCACATTCACATTGGTTCTTGTTCCTTCCTATGCTATGTGTACCTCATTTTAGTGTTGTAAAGTGTATTTAATCACACTTTCACATTAATTTGTGTCCCAAGACCTATTTTTCATTTACATCATCACTAATAGTCACATATTAACCCAAATTGTGCATCCTTAGGCTTAAATTGATCAAATACCCTACAAGGTTGCATTTTAGACCTTATTACCTTATCTCTTGGCATTTGAGCTATCAAAATAGCCCCTATGGGACCCATTCGTCATGTATAGAGAATCAGTCCCATCTAGTTGGGACCCATTTCCCATGTGTGGTGAATGAGTCCCATTTGGCTCAAATTTAACCTTTGAGTGGGAAAATTTTTAAATTTAAGTTTAATTTTGCTTCATGTCAACCTATGATGAGATATTAATAGGTAAAATAGGTGAATTTCCTATAAAATCACCTCTAAACTCATTTTTACATCCATTCATCCATTAAGTCATTTGCTTCATTCATTCATCACCTATCTTTCATCTCAAGTCAAGCAACTTAGGGTTTTATCATTGCAAGACATCAACAAAGCTTCCTAAGACATTCAAGGGTTGAATCTTCCTCCATTGTTGTAGATTTTCAAGATCAATCATCATGGAAAGTTAATCAATTCCATTGTTGCATGTCTCATTGCTTTCTTTCATCATTTCAGTTTAATTACCTAAATTGGGTTTGACCAAGGCAAACCCCCATGCCCTAACATTCACCATTTCTTCTTCTCTTCTTGTGTGTTTGTAGATTTAGGTCTATTGGAACCTTGGAAATCATTGAATATCAAGTTGTGATTTTTTTCATGTCTTCTTCTAATTCAAAAATTCAAAATATCAACAAAATCTCATTTTCAAACCCATAAATTAGAGTTTCAGAAGCGGACACATATAGGGCATCAAAGTGTAGATCGAAAGCTTCAGAATCCAACTTTGAAAATACAAAAATTCAAAAGTGGACTCATTCGCCATGGGTGGTGAATGAGTCCCACCCCAAGGTTATTTTTTGGATTTTTGCATTTTCTGACACCCTTTTGATAGAAATAGGTTTCGGTTCAGTTTACCAGAACTGGGACTGATTCGCCCAGAATGGCGAATGAATCCCTTCAAGCTTGAAAATTAGTATCAAAAGTGTTTCACAAGGAATTTCTAGTCTCATTCAAGCCTTTTAGTGCACAATTTAAGTTTCATTCATTTATGTTTAGCTTTGCATTTGTTTCTAGTTCATTGTCACATTACACAATCTGTTTTCAAACATCACTTGTTTCTTGGATTTGGTAGTCATATTCAATCAATTTCATAGCTTAGTTGCACTTAGATCATTTCATTTAGTCTAAATAACATCATACACATCTTAATTTGAATGAACCCTTTAGCATTTTTGTTCCCCTATCTCTCTCCTTTTAGGTGAAAAACCCTAGAGCTAGAGAAGTACATAGGAACCTAAAAATCTACAGTTAGTTTTGGTGAACCTTCTTTTTAAACATCTTATTTTCGGATTTTGAGTTCATTTTCTTCCTAATCCTAGCTTGCATTGCATTGGAATTAGATTTGCATTGGTTAATTTGCATCTAGGGTTTCAATTTTTTGCATTAGAAAAAGTGCATTTAGCTTGCATTTTTGCATACAATTTCCTTAAAAATCTCTGAAATTATGCATCTCCATCTTAGTTCCGCATCTTAAAACTTCACACAAATCAAAAGCACTTCTAAATTTTTGAAAATTTTGCAAAAAACCAGTACTGGGACTCATTCACCATACTAGGCGAATCAATCCCTGTCCATATTTTTGACTAACTATTACAACATCAGAAACCTTATTTTTTTGCTTCATAAGCCTCCTAGTATCATATAGTATAAGTCTGGAAAGTTTTTGGAACATTTTTTTTATGCATCTAGCTCAAAAACATCATTTTAGATTACTCATTCTTCAAATCACTTCATTTTCCCACATCCTTACCTTTGAAAATGCTTCCATCCCTGCAATTTTGCATCACATTGATACAAGTACTTTTCACTTTTGCATATACAATGTTTCTATTCCTCAAAATTTTCATAAGATTGTTAAAATTTCTTTTCATTCTTGCATATACATTGTTTACATTCTTAAGGTGTGTCATGCATTGAATAAGAGTGTTTTGTATCTTTGCATATACATTGTTCATATTGTTGAAACATTGAATGATATGGTTACATGTGCTTTTCATTCTTATTCAAACAATTCTAGTACCTTCCATATGTAGACATGTTAAGAAATATTTCCCATCCCATCCCTATGAGAGTGTTTTAGTGAAAGGGCCTACAACTTGGGCCATTCCTAATGATCATACTTGTTCTTCTCATAATATCTCTCCTCTTAGTGATGGAGATATTTTAGTAAAAGAATCAATTAATGAGAGTTTTGAGAATCCTATTTGTTTCTCTCCTTTTACCCCGCTTAGTGGAAAACACATTCAAAACCAACATAACACAACCTTAGATGATCATGACAACATTTTTTCTTCTTCTAGTATCTCTTCTAGTTGTGAAGTAGATACTTTGATGTTAGACACCATAATCGATGAAGGTCATGAATATCTTAGTTTTCCTCCTACACCTAGGGAAACTCGTCTTGAAAAACACTTTTCAACCATTGATCATTCCCCTACTTGTGATGAAGTCCTTTTAGAAGAACCAACCTATGAATGTCATAAACATTTGACTTGTTGTTCTCCTAAAAACTCTCCTCTTAGGGAGAATATCATGGTGCAAAAACATATGAACATTGACACATATGAACCTTCCCTAGATAAGAATACTGAAGTGGCATTAGAATCCCCTTCAACAACATATCATGCCAATCATGAAAAAATCTTACTGATAACAATGTTTTGCAGCCACTAATTTGTAACTTAGTGACTCAAAAATTTAGAGGACCACATGACACTCCTACACCATTACCTTTTCCTCAGAAAGTGCCTAGTGTTGAAGATCTTAAAAAGAATCCTACTAGTATACCAGTATGGGAGCTCATTCAACTCTCGCCGACAGTCAAACTCCTTTTTCACGAAATGTTGGAAATATAGCAGGAAGAGATACAATCTTACATAAAACTAAATCATGTCACATCCTCCTCTTGTCCCATGCAAGACACCCAGTCCGAAATCACATTCCCTAAACATGAATTACCCCCACCCGAGATTCAACACAAAAATGATCCCTTGATAATAAAGGTGATCATTAATGAAACTCTCATTAGACACACTCTCATCGACAATGGACTAGAAATTAATGTTTGTAGTATGGACCTCCTATACAAAATTGGCATGGACAAAAAAATAATTCAACTTACTGATGTTCATGTAGCATAGATTTTTGGTACCCACTTGCTTTCTAGCTCTCCTAGGGTTTTTCACCTAGAAGGAGAAAGATAGGCCAAAAATGCTTATGTTACATTCAAAAGCAATGCAACATGGATATAATAAGGATGCACTATGCCTAGATACAATGCTTGAATTCTAGAAACGAATGAGATTGATTAACTAATGAATAGAAACTAAAGGAAAACAACTTGTCTGAAAACACATTGTGTAATACAAAATCACCTAAAAATGAATGGAAAACTACAACAGAAATGAATCAAATTGAAAGTGTACACCTAATATTGGATGGAGACTAAAAATTTCTTCTTAAATGTTGTTGATGCTGAAATTTAGGCCTAAAGGGACTCATTCACCATTCTAGACGAATCAGTCCCAGTTCTGCCAAACTATATATACTGGAACCTGTTTCTAACAAAAGGGTACTCAAAAATGTAGAAAACTAAAAATTGACCCTGGAGTGGGACTCATTTTCCACTCATAGAAAATTATTCCACTTTTGAATTTCTAGGTTTTCAAAGGTGGATTCTAAATCTTACGATCTACACTTTGATTCCCTATAGGTGTTTGCTTCTGAAACTCTGATTTATGGGTCTAAAAATGGATTTTTGTTGATATTTTGAGTTGATGAATAAGGAGAAGAATTTAGAAACCTTGTAACTTGATCTTTAATGATTTACAATCTTCTAAGAGAGCTAAATATGCAAACATACAAGGCAAGAGAGAGAGATGTTGAATGTTAGGGCATGGGGGTTTGCCTTGGTCAAACCCCTTTTAGGAAATTAAACCAAAATGATGAAATAAAGGAATGAGTAAGGAAAAATGGAATGGATTACCTTGCTATGATGATTTATCTTGAAATTCTACAACATAACATGTAGAATCTACCCTTGGATGTCTTAGGAAGCTAAATTGATGAATTGCAATGTAAATGCCCTAGCTTGCTTGACTTCAAATAGAAGATAGATGATGAATGAATGATGTGAATGTGTTAATGGATGAATAGATGTAAAAATGAGTTTAGAGAGGTTCTTTTATAGGAAATTCACATATTTTACAAGTTAATATCTCATCATGGGCGACATGAAGCAAAATTAAACTCAAATTTCACTTTTTTTACCGCTCAAAGGTAAAAATGGGGCCAAATGGGACTCATTCACCACACATGGTGAATGGGTCCCACCTGGATGGGACTGATTCACCATGCATGGTGAATGGGTCCCACCTGGATGGGACTGATTCACCATGCATGGTGAATGGGTCCCATAGGTGCTATTTTGACAGCTTAGATGCCAAGGAATAAGGAAATAAGGTCTAAAATGCAACCTTGTCAAGTATTTGATCAATTTGAACCTTGAGATGCAAAATATGGGTTATTAGGGGCCTATTAATGATGATATAAATATCAAATAGGGCTTGGGACACAAAAATCAATGTGATAGTGTGATTAAATACACTTTACAACACTAAAATAAGGTCCATGTAGCCTAGGAATGCACAAGAACCAATGTGAATGTGCAAGACACATTGCAACACTAGTTTATCATTAAGTTTAAGTTAAGAACCTTTTAGATTGATGTAATAATGTTATTAAACACATTTTATAATGTTTAATTAGGGAGAAATAGGTTAATTAATTCTAGAAAAGCGTGAAAGTCCTTTACAAGACTTTACAACACCTTTACAAGACATCATTAAAAGCATGTTATTCAATTTGCAAGGGTCCAAGACCTAATGTGGATGCATAAAATGCTTCAAAACACTAGATTAAGACCTCATTAAGTCCATTTTATCATGAATTAATCCCATGTCAAGCAAAGGGTCCTTTTTTCTATGGCACATTTAGCCCCCACTTTAGTGAGAGGATGAACTTGCTTCAAACTCACACTAAAGTAGACATTCAAGAGAGGTCCTCATACACAGATGCATATAATAAAGAATGAAAAAGATCAAAGGAGGTGGCCAAGCCCCCAGGATCGAAGATCCTAAGTCAAGCCCCCAAGATACAAAATCATGCAATGGCAAGGAAGAAGGGGTGAAAAGGATGCATCAAGCTTCGATCGTCAATCCAATTAGTTGTGGATTAGATCTAGGCTAATGGTTTGGAAAAAGAGAATGTGTACTCACTTTGGGGTGGAAAACTTAGGACAATCTGTCGGGTGAGAAGGCCCAAAAGGTAAGATACATACACTAGTTGGTATGCACTCACAAACACAAAGGTGGCTATGGGGAAAAGTCATGCTGCTAGTTGGACTTCCCGCTCAACCATATTAAAGTTATAACTACTGATAACTTTAACAAGGCACCACAAGAAAATTCTCATGAACAAAAATAAAAAGTACCATATTCATGAATTTTGTGTTATGCAAGGTGGCAAAAGATACAAAAAAAATGTAAAATGCAAAAATGTAAAGTGTAAAAATGTAAAGATGTTAAGTGTAAATTTTTTGAAGGAGTCTTATTTAGTTCATGCAAGGTCTATCACTTAAGGAACATTGTGTCTAATATCTCCAAGAGAGGACCAATCAAAGACTGGTATATTCACAACTTAGGGGATGTAGTGTGTCACATCAGGCCACCAAGAGGAATGTAATATGGTGAGATAGATCACACTTATGAAGGACATCACACCCAATGCCATCCACAAAGAGATGAACGCATCACATAAATGACAAGGCTACACTAGGAACCAAAAATATACTTGAATTATGGTATTGTATGCCCCCACTTTAAAGGAATTGCTACACATCCTTCTGTGAGCAATTACTTTAAAGTAGAGAAGAAAAGAAAAAGCAAAAAGAAAACAAGATATGAGAGCCAACTTGGAAAGCCCTATGCCAACTCATATGTTTTGAAGTTAGGTTGCATCATGTCAAGGAAAATGAAAATCAAAGAAAGGGAGTATGTCACATGCGAGTCAATCTTAAGACATGTCATTCACATCTCAAGCTTTCTCTTATTTGCTCATGAAAAGTTAACAAGTATTCAAAAGAGACAATGACAAGTGACATAGAAGGGATAAGGTTTTCTAACGCTTTTCCCCCCACTTAGTACAGGACAAGAGTGAGCCTAAAGTGAATGACGGTATGTTTCCCCTTGCAAGGGATGTGAAACATGTAATAGTGAGAACGCTATGATCCTACAACTATTACATGGAAAGGAGCAACAACTAATGTTATTTATGTATTGATTTAGGATGTAACAAGCATAAAGGTTTTTTGGAAAAATGGTTTGTGATAGTATGGATGTTGAGTGAAGGTTTGTTGGATGGGTTGAGGGCTGTGAAAGGACAATCACCAAGACTATGATCTAGAAGAATGAGGGGTGGGTGCATGAAGTTGGGTTACACTTTTGTGGCAAACTTCAAAAAAAGATTGAAAATGACATAACACAAGTGCATTATAACGTGCTCGCGTTATGTCATTTTAAAAGAAAAAAAAGGTGAAAGATATTCATTTCTCTTCTCTATTTTTCTGCTCTGCCCACAGCCAAAAACCCTCATTTTCACACTTGCATTCTAGGATGAGGCATTCTACAAAATTCATCAACAATAGTTGTTTTTCATTTGCAAAGATGGTGCCACAACAATGAAGAGGTGTAGGAGGTAAGTATTGTTTGCTATTTGTTTTGAATTTCTTAGTTTCAAGTTCATTTTGTTTGTTTTAGGTTAGATTTGATTTTTTTTTTAATTTGTAGGAGATGCAAATAATCTTCCAAATCCTGAAAAATCATCAACAAGAAGAACAAGAAAATCCTCCTAAACAAAATCAGCCTCCCCCACCAATCACTCAACACCCTCCTGGCACTCAACAAAATTTGAGTGAAATTGAAAACAACAAAAAACAAATTGAGGATCTTATCAATAGGTTGAGTGATCCAAATGCTTCAACTGTAGAAAGAATGACACTAGCAAATTCAATGAAAGAGATGTTAAAAAATGTAGATTCAATAACCCAATAAATAACGGGATGGAAAGATAGGAGGGAGGTAGCTAGGGCATATTATGAAGATAAACTATCATATAAACAAGTAAAATATTTAAAAATTACAAAAGGTGATTTGTGCTCTTAATTCACTGACCCTAGAACAAATCAAAATATTAGCCTCAATGTGAAGAGGTTTCCTATTCATTGGTGCCACCACCAAGAGTTTAGTACCTTTTTTATGATAGGTGTTACTCGGTCTTTGATTACCCATTGTGCAACAATTGTGAAGTCCCCCAATATTTTCTTAGGAAACTATACAGTGAGTTTGTATTGAACCAAATCCCAAATTATTTTGATATGAGGGAGTTCCAGGGGAGAGGTGGTAGGTTGGCTCAGGATAGGCCCGGTGTACAGTCAGATCCTACGAGGAAAAGGAGATGACCTCTCACTAAGCCTCCTCGTGAGCACATTATTATGCCTGTCGTTGAAAAGGAGACTACCAACGTAGAGACATTGCAGGCAATCAACACTTTGACCCAGAGTGTCATCCATCATACTAGCCCTATTGTACAGTACCATCCAGGGGAGTCTTCAGGTGGTGGCCTTCGAACCCATGTGTGTCAATCTTTTGGGGTGACTTGTTCATATGACCCCACCGGCACTTAGGAGGCTACTACACAGGATCCGTATGTTGCTACACAGGACCCGTATGCTGCTACGCAGGATTCGTATGTTGCTACATAAGATCTATATGCTACTATAGGGATGGAGAGGATGACTAACATTTTGCATTGTGCATATGGCATTGATAGTAGGGTAAAAGTCAACATGTTCATTGAATTTAATTTATTAAATTTCAATTCTAAAATGCATGACTAACTAATTTAGTTTTATTATTTTAATAAAATTGTAGGGTCATAGTGTTGAGACTAGATACACCAATCCTCCACCTACTTATTTTTGTAGTACACCTATCAGTGGGGTATGTAACTAGTAAACAATTATAAATTTATTACATGTTAATAGCATTGTTTTACAAAAGGTATTTTAATACATGTGATTTCAGATGTTGAACAGGCTAATATTGACGGTTTCAAGAAAACACCTCCTAGTCCCAGTGGATTCACTCAAATGTACATGGAGGTAATAGAATAAAGAGAACTTAACTAATGAATTCTACTTAATATATTTGTGTAGTTTATATTCATATTGTTGGTTACATTGCATTACACATCATTCAAACTCAAAACATTACTTCAAATTCCATAACTAATAACTAGATGTTGATAGATGACAAAATTTCAACTGTACAATATAGTTGTTTAGAAAGTCAACATAAGCAGCATGATGCAATTACTTCACATGGAGGGATGTGCTTGCAAAGGTGCACCAGCACAATAAACTATGGATGCTTGGAAAAAATCTATGAAACCATAATAGTAAGCAATAGCATAGACAAGGTAGTTAGTGATGCAGAGCATCATATCAAAACACTCAATCATTAGGGTACATCTGATGCAGAGCATCCAACAAACACCATCAACATCATTTCTTCAAGGGATTTCAATCCCAAATAGCATCAGGAGAAGATCAAATATAATTTCGTCAAAAATCTACTTTTCATTCAACCAAAATCCACTCAAATTCTCTTAGGCATTCCATAGGCCATCATTCAGCATTCCACTAATCAGTATTCCAATCGACTCATTCAAAGAAAAAACTAGATATTAAAGAAAACTTTGACTTAATCAATTATATTCATATCATTCTCAACCACCATAAAAATAACATAAACCTGATTAGTGACACTTGAACAATTCATCCTTTCATTTATTCACCAAGGCAACAAATCAACTAAACCATACCTCATTGTTATCAGTCCATTATCAAGCACTATACTCACCATATTTTGACTGCAGTAGTCTATTTACAGGTTTCAAACTCATGCTACAACATAATCTTGATTATCATCTTGTGGTTAATCACCAATTTGCTCAAAAGGCTTCATAATACTCACCCATCCAACCATCAAAGTCACCAAACATGTCTTATACACCTTAACCAAATTTAGTAGCATCAATCATATCATTAGTTTGACAGTAATTGTAGACACCTAAATTTGGACACTTAATTTATCCAAATTTATCACTTTTCATCTAAACATTCTGTTATCTGAGTTAATTAAGTAATATTACTATTATTTAATTAATACCCTTAATTCTGCCAAATCCCTAAGGTATTTAATTAATAATTAAATACTTTACTCTTTTAATCATCCTTTCATCAAATAAATTAAATAAATAATACATTTATTTAATTCCTCACATGTCATTCTCATCTAATCCTAATCCATCTCCTAATTTCTTCATTAGGGATGTGCACATGCCTAATCCTTGATTAGGATGTGTCACATCCTCCAACTTTTGCAAGTTGGCTTCTAATCCTCATTTATCTTCTAATTACTGATTAATTAATCTTAATCAGCCTTGGTCAACTCTCTCCATCCCCCAAGGAATTTTTAATTCCTTTTTATTCCTCCAAGAATCCCTTTTCCCATGCATCTTCTAGAATCTTTGACTTGTCACATCAAGTCACATGTGACAAACTCCCACCTTTTGGGAACATTGTCTTATCCACTAGATTCTTCCAATCATTGTGAATTTAAAATTCACTTTTATTTACCCAAGATTCTTCCCATCTCCAAATGTACTTGGAAGGTACTTGTCCTTCCTCCACCTCATGTACGTTTTGGCCACCTCACTTACACCTCATCCCCCCTTAGCCACTTCACATTCCACATGTCAAAATGTGAGGGCTTGTGAGTTCTCAACCCACCATAGCCCTTCATCTTGACCTTGTTGGATGAATCTCAACCATTGAATTCTCTAGAGAATTCAAATTCTTCTATAAATACCCCCTCCTCAAGGGCATTTTAGAACACTTTCATTTTGAGCAACCTTGTGCTACCAATTTGCTTTCTCAAGCATTTGCAATCATTTAGCCATCCATTTAGTCATTTTGCATTATCAATCTTGCATCTATTAACATCAAAAGCCATCTAAGGAGCATACAAATTCATCTAAATCAAGGGCCAACCAAGGAGTCTTCAACAACAAGGAAGGTATAATCGATTTGCATTTTATCTCATCTATTTTCCTTGTTTTATCACTCTTTAGGCTAATCTTTGAAGTGTTCTTAGTGTTTTTCCATTTGCATTTTTAGTTATTTTGCACACTAGAATAGGGTAAAATTCCAAGGTACACAGTAACCAAGCACTCAATATCATCCTTTCCACTATTTAAACAAACATCTTTGTTTTGATCAGACAATATCATATTCCTCTAGTAGGTCTATCAACCATAGAATCGAGTAGTTACATTCCTATCTCAAAGCTTATTAAAAAACTCAATGTATATTTAGAAACACTTTCTAGCACATCACAATATATCAAAATTGTTAGATGTTTGACATAAATAAAATCATCAGATTTCAGAGTGTCCTCTAAAGAAATGCTAGTAGATTAGGCCTGTTTTACAAAGGAGACCCCTTCAAAACAATTCCAAATCACTCAAAACCTCAAAACAGTCTTCAAGCATGTCTTAAAACTCAATATTTCACAATTTCTAGGGATTGAAAACAATGAAAATGTTTTGATCCAATAAACCCTCATTTATAGGGTGTAAAAGCACAAATCAAGGAGGGTTTTGTGAAAAATACTCTTGCAAACCTATATTTTTTTGGCCACCACATGGAACATGATTGTTTATGTCTGCCAAGACCTTCTACATCATTTCAAAGCCTCTACATACTTTATTTATTCAGGACCCATGACTATAGCATCACTTTGTGTAGGAAAATCCTCTATTTTCTAGTGTAGCAGCAACTCTGCCATGGTATTCTTGCTTTTCCCTACACTTACAATCATCAAAAAATGAAAAAAATAATAACATTAACCTACTCCACCAATTTACTTGACCTACATTGGTGGAGTAGTGAAGAAAAACCCTATTGGACTCTCAAACTTGCTTCTAAAAGGACTCTATCGGGCATTGAAAACTGCCTCTTATTCTTTTGTTTCCTAAAACTAACCAAGTCTAACTCTTGAAATTGGAAACTAACTCCTCTTTACATGTATTCACACTATGATTTAACTTTGGGTGTTCCTAAATTACCAACACAAGAAAAAAAACAATCCAGAGTAATGTTACAAACTCAGAGATAGGGAATTTTTATTTCAAAATCTAATTACAAGAACACCAACTTCTATTTTTTCTCTCCTTTACATTCCTTTTAAAGATATTTCCTTTTCCATAAATTTCTTTCCATCAGTTGAAACTACCCCTTTTAACCCTTAATATGCCTGATTTCCTTGTTTTTGTCAATTTAACAACTTTTAACAATATTACATTATTGCATTGTTTGCATTTTCCCACTTTGACCACCTAGAACTTACCCATAACCTTAAATACATTCAAATAAGACCTCATATGACCTTGAACATTCTTCACATCATTTTTCCATGACCTCTTTTGATTGACTGAATAAAAATTTGAACATTCATCTCTTTTACAAAATTGAAAAGTATTTGATGACCTAGGTGCTCCTGCACCAACATCTGAGCCAATTGAATTAGGAGAAGATCAAATTGAATAAGCAACTAAAATTTCTCTCTTTTCATCAAAAAATCACATTGTTTCATTTGCAAACTAGAAGGCAACAACAAGCCAACTCATTTCAATACTTCTTATCATCCTCAAGGTTCAAACATCTTATTTATCAACAAAAATGACTAATTCATGCACAAGAAACCTAATTAGAGTCACTAAACAATCCACTCTTTCATCATTCACCAAGGCACCCTTCCACTCAATTTGTTTTACCTAGGAAAAATAACCAAAAACCAATCTTTCATGTTACAACCTATATCCATCAGATCCTAATACACCTTTGTCATCATCAATTTATATGAATTCAAAGCAAAAACTTGATAAAGAGCTCTGAATCTTTCAATTCCTTAAACAACTCACCAAATTTTAACTTTTACCAACTAGTTCCTCAAGACCAAGATACTACAATCAACCATTTACACCTCAATCACTTCATCTGACTTCCAAGACATTACTCACATCATGTTTATTGACTAAGCTTATTCTATGCACAAATCAATCCCTACAAAGGAGGGTTTATTGCATAAGGTACTTACAAACCTTAAATACTCCTACCACCACCACAAACACCATGGAAGTAGCCTGCATAAGCTTTAGAAATGATGCAGAGTGGTAGGGAAGGAAAACTCACAGTCACAAATGGCAAAGTCACTCCACTGAATGCTTCTCTCAAATACTCTCATGAGCCCTAAACTCCACTATTCTTTAAGAGATCAACCCCACACACATAGTGTTCACAACTCAGACCACTCACAAATATTGAAAAAATTTGGATCATGTATCATTAAGTCAAAAAGAGGTTTAACAACCCTCTAGCATTTAAGTTTCAACAAGCACCCATCACTATGGTGACTTAGACCTCACTCTCTCTTAAGGCTTGCAGCCCTTTCTCGGAAGGACAATCAGAATAAGAAAAAAAATGAAGACTGTTAAGACACCAAACTTATGGATTCAGACCCCTAAGATGGACCCAGGCTACAAGGTTCCAAAACCCTTCCTCTTGACTATCAAAACATCACTCATAATGGACATTTCTACCGCTGCTCCAAAAGGCCTAATTCACAGACCTACACCTAGGTCTTGACTATCTAGGCTCTCCCCTTCATCCCGAAGCCTAAATTCAGACTCCTACAAGTTCTCCACACCTTTTTCCACCATTCCTAAGTGCCTCTTAAACAGATTCTTCAAAATCAAGAAAAAACTCATTTTTTTGCTTGTCAATTATGCTTGCCACATAGAGATGTCAAGCCAAAATTCATGCACAACTTCCAAAAATGAGCCTTCCATTCTCCAAAACATTGAGGAAATGATAGTACAGCCTTATATCTTCCATCCCACCAAGATTTAGCAATTTTACAACATGGGAATGGAAGAAATATACATTTTTCACCCAAAACCCTACTTTTAAGGGTTTTCAGACCACCCGACAGAGAAATTGGAATATATCTCTTGAAACTTAATGAAATATCACCACTCTAATTCCAAAGGAAATCTTATTCAATTACCTATCCAACCATTATAGGCTTGGAGCATGAAAGTGAACATACAGTCTGTACCAAGTACGAGATCAACAAATTCTTCACAAAAAGATAGGAAAAACAACAAACTTCTTATTGAAACTTCTTCAAAACATCAACATCAACCTTGGCTCGACCAAGAGAGGCATATTTGAAGTCTTACAAACTCCCTCAACTTCTTGCAACTATCTTTTGAAAAGAAAGACGTTGGAAAACAACTAATCTCATGCTTTGACTTCTAATTGCCTAGTTAAGGCAATGTGAGCAACTTCTACCAACTCGACCACAAAGAGCCTTCCAAAATGTGTCAAAGACATTTAAAACCTTTTCAAAAAGTAAGGTGACTTACCTTAGGTGTCTAGATATAGTAAGGCATCATTTTTCCTTATTTTTCCATCATTTTTCCTTATTTTTCCAAGATGCACTAGACTTACAAAGGAGGATGGAGACCTTGTTGTACAAAGAAGTTGGTCACCAAGACCAAAAACTCAACCAAAAACCTAGAAGACCTACTGAAAAGAATTGAAATGGTCCATAAGACCTTATTCCATCCATAAACCAAGAAACAAAACATGATAAATTATTCTAGGTCCCTTAGACCCATGGGTGCTCCTGCACCATACTCCCAAGCAAGAAAAAGATCTCAAGTCCTCTTTGAGATCAGGTCTTCTACAGTAGTTCCATGTTGTTTAATATCATTTTCTAACATCCATGTTGCATCCTCTTCAGGTAGACCTTGCCATTTGACCAGGTATTCCTTGTAAACCTTCCTTCTAGTCTTCTTTGTCTCCTTGGTGTCTAGGATGCATTCAAGAGTCATAGATTGGATGGGGGGTAGTTCCTTCACCCAATCTTCATCCTCCATTGTTGTTGTACCTTCTCCATCACATGCATTCACAAAATCTTTCAAAGGATACAAGTTAGAAATGTTGAAGATAGGAGAGATTGCCACCACAGGAGGTAGCTCTATTTCATAAGCATTTTGGCCAAACTTGTGGACCACCTTACAAGGTCCTATCTTCTTCATCATGAGTTTGGTATAATTTCCTTTTGGAAGTCTCTCCTTCTTCAAGTGTTCCATAACCAAGTCTTTAACCTTGAATTGGACATTCCTCTTCTTTAAATATGCCTTTTCCTTATACTTCTCAACATTCTTTTGAAGGGTTTCCTTCACTTTTTGATGAATATCCCTTATTGTAACAACAAAGTCCTCACCTTAAAAACTTCTCTTAGCAACTCCTTGTAGATATCTTAGTTCATAGACCCCTCTAGGGTGCATGCCATAGACTACTACAAAAGGGCTTCTACCAATGCTCCTATTCATGGAGTCATTATATGCAAATTCAGCCTGAGGTAAAATCAGATCCCAAGCTTGTCCATGCTCCTTGGTAAGGCATCTTAAGAGGTTTCCCAATGATCTATTCACCACTTCAGTTTTTCCATCCGTTTGTGGATGGTTTGCTGAACTAAAGGACATATTTTTTCCTTGAGTTTCTTCCACAAGGTCCTCCAAAAGTGACCAATGAATTTAGAATCCATGTCAAAAACAATGCTTAAAGGTAGTCCATGTATCCTAACAACCTCCTTAAAGAAGAGACCTGCTATATATGAGATGCATCATTGGTGCATTTGCAAGGAAGAAAATGTTCCATCTTACTAAATATATCAACTACCACAAAGATACTATGAAAAACTCTTTGGGTTCTAGGCAACCCCAAGAAAAATTCCATACTTACACACTCCCTAGGCCTATTGGAAATGGGAAGTGGTTGATAGAGTCTTGCATTTGATGAAGTTCCCTTTGCCCTTTGACATATTGTGCAACCTTCCACATACCTTCTCACATCCAACTGCAACTTTGGCCAATAGTAAAATCTCCTAACTTGTTCCAAGGTCTTGTGAAGGCCAAAGTGACCTCCAAGACTCCCACTATGTTTCTCCTTTATGATATGCTCCCTCATTGAGCATTTACGCACACACAATTGGCTTCCTTTGAAGAGAAAACCATTCTATAATAAAAATTCAAAGAATTCACCATGAAAAGAATTCAAATGCTCCTCACAAACATTGTATACCTCCTTGAAATCTAAATCTTCATGATACATATCCTTCAATGCTTTGACCCCCATTCTTTGGAGTTGGATCTCTTGTACTACAAGTTCCCTTCTATTGAGAGCATCTGCCACCTTATTTTCTTGGCCCTTCTTATGCTTTATTGTGAAAGTATAGGCTTGCAAAGACTTTACCCACTTCACGTACATATGACTGAGTTTGTCCTGTGCATTCAAAAAACTCAAGGCATGATTATCAGTATAAACAACAAATTATTTAGGTAACAAGTAGTGCCTCCAGTTTTTGAGGGCTTGGACCATAGCATACAATTCCAAATCATAGGAAGAATACTTCATCTTTGCTTCATTCATCCTCTCACTATAAAATGCAACCGGTCTGCGTTCTTGGCTCAAAATAGCCCCTATAGCTTGATTGCTAGCATCACACTCAATGGTAAAATATTTATCAAAATTAGGGAGCACAAGTATAGGCTATTGTGCTACTCTCATTTTTGGATATTCAAACCCTTTATCAGCCTCATTGGTCCAAGAAAGCTTACCTTCGTTACCTCCTTTGATGGTGTCCAAGATTGGTGCACAAATTTGGCTAAAGTTCTTGATGAACTTTCTATAAAAGCTTGCAAGTCCATGGAAGTTTCTCACATCTCCCATGGATTTTGGTTTTGGCCAAGTAAGAATAGCATCAACCTTTGAAGGATCCATCTTCAAACTTCCCTTGGAGATGACAAAATAAAGGTAGACTAGTTCTTCCTTCATGAATTCACACTTTTCCATGTGATCAACAACTTCTCCTCTTGTAACCTCCTTAGTACCATATCAAGGTGCTTCAAATGTTCTTCTTTAGACATGCTAAACCCAAGGATGTCATCTCAATAAACTGCAACAAAATTTTCAATGAAAGGTCTCAATACCTCATTCATAAGCCTCATAAATGTACTAGGGGAATTTGATAACCCAAAGGGCATCACCAACCACTCATAGAGCCCTTCATTAGTCTTAAAAGCTATCTCCCATTCATCCCCCTCTCTGATCCTTATCTGATGGTACCTGCTCTTTAGATCAATCTTGGAAAAGTAAGATGCTCTTGATAGACAATCCATGAGGTCCTCCATTCTTGGCATCGGGAACCTATATCTAATTGTGATCCCATTAATGGCTCTTGAATCAGTGCAAATCCTCCAATTCCCATCCTTCCTTGGTGCTAGGACATTAGGAACAACACATGGGCTCAAAATCTTCCTCACTAGCCCTCTATCCATCAAATCTTGCACTTGTCTTGCAATCTCCTCATTTTAAGTAGGTGTCATCTTGTATGCAGCCTTATTGGGCAATGTAGCCCCTAGAATCAGATCAATATGGTGGCTAATATCCCTAAAGGGAGGTAGGGAACTAGGTAATTAATTCACCGTTATGTCCTTGTACCTTTCCAACAACTCTTGGACTTCCTTTGGTGCATCTTCCTCCTTCCTTGTGGGAAAATATGCTTCACTTTTTGGCTTCATAATTAGGAAGAATCCTCTTCCTCCTCCTTCCTTCAAGGTCTTCATGAACTCCTTCTCACCCACCATCAAAACAGTAGGCCCTTCATGCTTTGCCTTGTCTTCTTCTAGGAGAGGTGAAATGTTGTAAGTCTTCCCATTCTTCACAATGGAGTATGTGTTCTTCTCCCGATCATGCTTGGTTTTCCTATCAAACTGTGAGGGCCTACCAGAAATATATAGTTTAATACTTGTACTCAAAAAAAAATTCTTTAGATTTCATACATTATATGTCATGACGTGGATCACTATTGTAACTTTTTTGTGATTGAATAATTTGTTTTTTTATTTTTAGATGTTGGTTGTGGAAACACCTCCAAATGTTACAAGGGAAATGGATATCGGTGTTTCATTCACTATACAATCCTCCATGGCTCTGATAGAGGAGGTATGAGGAAAATTACTAAATTTCAATTTACATTCGTTGTTATAGATGTTAGTTCTAGTAAAAAATCAAACCATTAGTGATTCCCAGTTTAATTCCTATTTGGATGGTTTACACAAGGCTTGAGCATGCTTGAGCATTGGCATGCAAATATTTCCATTGTGGAGAATGATCATGAGATGGTCGTAAGTGATTATTTTGTTAACAGTAGGAGGAACAACAGGAGCACTCCTCGAGCACAATAGAAACGAGTGACAAACTTATCACCATCGGATCGCCAAACAAAGGGAAATAATTTATTTCCAGAGCATGGAGAGAAATGAATTTTGATTCAAAAGACTTTTGTTGTTTGCCTAGACATGGAAATTTTGTTCATATCTTGTATTGGATATATTTGACATTGTATGCCTATATGGCATTCTCGTAAGCCTATATGGCTATTTTGTAACTATATTTTATACTTATATCAACATATATTGATGTATGTGTACATGGCTATTTGGTTAATACAAATCTTTATTATCGATGGTGTCCATATTTGATATTTTTGACAATGTCAAAAGCATGGTTGCATATAGATTAGGAAAAGGAATTTTCCTTTTAGATTAGCAATGCATGGAAGTTTCAAAAAGTATCCTTGATATTACAAAAAGATATGTGTTTATACCATAGCAGCAAAAATCTTTTGGGGAAAAAATTGGTAAACCAAAAGTATAAGATTTTTTGAAAATATCGGGAACAAGTCTAGAAAAAATTGGAAAAAAATTAGATTTAAAAAAAAAAGGTAAAAAAAAGTAGAACAAGAGATAAAATCTTTTTAAAAAAATTTTAAAGGCATTTCCATAGCATAGAGATATAGAGAGCAAATAAAATAAAGATTTTAACTAATAAATTGTAAAAAATATATTTTTGTAGTTTATATTCATATCGTTGATTACATTGCATTGCACATAGTTTAAACTCAAAGCATTGCTTCACATTGCATAACAAATAACTAGATGCTGATAGATGACAAAATTTCAATTACAAAATAGATTTTACAAATTCAACCTAAGAAGTTATGCAATTACTTCACATTGCATAACTAATAACCAGGAGCAACTCCCAATTGCATTTGCTTATCATAGCATTCTATGAGACCACATTTCTTTGAGGCATTTTTTCAAACAATTCACTGCCTTGTCTATACTACAACATTTTTGATACATGTCTACCAAATAATTTTGTCAAATCATTCACCGCCTTGTTGCTATGGCTAAAAGCCTAAAATAAGTGCTTTCGAACAAGCTATGGATGCTTGGAATAAATCTATCAAAAGCATAATAGTAAGCAATATCATAGACAAGGTAGTGAACTCTTTGAAAAAATGCTTCAAAGAAATGAGGTCTCATGGTGATGGAATGCCATGACAATCAAAAGCATTTGATTTTCTTAGCATTCCATCACCATGAGACCTCATTTATTTGAGGCATTTTTGCAAAGAGTTCATTGCCTTGTCTATGCTAACACATTTTTCATACATGTCTATCAAAGAATTTTATGAAATAGTTAATTTCCTTGCTGCTATGGCTAAAATACTAAAACATGTGCTTTCAAACAAGCTACGGATTGTCATTGCATTCCATCACCATGAGACCACATTTCTTTGAGGCATTTTTTCAAATAGTTCACTCCCTTTTCTATGCTACCACATTTTTCATACATGTTTACCAAAGCATTTTATCAAATAGTTCACCTCCTTGCTGCTATGGCTAAAATCCTAAAATAGGTGCTTCCAAACAAGCTATGGATGTTTGGAAAAAATCTATCAAAGCATAATAATAAGCAATAGCATAGACAAGGCAACAAACTGTTTGAATAAAAGCCTCAAAGAAATGTGGTCTCAATGGTGATGGAATGCCATGACAATCCATAGAAATTTGCTTGTCATTGCATTCGTCATGCAATTCCATCACCATGAGACCACATTTCTTTGAGGAATTTTTTCAAACTATTCACTACCTTGTCTATGCTACCACATTTTTCATACATGTTTACCAAAGCATTTTATCAAACAGTTCACCTCCTTGTTGCTATGGCTAAAATCCTAAAATAGGTGCTTCCAAAAAAGCTATGGATACTTGGAAAAAATCTATCAAAGCATAATAATAAGAAATAGCATAGACAAGGCAGCGAACTATTTGAAAAAAGGCCTCAAAGAAATGTGGTGTCAATGGTGGCAAAATGCCATGACAATCCATAGCAATTTTCTTGTCATGGCATTCATCATGCCATTCCATCACCATGAAACCGCATTTCTTTGAGGATACTTTCAAATAGTTCACTACCTTGTCTATGCTACCACATTTTTCATACATGTCTACCAAAGCATTTTATCAAACAATTCACTGCCTTGCTGCTATGGCTAAAAGCCTAAAAAAATTAATTTCAAACAAGCTATGCATGCTTGGAAAAAAATATATCAAAGCATAATAGTAAGCAACAAGCTATGGTCTCATGGTTTTTTTTCACATGAAAATCAATGTGATTTTATTCACATTTTTTTGTAGGTTATAAACACTTTTTTTTTTGCCAATTTTTTTGTTTTAAATAACATTCAAGTTTATGGTGGTTTTGTTGTTTATATGATGATATGTTATATTCTAATCCTAATTCATGCTTCTAGGTTGCATAGATATATATTTTGTTTTTACATATTTTTTGTACCAATGAAACCAAAATGAACTAAACCCCCCTCCAAAACATTTTGGCCAAACCGGTGAACCAAACCCCCGAAACCTGAACCTCAAAACCTTTTCCAACACTCTTCATTTTTCTGCACAAACTTAATTAACCACCAAATTACATTTCCCCCCTTGACTTTACCCATGTTTACTCCCTCAAACCTCTCTTTTTCATTCAAAACTCCTATTTTCCCAACTAGGGCATGTCATGCCATAACATACTTTTTACCTCCCCTATCCTTACAAACCTTTTAAACACATCAAACTCCACAATCTCACCCTATTTCCTACCTATTCTAACTTAGTTTCAAGCAATTTCTTCTTTTCACCTCTTCTAGTGTTGGTTTTAAGGGGCCTTAATATTGAATTTTCAACAGGGGTAGCATTAGTAATCTCTTCCAATGCCCTTACTAATGGTATTTTCTTATTCCTACTCCCTATCCTACTTACATCAGGCCCATATCACCGAGACACAGCCTGAACAATAGGTGGAATGGCCTATTTCAACATACTACACTCAAACCCTTAAGGGATCGATCCAGTTGAATGTAGCTCAGAGCGATTCCACGTGTTTGGGTGAGAAAGAGGAACATACCTAGCATTAACATGCCTTTTCAGATGTGTTGGAACATTCTGTTTGGTCACACAAGTTGCAGAATGAAATTTGCACCACTTTGCAACTTTCCACTACTTCCATTTGACACTTTTTCCATCAATTGAAATCTGCACACCACGGGAAAACCACTCTGAGATAACAAAAACCGAGAGAGGTTATTGTAGAAGGGCCCAACCTAATCCCATCGGACTAGATGAGAAGTTTCTAAAAGTCACAGTGTCCGAGTAACCTCATGCTAAAGTTTGCAGCCATTTTTCCCTTTCGACCCTTAAGGGATCGATCTGGATGAACATAGCTCGAAGCAATTCCGCGTGTTTGGGTGTAAAAGAGGACCATGCCTAGTCTAAAATATCTTATTCGTACATGTTGGAATAGTTAATTTGGTCATACGAGTTGCAAAATGAAAGTTGCACCACTTTGCAACTTTCCATTGCTTCCATTTGACACTTTTTTTATCAACTGAAAATTGGACACCAAGGGAAAACCACTCTAAGATAACAAAAACCAAGATAGGTTATTGTAGAGGGGCCCAACATGATCCCATCAGATTAGACAAGATGTTTCTAACCATCACGGTGTCTGAGTAACCTGATACTAAATTTTGCCGTCATTTTTTCCCTTTGGACCCTTAAGGGATCGATCCGGTTGAACATAGTTCGGAGTGATTCTGCATGTCTAGGTGTGAAAGAGGACCATTCCTAGCATAAAAATTCTTATTTGGGCATGTTGGAATAGTCTGTTTGGTCACATGAGTTGCAGAATGAAAGTTGCACCACTTTGCAACTTTTCACTGCTTCCATTTGACACTTTTTTCATCAACTGAAAACTAGACACCACAGGAAAACCACTCCAAGATAATGAAAACTGAGAAAGGTTATTGTATAGGGGCCCAACATGATCCCACCAGACTAGACAATAAGTTTCTAAGTATCATGGTGTCTGAGTAACCTCATGCTGAAGTTTGCAGCCATTTTGCCCTTTAGACCTTTAAGGGATCGATCCGGTTGAACGTAGTTCATAGTGATTCTGCATGTTTGGGTGTGAAAGATGACCATTCCCAGCATAAAAATTCCTATTTGGACATGTTGGAACAGTTTTTTTGGTCACACGAGTTGCAAAATGAAAGTTGCACCACTTTGCAACTTTTCATTGCTTCCATTTGACACTTTTTTCATCAACTGAAAATTGGATACCACGGGAAAACCACTCCGAGATAATGAAAACTGAGAGAGGTTATTGTAGAGGGTCCCAACATGATCCTATCATATGAGATGAGAAGTTTCTAAGCATCATGGTGTCCGAGTAACCTTGAGCTGAAATTTACAGCCATTTTTCCCTTTGGACCATTAAGGGATCGATCCGGTTGAGCTTACCTCGGAGTGATTCCGCGTGTTTGAGTATGAAAGAGGACCATTCCTAGTGTAAACATGCCTATTCGGATGCGTTGGAACAATCTATTTGGTCACATGAGTTGCAAAACGAAAGTTGCACCACTTTGCAACTTTCTATTGCTTCCATTTGACACTTTTTTGATCAACTAAAAATCGCACACCATGGAAAAACCACTCTGAGATAATGAAAACCGAGAGAGGTTATTGTAGAAGGGCCCAATGTGATCCCATCAGATTATATGAGAAGGTTCTAAGAATCACGGTGTTCGATTAACCTCATGCTAAAGTTTGCAGCCATTTTTCCCTTTGGGCCCTTAAGGGATCGATCTGGTTGAACAAAGGGTCTATACTCTAAACTTATCCAAACCTTACAAACTCTTGGGGAAGAAATTCTAAGGTGTCAATACTTCAAAATCCACATTTAGATCTCATTTATACCACCGTACAATGGGTAAACCACAAAACCCTCTATTGTAACCTAAACCCTAGGGGTTTATTGAAAATGATACTTCTAAAGCTAGCCACAACCTATAAATTACTCAAACAAGTTTGTGATACCCTAAAAAATCTCAAACAATCATAAAATAATGCTACCCTACACAAAAACACAATTTAACTCTTCAAAACCACCATTTTTCTTAAAAAAACACATTTTTCCACACATGGGTTTCACACACATCTCACTTTCAGACCTCCCCAACACTAACACATCATTCCCACACCTTAATAATGTTAGTGAAGACCAATTCCTCAAGTTATAAAGGCTACATAAAGAGGAATGGGTCAAAAATCCATTTTTATTGACTCAAAACCTTCAAATGTACAAGTTTGGGCCAATTTTAGTAAATTGATGATATTCTACTCCTTATTTGCCTTGATGAACAAAACCTACTGAATGGTGCTCCTGCACCAATCATACATTGACCTTCTTGTCACTCCTAAAGTTTGGACCACATCCATTACCTCCACATAAAACTTGGAATCCTTGGTCTTTTTGGTTCCCATGCCTTGATATGGTTATGCAAACGAAAATAAAGAAAAGTAATCATCTCCTTCTCCATTGGCTGGAAGAATGCATGCTTAATGTTTTGATACATGATATCAGCTCTCTCATCTACTCTCGTGGTTGAATACAGAAATCTAGTATGGTGGGCCTCTAGAGTTCCAGTCGTCTTTCTACCTCTTCCACCAAATGTTGGCTCGATCCACACGTCTACCAGCCTAATTGAATTTTTTTTTTAAATCTAAAGTTTCTCCTGAGTCGCCAGTGTTTCTCTATTTTCCTTTTTAGACTCTTTCATTGCTACAGATCTTCTCTGGGATTTAATCATTTCTACAACATGTGGTTGATGTTCTTTTGGTGCAGGAGCACCTTGGGATCCCCATCCCTCTTGGAGGTATTGCTTGTTTTTTTATTTGTTGTCAAGAATTTTGAGATGTAATAAGGTTCCAAGAACCATCCTTCATGTCTTGTAACAAGTTTTAGTTTTGGAGTCAAGTCTTCTTGTATAAACAAGGTCTCCTTCCTCACCATGTAAGCTTGATTCATCTAGGAAAACTAAATAATTAAAGTGCCTTGATGTATCCAAGTCCTTGAGGGGATTTTCCTTGTAATGTGTAGTGTTTGTGGTGTCCTTTATGCTTTTGAATACACCTTTGAAGCCTCATTTCAATCGGGATTTTGTGAAGTTGTAGTCAATTGCCTTAACCAGGAAATTAGGGGTCTAATTGGAAAAAAAGGTAGTTTCCAACATCCACCTAATTGAAATGTCAGTTGGAGGACATTCAAAAGGGTGGTTGGAAGTTAAATAATCCTCTCATGGTAGAGGCATGGCTGTTGAATCATTTTTTTTCAAGTTCTAATGAAAGAAGTGGTTGTTTTCTAGAAATTTCTATGTGTAATTTGTTGCTAAAATGTGCGGTACAACCTCTATACTATCTGCACGGGCTCAACCCTATTATGATTGGAAAGAGGAGAGTGTAAAATCTCAGTTTAAGGTAGTTTGGTGAATTTCCATTGAGTATAAGTGGAGATATCTTCATTTTAGCAGCAATAGGTCAAGAAACCCTCAAAACTAGGGTTTGGCCAGAAAATGTTTCTATCTTCCACTCCCATGGTGTATAGTTGCTAATTTCTTGTGGGATGGAAGGTATTTATGTATATTTTCATCTTTTCAAGGTTTTGGAGAATTTCCAAATGTGTGGGGAAAGTTACAAATTGATCTAGGCCTAGCATCTTCATGTGACAGGCCTAGCTTGTAAAGTAAAAATCAGAGTTTTCCTTGTTTTGAGAGATTTTTGTTCAAGGTGGCACTTAGGAATGATTGAAATGGTTGTAAGTAGTCTGTAGGAGTTTGAAACAAGGCTTTGGGGAGAAGGGGTGAGCCAAGATAACTAAAAACCAATCAAGTGCACTCAATTAGGCCTCTTGAGGATAGCGTTAGTTTGGTCCATGGTTGCTTTTCCAACCACTGTCAACAAGTAAGATTTTGTGGCCTTGTAGAGGCATAATATACTTTCCTAAAAATAGTAGTTTACATCAGATACAGGTTTGTGGGTGAGAATTAATTGGACTTTCCTACCAGGTAGTGCTACAAGCAATTGAGGGTAAAGAGGCCTACTAGTTGAGAAATGAACTCATGGGGTTTCCTAAGTGCTAAACATGGATATGGTGTTTTGATTTTGGTCTATTAGAGCATGTATCAAGTGATTATAAGTCCTTCAAAAGTATGAGATTCAAGGACCCTTGGTGAGTTGAGTTTTCCTTATAGAAGGACAATGATTTGATGGTGTATTGATAAGAGTATTTGAGAGAAGCACTCATAAAAGAACCTCTGCCATCTGAGATTGGTGTACTTCCCTGCTTACTCTGGATCAGCTTTGAATCCTTGCATATAAAGGAAATTTCCTCAACATAAATACTCTCTCAAGGTTAACAATCATACATCGACCTTCTTTCCCATCTTAAAGTTTGGACCACATCCATTACCTCCACATAAAACTTGACATCCTTGGTCTTCCTAGTTCCCACACCTTCATATGGTTATCTAAATCAAAATGAAGCAAAGTAATCACCTCCTTCTCTGTTGGCTGCAAGAATCCATGCTTAATTTTTTGATACATCATATCAACTCTCTCTTCTGTTCTCATGGTTGAATATCGAAATCTAGTATGGTGGTCTTCTAGAGTTCTAGTCATCTTTCTTCCTCTTCCACCAAATGTTGGCTTGATCCACACATCTGCCAGCCTAATTGGCTTTGTTTTTTGAAATTTGAAGTTTCTCCTAAGTCACCAATGTAGCTCTCTCTACCTTTTCAAACTCTTTCATTGCTACAAATCGTCTTTGGTATTTAATCATCTGTACTACATGGTTGATGTGCTTTGAATCATTAGTAATAGTCTTCAAAATTGGCTGCTAGTACAAGTTCATTCTTCTTTCATAATACTTTATAACCATGGAGTTCAACCATTCCTTGATGCCATCAAGTGAAGATTGAGGAATGGCGTCAATGCGGAGTACATCCACCTTGAAGTCTTTGAAAGCAATAGCCATATCAAATTCCTTTTTCCCAAGTCCTACTCTCTCAAGGTTAACAATCTCAATCTCACTAATAGCTATTACTACTAAGAAAGGTAATTCCACCAACTCTACCAAACATTTTACCATAAGAATAATAAAAGTAGAGGCTTTGAAAGGAACTCCATGAAAACCAGGCTCTCTAAATGGTACATATTGTAGACATCTAAAAATGACCTAGGCCTGCAAGCTTCATTTTTACCACTTTCGTCCTAGCATAATTAAGACATTTAATTATGTCTTTGGTCCACATTCGACTATTGATTAAATAATTCATAATTATTTAATTAATTCATGTTATTTATTATTCATGATTATTAAATAAATAAATTTTATTTATTTATTAAATACGTCATTAATTGTCTAAGTCTTCCCTTAATTAAATAAATTTCTTAATTTATTTAATTCCCCTTTGGCATATATTTCTTCCTAATTATTAAATAAATAAGTTTTATTTATTTATTTAATATGTCACTAACTGTCTTAATTAAATAAATTGATTAATTAATTTAATTAATTAATCTTATCTTTTAAATTAAATAATTAAATTTAATTATTTAATTGCCAATTTAATATTCTTCTCATTTTAAATAAATGAAATTATTTAAAATGTCATCACTTTCTTAACTGTCAGTCCATTTTGATAAATAATCTGAAAAAGATTATTTATTATCTCACAAAATCATTATTTTGAATTAATTTAATTCAAAATAGTATATAATCTTCTAAAAATCAAGTAATCGGGCAGATTCTTGATTTTTCAAATCTGATCTTCAGTCCAAATCTTATCTTCATGATTTTTCGAATCTCACAAATCAGACAATCTTTATCTTCTTGATTTTCAAAAATCTTTATTTTCTATTTAATTGTCCCATTTATTCTCCACCGTCGATCCAATTATCTGAGATATTATTTTGACCGTTCGATTAAGGATTTGCCCTAACCCTAATTAGGGATTCTCATATTTAATCTAGAATTCTCATTTTAGGTTCTCATCATCAATTAATCTCATCCATCCACTCAAAATGACATTTTCTATAAAATGGCATTTTCCTCTCAATTTTTGATGACACAAGCACATGCTGACATTTTACATAGACATTCTAGACATTTATTCGCTTGCACACTTATTTTCATAGGCTATTTCAATATTCATTATATTTAGTTCATCAAGTCATGGAATTGTTTAGGCATAGGCATTATCAATCATAGGCTTTTAGACATAGGCATTTAGACATAGCAAAAATCCTTCAAAGCTTGGTGTAGGACTTAGGCATTTGCAGATTTTCTCACACGACGAATTTGAGGGCAACGTCAACTAGCAAGCAAGAAGGTATTACAAAAGTGAATCATGGAAGTCTTGGCGATTAGGTATAATCATTTTGTATTTCACTTCCTTTGTGTTTTGTAAGATCTTTGGGTTTCATTGTCTTTGTTGTTTGTTGCTAACACTCCTAATCAAACCTAAAAGAAATCCCTTGATTACATTGGTGAACCCGACTTCATTTTTTTGGTTTTCTGTACATTTTTTTTGTGTTTTCTACTATTTTGCAAGTACAAGTACGAATCGATGCAACTATTTTTTAAAACATCGTGACGCATTTGATGCGTCACGATGCATCCGCTGATAGAAGAGCTGCAATCGCCATGATAAGCCGCAATCGATATCTGGAACGACGCATCTGATCTATCGTGCCGCACTTGACGTCCAGAACGACACATCTGCTCTATCGCGCTGCATCTGACTGGTAAATGTTTTCTTTTATTTTTTAACATTCTGATTTTTGGATTTTAAGTTTTTTTTTCTGGTTTCTGGTTTCTTTTCTATTTTTCTGGTCTTCTGATTTCCTAGTTTTTTATTCCTACATGTTAGCTAGATTATATTTTTGTGTTACTAATCTTCATTTGTAGCGTGTGGTAATCACTATTCGGGTGTCGAAGATCATTGCATTAAGAGACTACTAATATTTTGTTTGCAGATTCGAATGTCAAAGACAAGATAAACAAGCATTGTGCTTATTTTTCATAGATTAGCAAACATTTGATTTTGGTGCGTATAAAAAAGAACACTCATGTCTTCTTTGATTGATTGCATTTGCGAAATGGTAGGTGAGTATGCTCTCACTTGGTGAAAACCTCGTGATCAAAAAACGAGACCCATTCTTATTTGTTATTAGCCTGATTTGGTATATCGGAGTATCCTCTCCCCTCGAGCTTTCGGGCGATCTTGGGTGTAAGAGAAATGGTTACCAACTCTAGAAATTGGGCCTACCTGGGGATTTCATCACCCCAACATGACTCAAACCGACAACGGAGCTAAATCCAAGCTACCCCCAACCGGTATATAAATGTAAACCTTAAGGGAAAACCTAAGGTTGCTTGTGCGAATGTGTCATATGGACGGAATTGTACTCCCTTAAACCCTATTAAGCTTAACCTCTTCAGGTTGGAGTGCCACCTTAATGGTGATTAATCTCTTGCCCCATGTATGGCCACTCGAACAGGGGTCCCTAACTAAAAACTCTTGTATAGAAATCCAAAATGCTTCTATTTGCTAGCGCAGCACCGGTCGGTGTGAAGACATCCACACTTTCGCAGTTTGTAGTAGAGGTGATTAGCTCACCATGGGAGTTTCATGGGGGTTGGAAGCTTGGTTGGCCTGAGAAGAGAGTGCACTATAAGGGGGAGCCCGTGCGGCCAAGCTTCTGAATTCACATGCTACAGATATGCAGTTGGGGAAACCCGTGTGGAATCTAGTGAATATTGTCACAGCCTAACCTAGGATTGTGCTTATCTGATGTGTGTTTGGTTACATTTAAAATGTTGTGTTTGTCAAGTGTATTCCGGTTCTATCATAGTTCAAAACAAAATATTCTCCAAATAGATCAAATTTTCCATCAAAACAACAAGAAAATCATTTTGAAATTCAATTGAGTCGCATCTGTTGAACCGCAACTGATTTTATGCAATGCAACTACTCTGTTAAACCACATCTAAAACTTAGAACACCGCATCTATAGGCATCGTGACACATTTGAACAATGAAAAGATGCATATGCTAAATCAAGTTGCATCTGATAGTCCAAAAGCCGCAATCGTAAAAACGAACCGCATTTGCTAAACTGTGAAAGATTTGCAGCTTCAAACGACTCATTTGCCTGTCAAAATTTTAAACTTTACAGTCAAAACCTGAGGTCTTCAAATTGACAACCATTTGTCAACCATTGTTTCCAGGGAGATTCTGTCAGAAACCAAACTTGAAATTGCTCAAAGTCTTGACCATTAGTTTGCATTCATCACCATAGGTCTCATACTTCATTCTTTTTCGTTGCATACATTTGGCATTAGATTACCCCTAGGTTCACATTTTGCATACTTAGGATTAGGCAAGTCTTAAGCACACTTTGCAAAGTCATTGTTTTCAAAATTAGGCCCTCTTGGACTAAGTTATCAAACCCCCTTTTTAGTCATTGTCCTCTTTTGTGAGATTTTTTCCAACTCAAAAGTCTAGTTAGGAAAACTCACTCGTCATTTAGACCTTGTCACCTTGTCATTTCCAACAAAGTCCTTTAGCAATCAAAATTGAAAACATAGTTCAAGCTTAGATGTGCTTAGATAACCTTGTCTTACATTGATACACATTGCATATCCTATTCACGAAAAATCCAAAAGCATTAGTCATTCTAGTCGTCATTTTGAACTTAGACTTCATGTAGTGTCATAATTGCATTTAGTTGTCATTCCCATTTGAGCAATCTCATTCATGGTTGAAACTAGACTTCAAAAATGAAAGAGACAAATGGCAAACTTTGGACAAGATTCCAATCCCAACATAGACAATAACACTTATGACATGAACAAACATTGGCCATTTTCTGACCCATTTCACGACATGAACATGCAATCTTCCATGAATATGCCATCTTCATCACAAAAAATTTATGAACCATTCATACAAAGGGACCAAAATGGACGAGTATATTTCAAAGACTTAGAAGCTGCAACACAAAATCCTGATATATTCTCCTTTGTAAAAAAATTAGTCTTACATGACCCTCAAAGGTATATAGCCATGCTTTTGGACGAAGGGGCTAAGTTACCATAGGGATTTGACATAAATACTTTTCCACCTCGATCCGTCTACCCTCACCATCAACAGTCACTTGACAGAAATCCTATCATTAATTCACAACACACATCCAATTATCATCATTATCCTAACTTTGACAAGGGAAACCAATTGTCCACTAGTCCATTCCAAGTCTCCACATCATATGCTAGTCCTTCACCTATCAATCCTGTCAACATCTACATGCCCTATCAACCATCTATCAACTCATGTCAAGTCCCCACATCATACCATATCAATCCAGTCCAAGTTTCCACATCATATTTTAGTCAACCTTACACTAATCCAATCCAAGACTCCATGGCATATCCAGTTGAAGTCCCCATGTCACATCCTATACCATCACATCCTAATCCAGTCCAAGACTCCATGTCATATCCGGTCCAAGACTCCATGTCATATCTAGTCCAAGTCTCCACGTCATACCCTTGTCCTTCACATACTAGTCCAATGCAAGTACCCATGTCCTATCCTAGTCCATATACTAGTCTAGTCCAAGTTCCCACGTCCTATCCTAGTCCTTTGGTCATTAATCCTTTTCAAGTCACCCCCTCACAAGCCACATCCAATCATGAAAATTCTATCATAGTCCAAAGTCAAATCCCATTTAATAAACTTGAGGATACATGTCAAAATGAAAGTACAAAGCATGACCTTATAATGTCACTCTCATGTCAAGAACAAGGTAGTCCATCCCATGACCTTATTTCTGATTGTATCATCCACGACAACCCCATGTTTGACCAAGACCCCATCATTGACCAAGAAGTCCAAATCCATGACAACCCCATCTTCGGCCAAGACCCTACCATTGAACAAGAAGTCCAAAATGATCCACTTCTTGACCTTTATGCCATTCATGATCAAACACTTGCTGACCCTATAAAGGCCTCAACTATTGACACTTCCCAAGATGAGACACTTTCCTCCATGGGACACATAGACAATATTCCTCTAGAACAAGAATCTTCCACTAGGGACATGCTTGCATATGATCAAGTTATAGCTAAAATCATTGGACTCTATGACACTAAACATAATGATGGATTTGGCATTGCTTTGGAAGCACCAATAGAATCATCTGAACCTGACATGTCGCATGATCAAACCAAAGATATTAGTCAGGAATATGTCCAACATGACAATGAAGCTAAGACATGTTATCAACTAGGGTCATCTATCTTTGTCAGAGTAGGCTTTCTTGCAGACGAAAATATTACAAGTGACAATATCCACATACCTAATGATGGGTTAGCATCTTGCTTTCAAAACAACAAATACCCCATTGCAAATAAAATTTGTCAAAGCATGCAATATCAAGGAAAAGGACTAGGAATACACGAGCAAGGCATTCAAGAACCAATACAACTCCAGGAAAATTATAGACATCAAGGTCTTGGCTATTCCTTAGACAGAAAATCAAACAATGTTAGTGGTACCTCCTCAATACTGGGGGCAACTTTGTCAGATATAAACATCAAAATGGATTCCATGAGAAATCCTTGTCATAAGATTGCTGCTAACACCCCCTCCACCCACACCATGAACCGTCATTCCATCATAAATAAACCTTCCCTTTGGAACCAACAAAAAAAAAAGTCTTACAAGTCAAAAGATCAAAATCAAATGTCAAAGGCCATTGACTCAAACAAAAGGACAAGTGGACAAATGAAATTAAAATGGATCCCAAAGAAAAGTGGATCAAACAAAGACACCAAGTCAAGTACAAAATTGAATCACAATGTGGAGCCACAGGACAAGAGGACTCCCACATATAACACATGTCCACCTCCTTCAAAATGCTCATTAATCAAGGCATATAAAAGTGTTGGTTCCAAACACCATCCCTCCAAAATCCATCATCCACCATCCCAAGTTTGGAAAATAAAAATTTATTCATCCAAATGTCCAAACAATCTTTCCACGTCTACCATCATTCGTCATAACCCTACATCTCGTTTAAAGTCCAATGATCCCACGTCACAAATTTGTCACATCTTGGCAGCAACTCTTTACCACAAGGACTCTCATGGCACTATATTGCGATGTGCGTATTTTGATAAGGTCAACTCTAGTATCAGAAAGGAACATAATGACATCAATCAGTTGTATACAAGTGCTACGATCCTGACAAGACAACTCCTTCAGCAAGGTCATTATTGGCATACCATGGCACCAGTCTCTACATCAGCACCATCAATGGATTCAGAACAGTCAGTGGTAATCTAAAACATCCAGGCTATCCACAATATCAAAAACACAAAAAAAATTAAAAAAAATTAATTAAAAAATTGTCACCCTGATGAAAACCTGGCAAATAGGCGTCTTGGTGACACCAAAAAAAATTTAAAAAATAAAAAAGTCAAGAAAATAGTAAAGAGAAAAATGATTCGTTCAATAGTGAAAACCTGGCAAACAGGTGCTTTGGACAAGTACCATGGTGAAAACCTGGCAAACAGGCGCCATACGTAATCAATCATTGCTCTGCCATCTACTGTCACTTTATCTAAGTTTGGCCTAGGATGAAAGGTATTTTCGCCATTATTCTGCAAATCACCACCACATCCTACCCTACCTGTCATAGTAGATAAATGATTGGCATCAAGTCTTGACGATCGTCCATCTAGTAAACCAGTAGCATCCCATCCATATTCCCTGCAAACAGCTAAGTCTTGGACCTGACTAGGGGAAAAAATGTTTATCATGAAACTGCAGTGGATGTCACACATGATCTTGGCAAATGGCAAAAAGTCCTAAAAAAGACAAAAACATTGGCAAAAAGTCCTGAAAAAAGACAAAAACATCGCAAAAAATCCTGAAAAAGTGACCAAAAACATTGTAAAAAGTCCAGAAGAAAGACATAAAAATCATAAAACGTCCTGAAGAAAACCACAAACAAAAACATCAGACTGCTCGAAAAGTGCAAACACATTGTCATCTCTTGTCAAATTCATTTATATCAATCGGTCTTTGTCATTTGTCAAACTACGTTGTCTCTGCGCACTTGCTACATAGGCAAGACTCACATTTTGAGTCCCCGAGACATTATGTCAATCCTTTTAGGTTTGTCAAAATAAAATCATGATGCAATCTTTGGTCATCAAGACAAATTCATTGGTTGTATCGAACTACGAGGTCTCTGAGTGTATGACGTAGGCAATGCCATCTGTTGATGAGCCCCCGAGACCGCACTAGGTCAGTCCATTAGGGTTCATGGCACTACATTGGCACACACGTCAAAAATATTCAATCAATTTCCACATGGGAAAACTCCTATAACAAAGTAAAACAATCATTTATTCAGCATGGCAATCTCATCAGCACATCACTCATATCATCAAGGTAATATTGGCATATGGTCAAACACAAGTCAAACTCAGTCAGAGCAACTCAAATCATCATAACCTGTCAAACTATCAAACTTTAGGTTAATCTTCAGATGAGTCCTTCTGAACGATAACCTCTGTCATCTACGCCTTAGGATGTGTCCTTCCTAGGTGTCGTCATCGTCATTCAACATTTTGAGTGATCCTCTTGACATCTAAAGATCACTCTTCATGACATCAGTATTCTTCAGATGTATCCTTCTGAAGAACCAACTTTGTCATTTATGCCTTAGGATGTGTCCTTCCTAGGCATCGTCATCATTTAGAGGGACCCCTTACAGCTATCAGGGATCAAATCATCTTGTCATCAGCATTATTCAGGATGTGTCCTTCCTGAATTCACCAATTCTCGACATTTTCCAAGGTCATCAAAACTTTAAACATTTTGACATCTTGACATTATCAAACATGGCATCATGGCATCAGAACAATGGATATCCAGACGCACTTGGCAAACACTTGACAATTGTCTTTTAGTTTTTATCATGATATTAGTTTTTCAGCGAGATCCCACTAAGCAGGATTTAGAGAAGTAGTGACGTATCATGTCAATTGACATGCATGACTACTAGTTTCTCAGCGAGGTCCTGATTTTGGGATTTAGAAAAATGACATATCATGCTAAAGGCTTTATTTGTTTTTGTATTTTGACAATCATGCTACTAGTTTCTCAAGGATGTCCTGGAAACAATATTTAGAGAAGCAATGATGTTTCATGATTTGTCCTTGTTTTTTTTCTACATGTGGTTGATTATGGCAAAAAGACTGGGGCAATCACACTCTTAGTATGAGTCATGATCATCCTTGTTTGTGACTGTTTGTATTACGTGATGGTACAACCTTGCACACCTTGATCTATGCCATATCATGGTGTTTATTGGCCATTACAACAGTTTGCCCAATGATGATTAAGAGCAATAAATATTAAAGTCCTATGGCAATGTTTTGAAGGATTTGATCTAGGAACTAACATGCATCTTCTTTAGTCTTGTCATCTTCTCTCACTTGTCTCATATAGGCATTGCATCCATATCATCATCCATATCTTTTGCACTAACATTTCTTTGTCTCTTCATATTCTAGTCTTCTCATTAATTTCGAGAGCACACCCATGTTCTTGGAACCTGTCTTTCCTCTCGAGGGGGCATACCATAACTCTCCTCGTCATTCTTCCTCATCTTATTTTGCACTGGGGCATATTTTTGACTTATTTTTCTTTGTCACAATGCGACAAGAGACATTATGACAAAGAGGGGCAAAATGTAGACACCTAAAAATGACCTAGGCCTGCAAGCTTCATTTTTACCACTTTCGTCCTAGCATAATTAAGACATTTTATTATGTCCTTGGTCCACATTCGACTATTAATTAAATAATTTATAATTATTTAATTAATTCATGTCATTTATTCTTCATGATTATTAAATAAATAAATTTTATTTATTTATTAAATACGTCATTAATTGTCTAAGTCTTCCCTAATTAAATAAATTTCTTAATTTATTTATTTCCCCTTTGGCATATATTTCTTCCTAATTATTAAATAAATAAGTTTTATTTATTTATTTAATATGTCACTAACTGTCTTAATTAAATAAATTGATTAATTAATTTAATTAATTAATCTTATCTTCTAAATTAAATAATTAAATTTAATTATTTAATTGCCAATTTAATATTCTTCTCATTTTAAATAAATGAAATTATTTAAAATGTCATCACTTTCTTAACTGTCAGTCCATTTTGATAAATAATCTGAAAAAGATTATTTATTATCTCACAAAATCATTATTTTGAATTAATTTAATTCAAAATAGTATCTAATCTTCTAAAAATCAAGTAATCGGGCAGATTCTTGATTTTTCAAGTTTGATCTTCAGTCCAAATCTTATCTTCTTGATTTTTTGAATCTCACAAATAAGACAATCTTTATCTTCTCGATTTTCAAAAATCTTTATTTTCTATTTAATTGTCTCATTTATTCTCCACCGTCGATCCAATTATTCGAGATATTATTTTGACCGTTTGATTATGGATTTTCCCTAACCCTAATTAGGGATTCTCAGATTTAATCTAGACCTCTCATTTTAGGTTCTCATCATCAATTAATCCCGTCTGTCACCTCAAAATGACATTTTCTATAAAATGGCATTTTCCTCTCAATTTTCGATGACACAGGCACATGCTGACATTTTACATAGACATTCTAGACATTTATTCGCTTGCACACTTATTTTCATAGGCTATTTCAATATTCATTATATTTAGTTGATCAAGTCATGGCATTGTTTAGGCATAGGCATTATCAATCATAGTCTTTTAGACATGGGCATTTAGACATAGCAAAAATCCTTCAAAGCTTGGTGTAGGATTTAGGCATTTGTAGATTTGCTCACACGACGAATCCAAGGGCAACATCAACCAACAAGCAAGAAGGTATTACAAAAGTGAATCATGGAAGTCTCAGCGATCAGGTATAATCGTTTTGTATTTCACTTCCTTTGTGTTTTGTAAGATATTTGGGTTTCATTGTCTTTGTTGTTTGTTGCTAACACTCCTAATCAAACCTAAAAGAAATCTCTTGATTACACATATCAAAGTCTAGTTCAAAATATTTTAGATGAGGCTACTCCCATAGTCTCTTACTCGCTAGACAAAACCTTGAAACTTTGTATTGATTTTATTTTTCCTGTCCCTCTCTTGTTGTTCTTCCTCAATTTCATCAAGATCATACATTGACCTTCTTGACACTCCTAAATTTTGGACCACATCCATTACCTCCACATAAAACTAGACATCCTTGGTCTTCTTGGTTCCCATGCCTTGATATGCTTATGCAAATGAAAATGAAGCAAAGTAATCATCTCCTTCTTCGTTGGTTGGAATAATGCATGCTTAATGTTTTGATACATGATATAAAATATCTCTTCTACTCTCATGGTTAAATACCAAAATCTAGTATGTTGGGCCTCTAGAGTTCTAGTCATCTTTCTTCCTCTTCCACCAAATGCTAGCCCGATCCAGACGTCTGCCAACCTAATTGACTTTGTTTTTGAAAGCTGAATGGTGCAGGAGCACCCACACCTCACCCTTAATTTGTGATTGTTTGATGGTAAATTGGGAGGAAAATGTGTAAATGTTAGTATGTTGAGGTCTTTTTGTCTTGAATAAAGTCTAATAAACCAATCTTTTATGCACTTTGGGAATTAGTAGGTTACGGTGGACAAATGTGCAAAAGCACTCTTGAATTAAATAATTTTTGATATTGCCATAAAGGAAAATTATGTAAAAAGTAGGTGGGAGTGTAGAGAAAGAGTCTAAAATTCATGTTATAAGGGTTTCTAAGTGGTTCTAGGCCTTTAGAATATTAAATTTGCACGAGAAAGCTTAGTAAGAAAAACCATTCTTAAATAATAAATACTAGTATTTGTAGGCTTAATAAGGGTTTGTGGTAGTTATGGGCATTGAAGGGAGATTATTCTCATTTGAAATGTATTAAAAACATCATTCAAGCTTGAATGGGGGTTCAATCAATAGTTTTTTTTTAAGATTGGTGCTCTTCACAATGCCTAAAACTGTGGAATTTCAACATTTTTCTGAGTTTTCAGTTTCTTTTCTCTGTGTACGGCCTAGTACAGACCTCTTACGAAAATAAATTCATGAAACATTATGGTGGAAGGTCTTAACCTATATTTCAATCTGTTTTGATACACCTTTGGTTGTTTTAGTGAAAGGAAAATCCATTTTTCTTTATTCAGCCTCTACAGACCAGCAGGGTCTGAGTTTAATTTATTTTTTGTGATGGAGCCCTTCCTCATACTATGGTGAATTGTGACTTAGAGGAAATGTTTACAATGTGTTTTTTTCAAGTTTCCTTAACTCTTTTAATAATGGTAAGGCATTTATAGGGCTAGTGATGTTGTTTTAGGTTGAGAATGTGATATTTCATTGCTATAGATCCTCTCTGGGTTTTAATCATTTGTACCACATTGTTGATGTGCTTTGAATCCTTGCATCTAAAGAAAATTTCATCAACATAAATATTGCTACTCTCTGAAGGTTAACAATCTCAATATCACTAATAGTACATTTACAACCATATTCAATGATTTTCCTTCAAAGGCTACAAATTCAAATATTGACTTAAATAGCCTTCAAGAGGCTTTAAATAGCCTTTACAAATGATTCTACATCTTTCCAATCATGCCTAACTATTATTTTTGTAACTAACATGATTTATTACATTATAAATCAATTGTGGATGTGTTATGACCTTATTCAATTGACAAAACTCATAACACAAAACTAACTTAAAATATTTCTATGAACCAAATTTGCTCAATAACCTTGGTGCCCCTACACAAAATTTCATTATTTCAGTAAATCTCATTACAATGCCTTAGGTACTCTGTTCTCATAGATATTTTAAAATGTCACTCATACATTTGAGATTCTCTTATAATGTCTACATCATAGGTTCTCATTTAGAGGTTAACTTCAAATGAGAAACTTGAGATTCCCTCACAAAGCTTCACACACTCTTTTATAATGGCTTGAAATAAAAATAGGGATGTTGCATTGCTTTTATGCCTGAGATTCTCTTAAATGGCTCATAAATCTACATTTTCTGCAAGGGGACACCATTCAATGTTTACCAGGTTACTTACAGATACACAAAGTAAAATAAGACATGATAGCATTGGAATCAAACAAATTAACATGGATACAATTATAAATTAATAAGAACCATTGTGAATATACTTACAAATTAATCCAATGAACCATCTGGGTCTGCTCTCCTCTTTATTGTGTCAAGTATTGCCTCATGGTCGGACTCTCGGACCTTCCACAAGGTCTTGTTCAAAGGTCTACCCCCATATTTTCCCAAATGAACATTGGATGCCACAACAAGGTTTGAGTAATGAAGAATCTTACGATGCATGTCAAAGTCCTCAAACAGTCAATGTTTAACACTCTTATGTGGGTACCTTCTAAGCCACGTTCCAGTAACAACAATTGAGCCTATAGGGTATTCGATGTTTTCTCCATCTATAACTAGGGCTTCCAATTTATTTTTGGCCTCAACACAACGACACAAGTAATAGTCTGTTCCCTCTTTGTTTTCTTCATCTGCAATAATTGCATAAACAGGCCTTGTATTGATATGTGCATAAAATCACTCAAAATTAGTCAACATTATGAATATAGTACAAAGTAAGATAACAATATGGAATTTGAAAAACTAAGCAAGTAGATATATTACCTGGTTGAACTATATCTGATATGTGGTCAAAGTCGACCAATGTTTCCATATGTGTTAGTTCCAATGCCATCGGAGGGTGATATGTGTGAAGTGGGGTAAGATAACTTCTCAACCATTTGTCAACCCACTCCCCTGACTCACAATCATTCCAGCCTTGCATTGTACATGATGAACAAAAGCATGCCATCTTACGTGTATCGATACTCCATGAACCTACATTTGAGCTAAGGAAAGAGTGTAGCTCACTCGATCCTATTAGTGTACAACAATACTCATATGGTGCAATGTTAGTATCATCCATCAACAAAAAAATATACGAACTGAAGACGTACCTTCACTACCTCGACCCCTCGAATCATTACACCACTCGATGATTGAACTTGCATCTATCAAGTTTTCACTATCTTTATACTTTAACTCTTCTCATGCTAATTCTCTTTTCACGCATGCTCCTGCACCATGATGCTCCCCCTTTCCATGCCCAACCTCACAAAAGTTCCACATATACTGAACACCTGTAGTGAGATGCATCCTGCAGAACCAGTAGAACATGCGCGTGTTCTTGAACTGTGTTGCACAGTTATCCAACCATATTATATGTTGATCGTATGCTATGCCCCTTTGAGCCAAATCACTATAAAACATCTAGAAGCAACCTTACACAAAATCTGGAGAATGTGTGTGATAATCACTAATATAAAAGTGATACTCCCTCAATACCTTCCTTTGGTCCTTTGTACTATCAGTTGAATGAATGAATGCTATGTGCACACATATCGAAACCTATGTGGAGTTGTAATACTGTGACTGCACCTCACACTGTGGCTGTAGAGTCTAGTTCTCTAAAAATTCAACCACTCATACTATGTTTCCAATTTGAAAGGTGTCCTTGCATAGTTTGAATTGCATGTTTAACCATCGGGCTCTATGGGTATGCCTTGCATACTCATACAGTAGATTCTCACAAAACATGGACATAAACTGATACATTGCAATCTTCTCAATAACCAAATAACACTTTTTTGCTTGAGACCCACCTTTTGTAGCATATGCCACTGTTTTATACTTCTCGAAGTCTACTAGTTTATGCCCCAACTCATCTGTGCTTTCCATATGTTGACATACTGGCATTCGTTGCAAGACACCGCAATGCTTGCATGAACCATCCAAGCATGTTGTCTTGTAGAATATTTGGCCATCCTCTATTTGACATAAAAAAATTTATAAGAACTCTCTTGAAGATTTTGGTGGGGCTTCTATGCCACAATCCTACAAAACATCATTAGTATGCAAATCTAAACATATAGAATGTAAACATGTAATGGTTAGTGAATTCAATATGTAGTCTATATAGCAACAAGTAGTGCATTGTGATTTATCTTGACATAAGGTTTAAGCATTTCAAAATCTTTGAGAAATGCGAATTTGAGGATAAGCATTTTTATGAAGAAGAATTGGGTTTGAGTGGTAATCCAAAATGCTTTGGATGTGGCTCCCTTGTTTTTGGCAATTCCTTCTTATGACATCCCTTTGATTTGAAGATGGCCTTGTATTATTCTTCCAATAATCTTAAATTAGTGTTCTCAATGCTTCAACAAATTTTCTATCTTTATGTGGCAATCTTCCCGAGAGTGCCCATAATTCATTTGAATCGGTGCCCTCAATTCTTTGCCACCTGTGAACGACTTTTGATAAAGTTTTTCTACTAATTCCCATTTGTTCACTTGTCTTTTTAATGAGATGAGATCTATTTGTTTTATAGCTTACCAAAGTCGATGTAATGACACGTTGGGTGACATTACTATCCTTTGAGCGTGAGGTCTTACCCACACTCTCATAAGCATCCATTAGATTCTTCACAATATTGTTTTCACTTGATGCATTCAATGTTCTCAGCCAAGAGTCTAATATTGTTTCTGTGCCAAATACATCATTTGAACAAATAGTTGACATCTTACGGTCTTCATTTGTATCCTTTCAAGAAATTAATATTATGCGGCATATCTTCTACAAGTGCATTAAGGTCTTGCTTCGTAATGCTCACCAAATATCCTCATGTGAATCAGAAAACTTTTGGCTTTCTGTGCAAAATTCTAGGCAGGTGTTCTCTTGGGTACTACATCTCAACGACGAATTTCATCAATATTTGGTGAGGTGGGCTAGGTGTGTTATTTGCACTGACCGAAGGTGGGCGTACATGCCTTGGTTCACATGGGGATGATGGCATACCTTGTTCTTCCAATCCAGTGATGCCTTTCGACTTTAGATGTGGTGGAGTGGTATCCAACCATGCCTTGTGGTAGATGGTGTCCTCCATATTAGAAGCGGCTTAATGGTGTCCCTTCATATTCGTTGTGGTGGGGGTGTGTCTCCAACTTCTACTCTCCCCTAGCATGACTCTTTAGCATTAAATTGCCCTTTGGTACTATGGTATTTCTTTTCTACTGAGGTTCCTCTTCAAGCGGCTTGTTTCGTCCAGTTCCCAATTTTCTTTTCACAATATACCCTCATCCATTTTTTCTCTTTGTCTACGAAGGACTAGGCGCTGATCATCATTATTTTTTCCTTCTAATAGTTCGTTTCTTCGGCATGACGAATAATTTTACCTGTGCAAAAAGTGCTAAGTCAAATTAACTAATAGTGAAGGGTTCTAAAAGTCTATTAAAGAGGGAGACCAATGATCACCTCTTTCAAATGTTAGTTTTCAAAGTTGAAGTGGTTTTTTTTAAGAGGGAAACATTATAAAAGGCCATGATAAACTTGAATGGAGGATGATCTTGGATTGGGTGTCAAACCAAATGAGGAAATGTTGAGTTCTCCTTAACAAAAATGAGCTTTCAGTGACTGAAATTGTGTTTCTGAGTTGGGAAGCATTATTTTACGTTATATTGAGCATGAACAAGGTATATTAGGCTTGCTTCAATAGTTTTCAAGTTTTGGAGTGTTTGGCAAGTGCTACTTTCAATAAAACATATGCTTTATAAGCCTAGGGAGAGGGTTTTATGGTTTGGGTGGTAAATGATTGAATCTCTACAATCTAATGCTATAATTTCAAGCTTTGATAGATATAAAGTGCTTCCCCAAGGTTTCAGGAGATTTGGACACATTTTGAAGGTAGTCCCTTTGTAAAAGTGGGCTAATTTGGGCCCTTAAAAGTGTAGAAAACTTAATGATGTGTGTAGTTTGGTACAAAACAAGCATTGTTGATTGTTGGATATGTTGAAAGGCTCTGTAATGGGTAAAATAAAGGTGTCTAAATGGTCCTAGGTTTGTAG
>VDFB02000008.1:370639522-370806193 GCA_007258455.2 Sequoia sempervirens | reverse complement strand
TGGAGGGAATTCCCAATGACCAGAGAAATGTTTTTTTTTCAAATTCTACAATTTTTCACATAATCGGGTTCATGCTCACCGTCAGGATTGCATCTGGTTCAATATCGACAAAATCATGTTAAGTTCTCTCTTAGCTTTCCAACGATTTAGTTTTTCTCTCACTTTACTGACAATGTTAGGCCTTTCATCCATTATTTCTTTTGTTTGTATGTCTATTTTTTTGTCAAAAAGTAGTGTTTGGTTTTTAGTTATAAATTAACCGTTCATCGAAATTTCAAATAAATTACATTTTAGAAACTAGACTCCATTCTACAAATTTTAAAAAATAAAAATTAAAAAAAATCTATTACTTTCAAAAATTTGTAGGGGGAGCATGACCAAAATTATGCTTTTTAGGAAGTGCCCACTTAGAAAATTAGTAAAAAATCAAATCTTCATTAAAAATTTATCAAAAAAATTGTGCATCAACTACATGTTGTTAGCTAACTTCTGATTGTAGTGATTTTAAAAATACTAAAAAAAAGTTCACCGTGCTTAGGTCATACAAGAGTTGCTATGTTATGTTTTTCTGACAAAAATAGCACCAATTTGTGTACATCCCTCTTTTGAACCCCTTAATCTCAACCATTTTAAAAATAAATTAGTATTTTAGAAAGTAGACTCAAAGCACTTCAATCCTTGTTTTTGTTCCATCTCAAAATTTTGAGTGTAACTATCCTTAATTTCACGTCCAAGGTCAGCATTTCCTGATTTCAGAAAAAAGTGGCCACTTAAGCCCCCTTTTTGGGAACCATCTTGGTGCACTTACCCTGAGGTTAGGTATAGTGTGAGCTTTCATAGGGTGATTATTAACGGTTGAATGTGTTTGAGTATCAAAAGGGAATATAGGAGGCTCTATTTGGTTGTTGGATGTCACTAAGATATCATTCTTACGTGCCCTAATATTGACCCTAAGAGGAGAGCTAATATGTTCATCACATGTCGTAATTGGATTTTGTAAGATAGTGTCATCACTCATAGGAGAGGAATCAAGAGAAGGATAACTAGGAGTTTCATGGTTACCAATGATGTGATCAAGGAAGGGAGAAATAAGCTTTTCATGAGTTGCACTACTGATATCTTCTAACACAAAACTATCTTTTTCATGTGTAGAGAAGATAGTAGGAGAATAAAAGGGTGGATTGTCATGATTATCTACATCAACATGTCTTATAATGTCTTCATGAGTGGGGGAAGTATAGATCTCAATCATATCATCCACACAAATGTGTTTATCATGATCATTCAAGATTGTATCCATATCTACTAAAGGTTTGTCACAAGTAGCGGAGGTATGGGGAGATGAAAGGGGACTGGGTAAGGTAGTGACAATGATTTCAGATTTGTGTGTCATAATGTTGTTGCAAGGGGGAGGAGAAGGAATACAAGCAAGGATTTCATGATCTTCAATGATTGTGTCTTCTTTCATCAAGATACCTTCATCACCAATGGGAGAGATATCAAGAGAAGAACAATGATGATAATCAGGATTATCGATGCTTGCATCCTTTTGGGGAAAAGCTTTAGTGGATGATTTAGAGGAGAGGAAGTCATCTAAGGATTCATCTAACATTGAAAATCATCACTACTAAAGGGCTTGGATGTTGTGTTTGTTGTAATTTGTTCTTTTGATGTTTGTATTTTTTTGTTTTCATTGTGCAATGAAATTGATCTAAATGAGCTAGGAACTAATGCAAAAAATGAAGATTGCAAAAGTCTAAGTGCCATGAATGGAAATAATGTCTAATTCTAATGATGAAATATAAAGAGATGAAATGCAAATTTTCAGAGTGCAAACAAAGTAAGTTTCTAATTATGCTATGCAATAATCTGAAAATGAAATGTTACAAATGCAAAATTTGAATTTAAGCAATGCATGAGATAAGCTAATTTATGGTAAATATCATGAAATGCATGCTATAGAAATGCGACTGATATATAGAAGTCAAGGCACCAAACAAAAGCCTAAAAAGTATTTTTTGAGTTCTCTAAAATGCTATTTTAGGGGTTAGAAAGGAACGATTCGCCCAGGGTGGCGAATGAGTCCTAGTATGGAATTTTTTGAAAATTTTCAAAAATTAGTGACTGATTTTTTTATGAATTTTGAGTGCTATGAGGAAAACCTAAGTAAAAAATGTAGAAATTCATAACTGTTCAATGACGAAATATGAAAAAGGGAAACATCTTATGCACTTTTACTCATGCAAAAATGAAGCCTAGAATGCAAGCTAACTAATGAAAAATGCAATGCAAGCAACTCTAGAAAGATTAATGGACTCCAAAATTAGAAAAGAGGGGATTCAAACAATAGGTTCACCAAAATGTAGCATTGATTTTTGGTACCCACTTGCTTTCTAGCTCCCCTAGGGTTTTTCACCTAGAAGGAAAAAGATAGGCCAAAAATGTTTATGTTGCATTCAAAATCAATGCAATATGGATAGACTAAGGATGAAATATGCCTAGATACAATGCTTGAATGCAAGAAATGAATGAGATTGATTGACCAACGAATAGAAACTAAAGGAAAACAAATTGTGTATTACAAAACACCTAAAAACAAATGGAAAACTGCAACATAAATGAATCAAATTGAAAGTGTACACCTGAGATGTGGATGGAGACTGGAAATTGCTTCTAAAAGGCCGTGGATGTTGAAATTTAGGTCTGGAGGGACTCATTCACCATTCTGGGTGAATCAATCCTAGTTCTACCAAACTATACTGGAACATGTTTCTAACAAAAGGGTACTCAAAAATGCAGAAAACTCAAAATTGACCCTCAAATGGGGCTCATTTGCCACTCATTTTGAATGAATTCACTTTTGAATTACTATATTTTCAAAGGTGGATTCTGAAGCTTCTGATCTACACTTTGATGCCCTATAGGTGTCCACTTCTGAAATCTGATTTACGGGTTTGAAAATGGATTTTTGTTGATATTTTTAGTTGATGAATGAGGAGAGGACTTTAAAAACATTGCAACTTGATCTTCAATTATTTCCAAGCTTCCAAGATACCTAAACCTACAAACATACAAGACAAGAGAGAGAGATGTTGAATGTTAGGGTATGGGGGTTTTCCTTGGTCAAACCCCTTTTAGGTAATTAAACCAAAATGATGAAAGAAAGGAATGAAACATGAAACAATGGAATGGATTACCTTTCCATGATGATTTATCTTGAAATTATACAACATAACATGTAGAATCTACCCTTGGATGTCTTAGGAAGCTAAATTGATGACTTGCAATGTAAATGCCCTAGCTTGCTTGACTTCAAATAGAAGATAGATGATGAATGAATGATGTGAATGTGTTAATGTATGAATAGATGTAAAAATGAGTTTACAGAGGTGATTTTATAGGAAATTCACCTATTTTACCCATTAATACCTCATCACAAGCCAACACGAGACAAAATTAAACTCAAATTAAACTTTTTTTCCCGCTCAAAGGTCAAAATGGGGCCAAATAGGACTCATTCACCACAAATGGTGAATGGGTCCACCTAGATGGGATTGATTCACCATGCATGGATAATCGGTCCCACAGGGTCTATTTTGATAGCTTAGATGCCAAGGAATAAGGAAATAAGGTCTAAAATGCAACCTTGTCAGGAATTTAATCAATTTGAACCTTAGGATGCACAATATGGGTTATTAGGGGCCTATTAATGATGATGTAAATGTCAAATATGGCTTGGGACACAAAAAAAAATGTGAAAGTGTGATTAAATACACTTTACAACACTAAAATGAGGTCCACATAGCCTAGGAATGCACAAGAACCAATGTGAATGTGTAAGACACATTACAACACTAGTTTATCATTAAGTTTAAGTTAGGAACCTTTTATATTTATGTAATAATGTTGTTAAACATATTTTATAATGTTGAATTAGGGGAAAATAGGTTAATTAAGTCTAGAAAAGCATGAAAGTCCTTTACAAGACTTCACAACACCTTTACAAGACGTCATTAAAAGCATGTTACTTGATTTTCAAGGGTCAAAGACCCAATGTGGATGCATAAAATTCCTCACAACACTAGATTAAGACCTCATTAAGTCCATTTTATTGTGAGTTAATGCCATGTCAAGAAAAGGGTCCTTTTTTCTACGACATAATTCATATTCGTTGCTTTGAGAATGTTCATAGGAAACCACTTGGGATGATCACATTACCTATTGAGGTCAGACCTCTAGTGTTGCCTACCTCTATTCACATCATGCAAGAACCCCTTCCATACAATCTTATCCTAGGGAGACCATGGATTCATTCTATGAAAGGAGTCCCATATATCCTTCACTGTGTCATGAAGTTTGAATACAACAACAAGATATACATGATTGATGCTGATGAACGAAGCTATACGTCAACTGATCACAACACTTCCAACTCCCCTAATCCTTTCATTTCTCAATCAAAACTTTAACCTATACACATTGATGCTAATTATTCACCCACAACAAAACTCTTTCATGATAATGGTGGGTCATTAGATTCTACACCTCCTTTCCATAACATTTTCAAACTCTCACCCTCATGGTCCAAAGAGTCATATACAAATGATTCATTTTTAGACACAAGCTCTAGTAGTGATTGGAGTTTCACACATACTTTAAGGGAGGGTGTGCAATATCTCAATCCCAATCCACACAACCTTGTGTTCCATTCGCTCAACTTAGTTCTACCAAATCACCTCATGATGGTGATGGGGGAAATACAACTCCCATACCTCATGCAACAATGACACATAACGATAAAAAGGATTTGTGTTCTTGTATAGCAACCAATCTTTCTCAAAAACACACAACCCCTTCATCTTGGAAATTTTTTATGGTATCAGTTACAACCTTCCTCCTACACATGGATGCAATACACACATGAAAAAATTGCAAATATCATACTTCTCTCCACTTTCATCAAATACGTTACACAACAACAACATTCAAACTCTCAAGAATTGTGGTGCTCTTCCTTGTATTGGAGCACCTCATTCCTCTACCTAATACTTCCTTTCATCCATTGTAGGATCACCCTTGTATTGCACTAAATGGGGGCAAGGGGTTTGATAGCATTGTCCTCATATGTCACTTTTCATTGTCTCTTTTGACTAGGCATTAACCTTTCATGAACATATAAGAGCGAGCTTAGGATGTGGACATGTCTTAAGATTGACTCGCATGTGGCATACTCCCCTTTTCATGACATAGCTTATCAGAAACATATGACTTGGCATAGGTATTTCTGAGTAAGCTCACATGTCTTCTTATTTATCTTCTACTTTAAAGAAATTACTCACAATACAAGTGTTCACAACTGCTTTAAAGTGGGGACATACATCACTACTCACATTTCATTGCACGATTTCTTTCTTCTTGCGATGCATCCTTTTCTTGGTGGAGTCATTGGGCTTGATTCCCTCCAAGAGTGTGATACTTCTTTTGACTTATCCTCTTCTAGAGACATTGAGCATGATGTTCCCTAAGACGAGATCTTGCACGAACTAAGCAAAATCCCTTTGAACAAACCTTACACTATTCTACATTAACAATGTCTATGAGTGTCAAGCATACAAAATTTTAGTTACCTCATAGAGCTCAAAAATCATTCTCTTTTGTGGCATCTTGTTAAAGTTATTAGGAGGTATAACTTTAATATGCTTGAGTGGGAAGCCCATCCAGCGGCATGACTTTCCACATAGCTAGCTTTGTATTCATGAGTGCATACCAACTAGCATATGTATTTCAACTTTTGGGATTTCTCATCACGCGGACAACTAGAAGTTTTGTGGCCCCAGAGTGAGTATGCCTTTGGCCTTCTCACCCAATAGAAAACCAAGAAGTTATGTTGGCCCAACGTGAGTACACATTTATTTTTAAGCAAACAAGCCTAGATCTGATCCACAACTAGCTGAACAAACGATCAAAGCTTGATCCACCTTTTCATTTTCATATTATTTCTTGCCATTGCATGATTTTGTATCTTGATAGTTTGAATTAGGATCTTAGATCCTGGGGGCTTGAGTACCTTCTTGATCTTTTTCATTCTTTGTCATCTGCATCTATACACTCAGATCTCTCTTGAATGTCTACTTTAGTGTGAGTTTGAAACAAGTTCATCCTCTCACTAAAGTGGGGGCTACATTTTTTGTAGAAAAAATGACCCTTTTCTTGACATGGGATTAATTCATGATAAAATGGACTTAATGAGGTCTTAATCTAGTGTTGTGAGGTGTTTTATGCATCCACACTAGGTCTTGGACCCTTGGAAATTGAATAACATGCTTTTAACAATGTCTTTAAAAGGTGTTGTAAAGTCTTGTAAAGGAATTGCATGCTTTCTAGACTTAATTAACCATTATAAAATGTGTTTAATAACATAATTACATCAATCTAGAAGGTTTCTAAAATAAACTTAATGATAAAAGTTAGTGTTGTGATGTGTCTTGCACATTCACATTGGTTCTTGTGCCTTCCTAGGCTATGTGGACCTCATTTTAGTGTTGTAAAGTGTATTTAATCACACTTTCACACTGATTTATGTGTCCCAAGCCCTATTTAACATTTACATCATCACTAATAGTCCCATATTAACCCATATTATGCATCTCAAGGATTAAATTGATCAAATACCTGACAAGGTTGCATTTTAGACCTTATTTGCTTATCTCTTGGTGTCTGAGCTATCAAAATAGCCCCTATGGGACCCATTTTCCATGCATGGTGAATCAGTCCCATCTAGGTGGGACCCACTCACCATGTGTGGTGAATGAGTCTCATTTGGCTCAATTTTGACCTTTGAGCTAAAAAAAAGTGAAATTTAAGTTTAATTTTGCTTCATGTCGGGCTGTGATGAGGTATTAATGGGTAAAATAGGTGAATTTCCTATAAAAGCACCTCTCTAAAATCATTTTTACATCCATTCATCCATTAAGTGATTCATTTCATTCATTCATTCAATCTTTCATCTCAAGTCAAGCAACTTAGGGTTTTATCATTGCAAGACATCAAGAAAGCTTCCTAAGACATTCAAGGGATTAGTCTTCCTCCATTGCTTCAAATTTTCAAGATCAATCATCATGGAAAGGTAATAAATTCCATTGGTGCATGTCTCATTGCTTTATTTCGTCATTTCGGTTTAATTACCTAAACGGGTTTTGACAAAGGAAAACCTGCATGCCCTAACATTCACCATTTCTTATTCTCTTCTTGTGTGTTTACAGATTTAGGTCTATTGGAAGCTTGGAAATCATTGAATATCAAGCTGCAAATTTGTTCAAGTCTTCTTCTCATTCAACAAGTCAAAATATCAATGAAATCTCATTTTCAGACCCATAAATTAGAGTTTCAGAAGTAGACACCTATAGGGCATCAAAGTGTAGATCGGAAGCATCAGACTCCACCTTTGAAAATATAGAAATTCAAAAGTGGACTCATTCACCATGGGTGGTGAATGAGTCCCACCCCATGGTCAGTTTTGGATTTTTGTATTTTCTGACACCCTTTTGATAGAAATAGGTTTTCGCTCAGTTTACGAGAACTGCGACTGATTCACCCAGAATGGTGAATGAGTCCCTCTAGGCCTGAAAATTAGTATCAAAAATGTTTCACAAGAAATTTCTACTCGCCTTCAAGCCTTCAAGTGCACAATTTAAGTTTCATTCATTTATGTTTAGCTTTGCATTTGTTTCTAGTTTGTTGTTGCATTACATAATGTGTTTTCAAACATCACTTGTTTCTTAGATTTGGTAGTCATATTCGATCAATTTCATAGCTTAGTTGTACTTAGATCATTTCATTTAGTCTAAATAACATCATACACATCTTAATTTGAATGAACCCTTTAGCATTTATGGGGCCCTATTTGTCTCCTTTTAGGTGAAAAACCCTAGAAGAGCTAGAGAAGTACATAGGAACCTAAAAATCTATGGTTCGACTACAAATTGATGTTTAGAAAAATGATCTATAGCTTGAGTACATTTCTCTTCTAAGTGCATCAATTGCAACAATCTGGCTTTTGTTTGATCATCTAATCTAATATATTCTTGTTCAAACTACCAGGTAGGGATTTTTAAGTTTATTGGTAGTATAGGATCTACCCCATAGACTAAATGATAAGGAGAATTCCCTAATGTATCTTTCATCCTAGTACGATCTACCCAAAGGGGGAACTTTAACAAAGAATACCCAATTGGAAAATTGCAATGAAGCAAAAGCAGGGCCATTATCACATACCAATGCATATGGCATTCCAAACCTGGTGATAACATTTTCTTCCAAGAATTTGATGACCACGTTTGTAGTGCATTGCTTTCTAGGGCATGCATCTTTCCATCTAGTACAATAGTATGTAGTAGTCAATATAAATCTATGACAAGCAAAAGATGGAGGATTAATGGTTCCAATAAAGTCTAATCCCCATTGTGAAAAGGGACGTATCTCCATCATTGGTTGTAACAATTGAGCATTGAATCTTCCTTTATCTGATGTTGTTTGACATGTATAACAATGTTTGATATGTTTATATGTATCTTTAAAAATCATTGTCCAGTAGTAGCTCACTCTCAGAATGAGGTGTGCAGTCGCTAGAAGTGATCCATGAGCTGTTCCAAATTTATCATGTAGTTCTTGCAACACTTTATCATTTTCCGTTCTATTTAAACATCTTAAATAGATTCCTTCATGATTTATTTTGAATAGAGCTCCTCCCTTAATCATGTAACTCTATGATTTTATCTTGAGGGATTTTCTTTGATTCCTTTGCATATGATCAGGGAAAGTATGACTAACCAAATAATGCCAAATGTATGAATACCAATCTTCTTGATCCTTTTCATCCAATGTGTATTGTTGGCTTGATATTTGTGGATCTGTTTTTGCAATAGATTTAGCCAAATCTTGTCCATGGACCAACCTCATGGGTATGATGTCTAAACCATATTCTTGTAAAATGGTGACCCATTTAGCTCTCATTTCTCTGAGATCAATCTATGTTAGAAACATTTTGACAGGCGAATCTGGGACAATGGCTTTGACTATACTTCTGAGAATGTAATGTCTAAACTTACGTACAACTTTGACCAAAGAAAAGGCTTGTTTCTCAATATCTATGTATCTCAACTCTTCTTCCTTTAATGGCGCACTCATAAAATCAATTGGTTTAGCTTCATTATTTTCACCCTTTTGTGTTTATACTATTGCACAAGTGTGACTAGAAGCAAATGAATAAATATAAAAAGGATTAACATAGTCTAGGCTTACCAATGCTTGTGCTTCTGTGATTACAGTCTTTATAGTCTTGAAGGAAATTTTAGCTTCATTCATCCACTCTATTTTGGCATCTTTCTTTAGCATATCATTGAGTGGCTTCACTATTTCAGTGAATCATGTAATAAATTTTTGAATAAAATTAATCTTACCAAAATATGACTTCAATTCTTTTCTACTTCCCGGGGGTTGTAACTTGAGTAATGCATTCACTCTATTTGGCTGAATTGAAATATCATGTTCAAAAATGATATGTCCCAGTAACTTTCCTTTAGTCACCCCAAAAATAATTTTTTTTGGATTTAATGAAACTCCATAAGTTTCACACTTCTATAGTATTGCTTTGAGATCTCGACCGTGATCTCTTCTATCTTTAGAAAATACTATAAGGTCATCCATGTAAATAATGATAAATTTTTGTATCAATTCTTGAAAATAATAGTCCATGGCTCTCTAGAATGTAGCTCCAACATTTGTCAATCCAAACAACAACCTTCTATAAGTGAAAGTTCCCCACTTCATGGTGAATGTTATTTTCATCCGATCTTCCCTCGCTACCATCACTTGGCTATATCTAGAAAATCCATGCAAAAAGGACATCATTTGCGAACCATTAACTATCTATAACACTTCTTCAAGTGAGGGTAGTGGATAATTATCTTTTTCAGACACCTTGTTGAGATTGTAGAAGTCTACACACAACTGTATATCTCCATTCTTTTTCCTTATCTAGGGACTAAATTTTCCACCCAAGTAGAATGTTTGATAGAAAAAATTATCTTGGCTGATAACAATTTTTGAACTTCCTTTTGAATTAAAGGCTCTAAGAGTGCATTTACTAGACGTTGTTTTTGTCAGAAAGGTTTTGCATCAAGCTTCAATGGTATAGTTTGTGTAATGACGGAAGTGTCATAAGTATTCAAGTCTTCATATGTCCATGCTATGACTTTCTAGTAGTCTTTAAGTGCCTGAGCAATATTTCTCTTTTCTTTTTTAGTACAAATTCCCTATCAGTACGTTCTTAGGATCTTCTTTAGTATGCAAATTTTATAATTCAGATAGACCTCTATCACTTTGAGGTAAATCCTTTTGTTTGACTATCCGGTCAATATCGAAAAATCGTTCTAACTCACTTATTCCTTTTGGAATATTATTATATCTGGCTTGAGTCAATTCTTCATCCTAAACTTCACCATCAGGGCGATCTATCTCTTTGATTGTTTGTGCCTCGAAAATACTAGAAATAGTAATGAATTCCAATATGTGCCAGTCATCTTTGAATACTTGCAGTTAGTGACATTATCAGGAATTGAAGGTAATTGTACCAGTTCAACTGTGAATCTTTTCAGATTTTAAGTCTCTAAAGGTTCTAAATTACTAGCAACAGTAGCTAGAGCATTGAATCTCCGATTGAATCTTCTAATGATATGAGTAATGTTGAATGCGTAGGATTCTTTAATTAAATCCCATACTCTATGTTGATAATTGGATAATATTTTGTAGTGACAAATATATTTCTTTTTGACTTGTTTAACTATCAATTCTGAATCACTGAACAATTTAAGGATTCTAACTTTCTTCTTTACTGCCAAGATCAAGCCATGTATACGGGCTTCGTATTTTGCCACATTGTTAGTACATTGAAATTGCAATCGATATGCAGCAAGAAAAGACTTACCTTGCGGGTTGATAAGTTTGAATCCAATTCCAATTCCTTGTTTTGATTTTGATCATCAAATTTAAGAATCCAGGCTTGATCATCTGTGGATAATATTTTACCATTCTTTGATATCATTGTGTAAATCTTTTCAGTCAGTATGTTTTGATCTTTGTTTGATATATGTTTTTGGTTTAGTTCTTTTGGCGTTATCATGTTTTGGACAGTATCGATTTTCAATTCTGTGAATTATCTCCAGACACATCATACATTTGTTTTCTAAATGTGTAGCATTATGCAACCTACACCAGTCCTACAACAACAAAAAATTTAGTGAAACTTTAATTTTACTACTTTCCTGAGATTTTGCAATAATATTCTTCTAAAATTTATCATAAGGACTATTTTATTCTTCAGAAGAATCACAATCTAATTCAGTTAAAACATCAATTCTAGGAATCATTTCATTAGATTTCTTAGCATCACAAGTGAAAAATTCCTCAATTTTAACGCCTAAACTTTGTATTTTGTAAATTCCTGGTTCTACATCGATATATAGAACTTCATTTTTCTTATTGTAATTTGTGATCATGTATTCCATGTGTGGTTCTCTTCCAATCTAAATTTGATTAGGAAATCCTTTCCATGGTAACCACATGTGTGAGAAATCGGTAGCCATGTATCCATTCAATGTTTTAGACCAATCTCTACTTAGAAACATACCATAAGTATCAGGTATCTCCATGACTTGAATGCCAATATAATATTGGATTATGGGATGAAAAGCCAATTGCATGTGAATATTAGTCAACTCTCCTACTACATTTACTTCTATCTTATCAAGTTGAGTGACCTTTTTTAAAGAGTTTGCAATGGTTAACACTAATGCCTGACATATGGATAACGACATCACGTTAGTAGATGCTCCAAAGTCTACTAAGCAATTATGAAGATTCTTACTGAATATTCTCAAAGTGATAAAAAATGGTGGGGACTCTAATTTTCCTTTGTAAAAGGCTACTTGCGTGTCTTCTATGGGAACGATGTTCTTATCTTTTTCTTTAGCCTAACTACCTTTAACCTGAATGTCGTTGAATTTTATTTCTTTAGGAAGATATTCTAAACTATTTAAGAAAGCTTTCTTGATCATAGGTCTCTTAAGAAATTTTGATAGAGAAAGGAAAATCTATACCTTCTTAATTTCTTCTAGTAGATAATTAGTCAAATTGTTTTGATCAACGGAGTCTATCTTTTCACCTTTTGAAACATTTGCTGAATTGTAATGAGAGGTCACTTTGGGTAACCCAGGATTATTACTTGATTTATCATCAAGTCAAGAGTTGAAGTTATTAGGCGGGATGGATGTTGTTAAAGTCCCACTGAATCTACCTCCACTATTAACATTGTTCCTCATGTTGTAATTATGTCCTTTCTAATACTATTGGAAGGCATGTATTTCATCCATTTCTTCTTGAGGATCATTTTCATCGTGATAAGGAAAAGTATATGTTTCTAAGGTCATAGTCGAATTATCACCTTCATATTCATGAGCATGACTTGTGATAGCAGTAGGTAATTTTAAACATTCATAACTTTCCAAGACTAGAACAGGGTCATATCCTACCAGAACTAATTCATTTCCTTTAGGAGGATGAGAATCACAATGCTCATTGTAATCAGTAGCAGCAAGGAAAATGTCTGAACCAGTTTTGAATTGTGAACAATCTACTTCAGCATGAGCATTTGTATTATGAATTCTACACCAATTGTTCATTTCAAGGTCAGCTAAGTTCAGTTTTGATGTATACTTTTCATCAGTTCAATCAGGATTATCTAAAGGTGTTCATACTCCACCATTATTAGGGTGTGTATTCCAAGGTCTAGATGGCTTGGGAGCATTATACATTTGATTTTATAAATTCTGATTATTATTTTGAGAATAGAAATTTTGATTCCTTAATTGTGTAACCTTTTTGGTTAATCTTTTGAGTTGAGTTGTAACTTCTTTCATGTCTTCCTTTTCCTCAAAAATTTTGACATTTTTATTTTCTTGAGTTTGTGAAAAAAAAAAATTTCCATTAGGATGCAACTCTGTAATAGCTGAACCAGGGTGAGGGACTAAAGCTTGACTATTTCCTAGTTAAAAAAATTATTTTGAAGAAATTCCCCATTCTAGACCACTGTAGGATAAGCATTAGGAGCCATAGGATGACCTATAGGGACTCCATTTACATTTAGGGTAAGGTAAATATTCTATCCATTTTCACCATTCATAGATTATCTGTTTCCAGGATGTTTCATTTCTAAATTTACACTTACGACTTTAGCATAGGCCTCTGGTAAAGTAGTGGGAGGATTTTCTCTTCACTTCACAAACATAGTAGTCAAAGGATCTACTGTTGTATAAGAAACTGCAATAGCAAAAAAATTATCCACTACATAAGGTGCTTGTAACCTAGAATTAGCCTTTTGAAATCTATCATTAAAAATGGTTATAGGTTCACATTCGAACTTATTGATTTGAGAAAATTGATGATATAACAAAGCAGGATTAGTCGGTGTTCTAAACCTGGCTAAAAATTGAGTTTTCATCTCTTGTCTTGATCTGATAGAATTGCGAGTTAGGTTGATATACCATTGGTAAAATTCATCACTCAAAGTATATGGGAACAACCGACACACAACATATTCATGTTGGATTCTTTCCTGAAAGCATGTATCCTTGAATATACTGATATGTTATTCAACATCTTTGTGAAAATAATACTTAGGACACAACTTATCAGGATTTTTTGGTAAATCATTTTATACAGAAAATTGAATCAGTGACTCGACATTAAAGAATGTCATCACTATAGGAGGTGATGGTGAAACAATAGTTGGAATATTTGGACTTACACTTAAACTTCTAGACTTTTGAGGTCTAGCAATGTTTGACCACTAAACTCGACTAAGGTCACCCAAGGATCACTAGACCGAGATCTAGTGGCTCTATGGAAATCTAGTTTAAACCCTAACAAAATCAAAAATAAAAACAATAGGCCCTCCTTATAGCGCGAGTTCCTGTTGATGACGATTTCACTTACAAAAAATAGGTCGAATAAAATCTCCACAGACAAGACCGCGAAGAGGCTATCCTTCTTGAAAGATATGGAACAAAGACAACCTAAAGGGAAATTCTACATTCGTGAGACAAAGATTGGATTTCATTCAATCCCAAGTCTTTGATAACTAGGTCATGGTTGCACTAGGTTCACATTCGGGTAATGATGTGATATTGCTATTAATATCAAAGGGACTACGATTATTTCTAGCTTTGCTAAGAATTATAAACATTCCACATAAAATTTCACTTCATTCATTGAATAACATCATGAAATCAAAAAATTCCACATAATATTTCATGAAATATCACAAATTCCTTGCTATCACTTAAGTAGATTTAGCATTAAGTCTTCATCAACTTCATGGAAAATAAAAGATTTTCAGAAAAATTCCTTCCCTTCATTTTTTTTTTGGAACATTTTCAAATATTAAACATCTCTTCTAAAACAAAGTATAAAAAAAATATTGAAAAATAAAAGTTTCTCCTGATTATTCTCCATGGATCCCCCAAAGAATTAATTAAAATAGAGCAAACTGCTTTATATTTCACCTGATTGCTTCACAACTATGCATAAAATGGTGAAAACTTTTAAAGAGAGGGTTTTGCTTATGGACACCGAGTAGGTTTTGTATGCACCCTTAAATGGCATAGCATACAGTCTTGTTCAGTTGAACTTACAAAACTAGCTACAAAAGATACTAAGATACGTAGCTAGATCCATTAATCTCTTATATCAATTAATGTCTATGTGCATACAAATTTTTACATCAGAATGGTTCAAAAAATAAGAAAAAAGAAAAAATATTAAAAAAATTTATGCTCCTTTGACATCTACAAATTATGAACTTAAAATAAAAATGGAGGACATAGCCTTTTATAGAAACAAGGCCCCAAAAGTTCAACTTAAAAGTCAATCCAAAGAATTAGAAACAACAAATTAAAATGTGGCACATGGCATCTGTCAATTGTCATCAAGAACATTCTAGAATAATTCAAGGCTTTGACTTCGTCCACAACACCCAAATGAGGAACACCTACCAAGATAGGGATCAACTTACAAATTTAAAATTGAAACCAAAATAAATTTCATCATATTTAAGGTATCTGATATCTGGTTCTTTCTCTTTTCTCTTATGACTCAGGCTCCAAGATTCTTCCTTCTTTCTTAAGCCAATATTGTCAGAAAGTTCTTAATACTTGATGTATGCACTCTTTTGAAATTCTTCGTATTTCTCTCCCAGTGAGCTTGAGCCTAATATATTCTTTAGTTACTCAAAGTATGATATCATTTTTCTATGCTTTGTCTGCTTCATACTTGGCTATAACATGTATGCACTGTATTATCTTGTCAATAACCTCCTATGTTAACAATTGAACAAGATCCCTATTTATTCTTTGTATTCATTCCTTGAAAGCTTTAGCTTATTTTCCCTCCTATCCTAATGTTTCAGGATTGAAACCTTGATGTGCCAATATTTCAATAAATTCTTGATTTTCACTAATTAATCTTCTTCAATTCTTGATTTTCACTAATAAATTCTTGATTTTCACTAATTAATCTTCTTCAACTTTCCTAGCAATGAAATTTCATGTCCTAATATTACATTACTCTGTATTAACTCTTGGATGACTGCATGAGAATTTCAATGTTTTTCCTTTCATTGATGACCTACTCTTGGCAAAATCTACATTCATCTTCAAATATTTTTAATTTCTCTAAACGATGGAATGCTTCCTTGTACTTCCTTATTACATATGTGATAAATTATTCTCCTTGCTTTACCCAGTATTCAATCCATTCTTCAAACATGTTCATTTTAAGACGAACTACAACAATTACATCTACTTGCTCTTCTGACATCAACACTGGATGTTGGGGTAGTTCAACTTGTTCTTGACCAGATAAAGTTAATGAATTAATGAAGTGTTCCAAGGTAGCAACCTGTTCTTTCAATTCTCTTTTCTTCTATTTATATTTCTCTACTTTGGCAACCGTAGCATTTAAACTTACTTTTATTTCCTCTAATTCTTGTTGCGAAGATGAGTTCCCAAGATTAATACTTGTGATCTTATACTCCTTAGGCATGATCTCATTTATGTCATTATCAGTTTTTGGAGTGGCTATTTGAATAGTTCTATTACCATCTTCATTCCTTTGTATTCCATGCTTTGTATTTGCTATGTGCCTAGGTTTAGGAGTACCTACTTCTTGTATAAAATTATTAAGATTCAGAGGTGATACTTCCACTTCCATTGGAGAAGCTAATTCCCTAATTAACCAATCAGGTGTATCATCATCTTGTTGTACCTCTGTAACATTTCTTTGTCCCTGTTTACCACTTGTTTTAGAGACTTATTCTCTTTGACTTGCCACATTTTCTGAAATGGAAATTTCTTTAGTGATATCTAGCATAGATTCAGGATTGGTAGGATTTGACATTTCCTACAATATTTGGAGACTTATATTTTCCTGTCTATCCAGATTTTCTATTTAATCTCTCTAAACACTATCTTCTTCATACACTGTTACACTAGGATTCTCTCTATTTTCAATTCCATTTTTGCAAACTGTTTAGCTGCTTCTTCTAGAATTTTAGTTTCAACATGGCCTTTCTCTGATTCTTTAAATACCTGTGAGTGTTCATTAACATTTTGCACATTCCCAAGTGAAGGTTGGGAATCAAGAGTATCTTCAACAATTCTTTCATCAATAGGATCTCGCTTTGCAGTCTCCCTTATTTCCATTTCAAGTATGCTAGGGTTTCCTGCCTCTGAGGTGAGCATTCCTTGAATAAACTTTCCTTCTTCATCATTTATGGGGTTAGAGCTTGTATCTTGAATTGCTTCTATCACTGGGTGTACCATGGTTTTGTCTTTAGACTTCTTTTCTTTCACTTTTTCCCACATAGCACCCCATTTGTCTACCTGTTCTTTAATTATATCTTCATCTTCTTCAAAAATTTCCTCTAAATCTATAGGAGTCCCTCCCAGTGCTTGTTTCATACTACCCATATTAATAGAAGGAAGAGAGGTAAATAATGTTGTAGCTCTTTGAGATGCAAACCTAATTTGTACACCAACATTCTCTATTGCTCATGTTCCTTCATTGATAATTACTCTTTTTCTTGGTTTAGTTGTAGAGGAAGATGCATCTTTAGGTCTCACTTTTGATTTATCTTTACCTGTCTCTGTATCTTTCTATTTATCAGATGGTTTTATGGGAACTTATTGTCTTGTAGTTTCAGGGGTTCTTTCTTCAATTCTAATACCTGGAGTTTCCTTACTAGTCTTTCTTTTCTTCTTGGTAGGCTCTTTGCTTTCAAAAGTAGTTTCATCTCTTTGTTTCCTTTCGTTGTCTTATGAGAAGAAAGGTTCAATTCATTTTTCTCTAAAACCTTTTCAAAACTCATCAATCCAGTGTTGAGTATACCTTAAAACTGGTCTAGTGAACTCATCAATTGATTTCATATCTTCATCATCAAGACCTGGGTCTTACCACATGAACGCCTTCACAGCTAAGCCAATAATCTTCTAAATTAGGCACATGAGCACAAAAACCAACTATATTTTTAGCAATATTTCCTTCAATACCATAATGCCCTCAATGGAGTGGGAATTCTTCAAAATGGTAGGTTCTTAGTTCTTCACACAAATCAGTTATCCTAATTGCACTGCACTTACAATTTCCTATTGTAATGGGAAATTTAAAAGATTCCTTTTTGCGAGCATGGCTATAAAGAGCCTGAGATGGTTTTAACTATCTCACTAATTCCAATAAAATAATTTTATCTATAGGATACCCTGGCAGCATGAATGGATGTCCATCAAATACCTCCACTCTAATGTAGGAGTAAGTTGGGAACTATATGTACCAGCCTCCCATAGGCCAAATGGCACTTTGTGCTTTTAGGGATAATGTCTTAGCTTTATCACCTTCCATTGTTCTAACCAATTTCATGGAGAAAAAATCACTAACTTTCCTATAATCATCTTTATACCCATGGACAGTGATCTAGGGTAGATGTGCATATATCAAATTGTTTCCAACCTTTGTGCCCAGAGTACCAATCTATTTCAACCCTTGTTTATAGGCTCTCATAGCATAGGAGTAAATAACATATGATGACATGTAGAAGCATTTGGTTTTGGGTAATGTAGTAATCTATTCATGTAGTCTATCACTTATCAATTTCCCCCAATGCAACTCCATAGGAACCTCTATCATGCAGGATATTATCATGAACATCTAGGGTTCAAATTTTCTTGCATCTCTTAAACCAATGACTCTGCTCAACAAAGTTATAATATCTTGCATTTCTTGTTTAAACATAGACCTTTGAATTACCTTATTCTATTGTGTAATTGGTTGTTGGCACCATTGGGTGCTCATAGTTTTTCTATTATGCTCTTTAGCACTCTGATATGTCTTGGTCTTGGCCTTTAGGTCAACATTGAACATTTGTGTGTAAATCGGGAGACCAAATGTGTATATGATTCCTTTCTGTGATAGGTCTGCATAAATTCTTCTTTCTCAACAATCCTCTTGGCTAGGTTGTAATGATTTATACATTGCATAACTAATTCAAGAGCTTCCATTATTGGAGGAAACCCTCCTATAGGAAGTATCCCATTTTCCACAACATTCATGGTACATTGAGAAGCATTCTCTTTTAGTATCCATGAACAAATTTCAATGTCAAAAGAGCATCCCATATGAGTTTTTGTAACCACTACATTGATGGGTACGTCTTGTGAATTGCAATACTTGAATTCATTGTCTGCCCTTGTGTCAGAAGTACTCATTTTGTATATAATGTGCTCTGCAATTTTTGGAATACATGTCTTGTGTGCAAGTTAGGGTTATATTTAACCAAAACTTACATTTCATAAAATTTTCAATTCATTTTTGATTAAGTTTAACAACTCAGAGAATAATTAACATTTCAATTTTAGAATGGGAAATACCATTATCAATATTTTTTAGCTTGAGAAACTCTTAACAATGTATCAGTTATTCAGAACATACTTGGTTCTAGTTAATAATGTTGATTCTTCAGAATGCAACTTCAAAACCCTCAGTAGTTGCTTCTTAGTTTCTTAAAATTTACCTCTCTTTGCACGCCAATGTCGTTTCATTAATTAATGTCCTTAGCAACTTTACAATATGACGTGAAGTGGAGTGTTCTAAAAGCAATTGCATGCTTGATGTGGTGCCAAGTACATAGGTAGTTCACCACCTTCATTAATTACCTATTATTTCACATTAATTCCTATAATAAAGGTGCAACCATTAAATATTATGGTCCAAATCATGAACACCTAGATTTTTGTGCTAGCTCACTATTTGAGAAGAAAGATGGCACAATTATTATACATGGAAATTAGATGTCACGCTAATTATTTGCAAGGTATATGCCATTAAAGATATGTGATCTATTTGTGATCACTGAGATTAAAGCTTTGATATTGCTTTTGAAAGAAGCAAACAACACTAGAATCTAGGAAATACCTTATGAGGAAAGAGAAAACATGAATGAATGGAAAGACTGGAAACCGACTCTAAAAAATAAATTTAACACAATTTCAAAATAGACTCCCCGGTTCCCAACTCTTAGAAAAAAGAAACAATAAAATAATGAACTTCAATAAAAAGGAAATTACCAGGATTAAAACTTTGATCAATGAAATACCGGGCTAAGCTAGAATCTTATAAAGATACAAATTCTTTTGACTCAAATGCATGACTCTAACATTCTGGTTTTTGGTGACAAACTAAAAATTAAGAGCATACCAAAACACCAAAACTAGGAAAAAAAAGGATATGACAACAAAAAGACCAAGTGAAAATGAGAGGAAATCAACAACTGACTGAGCATCAAAACAATGTTGAAGCGAGGGAAAACAAAAAAAAAGCAAGGAAAGGTGAAAAAAGGGGGTCCACATTTTTCCAAGGGGAAAAATGGGGTGTGTTGTGAGACCACACAATAGGAACTACTCTCCTTTTGTCTAGATTGGTCTGGCAATACATTGAATATAAGAAATGAAATAAGAATGAGTGAGTCTCAATTGAGCACTCAGGTAGATACATACATGCTAACAAAAGATAAAGACAATCAGAGGTGGTCCTATATTATGCAACTTCAGGAAAAAAAATCTATTTATAGGATCAAAGAAAAAATGTCATCAAAATTTTTGTGGCACTCAGAGACATGATTAAATTTAGACATACTTCTATTTCTAGTGCTCTTTGTTGTATTGGTGAAATATTAGAAACCAATCTTAGTCCCAATACTTTAACAGATGGTATAGAGTCTCTAACAAAACTTGAGCTATTTTACAAGACTCTTTTTAGTGCAAAAAGTTAATGGGAAGAAGGTAAAGCATCATGGAAGGCTATTCTAGAGAATCTCATAGGTTCCTCTTCTGGTTAAATCCATGTTCATATCTTTTCGGCTACCTCTTGATACACATTCTTATACTGGACCCCTTCCTTCGTCATTGATGTCAAAGGGGGAGAGATAAATAGAAGGAGAAATAAAAGAGATGGAGAGTCAGAGGAAATCTTTTTGTGAAGATCAATTTTGATAGGGGAGTAAGTCAAAACATTTAGTTGTGGTATACTTAAATATTTTTTTGGTTTTTGGCATGCATGTTGTCATCAATGCCAAAGGGGGAGATTGTTGGAAGCCTTGCAACATGAGATGAAGTATGGATGGTTGTTCTAGTTATGTTGTCATTGATGTCAACATGGTAATAACTACATAATGATAACTACTTGGGAAGTTTTCTTTGTTTACTGGAAGTTGTTCTCTGCTGGTAACACTCCTTTGTGATGGATCAATATGTTGGCATTTCAGTCTGGAACTCATCGTAAGATCTGATATGACTCTAATCTCCTAACCATGTTTTTTTGACTCATTTAGACTACTTTTTATTGGATCTTGAGATGTTATTTTATCTATGAATAGAAATTTATAATTAAGGTGATGTCATAATAGTGGTTTACAATTCCTGAGAGGAATAGATTTTAGCTAAAATCACATATTTTTAGAAAATATAATGATTTAAGCCTTAAAAAGTTCAATTTTAAGGATTCCAATTGAAGAGGGTTTGATCAAATCACCTTAGATCAAACCCCCTTGGATAGAACCTTGCTAGTTTTAAATCATACCTATAAATGTGTCTCCTTTACACCTATCAAAATGCTGATAAAAAATCACTTTTGATTTAGCTTTTGGGGGATCAAATGAATTCATTTAAAACTTATTTGAAATGATTATGGTATTCCTCAGAGTAAGCTATCCAATAAATATAATTTTAATATGTTTTGGTTTTGTTATGTATTTGTTTTTTAAGTTTTATTAAACATAGGTTTTTCATCAAAAATGAATTTCTTTGTTCTTCACATGTGGAAAAATAGAAGATTATTAAAAAATGAAAAATATGAGTGCACTATATATTGAAGTCCTTGATCCAACAAAAAATTAAATTAAATTTTGACATATACAAAAAAGTTACTTTATACGGTCGGTTGAATTGTAATTCGTTTGACTTTGAAACTTGATTAAGGAAAAAATATTCAATAAAAACTATCTAACCAAGTGGAAGCACTAGATATCAAAGTTACAAATCTAAATTTGAAAGAGTTATAATTTTATCCTTCATGGAAAAAAAGTTATACGTTATACGGTGTGCGTCACTTTTTAAAAATGTTGTTTTCTGAAAAAAAATAATTTTCGTGGGAGATGGAAAAAGAAGTGCAATTTGATTCCAAAATTTTTGAAAATAATATTTTTAGAATCTACAGACAAAATTTGATGAGACTCTAGTTTGCACCATCTTCAAATTCCTCACATTTTAGCCACTATAAGTGCCTGAATGTGAAGATTTAGTTAAAAATAATAATTTCAGTGTCCAGTTTGGCCAAAAATTGTAAACCACTATTATGGGATCACATACCTAATAGAGTTCAACTCTATATCCTACTATTGTTCTTGTATACAAATATTTTGGCTTCCAAGGGCTTTCTTGCACTTCTAGGGGTTTTCACATAAATGACTTATTAATGTACAACCTAAGAAAATGGAAGTTGTTTGAAAACACTGTGATGTATGCAAAATGACCAAGTAATGAAAGTAAACAATAACAATGTGCCATAGAAAAATGGCCCCTTTTCATTTTCATGGCCTTTTAGGTCTTGTTTCATGGTGTTTGATCTATTTTACTTTGATTTTATGTTGTAGCATGGCTTGAACATGAATATTTAGGTACTAAAATTCAAATAACATCTTGTGAAGGTGTTGTAAAACATTTCTACACTCTACTCATTACAATTCACTTAAAAATCACCTTTTTATTCATTATTATGTCCTATTTTGAAGTGTTGTAAAGTCTTGTAACAAGATTTCATGCTTTTCTAGGCATAAATTCACCATTTACACCTTTCTTATGATTTATTTGGTCCCTTTATGCCCTTATAAGGCTTAATTAAGTGTATTTTTTAATGTTATCCTAACAAACAATATTAAATACAAGATAATTTCCAACACCTTTTTTCAGGTCCTAGGTGGGATCCATTCGCCATGGGTGGCGAATGAGTCCCCCTTAGCTCCAAATTCAAAAAAAAAAAATTCCTTTTGGTATTTTATTAAAAAACACTTGATGTCGGCCTGTGATGAGGTATGAATGGGTAACTAAGGCACAAGATTGTATAAATAAGTGATTCTCACCTCATTTTACATCTCCTACAATCTCATTCATTCAAGCATTAAAGCATCATACAACAAACTATCAAGTATTTTTCAAGCACTTTGGAGCATCCATTGAAATTACTTCAGATTTGCATCATCAAGGTGAAACATAGATTTTTGGGTCCCTAATGGCTTCTCTTGCACTTCTATGGTTTTTCACCTAAAAGGAAAGAGATAGGGCCAAAAATGCTTGTGTCTCACTCAAATCAGGATGTATGCAATGTTACCTAGGCTAGGTGAAGTAAACTAAATGCAATTGACTAATCTAAATGACTAAAAATGAATGCAAAACTGAGATCTATGCCTTGTTTGAAAACATAGTGTTGTTTGCAAAAAGGTTAAAATAATGAACAAAAATGCAATTTTTAACCAAACAGAAAGTTGTTTCTCAAAATATGTGCACATGGAAGGTTGTAGAGGACTGAAGAACAATATATAAAGTTGATGAAATATGAACTTCGGCAGACTAGGACTCATTTGCCACCTTGGGCGAATCAGTCCCAAATCAAGACTTTTCTGCACATAACCTATTTTCTAACAGTCGGGGATCTGAAACTACATATAACTCAAATATGCACCTTAGGATGGACTCATTCACTATGCATGGTGAATCAGTCCACTTTCTTATTTCTGTAATCTCAAAAATCATATCTATACCTTGACACCTGCACAATAAATTATGACTGAAACCCAAATCTGGATCTCAAAAAATTCCTACAAAATAGCTTAAAAGAGTTTATCTAATGGGGTTTTTTCCTTATTCAAACCACTATATAGGTAATTAAACCTTGGATAGAGAAAATTCTGCATAAACCCTAGCCTTAGATGTGTTAAAGACTAGGAAAAGATTAAATGTAAGAAGGGCCCTATTCTATTGCTCTAGAACAAGATGTGCAAGAATGATTGAATTGATGCAAGATATCAACCCTAGAAACCTTACAACACATGAAACATAGGAATAAAATGACATGAAAATGCTAAACAAACACAATGCAAACCTTAATCTGAAGATAGAGTGAAAATGGAAGATGGAATCAATAGGAAACTAAGTCCTTAGGCATGATTTGGTGGCTAGTTGCACCTCCTCGCCCTATTTCTTCATGATTTACCATAGGAATCCATCATCAACCCTTTGAAATGTTGGATCTTGACAAGAGAAGTGAGCTTCAAGACCTACAAAAACCATAGTTCGCTATCCTAAAACTTCAACTTTTGCTCATGAAACTTGTTGTAGAAGAGTTTGTTTTAGAAATTACTCTTGAAGAATGATAATAGGATGATAAGAGATGATAAATATTGTGTAAAATGACTTGAAATGTGTATTTATAAGCAACAACACCTTATTTTCCCATTAATTAGACCTAAGAGGCTGACATTCACTGGAAATAAAAAATTGATTAAATTCCTGCTTAATTTTGAATTTTCCCTCAAAGGGGACTCATTTGCCACCCTTGGCAAATGGGTCCCACTAGAGGGGACTGATTCACCCAAGGTGGTGAATGGGTCCCACTACTGTTGTTTTAAGGTGGGTTGTCAGGGTATGATGTCATTAAATGTTGTTTGTCGGGTTTTATGTAATTTCTCATGTGAAATGGACCTCTAGATCAAAATTAATAGGTCTAAGGGGCCTATAAATGTTGTTTTGAAGGAGAAATTATGTGAAGGGACTCAAAAGTAGGTCCAATTATGCATGAAATTGTCTCTTTTTTCAAGAGGGTCCAATTTTCTATGACACACAAGGGTTTGGTAAGTTGATATAAATTGCATGCTATTAGTTTATCATTATCATTCATTTCATTGTTTCATTAAGTGTTTGATTACCAAAAGTGGGGTTTAACCAAGGAAATCCCCTATTTTCTAACCCTCAACCATTTTTCCCCTATTGCATGTGTGTTTGTAGAATTTTGTGTGTATATTTAACAATTTTTTTGGTGTTGAAAACTGGTCAACAAATCAACTAGGTGATCGAAGTAAAATCAAGTCTATTTCAAGCTTGGAGAAGGTTTTATGTCCATTTCCTGCAGAAATGACTTTGGCAACCCGACGATCAGAGATTTCTAGATCTGGTGTTGCAAAGTTGTCTCCTAATTTCTCAAAATTTTGGGAAGAGGACTGATTTTCCACTAGTGGTGAATGAGTCCCACCTTAAGACTGAAAATTTAAATTTTGTTAGATTTTGGATCCCGACAGTCAAAAACTTGTTTTTGACACTTTTTCACTAGTAGCAGGACTAATTTACCACCTAGGGCGAATGAGTCCCACTATGAAAATTTTGTAATTCCATACAACATTCACGATATTCCAGAATCATGAAATCTCACCTAGGTGCACTAGGTTTCATCCTATTTCTTTTTGTTCTATATTATTTCATCATTTAGTTCATTGTTTGCATATCATAACGTGTTTTCAAACATAGTTTAAATCTTAGTTTTGCATTCATTATCAATCATTTAAATCATTTAATTGCATTTGTTTTACTTTTTTTAGCTTAGAAAACATCATACATAACATAATTTTAATAAACCCTTAGCATTTTTGGGCCCTATCTCTCTCCTTTTAGGTGAAAAACCCTAGAAGTTCTAGAGAAGTCCATAGGAACCCAAAAATCTATGGTTCAAATAGAAATAAACAAGAATAGAGAGGTTCACCTGGGAATTGAAATGTGATGTGGAGAGGCTCTGGAATCCTATAGATTTTTTTGTTGAAGACAACTGGGACACTTACGCCAAGCTGGGTGACTTAGTCCTATTTTGGGGAGATTCTATCGGAACAACTTTCTACCAAATGGGTACTCAAAAATGTAAAAATTACTTTTCAGGCCTAGCAGTGGGACTAATCCACTACAGATGATGACTTAGTCCACCTAGGAATCTTAGAAAATTTGGGATAGGAATCTATGGATTTCAGTCAGCACTTCCCTTCTTGACAGGTGTCTGGTTCAGATTCTACAGAAAAGGGCTGAAAGAGGTCTCCAAGCTTAAATTAGGGCTTTGTTGACTTGAATTAATTTCATGGATTGTTGACAACTTTTAACACCTTTCTCTTTGAAAAATCTGCATACAAGATGTGCAAAACACACATGCAAAGATGGGAATAAGGGTTAAGGATTAGATAATAGGGGTTTGTCTTGGTCAAACCCTAATTTGGTAATCAAACCCTATCAAATGAAATGAAATAAAGAGAGAATGATGAATGAATAACATGAAATGTCACAAACTCACCAAACCCTTGATGTTGAAATCTAAAGATATGCAAGTGGATGCTCTAATGGATGTTTGAAAGTGCTTAGGATGCTTGAGAATGATTAAGTGAATGAATTATGAGATTAAAAGATTGTAGGAGATAAATGAGATGAAAAATTAGGGGAAAACCCTTTATTTATACTTGATTTTCCAATATTTCCGAAAAGTAACACATCATAGGCTGACCTTAAGGTCAAGAGAATAAAATTCTGCTAGAAAATTAAAATTATTTTGATTTTTGTGCCCAGTGGGACTAAGTCACCCCAGGTGGCGACTTGGTCCCACCAGGGCAATTTTACTAGGTGTTGGGGATTAAAGTGTATTTAATGTTGTTTAATAGGAATATTCTCAAAAATACAATTAAGTAGGGTTAGAAAGTGCATTAAGGGGTCATTTAAACATAAAAAATGGTTGAATTAGTGATGACAAGCCTAGAAATGCATGAAAGTTTGTTACAAATCTTTACAACACTTTGAAATAAGACTTGGTAAGTGATAAAAAGGGGTTATTTAAATGAATTATAATGAAATTGTCCTACAAAAGTTTGAAAGTGGGTTACAACACTTCACAACACTTTTAAAATACATCCTAGAATTCTTAATGATTCTCAAGGGTCCAAGACCTAATGTGAATGTATTAACCACATTACAACATTAAATCTAGGAAAAATCAAGCGAAATTCCACAAGGAGGGCCCAAACATGAGAAAATGTAGAAGGGTTACTTTTTTCATTTCCATAGTTAGCCCCCACTTTAGTGAGAGGATGAACCTACTTCAAATTCACACTAAAGTAGATAGACATGTAATCAAGAGGTGTTGCAATGAACTAATGCTTAGAAAGATGAGATAACAATGTTCAAGATGGATGATCAAGCCCCAAGGATGAAGATCCCATAGAAAACTAAACATGAGCACAAGAAACACACGTGAGAATGATGTAGATGAGAAGAGGGGGAAATAAAAGAGAGTCGAATCAAGATTTGATCATTTTTCCATCCCATTGTCGATTAGATCCACATTTTTTGTCTGCAAAGAAAATGAATACTCACTCTGAGGTGATGAAACTCATGCTTATCCACCAGGTGACAAGGCCAAAAAGGTGAGAAACATACACTCATTGCTGGTATGAACTCACACACACGTAGGTGGCTATGGCAAAAATTCATGCCTCAGTTGGGCTTCCCACTCAACCATACCAAAGTTATACCTCCTGATAACTTTAATAAGATGTGACAAAATAAAATGACATTTCGAGCTTCATGAGACAAGAAAAAATTTATATTCTTGGAGCTCATGAACAAATGCAATGGCTCCACAGGCATGCAAACTGTGTTATGCAAGGTGGCCATATAAAAAATGAAAAATGTAGCATGAAAAAGATGTTTAAATGAGTCTTGCTTAGTTCATGCGAGGACTATAACTTAGGGAAAATTTTGTTTAATGTCTCCAATAGAGGACCAATCAAAGAATATAAAATTCACAACTTAGGGGATGCAGTGTGTCACATCAAGCCATTAAGAGGAATGTAATATGCTAAGATAGATCATGCTCATGAAGGAAATCTCACCCAATGTCATCCACAAAGCGACAAAACGCATCGTATGAAGTAACAAGGTTGTACTAAGAACCAATAAAAATAAAAAAATGCAAATGAATAATGCCAATCTATCACCACACTTTAAAGGAACTGCTACACACCATATTATGAGCAATTATTTTAAAGTAGCAAATGAAAAATGCAAAGAAAGAAAAAAATGAGAGCCAACTTGGAAAGCCCCTATGCCAAGTCATACGTTTTTGAGTAAGGTTGTATCATGTGAAGAAAAAAAAAGTAAAAGAAAGAGGAGTTTCCCCCAAAATGAAAACACCAAACACATGAGGGATCTATGGATTTGGGGTTGGTATGTTCTTTGCCGCAATGATTTTGTAAAGAGCTCAGAACTGTCATCATTCCCTAAATACATAGAACTACACGAATGACACAAAGAGAGCAAAAACAATGTAAAAGAAAGACCTATTTGGGTCAACATGGAAGAGACATAGGATGTCTTGACGCTTTGCATCATCCCCAAAAGGAAAACACAAGCAAAAAGAAAATGAAAAGGTGAAAGAAAAAGAAAAAGCTTATGGTTCAACATGAGATATTCATTTCAGTCTGAATGCCTTGTGTCATCTGCAAAAGGAAAACACAAGAAAAAGAAAAAAGAAAAGGTAAAGAAAAAGAAAGAGTGGCCTTTTGGGTCAACATGAAGGAGACATTGTCATACCCAAAAGGAAAAGGAAAGAAAAAAGAGGAAAAAAAGGTGAAAGTGATGTACGACATATAAAAGAATGAAGGTACAAATAGAAGAATGTCACAAACAGAAAGAGAACATCAAACATCACATCATGGGTGAACACGATACACACGTAGAAACACATAAAAGAAAAAGAAAATGCAAAAGACTAGTAAGGAAAATGCAAGCCAACCATCAAGCAAGTCATCTTCCTCCCAATCTCAATCAGTATAAGTAGAAGGTGAATAACACAACAAAGGGACAATGAAAAAAACATTACTAGGACAAGGCTAGCAACTTCTTTCCCCCATTGAGTGCAATACAAGAATGATCTGAGATAGGTGATGGGAGAGGTCATGTAATAGTGAGAAGAGAATGTTCTACAACTATTACATGATAAGGTGTTGAAGGATGGTTTATGGATTTATTGGATAGAAATTATCACCATCAAAATGATAATTGCTCAGTATTTCTTTCAATTGGCAACATTCATCACTTCGATGTCCAAGAACATGATGATATGCATAATGTGGAAAATTAGCATCTTTAGGATAGATCACCAACCTATTCATAGGTGGTAATAATATGAGTTCTTTGTTTAAAAGGATTTGCAATTTCCTTTCATGTTCAGGTGGTGGATGGAGAGGAGACTTGATTTTTTGTAACATCTAAGGCCTCTTGCATTTTCTAGATTCACCCTTTTCTCAAATAGGAGGAGGACCCAAATTGATCCTATCATCCTTGTCATTTTTATCATGTAAGGGTTGTTCACAAGGAAGGAGAATATTCAAATCAGGAGGGGAATCAAAGATCACCATTCCATCATCATGAAGTCTCCAATATTCTAAATGAGGCTTATTGTCATGAGGAGGATCTTGATATCCTAATCCTGTTGTGTTTTCATATTTTGTATTTTGTTCTAACAGTTGATGAATGCCATGTTTGGTTATTGTGTCACATCCTTGTTTGCTTAAAATGGTAAAACCTTTGCCATAGGTTTCTTCAAGGTTGATTGGGGTATTTGTAACTTTTTTTATCACAGAATGGTTGAGGGGTTGCTTGTTTAGAAGAACTAGGTCCACCTAATGGAGGGAACTTAGGTCCTTCATTTGTTTTAGGATGTAAGTACCCAGACATATTAGGAGGTGAGACTGTAGGAAGGTCTTGATGTTTCATGGATGGATAAAAGGATGCATTCGCTTCAAGGTTGTCAAGGAATTCATTTAGGAACTTATTCGTGTTGCCATCATCTTCTCCAATCATGTCAACATCATGAGGAGGACATTCATGAGGAGTTGAAGGCGCATGAGGGAGCTCAAGATCATTAGGTTCAGTTCCAAAGGCACAGTTTGACATGTTAACTAAGGATTTTAATGACATCCAAAACTTATTAAAACAAAATACCATGATGCAAATGAATGAAAGTAAACTAAAAGGAAGAAATGGAATAAAACAACAAATATAGAAACTGTGACAAAGATGCAGTAACAAAAAACAAAAATGCAGAAAATGCTTAGAAAATACCAAAATTTATAGTGCAAAATGTGTAGGAGGACTAAGTTGCCCAATGTCATGAATTAGTCCCAGTGGTGATTTTTTTGGGATTTTTTAGAATTTTTAAATGGAATTTTATACTTTTTAGATGTTTAGATGTAGACATAGTATGAATATGTAGAATTTTTGGAATTTCTAATGGAATAGAATGCAAATATACAAGCTATATGAGATTTTCACTAATGCAATTTTTTAAAACCCTAGGATGCAAATTAAAAAATGAAAAACCTAATGCAATTTTGATGTAAGGTATTCCTCGGATGTGAATTCACTTGAAATTAGAAGTAAATTGTTCAAAATTTGAGTTCACCAAAATGTATACAAAGATTTTGGCTTCCAATGGCTTTCTTGCACTTCTAAGGTTTTTCACCTAAAAAGAGAATGATGGTCCAAAATGGGAAATATATACACTCAAAATCAATGCAAATATGGATGAAATATGTCTAATTGCAATGTATAAATGAGATAAATTGATAAAAAAAGTGACTTATTAATGTAAAACCTAAGAAAATGTAATTTGTTTGAAAACATAGTGATGTATGTAAAATGACCTAGGAATGCAAGTAAACAATAACAAACATAAACAAGACTGGAGAGTTGCACTTGGGAATTGAAATGTGATGTGGAGAGGCTCTAGAATCCTACAAATGTTGTTGTTGAAGCCAACTAGGACACTTATGCCAAGCTAGGCGACTTAGTCCTATTTCAGGGAGATTCTGCCAGAACAGGTTTCTGCCAAATGGGTGCTTAGAAATGTAAAAATTACTTTCCAGGTCTGGCATTGGGACTAATCCACAACAGATGGTGACTTAGTCCACTTGGGAATATTAGGAAATTCATGATAGGAATATGTGGCTTTCGGTCTACACTTCCCTTCTTGATAGGTGTCTAGTTCAGATTCTATAGAAAAAACACCGAAAGAGGTCTCCAAGCTTTAATGAGGGCTTTGTTGACTTAAATGACTTTTGTGGATTGTTGACCACTTTTTAACACCTTTCTCTTTGACAAATCTGCATAAAAGACCTACAAAACACACATGGAAAGAGGGGGAAAAGGGTCAAGGGTTAGATAATAGGGGTTTGCATTGGTCAAACCCCAATTTGGTAATCAAACCCTATAAAATGAAATGAAATAAAGAGAGAAAGATGAATGAATAACATGCAATGTCACAAACTCACCAAACCCTTGATGTTGAAATCTAAAGATATGCAAGTGGATGCTCTAATGGATGCTTGAGAATGATTAAGTGAATGAATTATGAGATTAGAAGATTGTAGGAGATTAGGAGATGAAAAATGAGGGGAAAACCCTTTATTTATACTTGATTTTCCAATATTTCTCAAAAATAACACATCAAAAGGTGACCTTAAGGTAAAGAGAATAAAATCCCGCTACAAACTTAAAAATTATTTTGATTTTTGTGCCCATTGAAACTAAGTCACCCCAGGTGGTGACTTGGTCCCACTAGAGAAATTTTACTAGGTGTCAGGGATTAAAGCGTATTTAATGTTGTTTTGATAGGAATATTCTCAAAAATACACTTAAGTAGGGCCCAAAAGTGCATTAAAGGGTCATTTAAATGTAAGAATTAGTTGAATTAGTGATGACAAGCCTAGAAAAGCATGAAATTTTGTTACAACGCTTTACAACACTTTGAAATAAGACTTGGTAATTGATAAATATGGGTTATTTAAATGAATTATAATGGAAGGTTGCTACAAAAGTGTGGAAGTGGGTTACAACACTTCACAACACTTTTACAAGACATCTTAGAATTATTAAGGATTCTCAAGGATCCAAGACCTAATGCTAATGTATTGACCACATTACAACATTAAATCTAGGCAAAATCAAGGCAAAGTCCACTAGGAGGGCCCAAACATGAGAAAAAGTAGAAGTGTTACTTTTTATGTGTCTAAAGTTCTGTGTATGGTGTACTGTGTGAGAGACTCCGCATTCTACTAAGGTGAGCATTCTTATGCTATTGTTGAGCTGAAAATCTCTTTACTAGTAGTGTGAGGGGAAATTAATGTGTTCTCAGATCCAAAAGGTGTTTGCTTTGAAAATTATTTGTTGGTTTAAATATTTTTTTTTAGTCTTGGCTGACTCAATGAATGCAATATTTCATGAAGACTAATAGATGACTTGGCATAATGCACTACATGGATAAAATGTTAAATCTTATATGATGTCGGTCCCTATTTCATGAATAAGATATGCTTGTATACACACATATATATCCAAGATGCTTTGAAGATGGAAAGAGGTAAGAAAAAGAGAAAGAAAAAAAAGGAAGAGAAGGAAAAGGTGTGAGTGTGTTATGTGTGAGCAAGTGAACAAAGAACATCAAAGCTTAAATACTTTATCAGTGGTAGAGATTTGTTGAGAAATGCAGTGATTTTATTTTGAGCTTCAACAAAACTAAAACCTATATATTGAAGGTGTATTCCATTAGTTCATTTTTTGGCAGTGAGCCACTATCATTGTATCTTGGCAATGAGCCATCTTATGTATTTAAGTTGTGAGCCTTTTAAGGACAAGGAGTCTTGGAAATGAGCCCCATAATATTTTGTATCTTAATATAATATATTGTGAGTTAACCATCACCGTGGTTATTCCCTCATTGGGTTTTCCACGTAAAATTCTTGGTGTTCTTATGTGTGTTGCATTGACTTGGTTTTATGTTCTCTCTTGCTTGTTCAGTCAAAATAGTAATAATGGTTAAGTAGATTTTACTATCAATTTTTGGAATATTGATTCACCCCCCCTCTCAGTATTCCAGATGTTCAACAACTTCAACTTTCCCACCACTTTTTTAGAATTCTATAGAATAATCTCAACTTTCAAGATTAGGTCATTGATATAAGGGAATGTCGATGTAAAAGTGTGATACCTATCTTGTTTTGCCTTATCCAATTTCACAAAGGCCAACCACTTAGCCTTTCCATCTTCTTGCATCTGAAAATAAATAAATGTTCTTGATCACATCTTTAGGAAAATAGAAATTATGTCAATATTTACCTCCCTTGATCCTATCTAGCAACCACACAAAGAAACCCTCTTGATCATAGTTCCTTGTTATGCTACACTTCATCCCCAGAGGTGTGATCTTTGGAAGAATATTCCTCCATCCATCCTTAACCATACAAAATCATAAAATATTGTGTAGACTGGGAAGAAAGTTCCCTTAGTCTTATTTAGAAAATAGATATCCTCCAAATTCCCTTGCTACCACATGACCTCAAGGAAACCTAGCTTAGGGGTACACCTCTTGGAAAAATGTGAGGTGTAACATTTGCACCATACACCCTGATGATAGTGTAGTCAGTATATGGGATGATATCTAACTAATTATGTGCAATTCCTATCTCAAGACTTTTGTCCTTGGGTCTTATAAATTCATGCAATTTTGATAGAATCCTTGGCTAGATCAACCACTAAAAACCTCTTTAACCTTGAACCAAAAACATTAGAGAATACCACAAAGCTAGAATCTAGATCATCCCTGTCCAAAATAGGAGTCCATGCTTGGATAGGGATATTATCACCATTGTAATCCTTCACATTTAACTTCATATCCTTCCCAAAAATTTCAACTCCTATCTATAAAAACATGTGAAGGATTAAGGAATGGGTATGTGTAAGATCATAATGGAAAAAATAGGCCCTTAAGTGGCGAAAAATTCAAAAAAATCAAACTTAGGCAACTTGACGTAAAAATTTGAATAAGTTATCTATATTATTTCAAAAATATGTAAGAATAGAATCTGTAGAAAATTGAATGTAGTTTCTAAACTACTAAGTTTTTTTTTTTTAAATCTATAAGGTGAAAATTTGAAATTTCAATGCAGTAGTACTTAAATTTCAAGGAAAAAATAATTTGGTGTCTGTCTGACCACCCTAACCACAATAAAATGATAATAATTTTTTTAAGATTTTAGATATAAGTAGAGGAATCATGTCCCAATGTGATGCATATTTTTTTGTAATTTTTTTCCAAGTAAATAATTAATTATGAATTTTTTATTACAACTTTTTAAAAATATAAAAAATCATATGTTTGACCACCTTAACTTGGTCAAAAATTTATGAAATTCTATTTTTTCTTAATCCTATAGTATGTTAAACATAGAATGTGACACATGTTTTGGATTCAATAAATATGATACTATTTGAAAGCTATAGATGTTTTTCAATCAACCTATCAATCAAGACTTTAGTCATAATTCAAATAGAAAATGAAAAATAATTATTTATTAAATTCAAAGTAAAGCATTTTTTGTATTGGTGGAAATTTGAGAATCTCCTTTAAAAACCCTTTTCGTTTCATCAATTTTGGGTAAAAAAATAGTCATCAACCACATACCCTACACATACCCATCATATCGCTACTTTTTGGCCCATCATGATCCTGCACATACCCAAATACCACAACCACCTTAGACCTATCTCCCCTTCTTTGATGGCCACCAATCAAATAAATATGCAAAAAATTCATACAACCTATTAACCATTACATATTGAATATTCACAAGCATATACATATATGCTACTGGAATGTAGTCAAGAGGATTCAATCCAAAAATCTAACACAAACTAAAAACTATTCTTTTAAAATATAATTTAAACTTGTTGACAAAGAAAGGTTCAATGTCTGAGGGATAAATTTTGATCTTGAATCCTTTGGGACACCTTCCCATGAATTTTTCCAAATATAAAACCCTAATTCTGATTTAAAGGAATTTATCTTAATTGGATCCTTCTTGTCAGTAGGATCCAAATCAAAAACATCACTTATCCTTGCCTTAGTAAGGTTTATCATCTCAACTCTAAAATGTGTTCTGACCACACAAACAATAGGATCATGCCTATCTATAATCAATTTTAATAGGTTGACATCACAAATAACATTTGGGAAAATGAGCTTTCCCATGTCAAGTCTCCATGGGTTGCAAATAGGGATTCTTGATCTCCTATTTCCAAACCGGTATGTGAAAATGTTCCAACCACCAATTTACAATGTAGCGTCTTCAACCTCAGAACACTTATCCACCATACCATCTTGATTTCCTAGTCCTTGAAAGGAAATTTTATCCTTATTCTTATCATTGGTAGAATCAAGTAATTTTGCTGATAAATCCTTGACAGAGGGTCGCTTTAAAAGCTTGGAGGAAAAACTAGAGGGTTGGGCTTTCAAGGGTGCCATATAAAATGATAATTTGCTCAAAATAGGGTTTGGCAGGGTAAAACTAGGGCTTAAGGTTTATGTAAGGAACCAACACAACTTGAAACAATTGATTACAATTTCACAAACATCAAACCTTAAAATATGCCCTAAATTTCTACTCAAAACATAGAATTGGGTATTTGCATGAAAATTATGATGAAATGAGTATAGGAAGTGTGATTTTGACTTACTAGTTAGCCAAAAATAGAAAACCCTAACTATAGAGTCCTAGGGCTTGAAAATACACTGCAACAAGTTGCTAGATTCTTTGAAGTGCCTTAATGATTTTTACATCACTTGAATTCCTACTTTTATGGTGAAAAATCCATTCAATTTGGCCTTCCTACATCATATTCGTCATTACTGCTCGCTCGCATGAACTAGAACAACTCCATCTACCCAATGATTAAATTTTAAATACTGACTATCGATCTCCCATCTTGATTGATCAGCAAATGGATTAGATCAGGTCAAAAAAGTTTGAAAAATTAGCTTTCCCTTACGATAACATCGAACCAATCAGATAATGCCATGTTGAAATCATTCCCTGTTGTCGAAGGGGCTCCACCATGCAATGCAAGCCTTGAGTACCTCCACATGTCACTTGCATGCTAGCCCAAATGTGTCTGAATGAACCTGATCAATGGCCACAAGGTAGCAGTTGATGGTTCAGATTTATTTTGTACACCACGACATGTACACCCTTTAAGCCATCAAAGTCATGTGCCCTTGTTTTTAACCCTTTATATGATAGATGACTAAGATTAAGACATTAAGATCCTCAATTAACCACGTGCACTGAAAACTCAATTAGTTTCTCTCCATTTAACTTTATTAGAATTATTAAAACAAACATTTTTCACCCTCTAGTTTTTTCTAGACGTCGAGGATCATGCCACATGTTGACTCCTCACTACCTTGCACTAGATTTGAGTTCCCTTGTAGGTCCTCATGGGTTAGCGGGAAATTATTAAGATTCGATCTTCATGATGCATTAGGACCGTTGATACTTTTACCTTTTTTCATCCCTTCTTTAAGAGAATTGTAGGTCCCACCAAATGGGTGGACACATTTCACACACTCGCTACCCCGTGACTCCCTTTTGATGATTATTTTATTCCAGTAGGCTAGAAAATGACCAATGAAATGTGAGTGGTGGGAAATACCAACCATGACTTAAAGGTTTTAAAACATATATATGCATTAAAAGGTAACTCAAAATGGGTTCATTGAATACATTAAAAGGATAAAATACTTAGACCATTATGAACCATAATGAAAATGAAGAGTATGAAGCATTGTTGTTAAGAATGGAGGTCGCATGTAAGAAAGGAATTAAAAAATTTCATACTCAAGGTGATGCCAAGTTAATAATTTTTCAGAAGAGGAATTGGTATCAAACCAAAAATGAAAGGTTGTGCCATTATCACAATCATGTTTGGGATCTTGGCATAAGCATTGTATGATGCATCATGGGAGAAGGGAAGAGAGTCAAAAGGTATGCATGGGAAGTTTGATTCAATATGGATGGGGCCATTCACAATTAATCAGTTACATGGTGAAAATAGTTTTCTCTTGGCATACAAGGATGGAACACCATTTTCTCTTCCTCATAGTTGGAAACATCTGAAACAGTTTTCTCAATGAGGTGACAAATGTTCAATGTAAATATTTTTATAGGTTTTGCATATTTTTATTTTTATTCTCTTTGAGTCTTTTTTATATTTGTCACCTGACTCTATGCCCAATGGATGGATAAAGTAACTTGGTGTCTAGAGTTCTTCTTCCTTCAATTGCTTCTAAGAATGACTGAAGGAAGCTCCCTAGCTAGAACCAGTTGTTATCCTTGAATACTGTTGCACTCAATTCACAGGATAACCCCCTACTAAACTTATCTATTTCATAGATCTGTGTACTTCAAGAACACAAAATGAGGAAAATTTTGATTGGCCTTTATGTGTAGTCCTAAACCTCAAATCTTCCATTTGAGCATTTCTCTTTGTTCGTCTCTTGAAAATATTTGAAACGAATATTTTGTTAATTCTCTTGCTTTGGGAGTTAGATATTTTTCACTCATGTAAGAGCATTGATTCTCAACACTCCTACATGAGCCAGTGTTAGAATTTTCCTCTAGGTGTTGGAGTGATTATTTTCACCGCTCCTACACTTTTCATTCACCTTGTCATGTCTGAGCACTATTTTTCAGCGCTCTGACATATTTTCCTATTGTCAATTATTCCAGGTGTATGAGTAGTGAAATTTAGTGCTCTTACATCCTCTAAATTTTGAAAATGTTGGAGTGGTGAAAATCAATGCTCCTACATTTTCCCTCTCTCTTCGTATGCATCATAAATGAACTCCAGTTTTATTAAATGAATCCTTTTCAAATCATTCAAATGGCTTATTAAAGTCTTTTTAAGTTTACTTCTTCTCATTTTAACTTGATCTCGTCCTCCTCCTTCGCACAGACCGTCTTGCAAACTTCTAGCAAATTTCTGAGGGTGTATTCCACGGGTGTTCCAGTTAGGGTTTTCGTGTTTTCACCTTTACATTCATCAGTTTTTTTTTTTTTCTTGTTTGTTGTTCTTTGTTGCTATCTATTTCTTGCATTCTTTCTCTACTAGGGTTTTGATACTTTTATTTTTGAATCTCTATTTTTTGTCAAACGTGCCCTAGTTTTCTCTTTGGGTCTTTGTTTTGCGCATTGTTTTATTGATGTTTTGAGTATGATTTTCTCCACTCATTTATCTATATTTATTGAAATGATTTTAAGTGATTTTTCATTGATTTTCATTGAGTTCTTCAATTGTTTGAGCAAGAGATTTTACCACTTTACCATGTATGTTGCACTCATTCCATATGCAGGAGTGAGGAAAAATCCTACTCCGAAATCTATAAACTTCCCATCTTTTAAAATGTCTGAGTAGTGTAAATACCCACATCTACACCCAAAATTTCTTCCCTCATTCAAGATGTAGTAGTGAAAATCACTACTCCTACATGAAGCGACTTTCCCCTTAAATGTAAAGGTGATGAAAAAGCCCATCCATGCACTTGACTCAATATCATGAAAGATGTGCTCAAGCAGTGATTTTTAGCACTCGAGCATGAAATGATCTTCCCACTCAATGTTAGAGTGTTGTTTTTTAGCAATCTGACATTCTATACAAATTTTCAAGGCATGTAGCAGCATTATTTTTCAGCACTGTTACATGCAAAAGAATTTCTATTAGATGTAGAAGTGTTGATTTTCAACACTCTTACACAAATGGCAGTTTTTCATCTAACACTCAAAAATCAATTCCATTTTCTCTCTAAAATTTGTTCAACTACTATTGCTCCATTTTTCTCTCTCCATTGCTCACATCCATTTGCTAGTTTTCTTGCTTCCACTCCATTCTCCACCATCATCACATTGAAGGTTCCAACACCCATGAAATTGTTTAGATTTACATCCAATATGTAGTGTCTTGAAAATTTGAGTAACTACATATTAAATGCAATACTTATGCTAAAACATCAATTTTTCCTACCTTTGCATCAGAATTGTTAAGCCTGCTCTTGCATACATTCTAATCTCTTGTGCCCAGATTTTAGAAGAATTTTGATCAAGTTCTTTCCTATCACCAAGCAAGAAGGCTTTGAAGTACAACCGAGAAGTTCTTCCCATCTTTCATTTTTTTAAAGAAGTGTTCATCAAGGGTTCAAGAAGAATTTGAAGATGAAGATTTCTCAATAGCTTCAATGCACAAAATGATGGATATCTAGCTTATTTTAGATTTGAAAGGTATTAGAAAGCCTTCAATCTCATCAGAGGAGTCAATCTCAAGAATCCTCATCATCTCCAATGTATAGTCCAATACCAGATAGTGATGAAGTGCACGTCATCATGAATTTTTCATGGAGAAAAATGTTGAAGAAAGCTAAATTTTTCCTTAGATTAGATTTCCTAGTTTTAGCATTTTCTATGGTTTATGTAAATAGGCTTTGACACTTTACACGTCATTTTGAGAAATGTAATTGCATGCAAACAAATATGTTCTATAATTATGGACAACATTTTTGAATAATTTAACTATTTAGTTAGGGTTTTCCTAGATTATCTCTCCTCTCCCATCTATAAATAAGAGAGGATTCTATTATAATTAGGATCTTTTATCTTTTGCAATGAAGTGCTTCCCAATTGTGAACCAAATATTGAAACTTTGAGTTCATTTTTGTGAATCTAATTTTGATCAACAAGGATGTGAAGTTGCATACCAAACTTTGTGTTGGGAACAATTATCATATGATTTGATTGAATTTTATAGTATTAAGTAATTGAGATTGAAAGAGATTTTGAGTAAATCAGTGTAAACTTTGTGTTACACTCATTGCTTGGAATTGTGTTTTTGTTGATACTATTGGTGAATTCTCTATAAGACTTCAGGCTTATATTTAATTATTCTATTCGTGGAATTTATTATGAAGTATATAGCATAATTTGTGCTTCTTTTATAACGTTGGAGCCACTATCTTGAAGGATTCTTTATCAAAAGCTACATAACAACTTTGTGCCTTCGTGAGCTTTTCTTATTTGTTACTTATCATTATCCACTCTTATTCCTTGGCTTTTCTTTGACAAGAAAGGAATATTGGAATTACTGCTTAATTTTAGTCTGAATTTGTATTGCATCAAAGAAGTTAAAATTGTGAAACATTGTAAAACACATTCTCTAAAAAAAAAAGAGAATCATGAATGTGACACACCCCCATATCATTATTGTAGTGTAAATTATTGTGAATACTTAATTAGTTTTACTTAGTTTCAATAAGTAGTAAGAAGGGTGTTTCCCCTTTATGAGAGGAGAGATTCTATCTCACATAACTATGGTTGAAATCAAGGTTTTGAAATCTTTTAAAAGAGATTACAAAATTTTCCCCCAACCGATTTAGGAAAAATCATAAAGTATTTCAATATTTTCAGAACTGTATAACTATATAAGCATTTTTCAAATATTTCAAGTGCACAACGATCAGTAGAGCTAGGTCATGGGGCTAGTTAGTGGATGAATTAGATAACTCAAGTGATGACTTAAACAATCGAGAATAAGTAGGAATAAGTCAACGAAGGATTAGAACAAGACCTTAAGGTTTAGTGAACTCTTAGGGTTTTTCAAGGGTTTAAGACATAAAAAGAATCTTAGAATGATAGAATTCAAAACCCTAACCCAAATGACGATGAATTAAAACCAAAGGACTAGCTAGATATAGACTTAAAATCAGTGGAACACAAATTTTTTTAGGGGTTCCACCATTTTCTATTGCATTGAGATGGATTTATCATTGTAACATTATTCTTTCTTCTTTTCTATAAACTAGCATTGAGCCTTTGGTAGTGAGCCCTTCTTTCTTTTGATTATTCATCCCCTTGATAGTGAGCCTTTTGTATTTAGTGTTGCAATTAATTTATATTGTGAGTTAATCCTCATTGTGGTTTTTCCCTTCTTGGGTTTTCCACATAAATCTGGTGTTCTATTATGCATTGTGTTGATGTGTTTCAATTTCTACGTATGTGCAGGATAATCATGGAGAAAACAGGCCCTTCAGTGGCAAAAAATTCAGAAAAATCAGAGTTAGGCAGATTGACATAAAAATTTGAATAAGTTATCTTTATTATTTCAAAAATATGTAAGAATAGAATCTATAGCAAATTGAATGTAGTTTCTAAACTACTAGGTTTTTTTTTAAATCTATTTGGTGAAAATTTTAAATTTCAATGCAGAGTACTTAAATTTCGGGAAAAAATAAGAAGTAGGTGTCTGTCTAACCACCCTTACCACAATAAAATGATAATATTTTTTTATAATATTTTAGATATAAGTAGAGGACTCATGTCCTGATGTGATTCATATTTTTGTAATTTCCAAGTAAATAATTAATTATGATTTTTTTATTACAAATTTTATAAAATATAAAAACTCGTATGTCTGACCACCTTAACTTGGTCAAAACTTCATGAAATTCAATTTTTCTTTTTTTACTCCTATAGTATGTGAAGCATAGAATGTGATGCATGTTTTGGATTCAAAAAATGTGATATTGTTTGAAAGCTATAGATGTTTTTCAATCAATCTATCAATTAGGACTTTAGTCATAATTTGAATAGAAAATGAACAATAATTACTTATTAAATTCAAAGTAAAGCATAATTTATATTGGTGGAAAGCTAAGAATCTCCTTTAAAAACCCTTTTCCTTTCATCAATTTTGAGTAAAAAAAAAAGTCGTGAGCCACATACCCATTACATTCCCACTTTTTGGCCCATCATGATCCTGCACATACCCTTATGACTAGATATACTATGCCTACTAGTGGTTTGAAAACTGATAATGAGATCAAGACCTATGACAACAATGGTAAAGCAAGGTATGCTCTTTTAAGTGGTCTTTCTAACATTGAACTTGTGAAAGTTATGAATTTTAAATCTACTAGAGAGATTTGGACAACATTGGAAAGTATTTATGAAGGAGATGATAAAGTAAAGCAAGCTAAGATGTAGAATCTACATATCACATTTGAGAACCTACGGATGCTTGAAGATGAAAATTACAAGCTACATGTAGAAGGTGGCTACAATTGTCAACTCCATAAAAGGTCTTGGTGAGAATATTCAAGAAGAAGAAGTGGTAAAGAGGGTATTGAGAATTCTTCCTAAATCTTATAGTCATAAAGTTATTCTATTGAGGAGGTTCAAGATTTTAGAAAATATTCTAGAGATTATTTGTATGGTGCTTTATTATCTTTTGAAATGAGAGAATTTGGTACAAGCAATGCAAAATTTCAAACTTCTTTTAAGGTTGAAAAATTAGAGAAGACTAAGGAATTAGATTCGGAGGATCTTGATGATGTAGAAGAAAACATTGTGAGGAAAATGAAAAGGGTACTAGTAAACATAGACATAAGATACCTTTCAAATGTTTTAGTTGTGGTAAGATAGGTCATTATGCTTCAAGGTGTCAAAAAAAACTTTTTAATGACAAGAACAAAGAAAAAAAGTTAAAGAAATTAAGAAAATCTATTATGTTAGAGAAGATGTTAGTATATATGATGATGAATCTAGCTAGATGAGGATGATGAAGATAGTGAATTCTTGTTTATGGATTTTAATGATAAAGCTAATTCTTCTAACTCTGAGAGGTGTGTGAAGTAAAGTGGTCTAAAAATAGGTCACAATGCTATGTTTTATTCTCTTCATGCTAAAAAGGAGAAGGATTATTGGATTATTGACAATGGATGCTCAAATAACATGACTAGTGATAAATTCAATTTTGTTAAACTTGAGAAATATGAAGGAGGTCTCATTAATTTTGGTGATGATACATCTGCTAAGCTATGTGAAAAATGTTCAATCATTTTTGAATATAAAACATAAGACATATGGTATTCTTTATGTTAATGGTTTGAGACATAACCTATTTAGTGTTGGAAAGATGTGTAGCAAATGATATAATATTATGTTTTAGTATGATGGGTGTGAGATCAAAAGAAGCTCTAAAACTATGGTTGCTATTGCATGAAGGATAGATGGAAATGTTTATCAACTTAAAGTTGTTGATGGTCACTGCTTTATGACTCATATTAATGAAATTTGGCTATAACATGGAAGGTTGTTTCATATTAATTTTGATAGCTTAGTGAGGATCAGTCCATTTCAAGTTGTGAGAGATTTATTAAGGATTACAAAGCCTGTTAATTTTTTTTGTAAGGAATGTCAAATTGGGAAATAAGCAAGAAGAAGTTTCAAAACCAAAGAAAAATATACTACTGGAGACTATTGGAGTTGGTGCATACAGACCTTTGTGGTCCTACCAGAGTAAGAAGTCTTTAGGGTGATAGGTATTTCATGCTAATGATTGATGATTATTGTAGAATGACATGGGTTACTTTTCTTAAAGAAAAATCAGAAACTCTAGATAATTTTAAAGCATTCAAAGTTATGGTTGAGAATGAAATCAATATGAAAATCAAGATTTTTAGGTCTAACAAGGGTGAAGATCTCACCTCCATTGATTCTAATAGTTTTTGTGAGAATCATGGGATAAAGAGGCACTTATCTACCCCCAAGAATCCTCAATAGAATGGAGTGGTTGAAAGAAAGAATAGGACCTTTTAGAAAGCTAAAAGAACAATGATGAAAGAGGAAAACCTACTAGAATTCTATTGGAGAGAAGCAATTCACACTACTATCTACATTCTTAATAGAGTTAAAGCAAGAGAAAATAGTGCAAAGACTCCCTATGAGTTGTGGTATGGAAGGATCCCTATTGTCCAATATTTCAAAGTGTATGGAAGCAAGTGCTATATCAGAAGAGATGAAAAAAACTTAGGAAATTCTAATACAAGATCTAATGAAGGTATCTTCATTGGATATTATACAAGAAGCAAAACTTATTGGTGCTACAACAAGAGATTGAAGAAGATTATTGAAAGTACAAATGTCAAAGTGGATGAAGACTTACATAAGAATTTTATGGTGATAGATGGATATGAATCAAATTAGTCAATCTTGTAAAGAAAATGGTAGAGATGAAGATAAGGAAAAAGAAGTTTAGATTGAAGAGGAAGAAGTTATAGAAAGGATCCCTAAGACTCCTAATTATGTGCAGAAGAATCATTTTGAAGATCAGATCATTGGTGACAAAAGAAAATGTTTGCTGACAAGAAGAAAGCTATTATGGATAAAGAACATGTAAATCTATGTTTACTCTCTAATGTTGAACCTAAAATAGTGATTGAAGCATGCAAGGATGAGTACTATATTAAGGCTATGGAAGAATAACTAATGTAGATTGAGAAAAATCAAACTTGGGAACTTGTTACAAGACTAGCAAACAAGAATGTGATTGGAACTTAGTGGGTATTCTAGAAAAAAGTGAATGAGAATGGAGAAGTAGTAAGAAACAAGGAAACACTTATGTGTAAGGGCTACTCACAAGTAGAAGGAATAGATTTTGAGGAGAAATTTTCTCTGGTGGTAAGAATGGAAGCTATTAGGATGTTTTTGGCCTTTGTAGCACATAAATATTTTAAGGTTTATGAAATGGATGTGAAGTTTTCTTTCTTGAATGGTTAGTTGGAAGAAGAGATATACATTGAAAAACCAAAAGGATTTTAGTTATCATACAAACTAGATATGGTTTGTAGATTAAAAAGGAATTATAAGGATTGAAACAAGATCCCAAAGCTCACTATGTAAGGCTGGATAAGTACTTGATACAATAAGGATTCAATAAAGGTACCATAGATAGTAATATTTATTTTAAAGCTGAAAAAGATCAAATCTTTAATGTGGCTGTGTATGTTGATGATATAATTTTTGGAGGAAATGAAGCTATGTGCAAGAAATTTACAGAAGAGATGTAGAAAGAGTTTGAGATGTCTATGTTTGGTGAGATGAATTTCTTCCTTGGGCTGAAAATCAATTAGGTAGATAAAGGTAAATTCATTTCATAATAAAAGTATATTATGGAAATGTTGAATAAGTTTGGAAAACAAGTGTGTACTCCTATGGTTACTTGTTGTAGGCTAAGCAAGAGTTATGGATCTTCTAAGGCCGATCAGAGCAAGTATAGATCAATGATTGGAGGACTACTATATCTAATTACTATTAGACCAAATATCATCCATGTAGTTTGTCTTATGGCTAGATTTCAAGAAGATCCTAGAGAGTCACATGTAGAAGCAATGAAGAGGATATTTAGATACTTGAAGGACACTTAATAACATGGCTTATGGTATCCAAATGATACTAATTTTTCTTGGATTTCTTATACAGATATAGATTGGGTAGGATGTGTTGATAAAAATAAAATGACAAGTGGTGGTTCATTCCTTCTTGGATACAGATTAGTTTCTTGGTTGAGCAAGAATCAAGATTCAATTTCTCCATCTACTGCAAAGGTAGAATTTATTATAGTGGCATCTTGTTGTGCATAGGTTTTTTGGATCAGGAAAACTTTGAAGGATATTAGAGTTGTATATGATGAACCAATTTCTATCTTCTATGACAATACAATCTCTATTAAAATTTCAAAAAATCTAGTGATGCACTCAAGGAAAAAACATATTTCAATTCGATAACAATATTTGAGAGAGAAGGTTGTATAGAATAAAGTGAAGCTTGAGTATGTGCCTATAAAGAATCAGGTTGTTGATATATTCAGTAAGGCTCTTCCTAAGAATACTTTTGAGTATCTCTAGGAGAAGTTAGGTGTTATTACCCCTCGTTCATTGAACTAGATGCATAAGGATATGCATTAGTCTAGTGTATTTAAAGATTCATTATGTGTTCTAGACTTAGAATGTTGGAGGCTACCTAGCTAGTGGCTTTGTTGGTTGTTGCAGTCAAGGTGAGTAAGTGTTGGAGCAAGTTGGTGTTTTCCTTTTCCAACTGTGTCAAAATATATGTTCAATGGTTGCTAGTTGGTACAGTTCATTGTGTGCTCCTAAGGGGGAGTATGCAAAGCAGCAACAAGAGAATTATTTATGTTTTATGTCAAAAGTGGGAAAGAGATGCATATGTGTTGCCCTTTTCCATTGATGTCAAATGGGGAGAGAAAAATAATGTGAAAAATGTCTAGTTGTAAAAAGGGGGAGAGAGAATAATATGAAAAAGGAAAGAGTTTCTTCAGAAAGGGAGAGAGTAAAAGTGAACAAGGAGAGTATGATGTAAGGGGGAGAAAGAAAATATTTTGTATGGATAAGTATGTTAATGATTAGAACTATTGTATTTGTTGTTGATGGTTTTTCAAATCATGTGTTGCCATCAATAATAAAGGGGGAGATTGTTGCAAGTATGAGTAGTTGGTGTTGTTATTTATTTCAACAGGCCTATGTTTGTGTTGTCATTAATGATTGGTAATGGTTGATAATTTGTGTTGATGCTTTTATTAGTGTCATTATGTTGTCATTATTAAGTACTACTGGTATCAATCTCTAGTCTTACTTTGATAATATTATATTTTTGGATGTTTTTGAATGATGAGGAAGTGCTAAAGATGATGAGTATGTGTCTTTAGTTCTTGTTTTCCAAGTTCTTTTGAGAAAATTTGAATAAAAGGGGAAACAATGTGTTGTAGAGGTGTTCTAGATTTCCTCTGCATTTCTTCTATGTAGAATATCTACTTGTATGGTTTAGATATGTTTGTTAGAGGTGTTTAGAGGTTCTATATATAGAATTTATTGGTTTGGATTATTGTGCAGAGAAATTAATGTTCACTAGTGTGTGAACTGTGTTGTAGTGGCATTTGGGAAAAATTGTTTTGCTCCACATTTCTCCATAATTTGGTTTTTATTCTTGCAATTTTATAAGTGTGTTGATAATGATCATATCTACCTATATTCAAACTTATTCATGGTTTTTTTCTTCAAAAGTTTGTTTCTTTAGTTATAGAGTATGGAAGGTTGTCTAAGTGTACTGGTTGTGCATATTCTTCAAGTGGAAGTTGTTGTAAAGTAATATATTGGATTTCAAGGTGTTAGTGGAATATTCGAGATTATGTTCAAGTGTGGTGTGTGGTTTGTGAGTCATATTTTGATTTGAGGAAGCATGTACTTAAATGTTACTGGTGTTTACACAAGTTTTTATGACCCTTGGTGTTTACACTAATTATGGATTTGTATCAGTGATTGTGAAAGTGTAGCATGATCTATATGTATGATTTGGGTCCAAGTTAAGAAGTGGTGTGGTTTTTTTTCATTCCTTTCCAATGTGGGAATGCTTAGTTTCGATTGAATTTGAACTTTCACGATTGAGGTGCATATTCAAACTTGGTGAATGTTTTCAAGATTGAAGAAGGTATAAATAACTATTGTGTTGATGGAAAATTGAGTGTGGAAGTGTGTGATGCAAATTATAGAGTTGTGAAGTGTGAATTTGTGAAGTGTAGTGAAAGCTTAATGATTTAGACCACTAGAAGTAGTTAGTAGAAGGTGTATATAGTATTTAGAGAGGCTATGAATGTGTTGGTGATGTTGTGGTGGATCTTCTTTGTTGCATTGAGATGGATTTATCACTATAACATTATTATTTCTTCTTTTCAGTAATCTAGTTGTGAGCCTTTGGAAATGCACCATTCTTTCTTTTGGGCAATGAGCCTTTTGTATTTGGTTTTGCAATTAATTTATATTGTGAACTAATTCTCACTATGGTTTTTCCCTTGGGTTTTCCATGTAAATCTAATGTTCTATTGTGCATGGTTTGATATATTTCAAATTTTTTTATTTGATTTCATGCTAAAATATTTTAACAGATTAAGGGTTAATTAAATTGATGTGGATGGGTATGTGCAAGATCATGATGGGCCAAAAGGTGGCAATATGATGGGTATATGGCTTACGACATTTTTTTTACCCAAAATTGATGAAACGAAAAGGGTTTTTAAAAGAGATTCTCAACTTTCCACCAATATAAATTATTCTTTACTTTGAATTTAATAAGTAATTATTATTCATTTTCTATTTGAATTATGACTAAAGCCCTAATTGATAGGTTGATTGAAAAACATTTATAGCTTTCAAACGTATCACATTTTTTGAATCCAAAACATGTGTCACATTCTATACTTCACATAATATAGGATTAAAAAAGAAAAATTGAATTTCATGAAGTTTTGACCAAGTTAAGGTGGTTAGACGATTTTTTTATATTTTAAAAAAAATTTAATAAAAAAAATTCATAATTAATTATTTACTTGGAAAAAAATTACAAAAAAATATGTATCACATCGAGACATGAGTCCTCTACTTATATCTAAAATATTATAAAAAAATATTATCATTTTATTGTGATTAGGGTGGTCAAACAGACACCTACTTCTTATTCCTTCCTTGAAATTTAAGTACTAGTATATTGAAATTTGAAATTTTCACCAAATAGATTTCTATTTTTTTTAAAAAAACCTAGTATTTTAGAAACTACATTAAATTCTCTACAAATTCTATTGTTACATATTTTGGAAATAATAAAGATAACTTATTCAAATTTTTACATCAAGTTTCCTAACTCTAATTTTTCTGAATTTTTTGCCGCTTAAGGGCCTGTTTATTCCATGATGATCCTGCACATACTTGGATCTAAATGTTTATGAGGGAATTTTATGTTTTAATGTACAACTAATTCACCCCCCTCTCATTTTTATTTTGTGCATTCAACACAAATGATATGTTTCTACTAGACAAATCATGGTAGAACATTAGGAAGTATCCTTCCATTAGCTTTGTAGATATATGTGATCACCATTGATATAAAAGAGATAATTCCTCGAGATCTTCATGTCATTCTCTATATTGGAATATGTATGAATCAACTCTAGGGTATGTGCAGGATCATGATGGGCCAAAAAGTGGCAATATGATGGGTATGTGGCTGACGATCTTTTTTTTACCCAAGATTGATGAAACGAAAAGGGTTTTTAAAGGAGATTCTCAAATTTCCACCAATATAAATTATGCTTTACTTTGAATTTAATAAGTAATTATTATTCATTTTCTATTCAAATTATGACTAAAGTCCTAATTGATAGACTGATTGAAAAATATCTATAGCTTTCAAATGGTATCACATTTTTTTAATCCAAAACATGCGTCACATTCTATGCTTCACATACTATAGAATTAGAAAAAGAAAATTTGAATTTCATGAAGTTTTGACCAAGTTAAGGTGGTTAGACATACGAGTTTTTTATATTTTTTAAAAGTTGTAATAAAAAAATCATAATTAATTATTTACTTGGAAAAAATTACAAAAAAATATGCATCACATCCGGACATGAGTCCTCTTCTTATATCTATAAATATTATAAAAAATTATCATTTTATTGTGGTTAGGGTGCTCAGACAAACACCTACTTCTTATTTTTTCCCTAAAATTTAAGTACTACTGCATTAAAATTTCAAATTTTCACCAAATAGATTTTTTTTTTTAAACAAACCTAGTAGTTTAGAAACTACATTCAATTTGCTACAAATTCTATTCAAAATTACATATTTTTGAAATAATATAGATAAATTATTCAAATTTTTATGTCAAGTTGCCTAACTCTGAATTTTTTGATTTTTTTGCCACTTAAGGGCCTATTTTTTCCACGATGATCCTGCACATACCCTCTATATGCACAAGTATAACAACCTGTACATGGAGTTATAATACTATGATTGTATCTCATTTTGTCTATGTAGTGTGTACCAAGTGGAAACATACTATTATATATAACTTGAATTGCATGTACAACCATTGGGCTCTATGGGTACACCTTGCATAGGAATACACTATAAAATATCAAAAAGTAGACATAAATTGGTACACCGGTATCTTTTCTCTCACTAATTCACACCTTTTTTCTTCTTTTTCATCTTTTAGATTATATTCCATTATCTTATATTTTCCAAATCTTAGTAGTTTATTTTTTTATTGCATGTGTATTCTCCATATTTAGATAAATTAACAAACGTTACAAGACACCACAATTTTTGCACGTGCCATCCAAGAATAATTTACTATATAATAGTTTACCATTAAATCTTTGACATAAAATTTTCAATATCAAATCTCTTGAAGATACAAGTGGAGCTTGTATCTTACACTCCTACAAAACATCATTAGTCTACAAATATACATATATTCTAATAAACATCATAATGATTAGAAAGATCAATATGTACTCTACAACAACAAGTTAAGTGTGTGATTTATTTTCCATTTAAATATGTCTTTGAAAAATTTAAATTTGAGGATACATCTCTTAAAATTTTGAAAACAATTATGTTTGAGTCATATCCAAAAATTACTTTGGATATGGCTCATCATTTTCACAACCAATTCTCCTTCTTACAACATCTCTTTTATTAGGAGATACCCTTCTATTATTTTTCTAAATTTCTTCAATTAGGGATCTCAAATATTCAACAATAATATTACTATCTTTTATGCATGAAGTGGAACCTGTATATGCATAAAATTGGTCATGTTTGATTACTCCTGGCATTTAATTAAATATTTATTATTTAATTAATTTCTATAAAGTCTTCTACATATGATTAAATTTAATTAATTTAATTATATTGTTCATTCAATTTATTCTTCTATCATGATTAAATAAATCAATTTTTATTTAATTATTTCATATTCATATGTCCACTTGATTAATTAAATAAATGCACTTTATTTATTTTAATTAATTATCACTTTTTGAATTTAATTAAGTCTTTTTTATTTAATTAAATTTAGATATTTCTCTTCAAAATTCTTCTTTTAGTTAATTAAATATCTTATTTAATTAATTTCATTTACATGCCATTCTTAAAAAGTTTAATTAACTATCTTTATTTAATTAAATATCTTCCATATCTTTTCAAAATCATAATTAAATATTTTATTTAATTATGAAATCTTCCATTATTCTTCAAATCTGGGGTAAATATTCTATTTTAAGAAAAATATCCATGTCACCCATAAATGAATAATTGAATTTAATAATTCATTATTTATCTTCTTCAAAATATTTCCATAATCTCACAAAAAGATGATTTTTTATAATTCATCTTCATCATCTTATCTTACCTCTCTTACAGAAAAGAAAACAAATCTTGCTTTCTATTTTCTTCTATTTTTCTTCAGTTTTATCCATCTTCAACTGTTCGATCTACCAGGAATTTTCACAATCGTTGATCATATCAGCTAATCAAAAGCTTTCAAAAAATTCTATAAATAGCACTACAAATCCAAGTAATGGTTACAACACACAACAAATGAATTAGAGATTAATTGCATTCTAGCATTATCATTATAGCTTTATTATTCATAGAATTATTGTAATCTTTCATTTTAGCAATCATGTTTAGCATTAGAATAATCATGTATTAGCATTACATGCATTTCATATTCAATTGTGTTCTTTAGGAAGACTGTTCATTGAGCCTAGCACACAATTTGAGAGCCAGCTAGAATCAATGAAAACACTAGAGATAGAGAACAATAGGACAACATCGATAACATGATAGTAAGTTTGCGTCTCTATTATTTTAATATTCTATTTTTGATATAATGTCTTATTGGTGTGTTTGATTCATTTATTTTGATATGTTTAACATGCATAAAATCGATCATACATTTCTGGTGCCAACTGTGGGGCCATTGCCCCATTTTAAACATTTATCTGTAGGTTTTCTGACAAGATTTCGCATTCTGGAATTTGGATTTTTGGCAAAAAATTTCATTTTAGCACATATGAGGATTTCTGAAGCACATACGCAACTTTCTAAAGCGCATCCGTGATTTATTGTAGCACTCTTGCAGGTACTTTGGCGCATCCAGGAACTATTTTGGTGCATTTAAGGAACAGAACAATGCATCTATGGGACAAAATGGTGCATATACCCAGCTCAGTTTATTAAATATTTTTTAAAAACAAAAAAAAAATTAGTTGCATTTTGTTCTAGCACATTTAAGAGTTTTTGCAGCGCATTTGGTACTTTTTGTAGCACATTTAGGATATGTTTTAGTGCATTAACTTGTTATTGTTGCGCATATAGGTGATCTTTTGGCGCATGCAGGTTGTAACTAAACAAGTTTCTAAGTCTGACGCCTTCCGCATATAGAACCTTTTTTTGGCTTAAAAAGAACCAATCTAGGATAGTCACAATTGGTTTTAAAAAGGAGCAACCCTAGGATAGACATGGATTTAAAATGAAGCAATCTAGGATAGTCACCACACATTGATTTTGCGGTTAAAATGAATCCCATTCTTTTTTGTGAAGCAACATCTTCACATAGTTTAGATCATTGTGATTTGGGTTTTAAAATGAATAGTGTCTACTATGTTTGTGGCAATAGGTCTATGCTCTCCCCTAAATTGGGTGACCAAAATACCAGACTTCCCTTTTACATTCATGCAATTTTATTGCTTTATTACATCTTGTAGAGGGCCTTCTCTTGTGGGAAAAAGTACTCACCCAAGAGGAACGACTCAAGTGGGTTCAAGAAAAAGCCAGACTATTCTGCCCCATTATAAAATTTAAAGCAAATCAAGGGAAACCCTCTTTTTCCGGTAGTGTGCAAAATAACCATCCCCAAAGCCTTTTTTCTAAAGGTTGGAAGGTCTCCTAAGGGATTTTATTATTGCTGCACCGAACGGAAACCCTTACTACGAACCTAGTGCAGTAGCCAGCTGAAGTCAGTTTTCGAACATCATAATAATCACAGTGCAAGGGGAGGGAAGAATCTGCCCCCAAGATACTCACCATATAACTACCAAGGACCGTTTGCTCAGGGGATCTGGTATCCACTTCTGTCACTCTAAGTACGCACCTGGAAAAGACAAAAACACGGGCGCCCCTTCGAGGGTGACACAGTTGTGTGAGTCGATGTAGTTCTAAGATGTGGGTTGTTGATTATTATGATGACCTACCTGAGTACTAAGAGTGAGTCTGCTTGAATTCTCTATCATGTGTGAAACTTGTAAAAACATTTTTTGAAAAACATTTTTGAAACATACACTTGATGTTTAGTATAGGACTTAAAAACAACTATTTTTAGAGTGTTTGTTGTGTTTTCAATCACACTAGTTCAAATAAAAGATCATCCAAAATGAACATGTCAAATTTTAGCTGAAACTGCTCACAAACTGTTCAAAAAGTTACCTTGGAAAAACTGTTTTAGCCCATATAGAGTATATTCTAGTGCATATGATGTCTATTCTAGTGCATTCACTAGTTAATTCAGTGCTTTTAGGGTATGTTATAGTGCATTGAGTCTTTTGGCGCATACACTGGCTATTCTAAAAAAAAAATTTGGTCATTGTCACAACATTTTTCCTACAAGGCATATAGGATACAGAGTAGCGCATCTGGGACATAATGTAGCACATTTTACCATTTCTTTTGCACATATCCCTATTTCTGAAGTGCATATAGGGGACAAAATAACGCATCTGTCAGTTTTCCTGAATCATTGTTTTTGACAAATCTGAGTTTATAGCATTCTTGGTCCAGTAACATAGCAACATTTTCTGTCATGCTTAGGGAGTGGAAATCTACCAATTTTGTCAAGAAGTCAATTTCCAATAGAATCAAGAAACTCGAAAAACCTCTAGGTTACAAGAAAACCTTACAACGATGGAATTTTTTATACAAGAGTCGAAACGTCTTGCTCCATTATCACAAATTTCTCCATAAATACCAAGATTTTGTCAGGGGATGTACTGATGAATACACTGTAGACCCTCTAGATTCACGAGCCTATTTACAAAGAAGAGCCCTCTCACAACGACACAACCACAATCGACCTCTTGATTTCAACTATATACCACAACCTTTTATCAAATATTCGACACATCCTAGTCAAATACTTCAGTAAGTTGAAATAGGCTATTTGATATACCGATCATTCTTCAAAAAAAAAGGATCAAATCTTACAAGTGAACCTTTCATCACAAACTTTTGAATTCTTGGTTCAACTTCTCCCAACATGATTCTGAACATCATTTATTATTGGAAGCCACAACCATGAATTAGGAATATATTTTTGGTCATATCATAATATTTTCAATCTTATCAAATTAAAACATCATCATTGGTTGCACTCATCAAACTATGATCTAAGTCTAGAAGAACATATTGAAATCATATGCCTGTTTTTACAAGATCACAATATAATAAACTAAAGGAAGATATTCAACAAGAAGAATATACCTCAAGAACTCAAGCAAAAGGTTAAAATAGTGATCCTCTTTATAGTGTGAGTCGAAATCCCCTTTTTGAAGACAACATGGCTGAAGGAGAAAAGAATTTGTTTATGTTCAACATAGATCTAAGAAAAACCCTTGAGGATAGTGATGATGAACAAGAAGAAGAGTGTCACCTTAGAGAAGTCGAACAAGATCCTAAGTTTCTCAAAGCAGTTGAAAAGATCTTAGCATGTGACAAACAAAAGTATTTCCTATATTTGGATGAAACAGGAGCTAAATTGCCTCATGATTTTGATACTGAGAACATAAAGAGTAATCCTGATGAAACACCCTTATCCGATCTTAGTGCCTTGACTCAACAAGTTAAAACACTACAAGGACATATTAAAGATCTACAAGCGGGAGCCACAACAAATACATACGCTCTTGATGATATATGTCCATATCCCTTTGACCGACATCTCAACATGATTCCATTTCCTAAACATTGTGAAATCCCAAAGTTTGATTGTTATAACGGGAAATCAGATCCAATTGTCCATATTAGGGACTTCTGAAACATGTCTCTAGAGTTTTCACATGAGGATACATAATGCATTTGTTTCCACGAAGTCTTGGAGGCCAATCTATGGAATGGTTATAAAAAATAACACCGCCTATCAGAAAATTTGAGGAATTGATCAATGAGTTCATCTCACAATATTCCTATAACATACAACACCAAATAAAAATGATTGATCTATGCAAGGCTAAGCAAAAACCTAGTGAACCATTCATCACATTTCTTTAGAGATGGAGAAGATTGTTCGCTAGTTATCCATGTCATGTTCTTGAAAAAGAAAAGATCACTACCTTCATAAATAGCTTGGATCAAGAGATGAGTTATCATCTAAATCTTCATTGTCCTCCCTCTTTTCAGAAAATGATTGAAAACACAATCACAATTGAAAGTGCATTAGTCCAAAGGGGAATAATCAAACTTGATAGAGACAATCCTAGCTCCTCAAATCACCACAATGACAAATCTAATTTTTGGACTCACAAAAATAATGTGGTGAATGATGGTGTTGTAGATGCACATCATGTCTCACCTAAGCTAGTTGTTCTTAGTGTTCCTCGCAACAACAACTATAACAATGTCAACTCAGTTACAAATCAGGGAAATGATCCTCCTCCTCTGAGGAATAACCAAAATCCAACTTTTGCTCCAAATCAAGGTAATACCAACAATCAAGGGTATCATGGAAACAACAATTAAAATTCCTTATGGAATACATCAAACATGAATCCACAACGATCTTCATTTTTCTCCAACAGAAGAACTTTTACTTCATTGGGGCAATCTTTGGAATCCACCCTTAAAGACTTGATGGCGAAGAACGTAATTACCCTACTACCTCAACGTAACTTTGAACCCAGTGTGAAGCCGCCATTGTGGAATGATGCATAATATTGTGATTATCATCGATGTAAAGGCCATCGAACGAATAATTATCAAGCCTTGAAGAATGTAATCCAAGACTTGATAGAAAATGACACCATTAAGGTAGAAGGACACCAACAATAGAACAAAGACCACCAAGAACTTTGAAACCCTTTTCCCAACTATCAAAAGGGTGAGTCTTCTGGGAAAAATGTGAATCACATCGATGAGCATATAATCAATCATATCTACACTGATGATGAGCGAGTTAATGTTATAAAATTCAAAGAGAAAAAAAATATAAAGAAGTTAATGTAACAACAAGGGCACAAGCTAAAGTTGTCTTAAAAGGTGCTCCTTCAAAATCCATTGTGCCCCTACCTCAACATTGATATGATCTAATCAATCAACTTGGAAATTTTTTTGCTCAGATCCCTATTTTAGAACTTCTAAAGATTTCTCTAGCGCATAAGGAAATTCTAGACAAAGTCCTCATTGAAACAACTATATCCACTGATCTGGATGTGGATCGATTTCAAGCCATGGTGGGACATTTGTCCTCACCCACATGCCTTTCATTCTAATAAAAAGATGATGTTTCCATGACACATCCCCATAATTCATCATTATACTTAGAAGTCATGGTCCACAAGTTTCATGTCAGACGGGTTCTAATAGATGGAGGTGTTGGTTTGAACATATGTACTATGAAATTAATTTGGGCTTTGGGATTTTCTGAGGATTCCTTTGATCCTAGAAGAAAGATTACTATTAAAGCCTATGATGGTGAGGAAAGAGCATCCAAAGGTTTAATCATGTTACCAATAAGAGTGGGACTTGTTATCAAAACTACTTTATTTCAAGTATTAGACCATGATCTCGCATACAACATCTTATTGGGTCGTCCTTGGATCCACAAAATGCAAGTTGTACCATCCACATATCATCAATGTCTTAAGTTTCCTTATGATGGACAGGAGATCATGATACCAACTAATAATTCTCACAGTCAAACTTGTGCCAACATCAAAGCTAGTCAAGACACTTTGGTTCCCAACAATCAAGAAGCGCCTACTAGTACTTCTCCAAAAGTTGATACACAAATCAGTCAGCTAACCAAAAGCTTTGACAAGCAACTATGGTTCAAGGATAATGGAGTAGGAGAATATTCTCTCTATCTGGCTAATCTTCCTATGTCACCTTGGTCACATGGACAACCTTCTATCATGCAACATCAGATAGTTGTAGCATCAACATCAACACAGTCACCGACAAAATCAATCACAAATTTTAATGGACAATTTATCAAAGAAAAATTCCCCATGGATGATCCTGAGGATAAAGATATTCTAAGTTGGCTCTATAAAGATGAAGATGAAACAGTTCTCAATATCAAGTTACCAATTGATAAATATGGTAAGGGATATTTAATCATGCAAAAGATGGGCTATGATGGTAATGGTCCTATCAGAAAGAGAAAAGGAGTAGTTGAGCCTATTGAACCTCCAGGACTTGCTGTAAAAGATAAAACAGGACTAGGCTATGATACTAGCTCAAAAGAAACAACATCTAAACAATTGAATGATACTATACTCACATTGCAAGAAATTTTTGATCCAAGGAAAGCATGCTTGACAGCAATTCAAAATTTCATCGATAATAAATCTGACATAGACTCTGGAGAATACGAATGGGATGCCATCCATAATGATGAATTCTGGAGGGACAAACAAGTTGATGTGATACACAAGTATACACCTACTCTAATCAAAGGAGAAGGGTCAGGGACCCAACCACAAGAATTTGAACTACAAAGCAACCATGATTCTATTGATACCGAGTCAGATTTAATCTACAAGACTATCATGAAGACAATACCATCATTGACCTACTACATACCTTAGATCCTCTAGACACTTCTATTATGACCATAACCATAGCCGATTTCACGTAGCTTAATGACCTGCTACTGCTAATGCATCCTGATCTCATTGACTGGGATCTATCTGAACCTCTTGACATACCTATGTTTCCAACTGATGAATCTATTGTAAACTTCCTTTCTATAGATGATGTAAATGATTGTTCCACCGAAAATTTTTGGCATAAGATCCTTTGTTAGGAGAGTGTCAGGTCTCCTTGCTACCAAAATAAAAATAAAAAAGAAAGATCTAATGGTGAAAGCCAGAATCTAGCAATATTAGATCAAACAAAAGATAAAATAAAGAGCGTATCAGATGGTGAAAACCTTTTTAAGGCACCAGATGATGGGATGCTTGACACTCTCCCAGAGCACTATCATGAGCGATCACCTATCTTGATTGAGCCTACAAAAGCAGTTAATATTGAAACTACAGAGAAACCGAGGATTCTATAGTTAGTTGCATCAATGACAGATAAAGAAGTACCTGAGTTCATGGAATTTCTTAGAGAAAATCAAGTCAACTTTGCCTGGTCTTATGCAGACATGCCAAATCTTGATCCTGATCTTATAATGCATCACTTGTCCATTAAACCATGAGTAAAACTAGTGAAAAAAAAACTTAGAAAGATGCATCCTCATGTGGCACTACTAGTTAAAGAAGAACTTAAGAAACTCCTTGATGTGGGATTTATAAGATCAATTGACTATGCAGAATGGATCTCCAACATAGTTCTTGTATCCAAGCCTAACAAAAGTGTTAGAGTATGCATAGATTTCAGATATCTTAATAAGGCATGTCCTAAGGATGACTTCCCTCTTCCAAGCATTGATATTATAGTTGATTTGATGGCTGGCCATTCCATGTATTCACTAATGGATGGTTCTTATGGTTATAACCAAATCAAGATTACACCTGAAGACCAAGACAAAACAACTTTCACATGTCCCTGGGGGACTTACTATTGGAGCATCATTCCATTTGGTTTAAAGAATGTTGGAGCTACATATCAAAGAGCTATGACTATAATTTTTCATGAGATTGTGCACACATTCATGGAAGATTATGTCGATGACATACTGGAAAAATCATACACCAGAGAAGGACATCTTGAGATATTATCCAAAATATTTGAAAGGTTGGGAAAGTTCAAAGTTCGCCTCAACCCTAAGAAATGTGTTTTTGGAGTCACATTTGGAAAAATATTGGGATACATAGTTTCAACAAAAGGAATTGAAGTAGATCCTACCAAGGTACAAGAAATCATGGAAATGCCTCCACCAAGGAATATTAGTCAGTTGAGATCACTACAGGGACGACTCCAATCTATACGAAGATTCATTGCATAGCTAGCAAATAAATGTCTACCTTTCAGACATCTACTACATAAGAAATTTCCTTTCAAATGGGATGATAAATGTGAAATGGCCTTTCAAAAAATTAAGTAGTACTTAATGAACCCACCAGTTCTGGTACCACCAAATCTTGACAAACCACTCATCTTATACATTTCTTCCATAGAGACATCTTTGGGGGCGTTGTTAGCACAAGAAGAATCTACAAGAAAAGAACATGCAATCTATTATATCAGCCAAACATTAATAGGTCATGAACTCAACTACACTTTCATCAAGAAGGCTTGCCTAGCAGTGGTCTATGCCTCACAAAAGTTTTGACACTACATGTTAACTCATACAATCGATCTTGTTGCAAAGATTGATCCACTCAAATTTATGTTAAGCAAGGCCACATTGACAGGAAGGTTAGCGAAATTGGTCATGATCTTAAGCGAGTTCAATATCCATTATATTGATTGCAAATCAATCAAAGGAAAAGTTATTGCTAACCAACTGGCTGAAGCACCCCTATAAGTAGAGCATCCCATGCACATTGAATTTCTAGATGTTGATTTCTTCATAGCAGAATCAAAGCAACCTTGGTCACTATATTTTGATGGCTCATTTGCTCAACATGGATCGGGGGTAGGAATACTCTTTGTCACCTCTCAAGGAAATACCATTCCTTGGTCATATCGGCTAATGTTTCCATGCACTAATAACATAGCCGAATATGAAGCTTTAATCACTAGACTCAAAATAGCATTGGAATGGAGAATAACAAAATTTCAAGTCTACGGTGACTCATAGTTAGTCATTAACCAAATCAATGATGATTATCAGACCAAAGATGACAAATTGTTGCCATATAAGAAAATGGTTGATAATTTCAAGAAATACTTTGCAGACGTCAAGTTCATACAAATTCCAAGGCTTGATAACAAGGCAGTTGATGCTATGGCCACAATTGCTTCATTGTTACAACTCCTAGAAACTCAGGCTCACTATGAATTTCTGGTGGAATAATCATTTACGCCTGCCTATGACACACCTGAAAGAAAAATCATTTGCCACTTAGTAGGATTTGATTCACCTTGCTATGAAAAAATTTATACCTTCCTAAAAGACAAAATCTTACCACTTGACTTATCCCGTAACCAAAAGCGCAACTTTATCCGCCAATCCTCTAACTATACCCTTATCGCTGACACTCTCTATTGTCGCGGTCTTGATGGTACTTTACTTCGATGTCTTGAACGTGACAAATCCGATAAGGCTTTACAAGAAGTTCATGGTGGAATTTGTGGTACTCATTCAAGTGGACTAACCTTATCCAAGAAATTGATTAGAATGGGTTACTACTAGCCTACAATGGAGAGGGAGTCATTCACTTTTGTAAAAAGTTCTCTAAATGCCAGATACATGGAAATCTCATTCATGCACCAGTATAGGAACTACAACCATTCATACCAACTTGGCCATTCTCTCAATGGGGGTTGGAATTAGTTGGAAAGATTCATCCTTCATCCTCGAACGGACACAAGTTCATCATCACAGTGACAAAAAAAAATTCAAGTGGATTGAGGCAGTCCCTCTCACTAAGGTCACAAGAAAACAAATCACATCATTCATACTCAACTATCTCATTTGTTGGTATGGCATAATTCCCAACTCCATCATCATAGATAATGGATGACCATTCAAGAATCAGGATGTTGATGAACTTTGTGAGAGATTCCATATTCAACACAGATACTCAACACCTTATTATCCATAAGGGAATGGCCAAGTAGAGGCCTCAAACAAAACAATACTAAAAATATTGAAGAAGACTGTGACTAATGCATGGAAAGATTGGCACATTCAACTTAATCCCGCATTATGGGCCTACCAAACTAGTATCTGAACACCAACAAGAGCAACACCATTTTCTCTTGTCTATGGAGTAGAATCCATTTTTCCACTTGAAGTTGAGATCCCATCATTTAGAGTATCACTAAAAGGTCTCATAACAGATGATGAATACAGAGTTTCCCGACTGCAAGAACTGGAACTTCTTGATGAAAAGAGACAATGAGCAGCTGATCATTTGAAAGCATATCAACAAATGATGTCTCATAGCTATAATCACATATTCAAACCACGTACATTTCAGGTTGGTGATCTTGTTCTAAAGAGAACCCATGCAATCAGCAAGACAGAGAGATGAAAGGAAAGTTTGAACCTAATTGGCTGGGTCTATATGTAGTCATAGTAGTAAACGGTTCAAGAGCATACAAGTTGTTAATGCTAGAAGAGGACCTGTTTGATGAACCCATCAACAACATGCAACTAAAAAAGTATTATGTTTGAAGTATTTAGATCAACATCCATAAAAGTCCTGAAGAAATACAAAAACATCAGAAAAAGTCCTAAAGAAATACAAAAACATCAGAAAATGTCCTAAAGAAGTATAAAAATAGCATAAAACATCCTGAAGAAATACAAAAACAACAGAAAAAGTCCTGAAAAAATGGTTACCTTGGTGAAAACCTGGCAAACAGGCATCTCGGTAGCAACCAAAAAAAAAAAAAATCAATCAAAAAATGCAATAAAAACAAATAGTGAAAATATGACAAACAAATGCTATTTGTAGCTCTCCATCTATTAGGTCATGTTCTGCACTTGGCTTCTTAGCCCTCATTTCATGCATCTTTCCATCATCTTAGGGTTGTACCAACATCATGTTGCCATCATTTTCCTAGAGCGATAATGTCTTACCATGGCTTGATTATTATACATATCCATTTCAGCGAGTTGTGTAAAATACTGGGGGAAAACGTTGACATACTCAGGGGCAATCAACTTTTTGGTTTTACCGAAATAGCTAGACAATAACATCAAATCCAACCATGCGAACAAACAATGAAATTCTATGAACAACTATCCAATCATTGATCCATATCACAATAGTTTTTAGCAAATACCATATCATGACTCATATCTGGATGATCTAAAATCTGAATAATAATTGGAATATCAATATCAAATTTTGAACAATGGTTTTTTAATTTTTCGATATCATCTCTCTAGAGCACACTCGATGATGTACTGAACTAGAGTGGCAAGGAAAGAGGATGATTATTCTATCTATCGTCTTGAGGTTAACTATCGATTTGGCACAAATATGTCATGAAACATGATTTCCAAAGCATATCATTAATGATAGTTCCACATTGGCATCAGAAAGTGGTTAGTCTTTGTATGTTTATGCAAGAAATTCTCAGGTCATCTTAGTTCAATTATACCTCGATGCTTGTGTTCGCTTGCTATATCAAAAGTCATGAAAGTTGTACTCAGGTCATCATTGGTTCTAATCTCCCCTCTGATGCTTGTACATACTTCCAACATTTTATAAGGCTCTATAATGATTCAAGAAAGATACCCAATGGCTCAACAAATAGTTGGTTTTATTTAGTTGCATTTCATTTAGATCAATGTATATATTTGCATACTGGATTTGCATTAGAATTTAAAAAAAAAAATCCGAACTGATAAATCAACGGTTGTCATGTCTCTTTGGACTATTTGTGGAGGACATTTGGACATTTGTTTCATCCTCATTTCATTATCATTTCATCTAGGTCTTGTGTGTATCATATAGTTTAACATTCATCATTTAGATCCTTTCTCATTTATTTATCCTTCATGATGCATTATCATTTCATATTTCATATCATTCCATTGCATATCATGGGTCATTCTCATGCTTATCATCTTTGTTTCATTCTCATATCATTTTTTTGATCCTTTGTCATTTCATATCATTCACTTATTCATTAACCATTTTCATAGCACTTTCATTATTATCTTATCCATCATTTTTGGTATCCATGTCATTTTCATTTTACCATCTTCATTTTCATTTTCATATCATTATGTTTTACATATTCTATCATTTCATTACATTTCATCATATAATTTAATCATCTCATTTCACAAGTTCATATCATTGCATTTCATTATATCATATCATTTCATTTCATAAACTCATTTTAATTGCATTTCATTTTATTTCGTCATCCCATCTCGTTACATTTTCTATCATATCATTATTTAATCATTTTCATATTCATTATATCATTTTATTATCATTATCATTTTCATGTCCTTATTCTTCATACCATTATCATTTATCATTTATCATCATATTATATCATTTTCATCTCATTTCGTAATTTATCATATTACATTACATTTTCATTTTATCCTCCCATCTCATTTCATTTCATCACATTTCATCATTACATTTCATTACGTTTCATATCCTTATATTTTATCATATTATTATTCATTTTGTCACATTTCATATTATTTATTATCATCTTATCATACCATTATCATTTATCATTTCAATCTTTTATCATTTCTCATCATCCATATTATTTCATTTGTCATTTTTCATTTAACATTTGATACTACAAATTCATGATGCATTTCACAACATCCATCACATCATCATCATTTGTGGCATTTAAAACATCAAAACACAAGAATTTCATACAAACATTACATTTCCACATCATTTGCAAAACATACATTGTCATAACATATATCACATCATTTCAACATGTAGCATTTTTATCATCAGCATCCACCTGCATGAGATCATTAGTACACATCATAGTTCATCATCATCATATCATAATCATATCAAATCATCTTGCATATCATGATCAGTCATCAAATCATTTGCATACATCCATATCACATAATAAAGAAATAAATGCATAACCATATCAAGCCATCATATCAAAAATACAACACATCATCAAAACTCATTGTCGTTGCATATCATCGCTCATCAAAATACATACAGAATGTCCAAAAGTCCAATGAAACTGAAAAGTCTAGACAAATATATGAGTATGATCAAAATCAGTATGCATGCTCCAAGAATTTGATATACATCAAATAATCATGTACCCATCAATCAAGGCTGGCTGGTGGAACCCCTTGATGGAGCTAGTCTCGAGGATGGTGGCTTGCCACTAGTCCCTGCATTTGGATCCCATTGAGGCCTGGTAACCCCCAGGCTCTATGTAGATGTCCGTGTCCTACTCTTGGTCCTACTATGGGACCGTGGGAAAGGCTCTCTATGCTCAGGAGGACACAACTCCTTGTATTGGACTCAATATTACTCAGCCTCTCTGGCCATCTCAAAGCCTTCTGCAATGGCCTCTCGCAACGACACACTCTCCATAGTGCCCATGAGTCTCTGCACAACACCCTCTGCCTCTACCACCCTCTGTCTAAATGAATCCCTCTCTACAATCAACTGGGCTACCTGTATGTCTGGGGTAGGACGATGTGCCTATGTCTGTGCCTGTGCCTGTGACTGTGCCAGCTATGTCTATAAGTGCACTTCCATACTCTGTGCCTAAGCCAACTAACTCTACAACTGCACCTGTTGTCCTTGTAGTGTCTGTACCTAGGCCTTTAAAGTATCTATCTATGCCTGCTAGGATGTCGAAGCAACCCTGATCATTGTTCACCTCCCAATCCCAGTCCTCAGCCTCCTCATGATGTGAACACTACACAAAATGTTTAGCCTTGGTCTCACTAGCACCTGCCCCTCATCTCTGTTGTCATCCCCATCATCCCCATCTAAGCTCTCCTCCTCCTCTCAAATATTTGTCTCCTCTCCCCCAACCGTTGCCTGCTCACCACCTGCCACATCCTCCTGTCTCCCTACCTCTAGCTATGGTACCACCAAAATGGGTGCTGGCTCATCTGGACATGTCAACCATGGAAATGGATGTGTATGATAATAAATCGAGTACTCATCAGACATACTAGTATCAACAATATCCCACCTATCATCCCATGCCTCAGGCACTAAAGCAATATATTTTGTATATGCTATATGATATGAAATACACTGCCCCCATCCCGCATCATCCTTGCTCCACACATAGTGAGCAACACCATGAGGCATCCCTTGTGTAAATCTGAACTGTCGCTGCACCCATAATGCCAAGAATCTCTCTATGATCAATGGGGTCCTCCCTATCAAAACATGGGGTATACCTACAAATGACATCTCGAAATGATTTGTATCCCACAGCTTTTAATCTATGTATGGTCGCCATGTCACTACATCCATATCATCAAGGCATCGTCTCCCATAATCCAACTTGCCCAGCTTGGGTTGGACGAGGAACATAGAATATGCATACACATAGGGTTAGCCTAGTGGCCTCACTCTAGGACAAGCTGGTCTTGTCACAGCAATATGCTCCCATGCCCAGATCTGGTCTAGTGTAACGTCGCATTATATACTAGATGAACCTCTGTAAACTACCTGATGTAAGTCATGATAAAGGTGAGCCAACATGTAGCTCCCCTAGGCATATCTTTGTGGCTATACCAGCATCTGCTCTAGGATCCTCCCCCATCCCATTGATAGTCCCTTTGACTGGCAATCCAGACAAAGGAGACCTCAAATAAATGCACCCAAAACTACAGGTAAGGCTAGATACCCCCTTAAGTCATCCCATGGCACCCAGTACCCTGCTATATCTACATTGCCATATACTCTCCTCAATGCATTTGTCCCACCTAGCTCCTTGTGATCATAGAACACAAGGGCACCTACCACTGGAATACCCAATATCCTGTAAACATCCTCAGGAGTCACAGTCACCTCACCCATCGACAAATGAAAGGTGTTGTGTTATGAATTCCATCTCTCTTCTAGTGTGGTCAACAGTCCCCTGTTGACCCAAATCAGAGGCATGGACAACAAAGGTCCCAATCCACATACCCCTATCAACGCTATATCATCTAGTGTCAACTCTAGTATCCTATCCCACCCCGCTGAGTGATGCTCCCTAATTTGGAGGTTTTTGAAAACCTCCTATTTTCGGTTATCACAAGGACAATCAGTCAACATCATATCAATGATTCAATCTCAATCAAGCAAATCAATTTGACTCATGTCTATCTATCAATGACCCATATCAGTGACCCATGTCAAGTGTTCTATCTAGGTGACTCATATCATGCAATCAAAACTCAATCTATCTATCTGAATACCAATCTACTCTATCAACAATTACTATTTGTTTTTTTCAAGAAAGAAAATTTATCAAACAATCAAAACATCATCCTATTTGTATTTTTGGCACAAATGCAAATATGTTTTCAATCAACCATCTACTATTTGTTTTCTATTGCAGAAAGCAAATCTATCAGACGTCATATCAATCATCTACTCTTTTTTTTTGTTCAAGGGAGACAAAGTTATCAGTGATCTACTTTTTGATTTCTATTTTAGGAAACAAGTTATCCATTCTTTATCATATTTTCTATCCATATCAACATGATGACACACCCATTTTTATATCTATTGACCAAAGAAGCAATCAAAACATCATCATTTTTATCAAACAGACACATTTCCTAAATGCGCTAAAACCCTGTATGTGCTAAAGTTTCTCCCAGATGCGCTCAAACTCAGATGCGCCATTCTCTGCCCTAGATGTGCTAAATCATTTCCTCTATGTGCTATTCCCCTAAAAGTGCTAAAAATTTAATCGAAAGCATCATTTTATTCATTGGATGTGTGCCAACCCTACAAGCGCTTAACTATTTCCTAAAAGTGCTAATTTTTTTCCTAGATTCTCTAAACTACCAATTTTCCTACGACATCCTATAAGCGCTACACTATCTATCAGATGCGCTAAACTGGTTTTTACATAAAATTCAAATTTGAATCCTATATGTGCTAAAATAAATTTTGAAAGCACTTAAACAATTTTTGAAAGTGCTAAAATTCCTACTCTAAGCGCTAAAATACACTATTTATGCCTAAATCCGCAGAAATACACATGAAAAATTAATTCACAATGGAAAAATTCAAAGCACAAGGGGTTGGATCAACTCACCGGTGGTCCATAGGCAGCTGGTGTCTGGTATCGGTGGGCCCGCTCGAATCTGTCTATGGTATGGACTCTCCATCTCGCTAGGTCACTATCAGAGCACAAGGTTTCTCAAAGTCAAAAGGTGAAAATGACTTGTTTTTTTCTTCCCTTTTACCTTTTAAAGGTCAAACAAAGGTGAGTTTTGGTGGCATGTTATTTTATTTTTATCTTTTTATCTAACTTTGACCTTATTTTTACACTGGGGCATCCTTATACATCATTTTTTGAGAGCTAAATCACTGAATTCACATCACAATCACAATCTCATTATCACATCAAATTTTTCAAAAATTCTCAACAACTCATATCATCATCAGTGATTTATCTCCTGAGGGGGCATCATTAATACCAGCAACATCTTACAATCAGAAACATATCAAAACTAGATCAGGGGAAAAAATCAAACACAACAAATTTCAAAAGCAGGAATATTTTCTTTGAAGCAATGCGCTTCACACATCACTTCAAAGAGGGGAAAAATGTATATGCATAAAATTGGTCATGTCTGATTACTCCTGACATTTAATTAAATATTTATTATTTAATTAATTTCTCTAAAGTCTTCTACATATGATTAAATTTAATTAATTTAATTATATTGTTCATTCAATTTATTCTTCTATCATGATTAAATAAATTGATTTTTATTTAATTATTTCATATTCATATGTCCACTTGATTAATTAAATAAATACACTTTATTTATTTTAATTAATTATCACTTTTTGAATTTAATTAAGTCTTATTTATTTAATTAAATTTAGATATTTCTCTTCAAAATTCTTCTTCTAGTTAATTAAATATCTTATTTAATTAATTTCATTTACATGCCATTTCTTAAAAATTTTAATTAAATATCTTTCATATCTTTTCAAAATCATTATTAAATATTTTATTTAATTATGAAATCTTCCATTATTCTTCAAATCTGGGTTAAATATTTGATTTTAAGAAGAATATCCATGTCACCCATAAATGAATAATTGAATTTAATAATTCATTATTTATCTTCTTCAAAATCTTTCCATAATCTCACCAAAAGATGATTTTTTACAATTCATCTTTATCATCTTATCTTACCTCCTTTACAGAAAAGAAAAAAAATATTGCTTTTTGTTTTCTTCAGTTTTATCCATCTTCAACTGTTCTATCTGCCAATAATTTTCACAATCGTTGATCATATCATCCAATCAGAAGCTTTCAAAAAATTCTATAAATAGCACTACAAATCCAAGCAATGGTTACAACATACAACAGATGAATTAGAGATTAATTGCATTCCAGCATTATCATTATAGCTTTATTATTCATAGAATTATCATAATCTTTCATTTTAGCAATCATGTTTAGCATTAGAATAATCATGTATTAGCATTACATCCATTTCATATTCAATCTCATTCTTTAGGAAGACTATTCATTGAGCCTAGCACATAATCTGAGAGCTAGCTGGAATTAATGAAAACATTGGAGATAGAGGACGATAGGATGACATCGATAACATGATACTGAGTTTGCATCTCTATTATTTTAATATTATGTTTTTGATATAATGTCTTATTGGTTTGTTTGATTCATTTGTTTTTATATGTTTAACACGCATAAAATCGATCACACATAACCCATTCTCTCACATACACTCATTAGATTCTCGAAAATAGATTTTTCATTTGAAACATCTAAGGTTCTTAGGCCAATAAATAGTTGAAATCTTGTTGTTTCATTTAGCTTCTCAAAAAAAAATCTTCATATTTTATTGGCATATCTTTGATAAGTATGGTTACAAATCTTGTCAACCATTTTCTTTCAAAAAAAAATCATTGATAGAAATAAAAAATATAGGCTTTCTATGCAAAATTCTAGTTGTTGTAAATGGTAAACTTGGCTCAACATTAGGAATTTATTCAATATTGAATTGATATTGTGATGGAAAATATGAAGTACCTTCAACTTAAGATGGGTATGTGCAGGATCATCATGAAAAAACTAGACCCTTAAGTGGTGATAAAATTCAGAAAAGTCAAAGTTAGGCAACTTGATGCAAAAATTTGAATAATTTATCTATATTATTTCAAAAATATGTAAGAATAGAATTTGTAGCAAATTGAATGTAGTTTCTAAAATACTAGGTTTATTTTTTTTTTAAATATTTTTGATGAAAATTTGAAATTTCAATGCAATAACACTTAAATTTAAAGGAAAAAATAAGAAGTAGGTGTCTGTCTGACCACCCTAGCCACAATAAAATGATAATATTTTTTATAATATTTTAGATATAAGTAGAGGACTCATGTCCTAATGTGATGCAATTTTTTTTGTAATTTTTTTCCAATTAAATAATTAATTATGAATTTTTTATTACAACTTTGAAAAAACATAAAAACTTGTATGTCTGACCACCTTAACTTGGTCAAAACTTCATGATTTTTTTATTTTTTTTAATACTATAGTATGTGAAGCATAGAATATGATGCATGTTTCAGATTCAAAAAATATGATATTGTTTGAAAGCTATAGATGTTTTTCAATGTGGCTATCAATCAGGACTTTAGTCGTAATTCAAATAGAAAATGAACAATAATTATTTATTAAATTCAAAGTAAAACATAATTTATACTGATGGAAAGTTGAGAATCTCCTTTAAAAACTATTTTTGTTTAATCAATTTTGGGTAAAAAGAAGCTGTCAGCCACATACCCTACACATACCCATCATATCGCCACTTTTTGGCCCATCATGATCTTGCACATACCTAGATGGAAAATATGGTGTAGCTTCAAAATTATATGTGAAATATTATGTGCCTCCAACTTGAGATGTGATAGATAATATAACTTCTTGACAATGAAAATATGGTGTGTTTTCAACTTGAGATGAGAAATAATGAATACATCCAACTTCGAGATTCAATTTCCTTATTTCATGAAGGTTTTGCATTCATTTCCTTTGTTCCACCAACTCCTTTTCTATGCTATCTAGAGAAGATTTTTCATATTCATCTTCAATTGGAAATGATGTCTTCTTATTGTAAGGAAGCTAAGGTAGTATAACAACTTCCTACACTAATATGGAGAGGAGGGTTATGCAAAAAACTTTTCAGACCTAATATGGAGAGGAGGGTTATGCAAAAACTTTTCAGACCTAAATAGTAATAAAAAATTAAACATCAATAATATTCATGCCACAACACATTGATTTACATGGGGGAAACCCTTTCAAGAGAAAAACCCCACACTCAAAAGCCACCCAATGTATTATTCAGAAATCAACTATATTACAATATACTAGTAGAGAAATGTTTCTCATATGAGTATCACAAACTAGAGATCTAGAGGCAACTCAAAAAATTTAAGACTCTTACAGAAAACCTTGACCTCATGCACCTAATATATAGGAGATACAATATATGAAACCATCAAATGGTATTACAAAACAATGAGCTAAAACCACCTAAAAAATGGTGCCAATCCTTATCTCTAATAATATATGCCTATGAGTTTTTTAAACAAACACCACCACATATATCTCTCCCTTTTACAACTCGTCTATATGTCCAACACGTTTTTACATCTCCCATTTCAAGAGTCCCAACTTCCAAAGACCATAAATTTTGATTTGAGTGCCTGATTGATGAGCCATTTGAACCATTAAAAAGAAAATGAAGTGCTCTATCAACCTATTGACCACTTTAAGGCCCAAAAAATTCCACTAAGGTCGTCAAAATGGAATTTGAAACTTTTAAAATCTAAATCATTAATATATTCAAATACATACATGATCTTGCAATGGAACTTTATGAGAATGCTTATTTAGCCAATCCAAAGCTTTAGGGAAAATTCCACATCAATTCGTGCTCAAATATAAACTTAATATAAATATTATCCTTGTGTAATTGTAAGGTTGAGACACTATATTCCTAATATTCTCCCACTTCTCAAATGTACCTTGCAAGAGAAAAGGGACTATCAACACTACAATTTAATCACTAGGGGTTATGAGGCTCATGGACTCTAAAAACTATCTAAACTTATTTGTGCTCATAGGATTCATTAAAGAATTTACAACATTCATCAAGTTATCTACCTTAACCAACTTCAACCTACCATCCTCAACATATCTCTCACAAAATGATATTGTACACCAATTATCTAGGTTTTGGCATAAAATTTTAGGTTCTAAGTTAGGCATATTGCACTACAACTATCACAATAAACTATCATTATACCTTGTTTAATTACAATATCTAAACATGGTATCTTAATCAAAATGACTTCTTTACAAGAAAGAGTAATTATCATATACTCAAAATTAGTAGTATATAAAGCAACTACAACTTGTTTCTTATTCATCTGATTAATTTATCTAAGAAATAAAGTAAACACATAAGCACTAGTGGATATGTTTCTATTAAAATCATTGATGCAATAATGGGAGGCCTACAACTCACCAAACATAAATCCAAACAACTACAACAATTTTCAATTTGCAATTTCATCAAAACCACTCACTTAGCAGGTTCACCCTGTCTCCTTGTAGCATTGGTAAACCCCTAAATTAGGTATCACCTTTCATTCACTTTCTTCTAGACCTTGAACTCACTATTTCAGGGACCCTTTATGGTAATATTCAACATATCAATGAATCACATTAGACTTATTTGAAACAAATTTCTCAAAACTAGATTTTCTCACCTTTTAGGGCTCAAATTAGCCCTCTTTTACAAACAGACTTACCTCTAAAATTTTGAAAAACCTTGGGGCAGAAATTCCCACATGTCAAAACCCTAAAATTCTCAATTGGTTTACTACTGTAAGGCTTGAAAACACCCAAAACCTCAAAACCTCATTTCTAGGCTATTTTCTAGGGTTTTATTGAAAGCTTACTTCTAAACCTCTCCAAACTCTACCACTTGTTCCAAAACCTTGTGTTTCAGCCACATATGCTCAAAATCTCACAAAATGGCCTCCTTTAATAGTCATTTATTAGGTTCACGACTATAGCCACCAACTTCACTCAAAATGCCAATGAAACTACATAGGGCTTCATGCCCAACACCTTACTTGGAATCCCCTACACTTCCAATGAAAAAAATCATCTAATCCTAGAAAATTAATCTCATTCCACCTAATTACAATGATCACAGGCAAGTGGAATGGGTTTTAGGTCATTGTTTTGTCTTCAAACCCTTGAATTAGGGTACTGACCTGCAATAAGAGAAACAAGAAAAGTTTCCACCAAACTCTATATTAAGGCCTCAAATCAAATGGAAAACAAAGTTAAAACATGCCCCATGAGGTTTCAAAAGATTTTTTTTTAAATCCATCCTATACGGTCCGTACACATCCAACAAATTAAGAAAAATCAGGAGAAACCATAAATATAGAGATAAATCAAGGAGTTTTCTTATTCAAATCTTCAAGATCAATCTTCAATCAAGATTTTTACATCATATTTATAATGTTTCCACTCTAAAACAACTATTTAACTTCCTCCAACTATATTTTGAAAAGGCTTGACCGTTGGCATTCCTTACATAGTGTAATGTTGCAATTTTTTACAACTTTTTAAACAACTCTCCAATATTTTGTATTTTTAGCAAACTTATCCTACTAATCACCTAGACACATAAAAAATGACTAAATTACAACTAATTACATAGAAATGTGGTCCTCAAGACCTTATTTTTAGCATATACTCCAAAATCCTAAATCCTACATCTCAAAACCTTAAATTGACTAAAGTTTTCCGATGGTGCCCCTGCACCATACAGCCCAACTTTAAACTTTTACAAGTCTCTTGGAAAGATTAGCTTGAATTGACCTCATTTGTACTCTTCATGCCTCTGATCTCCAGGTTTTTCTTTACTAGGTCCATGTTGGTCTTGCTTCATACTGCCCTTATCATTTTTTCTCACATCTTCATTTGTTTCTTGCTTTAATCTGTCATACTATTGTGTGGGGTGTTTCTCAACTTTTCCATCTTTAAATACTGTTGTTACTCCTTCCTTTACCTCTGTATTCAGTCCTCCATCAACTGTACTTTTTGTATCTTTTTCCTTTTGTTCAAATCTCTATCCACTGGCCTTTTTACCTGCTTCCTTACAACTGTCCACTGTATCTTTGCATTTACCAGTCACTGTCAGACTTATAATTGTACCTTTCTCTATCCCATCACCTTTACAAACTTCTTCCCTCACATTATCCAACTTCCTCTTCACTGGTTTTATGACTATAGGGCACTTAACTGTCCCCACCAATATGCAATATCTTATTCCACTCTTATATTGCTCTGTCTCAGACCTAGACACATGTCCATCAATTTTTCTCTTCCATATGAAATTATTCTTCTTTACAATTGTCTGCACATTATCCTTTTCCTTCCTATTTACTGTTTCAACAATGTTAAACCTTAATCCCCACAAGCAGGATGTTATGCACAATTTTGTTAGAGATCACAAGCCTGATATTCTCCTTATTCAGGAAACTAAAATGTCAAAGGAAAAAGTGGAAAAGAGGAAACTATTTCAGCATTGTAGTACACATGGAAACAACTCAAATGGTGCTTAAGGAGGTATTGTTACCTTCTGGAATAGTCACATAATCAAAGGGGATCCAATTTTGGAAGGTACGAACCATATTTCTACTAGATTCACCCATATTAGGGATAATTTCAACTGGATCCAATCAAATATCTATGCCCCTAATGGAAAAGTGCTCAGAAAATCCTTCTGGATGGAGTTGGATGCCTTTAGGAGGATTTTTGATAGAGATTCTTGGGTTTTCATGGGAGAATTTAATACTCCCTTACTGAATGAAGAAAAATTTGGAGGTTCCCAAATCAATGCAGAGAGTAAAGAGGATCTTCAGAGCTTCATCAACAACTTAGCCCTGATTGATCTGGATTTGCAAGGAGCTTACTATACCTGGTCGAATTGCAGAAAGGGTTTGGATCTTATCCAGGTTAGATTAGATAGATCTTTAATCTCTAATCATTGTTTCTTTAACTATTACTATTCTCTTAAAACCCTCTCTAGGATTGGATCTGACCACTTCCCTATTAGTTTTGTTGTAGATCCTTTAAAGAAGAAGAAAAATATCTCATTCAAAGTTGAAAAAATGTCACTTTCTCATCCTTCTTTTAAAGAAGAAATTAGGAAATGGTGGAATATAAGTATCACTGGCACAACTACGTTTAGAGTGGCTAAAAAATTAATGGAAGTTAAATTCAACCGAAAAAAATGGAAAAAAGAGTCCTTTGGGAACATTTTTAGGATTAAATTTGTTCTTCAAATGGATCTGGGAGAGATTCAAAACAAAATCTAGAAGGAAGGATATTTGAATGATATTAAGGAAAAAGAGAATGAGCTCCTTATTAAGATGCATGATATTATTGGAAAAGAGGAGGAGTTCTGGAGACAAAGATCTAGAGCTTTATGGTTATCTGTAGGTGACAAAAATACTAGGTACTTTCATTTGTCAGCCTCAAAACATAGGGCGGTTAACAAAATTTCTCAAATTGAAGTGGATGGTATTAGGCATGAGGAGGAGAACATCAAAAAGGATGTTGTTTTATTCTTTAAAAATATTCTTTCTGAGAATGATGAAAATAACCAAAATGATCAGGATCATTTAATAGAGGCTATACCTAATGTGATCAATCAGGAAAATAACTCTATGATGTCTGCTATTCCTACCAATGAGGAAGTTAAGAAGAATGTTTTATCCTTTGAAGGGAGTAAAGCTCTGGGTCCAGATGGGTTCCCTATGTTTTTCTTCCAATGGTTCTGGGAGATTGTTGGAGAAGATGTGGTGAATGCTGTTAAAGAATTTTTTGGATCCAAAAGTCTCCTAAAATAGTTGAATGCTAATTTTCTGGTTCTAATCCCTAAGAAGCCTGGAGCAGTGAACTTTGAGGCTTTCAGACCCATAAGCCTCTACAACTTGATCTATAAAATCATCTCGAAGGTTTTGACTTCTAGACTCTTAATTCTCTTTCCCACTCTGATTTCACCTCAACAAAATAGTTTTGTCCCTAGTCAATAGATCCTTGATTCTATTGTCATAGTGCATGAGAATATGCATTCCTTTTTTAAATCTAAGACTGAAGGCTTTCTATTAAAGCTTGATATCTAAAAAGCCTATGACCGAGTTGACTAGAAATTCTTGTTTAAACTTTTAAAGGCATTTGGGTTTTGCAACAGGGTTCTTCAAATGGTGGAACAACTTGTGTCTACTGCTTCTATATCTATAATGGTTAATGGATCTCCCATGACTTTCTTCCAAAGTTCTAGAGGTCTAAGACAAGGAGATCCCATTTCTCCTATTTTATTCACTATTATGGCTGAATGTCTTGGAAGAAATTTGAAAAGGTTGATCGATAATAGATCCCTTCTTGGTCTTAAACCATCCTCAAGCAATCTGATTTGTTCTCATCAACAATTTGTTGATGATACCATGCTCTTGGTAAAATCGTCTATCTCAGAGGGAAAAATTTTGAAATCTCTACTGGATGAGTATGGGAGGGCATTAGGACAGCTGATTAATAAACATAAAAGCTATCTTTTCTTCTTCAACACTCCTGTTCACAGAAAGAATAAAATTTCCAGAATCCTTGGTTGCAGGGTGGATTCCTTGCCTACCACCTATCTTGGCTTACCCTTATGCCTTAAACCCTCATAATCCTTTTTGATTTCACTGGTTGAGAGGTTCAGTAAGAAGCTTGCTAGCTCAAAAGGAGCTCTGTTAAGCCAAGCGGGTAAACTACAACTCCTCCAAGCTACTCTTTAGAATTTTTTGATTTATGCTCTGAGCCTCTTCAAAATCCCTACTAAGTTCGCAGATGCTATTGAAAAGATTCAAAAAATATTTCTTTGGTTGGGTGTTGAAGAAAAAAAAAGGCTGCCTTTAATAGGATGGGATCTGGTGTGCAGACCGAAAAAGGCCGGAGGTTTAGGTCTTAGAAGAATCATAATGGTTAACAAGATTCTTCTAGCTAAACAAATTTGGAGAATTTTTTCATCCTCAGGGGAATGGACTGATATCCTAGCAAGCAAATATTTGGAGAGTAATAGATCTCTTATAATTATGAAGGAATCCCATCTTCTTCCCAGAGGATCAACCTGCTGGAATAATTTGATTAACAGAAGAAAAGTTATTGAATCTAGAGTGGGTTGGAAAGTTAGAAGCAAAAACCAAACAAGATTCTAGGAGGATAGATGTATTTTTAATGAGACCCTTATAAAAATTTATTCCTTTAGCGGGTGGGCTGAGAATTGTGAAGCTCTTTTTGACTCATATGTGAAAGACTATCGTGTGGATGGAAAATGGGTGGATCTATGCCTTGTCATTCAGGCTCTTGCTCCTATTTAGTCTTCGTTGCTAGCTATTAGACTCTACCCTAATTAGATGGAAGATCATCTTGTTTGGAGTGATGAACCCTCAGGCAATTATTCTGTTTCATCTACTTTTTCCAGGCTTACTTCTTTCTAGGCTTCTCCTCCCTTCTGCTTGAAGGCTTGTTTCAAACATCTGGTCCCTAAAATCAATATATTTTTCTGGATCCTTCTCCAAAATAAGGTGCTCACGGTTGATAACCTCTGCAAGCGTGGCTTTCAAATACCTAATAGATGTTTTCTTTGCAAGATGGAGGTAGAGTTAGTGCGTCATTTGTTTCTTCACTGTCCTCTTGCTGCCTCAATTTGGGAGAAAATAATCTGTTACTAGCAACTATCTTGGATTTTTCCCTTGTCTATTGAAGATTTCTTCTCTCAATGGAAAGTCTAGACTCACAATCCTATAATCCAGTACTTGTGGGATTTCTCTTTCCCTCATGTTGCTTGGGGTCTTTGGAAAGAATGAAACAATAGAATTTACAGAGATAAAGAAGCATCGGTGGATATTATTTTTGATAAAATAATCATATTTCTAAAAGAAAATGTCAATTCTATCTCCTAGAAGATTAGCAACTCTGAGAAAGTGGCTCACTCGTCCTCTGATCTTAAGGTTTCTAAGGAATGGGATATAAGTCTTGATTTTCCTTGTGCCCCTAAACAAGCTAAGAAGGATAGAGAGGGTGTTTGCTGGTCTTTTCCGCCTAATGGATGGATCAAAGCCAACTTCGATGGAGCGGCTAAAGGTAATCCTATGGTGGTGGGTTGTGGCAAAGTCATAAGGGATTCCCTTGGAAAATTTCTACGTGCGAATAACACTATCCTTGGATCTCAAACCAATCACCTGGTTGAGGCTGTTGGAGCTTTTCATATTATAAATTTGGCCCATAGTCTAAATTTTAAAAACCTTTGGCTTGAAGGGGATTCCAAAAATATTATTCATTGTCTTTTAGGTAGGTCCCCCCCCTCGTGGACTATTAATTCTTTGATTGATGATGCTATCTCGACCTTATCCAAGTTTGATAATATAAAGATTTCACACGCCTATAGAGAAGCCAATGTTGTGGCAGATTTTTTTGTGAATGAAGGGGTTAGGAGCAAAGGGCAGTGCACATGGCTAAATATTAGTGAATTAAGCATTAATGTCTGGGCCTTATTGAACTATGATGCATCACATGTGCAAGAAGTGTGTCACCTCAATAATGATGATAGGATGGGGTAATTACATCACAATCATTAGATTGTAAGGGAACGAGCTTAGTCGGTTAATCTGTAAGATTCCCTGGAATGCTTTGTGGGATCTTAGATTTGGCAAGACCATTTCAAGTAAAGTTTTAGTCTCATTCTACCCCACTGTGCTTTCAAAAATGGGTGAAGACAGGAAAAGAGTTGAGCCGGATAGCTTTGGGATGCATACAAGAAATAGGGTATGTGCAGGATCATGATGGGCCAAAAAGTGGCAATATGATGGGTATGTGGCTGATGACCTTTTTCTTACCCAAAATTGATGAAACGAAAAGGGTTTTTAAAGGATATTCTCAGCTTTCCACCAATAAAAATTATGCTTTACTTCGAATTTAATAAGTAATTATTATTCATTTTCTATTTAAATTATGACTAAAATCATGATCGATAGACTGATTGAAAAACATCTATAGCTTTCAAATGGTATCACTATTTTTGAATCCAAAACATGCATCACATTCTATGCTTCACACACTATAGGATTAAGAAAAGAAAAAATGAATTTCATGAAGTTTTGACCAAGTTAAGGTGGTCAGACATATGAGTTTTTTTTATTTTTTAAAAATTTTAATAAAAAATTCATAACTAATTATTTAAACTTGGAAAAAAATTATAAAAAAATATGCATCACATCGGGACATGAGTCCTCTACTTATATCTAAAATCTTATAAAAAAATATTATTATTTTATTGTGGTTAGGGTGGTCAAACAGACACCTACTTCTTCTTTTTTTTCCTGAAATTTAAGTACTACTGCATTGAAATTTCAAATTTTCACCAAATAGATTTCTGGTTTTTTTAAACAAACCTAGTAGTTTAGAAACTACATTCAATTTTCTACAAATTCTATTGTTTCATATTTTTGAAATAATATAGATAACTTATTCAAATTTTTAAGTCAAGTTGCCTAACTCTGACTTTTTTGATTTTTTCGCCACTTAAGGACCTATTTTTTCCATGATGATCTTGCACATACCCAATACTAAAGTGTGGAACAAAGTAAAAAGTGGGGGCTTACTCCCTTTTCTAGAAAAACTCCATGGGTCTAATCAGGAGGCTACTGAACATTTTGAGAAGAATTGGAAAAATGGGGAACTTACCCTTTTTGATAGGAAAGTTGAGCTTGATGAAAAACTTATAGCTGAAGTGACTGGAATGTCCACTGATGGACACAAATTTTTTAGGGACATGGTTATCTCTGATGAAGCTGTCATCAGATTTTCGAAGAAAGAGAAGGAAAGACTAAATCTAGTGAAAATTTCTAATAGCTACGTCGAAGTCAATGCCATAAAAGCTCTCTGGAGAAAAGTTATTTGTGTTATCATGGAGTACATTACTTTGGATGGTCACTTCACCAGGGTCTACGGATATCAATTTTCCCTACTCAACCATTTCCACTACAAGGTTAGGGTTTCTATTCCCTACTATCTTCTCTGTTCTTTGAGAAAAAGTCTGGATGACCATAAGAAAAACCCAAAAATATATCCTATTTTGCATACTAGTTTGATTAGGTTAATTGTTGAACATTACCAAAATATGCTTGCCCCTACTAATTTGGATGCCCCTCCTAATTCTGAGGAGGATGATACTGAACCCATCTGCTCAAGGAATTTTTCCAATTTGAGACCGGTTAGGATGGTCCTTAGCCCGTCCTCTGTCCAAATTGGTAAGAAAATCCTTAACCCCCATTTTGTGAAAGCTTGCACTGTGCCTAAGCCGGGAAGTTCTACCCTTAAAACCAGAAGTGTTGGTAAGAATATATAGGTTAAAAACCTTGTGTCATACTCTAAAGACTCTCCTAATTCTGAGGATTCTAGTGCTAACAATACTTTGTCCTTTGTTGCCCCGTCCTTGGATAGAGATGCTAGAATTGGTTCCCCTATAACCCCCGACCCTGCTAAAACTTGCTTCAACCTAGAAAGGGAACCCATTGTGGATGTCTTGGGTTTAGTTAGGACTAATGCTGCTGACCATTTCAAAATTTTGAAATGGATCTTTCATGAAATCAACGAGCTAAAAATAAAAATTAGGCCCTTCAAAGTAAACTGGAAGAAATGGGAGCCAAGGTTATGACACTTGGCAAGAAAGAGGTGGAGTGAAAAGATCATGGTGCCAGTAAAGAAACCTAGAACCAAGTGTGCATGGATAGAAGGGTTGAAATTGAGTTGGATAAAATAAAAAATACTGTTAAAATTATAGTCAAGCAGAACAATAGGATGGCAAGACACAATGCCATCATCATCAATGCCGTGACTGAAAAATTAGACAAAGCTCAATAGGGGTCTTTGGTGGTTGATCTGGAAGAGGTCAATGATAAAAACTAGGATGAGGATGTTGGTATTTCAAAGAGAACCAGGGCTAATTTGAAGAGGAAGGCTCCCCCTATGCCGCAGATGATTCAAACCTTCAAGAAGGGTGTTTAGGACATGCAGAACCTGGAGGCTGAGACCGAGTCTATTCTGAAGACTCTGGGTTAGTTGTGGCTGGTCTTTTTGTTGGATTTTCGGCTGGTTTTTTGTCTGACCCTCTTGGTCTTTTGCGGGTGGCTGCTGCATGTTCCGGTTTTTTCCTTTTGTGCAGCCTATTTTTTCTGTTGGACTTTTTAGTCCTTTCTCTTTTGTCATAAACTTGGTGGTTCCGGGTCCCTGTAAAACCCATTTTTCCCTTTATCAAAAACAATGTTAAGCCTTGCATTGGCTGCCAATCCCTGACTCTTACTTTTATCAACACTCACATATTCCCTTTTCCCAATCATAATGATCTCACTATGCTCTTTCTCCTCTTCATTCAATGGAGTCAAAATGTAAGTTTTTCCCTCCTTCACTATGGTGTAAGTATTTTTCTTTCCATCATATATAGCTTCCCTATCAAACTGCCAAGGCCTCCCTAGCAACATGTGGCAACAAGTCATTGGTAGAATGTCACAAAGGACTTCATCTCTATATTGACCTATTTGAAACTCCACTTTTTCTTTTTCATTCACCACCAAAGTTTTCTTATCACTAATTCATGATACCATATAAGGTATGTCCCTAGGCACTCTTTGCAAATGTAACTTTTCTACCATCTCATTTGACACAATATTATCTATGCAACCTGAATAAAAAATGACTCTACATACCGTATCCTTGCATTTACAAGTTGTCTTGAACAAGGCCCTTCTTTCAAGTAACTCTCTTTCCTTTGTGGTCTTCAATAATTGAGTCTTCATCATTAGCATTTCACCCACCTTAGGAGCAACACAAAGTGAATTATAATTTGAAATCTTAGCCTCATCTTCATGGACTATTTGTGCTATTCTTTCAAACTTCCTTTCTCCTCCACTTGAAGTTGATCCAAACTCCTCTGGACACTTGAAGAATGGGTGACCATACTTGCCACATTTATAAAATCTTCCTATAAACTCATTGTAATCTCTCCTTGGTCTGAAACTTATCCTTCCACCTCTCCATCCTCCTCTTGGTTTTGGTGCTTGTTCCTTGTTCTTACTTGCACTATCTTGTTCTTCAGTGATTTCACTTGTGCCTCTACCTCTATTCATGTTACCTCTTCCTCTTCCTTTCCTTTCTTGTCTTCTTTAGATCCTATCTTTTTCCCTTACTGCCATTTGGAAACATTCTTCTACTATCTTAGGAGAAGTCAAAATGATTTCATATCTTATATTCAACCTTAAGCCACTCAAATATCTGGCTACTCTTTGAATTTCATCTTCATGGTGACTTGACCTTATGCATAATCTATGGAATTCTTTAGTATAATACATCACATCCATCTCCCTCTCCTTTAATTCTTGCAATTTCATTAAATTTTGAATATCATAGTCTGTTGGTAAAAATTGAGCCTTAACTTTTGCTACCATCCTATCCCAAGAACATATTTTAGACTTACCTTTCTTGACTATATCCTCTTGGAAAAAATTCCACCATGTGAGAGATGGTCCTTTCAACTTTTTCTTTTCATACTTAACCTTCTTGTTGTCCTCAATGTATTCAAATTCAAAAAAGTTATCTAAGGCATCAATCCATGCCAAAACCTCTTCACTATCCATCTTACCTTCGTACATGGGTACCTCAACCTTCACTTTTGGAGTCCTATCACCCTTTAATTCCTTCAACATCTTCATCATTCTAGACTGGAGGATTTCCTTCTTCTCCTTCATCTTCCTTATCACTCTAGTCTTCATTCACCACTCCTCTTCTATGGTTCTTCTCTAGGTATGCTACCCTAGCTATGGTGGCTTCTTGTGTCTCTCTATAGAGCCTATCTTTCTATGCCAAAAGCTCTTTCAATTCTTTTATTTCCTTTTCCATTGCACTAGCCTTTGGAGGCATCTTTCCCAACTTGTCTTTTCACCTTCCAAACTAGAACTTTCTTCTTCAAGGAACTACTTCCTCACTTTGATACCACTTTGATGCAATAAGGGGAGGCCTACCACTCACCAAACACAAATCCAAACAACTACAAGAATTTTCAATTCACAATTTCATCAAAACCACTTAGCAAGTTCACCCTGTCTCCTTGTAGCATTGGTAAACCCCTAAATCGGGTATTACCATTCATTCACTTTCTTCTAGACCTTGACCTCACTATTTTAGGGACCCTTTATGGTATTATTCAACATATCAATGAATCACATTAGAATTCTTTGAAACAAATTGCTCAAAACTAGATTTTCTCACCTTTTAGGGCTCAAATTAGCCCTCTTTTACAAAGGGACTTACCTCTAAACGTTTGAAAACTCTCTAGAACCTTGGGGAAGAAATTATCACAAGTTAAAACCCCAAAATCCTCAATTTTTTTGCTATTTTATGACCTGCAAACACCCAAAACCTCAAACCCTCATTTGTAGGCTATTTTCTAGGGTTTTATTGAAAATATTACTTCCAAACCTCTCCAAACTCTACCACTTGTTCCAACACATTGTGTTTCACCCACACATGCTCAAAATTTCACAAAATGGCCTCCTTTAATATTCCTTTATCAGGTTCATGACTATAGCCACCAACTTCACTCAAACTGTCAATGAAACTACATAGGGCTGCATGCCCAACACCTTACTTGGCCCCCCCTACACTTTGAATGGTAAAAATCATCTAATCCTAGACAATTAATCCCATTCCACCTAATTACAGTGATCACAGGCACGTGGAATGGGTTTTAGTTCATTGTTTTGTCTTCAAACCCTTCAAATAGGGTACTGACTTGCAATGAAAGAAACAAGCAAAGCTTTCACCAAACTTTGTCTTAAGGCCTCAAATAAAATGGAAAACAAAGCTAACACATGCCCCACAAGGTTTCAAAATATTTTTTTCTTAAATCCATCCTGTACGGTCCATACACACCCATCAAATTAAGAAAAATTAGTATAAAATGTAAATACAGAGATAAATCAGGGAGTTTTCTTATTCAAATCTTTAAGATCAATCTTCAATCAAGCTTTTGACATCATATTTATAATGTTTCCACTCTAAACCAATTTTTTAGCTTCCTCCAACTACCTTTTGAAAAGGCTTGACCATTGGCATTCCTTACATACTGTAATTTTGTAATTTTTTTACAACTTTTTAAACAACTCTCCAATATTTTGCATTTTTACCAAACTTATTTGCTAATCACCTAGACACATCAAAAATGAATCAATTACAACTAATTACATATAAATTTGGTCCTCAAGACCTTATTTTTAGCATATACTTCAAAATCCTAAAGCCTACATTTCAAAACCTTAAATTGACTAAAGTTTTCCAATGGTGCCCCTACACCAATCACCTACCTAGTCTAAGTCAACATAACCAAAAATACAATGGAATTTGCATCTCCCACCATATTACCATGATAACTCAAGTAATTCTCTAGGGAACCCCATAAATATATAAACACTCTTTTAACTGCATCCCAATGAATTCCACTAGGATATATTTGGAAAGAAATTTTATTGCTTCAAGGGAAATATTTGGTCTAGTGTAGACCATAGTTCATACATCAAGCTTCCAACTGTAGTTTGGTAAGGAACTCAAGTCATTTCTTCCATTTCCAATGGGGATGTTGGACAATCTAAAGAAGATATCTTTGTTCCAACTATAAAAGGAAAAGACAATGGTGTGAAATTCTACATGTTAAACTTGTGTAAAACTAAATTTAAATACTTAGTTTGGCCAAGCCATAGCTTTATGCTTACTCAATCTCTTTTTATTTATATCCCAAGAATGTGTTTAGGCACGTCAAGATTTTTCATTTAATTTTTTTTTCCAATATGAGACTTTAGTTCTAAGATAATTCATTTCCCTTTATCAATAAATAATAAATCATTAACATTTAATATAATAAATAGGAAATGATCACCATTAGATTTATAGTAAGCACAATGATCTGATTTAGAATATTCAAATCCCAAACCAAACACATGTGCATCAATTTTTTGTTACCACATCTTAGGTCTCTATTTGAGGCCATAAAAATATTTCTTAAATTTACAAACCAAATTACTTTTACCTTTGACCACGTAGTGCTCTATTTGTGTCATGTAGATATCCTCCAAATCACCATGAAATAAATTCATTTTCACATCCATTTTCTCAACCTCTAGATCATAAGAGGTAGCAATAGAAAGAAAAAATCTAATGGATGCCATTTTTTCAATAAGAGAAAATATCCCACCATAATCAACACCCTCAACTTGAGAGCAACCATTTGCAACAAACCATTATTTCTACTTCTTAATACCTGCATATGGACCCATCTTTTTCTTAAACACATATTGCAAACAAATATTTTTTCATCCTTTAGGTTATGCTACAAGATCCCATGTATCATTCTTTTTCAAATATTCCATCATTCATACCTAATGCCTCTTCTAGGATTCTAGTTTTGTGCATCATTCATGCCTAATACCTCTTATATACATCTAGGATCATCAATGTTAGTATTCAAAGCAAAAATACTCTTGCAATCATTAGGATAATACCTTTCAGGTGGTTGTATATTCCTTGTAGACCTTCAAACAGGTTGAGTTGGAGGTTCTTCCTCCTCTTCTAAATATTTAGAGCTAGATGAGCTCTCCTATACAATTGCTTTAAATTATTTAAATCAACTAAAAAAATTGAATTTACTCTGTAGAAAATATACCCATGTCCTTCTACTATAATAATGAATATATAAAACATATTGTGTATTTTCTAGTTGAAGGAATATCTAAAAGGCCAAACACACCAAAATGAAAAAGATCTAATGCACCACAAGATTTATGAGAACTCAAGTAAAACAAAATGTAGTTTTATCTTTCATAAATGATATGCTCACAAAAATTAAAATGAATATTATGATCTGAAAACCCTTTAACAAGGTTTTTATTTTTCAACGTCATTAGACCATTTTATTCAATGTGGACAAGCCCCTAGTACTATAACATAGTCTTCTCTATAAGTAATTTTGATTCAAAAGAAAGAGAACCCTTGGGTACCTAGAAGCCATGACCATCAGCTGAAGATGATACCCTCACTTCTTCCAAGGAAGTAGCCACACTCTCTCTTTTCATAAAAGTACTATTGCACTTAAGTATGCATACACAAAGTTTATATAATGTTCCATATGCAACACCTCTATAGATCATCATAGAACATCTAATAATATTACATATTTCATTAGAGAAAACTACGTACATACAAGTGCATCTATTTATTTCTCAAAAATAATAAATTTCATGCTAATCCATGGATATGCAACACACATTTAATAATTTTTATTATACCATCAAGAAACCTAATTATAACTTTACCATGAACAATAATATTTAAACAAGAATCATCACCCAAGTACACCTTACCTGCATCAAATTATTCATATATTCAAAAAACAAATCTCTATTAGAGGACATATGAAAAGATGCACTTGATTCAATTAACCATGCATCATTACCTACACAAGTAGCCAAATCTATGATGAATATATCACTATCTTTTGTCTTAGATTTATAATTAGAATCAAATATCTTTTTATTCTTCTTCATTTCTTCTTTGCATTCCTTACGAAAGTGACTAGGATTATCACAACTCCAACAAATAACTTTGGACCTTTTTAGGAGATTTGGATCTCCCCTTGGATTTGGGTTTATCATGCTTCTCATTTTTCTTTCCTTTTTCCTTAAGTATTTAATGAAAATTTAGGAATTCCATGGCACTAATGGATACCTTCCTTCTCATCTCTTTAGAGAGCAAAGAACCCACCACATCTTTAGTGTTTAAGATAATAAAACTAATCCCAATATCCATAACAAGAGAATTCCATGAATTAGACAAAGAACAAAGCAATATCTAACATTTCTCCTCATCCATTTTGACACCAACTAATGATGATTGAGACACCAACATATTTGTTCATCATCAAAGATTACACTTCTCCAACAGTCTTATGGGAAATTCAGTGAGTGGGGAACAAATTTTGTCTCACTGAATACCTCCAAGTTTTTTATAGAAAGTCGACTCTTCTATTGGGGTTTTGAGATAAGGGGAGAAAGGAAATGTAAATATAAAACATAAAAGGTGATGCGCCAAAGCTTTTACAACATTTCAAAACCAAATTATTCCTATGATTAATATAAAAAGACACAGAATGCCACAACCCCTCATTGTTGGAAAGAGAACTAACAACAAAGCCTAACTTCAAGCACATTATAGACTTTTAGATCTTTCCATAGGAAGTGTTCATTGAGTTTCGACCAAACATTAAGATTTCTTATGAGTAAAAGAACAATATTCTATAAATTACAAGAACTTTGTCTCCTAATATAGCATAGCATAACAAAATAATAACAACTTTAAGAAAAATAGAAAAGTCTAATGACATAGTCCAATTCCCCTAAGCTACTATTCCAACATACAAGGATAAAGCACATAAATCTGCTACTTAAACTATTTGAATATAGCTTGCAAGACATATTAGTTCATTCAAAATGACAATATAAAGAAAGAAAGCTTGAAAAAGGCCATACATGCACAATCTCAATAAATTCTCCTCAATAGTTTGTGCTTCAATTATAAACTAAACTTTCAAACAAAGTTCAGATGCCAATTTGATAATAGTTTAAACCTTAATAGATATAACATTCCAGAATAAAGTAGTTTTGTAACTTCCTTATGAAAATATTTCTAAAAACCTTAAGAAAACTAAAGAAAACACTTCTTTCGACAAAGAAATAATTCCTTGAAAAATCTATCTTTTTTGTGTCGTCGTCCTCCTTTTATAGCCACACAAAGAAAGAAGAGGTGCCTCAGTCTAGATTAATTTTTGCTGGGTGTTGACATTTGATAGGACATGATCCGATCTTAGACCCTTGGTTAGGCTGCAAAATATCTTTGCATTAACTCTCAGCTACTGCATTAATACCCTTTAAATATTTAGCAAAGATAGAAGCTCATATGCAATCAGATCCTAAGAAAAACATCCTAGAAAAGGACCCAATTGATTGATCACATCACTTTGAGGTACCATCTCAAAAATTCCATCCCAAAAAATGAGAAAAGAAAAGGTCAGCAAGCTCAAACAAAATCCTTAATCAGATAATTTTTTAGGCAATGCAGATAACCCGCAGTAAAGAGATGACATGTCAGTAGGCTGAAAACTCCTGAGCTTGAAAATATAGCTCCCAAGAAAATTTTTGACAAGCAAACACATGTCCTGAACCTTCTCTCGAAAGGAAAATGAAAAGGTAAAAGTTGTGCAGCCACCACATGGCATATTGTGCACCTATTCGATGATTTTATTTGAACGCAGGTGCACCCGATACTGAAGACATTTATGCAAACAAAAAAAAATGATTGACACAAAAGCACTTCATAGTTATAGCAACTCACAAAGGTCTTTGCTTCTACAAAGATTTGAACCTAGGCCTCTGGTTGTTCCTATAGTTTGATGAAAGAGGAGCATTGAGCCTCCCAATTTGCATCACTTGGTAGAACAAGGGTTCGGATATACCTGTATGTTTGTTCGAGATCAAAAATCTGCTTAAAATAGATGATACCCGAGCATCTGGAAGAAATTTCACCTAGGTGATAATAGAACCAAGAAAGAGGGTAGATTTCATGCTCAACATCATCCACCATGGGTACAACACTTGATCTTGGAAGCTCAATGACAGTTTGGATATTGTGTCGGATTGCCTCATTGATTTGTTCCATTGTCAACACATCTTCGTCTAGGGAAAGAAGAGGAGGTAACCCAAAACCAAACAGGATGACGAAGTCCTTTTTAATATCAATGACCCTTTTATTCAACACCATCTGATGATCCTTGCATTTTACTGCAACCATGTGGCAGTTGATGATCTCATTAGCTTTGATGAAGGTGACCCGTCGATCAGGGATTCCAGCTCTTCTTAGAACCTGATTGGTGGCGATGCTTAATTTGGAGATAAAACTTTGGAAATCTGCCACTCGGGGTGAATATTTTTGTATGAAATGGTCAGCCATCAAACTGACCTTGGCATTCAGTTCCCACACATCCCTTAAAAATTGTAAGGTGGGTCCCAGCACACACACACCAGTCATTATCTGCTCCCAATGCATAGCTATCAACTTCCTCACTATAGGGAGGGATCCAGATCATCTTGCAGCAGTTAACTCCTGGCTAAAATGAGCCTCTCTTACTCTAGTGTTTTCTTCTATTTGACCCTTCTCCCAAAGAGTGTTTATCAACTCAGAGCTTAGCCTTCTGACTTCTTGTCCTAACTCTTTCGCCTCAGTCTGGATTCTCAAAAGATCATCATTTCAAGGTCTAACATCACTTAACTCTTTCTTTAAATTCTCATTTTCAGCACGAAGCTCAACTTGCTCATTTTGGGCATCTGCAAGCAACCTAGACATGTCACCTTATTGGCCTTAAATTTGTTTCACGTGGGTCACTTTAGCATACTTGGCTCAGACTTCATTCTACAGTACTCACTGTACCTTTCACATTTTCCAACTCAACCTCGCACTTCCTTAATTACCTATCTAGTTGTTCATAATCAACATATACCACCCTTTGTGTGGATTTGGCTAGGACCATTTTATGGTACAGGTGGGTTTCACTTGAATCTAGACCCACAACATGAATGTCATAGTCTTCCATCTACATTTGTCCTTCAGGATTTGAAACGAGCAACCTCATAGCGGTGATAAGTAGAGAGTTTCATTCTTCATTAAAACAGGCTTCAATCCTCCTAGTGGCGGGCCTTTCGACACTTTTTGATAACATCTTTAGCTTCCTGGTCTTTCAAACGTATTTGGTGGTGTCAAATGACCTTGGAGAGTTTGAGGGACATCAACACTTTGAGCTACAATCAGAGCACCAAGCCGCAGTCCAAAAAAGGTGACGGTAGGAGAGACTTTAGATTTGTGAGTGTGGGGAGACGCAAAAGGTAGTGTGATCATAGAAAAAGGTGGAACGCTAAATGGAGCAAGGGAAGAAATAGTAGGGGTAAACATAGAGAAAGGCTGAGGGAGAGGTTCTTTCCTAGAAGTAGATGGGATAGGAGTAACGGGCAAAGCAATAGTTTCAACAATTCTAATAGGGGCATTTGACAAAGCAACTAATGACACAACGACGGTCGTGACAGATGACACTCCTTCAGTGCACATAAATGTTTTAACAGGTTCATTAATAGTGGTAGGGGGTATATCCAACATTACCAGTTTAGGAACCAAATATGGAGGATTAGTTTCAATAGGAAGAGGTAGGGGGTTTACGAGAGACGCAGAAATAGGAAGAAGAGGAGGAGCAAAACTTACCTAAGCCGCAGTCAATGAAGCATTCCGCAGGGTGGACTCCACCTCTTCTTCCTGACAGACTAGTATATCAGGGGAACCTAGGTCTTGGATCCTCCTTCACTTCACACAATTAGGTCCAACACGTTTCAATCCCATGCATGCATAGTCTTCTGACATTTGGCCATCAGTGGTTGTTGAGCCTCCTCTTGGGGATTGTCGAGTCTCTTTTCCTTTGCTTCGGGCTCGGGATGCAGATGGGGCCTATGGACCCCCTGGCCCCGAATCTCTTCGGTTGTTGGGTTCTTAAGGTTTAGGAATTAGGAGTGGAACTTGTCCCTCCTCAATCTCATGGCTTTTCTTGGGATTACTATTGTCAAAATCAGCCTCCTTATCATATGTGTCCTCAAACTCTTCATCAAGCTAGAAGTTGCCAAACAAAGCACCTGTATTTCTCATTTCTTATCAAAACCTCTGAAATTTTTCCTTCTTTCTTTCCAACCATACCTTATTCCTTAGTTGCACATTGAGAGATTTTCTCATTAGGAGATTCCTCTGATACTATGCCTGGGGATCATAAAAATTCAGTCATTTTGGTTGTTCTTCTGGTATGTGGGCTAGGTTGATGTATATCTCTGCACTCTCTCAAGAAATATTTTTCCTCCTTTGGAAATACTCCATAAACTCATGCCTTAAACTTAAATTCCCATCCAAGTTGTAATTCCATTTGTCACAAATGAGAACCAAACCAAGAGTCGTCATTAAATTTGTGATCTCATCCTCAACCTTCTGCTTACTCAGTATTACTTGACTCTTTGAAATCATAAGGGGAAGATGAAAAATCTTTGATTTATTCTTCCCAGCACCATAGATCATGTCAGTAATGGATACTTATTAGCAAGCTTCTAATGCAAAAGTTAGGTCTATCACAAATCTGGGGAGTCAGAAAATCTCCCGGGGAAGCCATGAAACCTGACGAATGTGAAATCCTCACTGAAGAAGTAATCCACTAGAATAGGTGGATCTTCCATCCATTCTATAACCTCCTGAGAGAAAAATTCAATGGGGTGAGGCAATAAATCTTGTAGAATTGGTCTGAGAAAGTAATCTACAAACCGATAATAATCTCCTATTCTTGAAAACATAGGGGTCCACACAAAAATTGCTTGGATATAGCCTCTCTCATCTATCCTAGACATTGGCACATTCCTCCCTAGCCACTCAACATTTTGATGTAATAATAAATGAAATCGGATGGAAGAATACCTGAATTTGGACTCAACATTGTAGTTTCTCAACTGCATTTTCATATTCCCAGCCATCGCTTTAGTAAAATCATAGTGCCTCAACACCATTTCTCTTTCAAGCACAAGGCCTAGGGAAAACTGGAAAGGGTTAACCTCTTCATCATCGTCAAGCCCAAAAACCTAGGCCATCATTGAGAATAAAGTATGTGTATCCTTCTTAAATTTTCTTTGAGAAAGAGGCCAACGAATTTGTCCTCTTTGTAGCCTTTCCTTTGTTTCATCCTCATAGAAACTTGTTTTCCTGAACATATCTTCTCCAAGGGCATCCATCTATTCTTCATTGAAAAGGTTAGCATCCCAGCTGGTAGGGATACATAGCATATCTTGTATAGTTTTGGCCAAAATGGTGATCTTGACCCCACAGCCCTCAATGGCCTCTGTATTTTTGTTCAACCTCTTTTCACACACATCAACCAGCTACGGGCATGGATGCGCAATAGGTAACACAAACTATGGTAGGCCACTATTCCAGAGCTGAAATATAAAACCCTCTACCAACTCATGTCCCAACATCCTCTGAAAAGCACCTTCCCTAAGATTTTTAGGGTTGGTGGATAATTGAGGGTTGTAAACATTGTTAGTGATATCATGAACCACCTCCTTTAGGATGCATTTGTTAGATTGAAGCTTCCTGCAACATTCAAATGGTCGTTCTTCTAGAGCTAGGGCATTGGCGAATGAGTAGTGCCCAAATATATTGGTGTAACCAAGTATTATTTTTGGAACTTTGGCTTGCATGCCAGAAGTAGATGCTTCTACCATGATTGTTCGAGAATGATATAGAGCCTCTCTAGTTACAATGACCATTTGCTTTTGCTTCTTTTCCTTAAAAAAAAATTGCTTTTGAGCATAATTAATTTCCTAGATTTTGCATGCAGTTATGAGTTTTCTATTATCGATGGCTCATTAAATGCTATCACCAGGGTGATACGTGTGGATGGGAGATCTGTATCCCTTGGGAATTCTGAGAAATCCAAGGGAATGGAATTAGTACATTCCTTCCACCGCTTCTTCTTCTTTTTAATTCATTACATTGAAAAGCATGCTTTTTGTCATATGGAGTGTGTCAAGATGACACAAGGTACTCCTGAAAAGACATTCTTATTAATATTTCAGAGCCTTAGCATGTTAATCCATGTATTTTCCCATTAGTGAACAAGTTGGAACTGATGATGATAGAGGACACACATCAACCATCGGCATATGAGGGAATTTAATCTCAACACCCGAATTTATTTCTCAAGGTATTCCATCAGATCCTTTGTACGATTTATCCACCCTAATCCATTTTGTCTCAAAAAAATTTGTTGTCATTCGACCAAAAATAGACATCTCATTGGTGGAGTTCCTTGGTTAGTGTTGTCTATATATAGCTATAACACCTTTTGCAACATTCATTCGAACATATAGTCCTGCTGGCCTTGCACACACTCTCTTTATGCCATAATTCATTGCTTCATCGTGATGTTTGTTTGTATGGTACCCCTATTCTGCTCCTTCCATAGAGATCACAAAGCTACTTTGTGAAAGAGCTCACTGATTACCATATCAAGCATCTAGTGAAGAATTGTGACCCCCTGGTATGAATGATTGCATTCAAGTGGGTTGTCGGCATGAACTACATTACCAATGAGAACTAGCTTTGGAGTAACTACAACATGATATCTCGCTTTGTGGCCTCACTGCTAGACCTGAATGTGGCCAATCCCATGATAATTTCATTGTGCTAGAAGATGTTTGACACCTCTTTGATGGAAGGGTTCGGTGAGATAGTGTGAGTGGCCATTCCTCACGTCGGCATCCCAAGTGCTATGGACCTCTGTGAGCACATGGACTTTGGAGTAGAGGTGCCCTAGTTTCCCTTCCTTATTGACTTTCACACCATGGATGTGGAGACACACTGTTGTTCCTCTCAGCCAACAACAACTTTCCTTCTACAGGAGAATGGCATGGAGAAGGTTTCGGGGATTGCCTAGAAAAAGCACTTTAGTTTCCTGGTGCAAATTTGTAGTGAATAAACCTTAGGTATTGACTACGCTACCTGCATGTGTTGTGTGTTTTTCCCCTGCTTGTAACCTGCTAGATGAAAAGAAGAAGAAGAAGAAGAAAAGGAGGAGAAGTGAAAACTGATTACGAACCCCTTTTTGCTTCGTCATTGGAGGCTGAAATTTACTATTTATCTGATCATCACCTCCCTCTTAACAACTTTTTGCTCACTTCCCTCTTTTGGGTTTTGCACAAGAGAGCCTTATGTGATATTTTGAGCCTCAGGCCATACACTATATTGTAAATTTTGTCGATAAACATAATATAGTATAGCCTTTTATTTCTTCTATGTTATTATTGGGTTTTATTCTCAAAAACTTTGAAATAATTATAGAAATTTTACATATGGTACATGACTGTTTAAATTTTTTAAAATAAATGTGCATTTAAATGGAAAATTCTTAGATAAATATCATTCACCAGTACATCTAAAATGTTGTTCTCCATCTCTTTGAGTTTGTATACATTCTTTCTTTTGCATGTGTTGTTTTTGAAAGGTCCTTTCCACAGTACTTTGAAAGTTGTAGGTTGCCCTAGTTTTGCAGCACGCCTATTATACCTGCGCACTAAATCTTCTTCTCTAAAATCTAGGTAAGAAATCATTTTTTCAAAATGTCGTTTGATTGTCCGATGACGGTTAATTTTGGCTCCCTGATCCTTTTCTCTATCCTTTTCTAGCCTAAGGGTTTTTGTTGAATTTTCGTACAATAACTCATATCGAAAAACCTTCAAAGAAAACTTGAGGGTAACTTGGTTTATTAATAGGGCAACTTATTTATGATTGTACCAATCTCTTTGAGTTTCTAGCCCAACATATTTGATTAACCTATGTAGGCTCTTGTTGGCTTATTTGGTTAACCTTCCCCTTCGCAAATAATAATATGATGAAGTTTTTGAGAAAATCCTATATCTAGTAACAAAATTTAACCCTTGTGGTTCCACTAGACCTTGGAGATCATTAGGTGTAATGGTCTCGGGCAGATTCAACCTGGCTTTTAGCTTCTTTAGAAACTTGTCAATTTTTTCTTCTATGATATGTTCCCGCACCCTAGTTCTCTTTTGCTTCCTTTTCCTTGAAAGGAATGTTATAGGATGCTCTTCATTTTCTTCCTCATACTTCTCTAGTTGTTGGATAACCATTGTTCCCTTGGAAGTTTGTTGAAAATATATGTTCTCTTTAATCATCAAGGCAACTGGGGTCGCAACGCTTGTGAAATCTGGCATGAATCCTCAAACAAGATTAGACTTATCAGGAAAATATCTTATGTTTAATTATGAGCTTCAGACCTTCTTGGGACCTATTAATATTTCCTCCCCTGACACTATATAACCAAAAAAAATTCTTTTTGACACTCTAAGGAAATATTTTTCTAGATTAAGGAAAATCCCAAATAGTTGGTCTTTCAAAGAAAAACCCTTTAGATGATCGAGATGATCATCTTTTCCTAATGAATCACCCAAATATATGAAAATAATCTAGTTGACCCATCCTTTTAAAGTAATACCCATTGCCCTTTGAGAAATTGCACTAGCGTCGAAGACCTCAAATGATGTTTTTAAGCATACAAATGTTCCCCACTTGGTGCTAAACGTTGTCTTTTGTCGGTCAAATTCCATTATGAAAAAATCATTATTCCTTGGGGAATCATCTATCAAAGAGGAGATCTCTATCTTGGTTAGAGTCTACGAGAAATTTTGCATCGGTGTCGAGGGGAAATGATCTTTCAAAAAAATCCTTCTTGAGTCTTGAATGTCAAGATAAATTCTGATATCCTTATCCATTTCCCAAACTGGAAATAGATTTAATACCCAGGTAGAAAATTTGATAGAACATATGACCTTTGATCTGCCCCATTTGATGAACTCTTGTGCTACCAGAGCTTCAACCTTTGGGTGGACTATCCTTTGTTTATGCCAAATGGACTTGGGTTCTTTACCTAGGGCAATCGTCAGCTGAACTATACCCAGGTTGTAACCTATGAGATCATATATGCAATTCACAAATCCTTTAGGTTTCTTTTATCCCTGTGAGAGGCCTTCCTACCGACTGATAATCTTTTATTGTTTTTGACATCAAGCTTATTACAATCCTTTGAAGTTGTGGAGAATCTTTGCTTTGTCAGATCAAAAAATGATTCCAAATGTGTTCCAATAAGAAATGTTCGATCGAAGATGCTATCTTGAGGTCGAGGATCCCCTTGCATATCAAGAGCTTCAAAACTTTTGATGAGATCCCATACATTATGTATGTGAGGTCTTAGCCTTATATTTATTGTGGTTTCTTGCCCAAGGATTTTACTTACTATTGATTCTGAATTTCTGATAGCTTGTATCTTACTTACACCCATTTGTTCTGCAAGACTCAATCTGTGGACCGAAGCTTCATATTCAGTATCATCACCAAAGCATGGTGACAAAAAATGATAAGTTCTAGGGTATTTCGATCCCATCAGAAATACCAATCAGACACCTACTTTGGGACCAAACTTGCACTCGACACCATCAAAATGTATGGTGCATACATGATTATTAGACGGATCGTCAAACTCCTCCCGACTCTTTATTATTTTCAAAAAGACCTAATCTCCATCACAAATCGCATAGGTGCTCGGCCCTATAGCATGGAAGTTTCCAAATGGATTGGAATCAACGAACTAATTGAGAAACACCTCTTCTTCTGAAATCCACTCACTTGTATCTTCTCCTTCTCTGGGAATTTCTACACAATATCTCTCCTACTGAATGGTAGAGGTATGGGCAGCTTTGAAGCATAGATTTTCATCATCTGCAATATGTTCGAGATGCAAGGATTTAGATAGAATCTTCATCTTCAACCCGTGTTTAGTTCTCAATATTAGGTGGGACCAATCAAGTGCTAGGTATCAGCCAAGTTTGGCAGTGAAATCTCTCGATAGACACATTCTAAAAACCGGTGGAATGTCTATTATTACTACTTCCTGAGTGACTGTTTGGCTTGGGTAGGAGAAGAGGGTCAGGGATAGATCCCTTATCTAACCAATGGTCAGGACTTTCTTTCCATCTAGTTCCATAATTCCTTTGTCAAGGGGTTCATACTTAAGTTTTAAAGCATCCACTACTTGTTTTGGCATAACAGTTGTGCTAGCCCCTGAATCAATCATATTATTATGCAACAATTTATCTCCTACTATAAGCATTAAAAAGAAAGGCATGGGATTTGTTCTACTTACCTCTTTCTCTTTAATGTTGCTTATGTTATTTGCATAAGCCATTACTTTTAGAGCCTTAGGGGGAAGCATAGATCTGTCATTTTTGCTTTGATTGTTCAACTAAGTTGCGTTCACTTGAAAACTTTTCCCTTACACCTTTAATGCTTCTTGAACCAAGGTTTTCTACTTGAGAATTGATATGATGTCCCACAATGATACATTGGTAGGTTCCTTCTCCAATTGCTCGACTATGTTAAGCATCCCAACTATTTAGGCCTTAGGCTTAAACGGTGGTATTTCTTTCTTTTTCAGTAGAAAAAATCCATCATAACTAGGCTTGGTGCTTTATTTACCTCCTTTTTTGCTAATGGTATGTTATGTGGCTATGAACAAGGTTAGACGATGGGTGGCGAAGCTTGCTTCTTCAAGGGGAACAGTTGACATGGCTGTGGATGTGGCAAGGCTTGCTATACATATTCTCAAGTGAGCCTTCTTTTGATCTTGTGTTGTAATTTGACTGCACTTGTGGAATTCCAGTCATCTGAGTTTCATTTGTGAACACAGACTAATCTTCTTCCAACCATGAGAAAAGAGCTTGGTTAGGTGCAATGTCTAATTCTTGTTCCATGGACATCCCTTGCATCTGTGCCCTAAAATGAGCATTCTCTATTTCAGATGACCCATACTTGTCCACATTTGGAATCATACCCTTACTCCTTTGTTTTGCTACCTTTTGTTGCATATTTCCCCTCGGGCAGTTTCAGGACATATGGCTATCATTGCACAGGAAGCACCAAACATTTTCATCCTCTGCCAAATTATTTTGGCCCAGGACTATCTCTTTATTCAAACTTCCCTTGATTGTTTGTAATGGCATAGTGATCGAAACTATCTAATTTTTCAATGACATCTGTTGACTTCCTCCTCTATAGGATCCTTGATACGAATTATGTTGATAAGGCGGCTTCCCTCCACCATAGACTTCAGGGGTCATTTTTGGAGGCGTCACTTGTTTTCATTTGATAATGACCAATTCATTAGTAAAATTCTACATAAGATCTTTCATATCAACGATATCCATCACCATCGTGGAGAGACTCGATGTGCTTGCTTGAGCGGTAGGATACTTGTTTGTAGGTTGAAGGGTGATCAACTTTAATTGTGGTGTAGAAGTGCTTGGATTGGTTTCTTGCCAATGGGCATCAAATATTTCCACAAATATAGTTAGCATTGGTGGTTGAGGCAGAAGTTTTCTAGCATCGATCAGGTTATTCTTTGTGTGTACCACCACCTCGTATGCGTTGGAAAGGATATTCCCTCCCATGGAGGTTATCATGATCACAATATCCAAGTTAAAGGCCTTCAGATAGAACATGAATGCCATTGTGGTCTGAGGTCGAGCAGTCATGGGGATCCTCTGCGAGGTCTTGTGGAACCTGGTGTTGAAATCACTCATGGCTTCATGCGAAGCTCTCTTGATGGTAATTAGTTGTTGCAGTAGTGAGGAACGGTCTCCTTTCTTTGAGAACCATTCAAACAAGTGCTCTCTGAGCTGGTCCCAAGAAAGAATGGAACTTGAGGCCAAATATCTATACCAATCTTGAGCCTTAGCTTTAAAAGAGGTAACTAGCAATCTCAACGTGATGTTTTCCTCCAATATGGTATGTACCTTGCATATCTCAACTATATCTTGAAGGTGTTTGAAAGGGGTTTTGAAATCTTCCCCAGAGAATCTTGAAATATCCTTGAGGGCATTAGCAGATATGGTAGACCATACATCTGGGGGTGTGGGTGGTTGTAGTGGACTACCACTATCCCACGTTACAAATTTTCTAGGAGTAGGAGGAGGTACATGAGCCATGGAGAAAAAAATCCTATGAATTAGATATACAGGCAATCTTATCTGGAAATTTAAGCCCCCGGGTGGAGTAGATAAAGCTCTAGATACTGGGCTCTGACTTCTCGCCCTATTACTCCTTACAGGAAATACAAAATATATAGTTCTTCTCCTTCTAGGATTTGAGGCAAGTAACTAAGAGTGTTGGAAGTGACCTCTCAAGGATGCTCTTGTTTGGAATATAGGAATGAAACTTCTAGTTTCCTTCCTTAGCCTAATTCAAGAAATATTTTTGACTTCTAATCAAATGTTTGGAAAAACTTCTGTCCCACCAGGCATTCCAAAAAAATAATTGTTGATCATCAAAGCTTACACTTTTCTGATAGTCTTATGGGAAATTCAGTGAGTGGGGGACAAATTGCGTCTCACTGAATACCTCCAGGTTTTTTATAGAAATTTGGCTCTTCTTTTGGGGTTTTGAGATAAGGGGAGAAAGGAAATATAAATATAAAACATAAAATGTGATGTGCCAAAGCTTTTACAACATTTCAAACCCAAATTATTCCTATGATTGATATAAAAGACACATAATGCCACAACCCCTCATTGTTGGAAAGAGAACAAATAGTAAAGGATAACTTCAAGCACAATGCAAACTTTCAGATCTTTTCGCAGGTAGTATTCATTGAGGTCCAATCAAACATAAATATTTCTTATGAGTAAAAGAACAATATTCTAGAAATTACAAGAACTCTATCTCCTAATATAGCATAGCATAACAGAATAATAACAAATTTAAGAAAAACAAAAAAGTCCAATGACATAGTCCAATTATCCTAAGCTACTATTCCACCATACAAGCATAAAGCGTAGAAATTCGGTACTTAAACTATCTGAATATAGCTTGCAAGACACAGTGTTTCATTCAAAATGACAATATAGAGAAATAAATCTTGAAAAAGGCCAACATGAATAGTCTCAATTAATTCTCCTCAATAGCTCGTGCTTCAATTATAAACTAAAATTTGAATCAAAGATTGGATGCCAATTCGGCAATAGTTTAAACCTTAATAGATATAACATGCCAGAATAAAGTAGTTATGTAACTTGCTTTTGAAAATAATTCTAAAAACCTTAAGAGAACTAAAGAAAACACTTTTTTCGACAAAGAAATAGTTCCTTCATAAATCTATCTTTTCTGTGTCGTCATCCTCCTTTTATAGCCACCAAAAGAAATAAGCACCACCTCAATCTATATTAATTTCTACCAGGTGTTGATAGTTGATAGCACACGATCCAATCATAGAGCCTTGGTTAGGTTGCAAAAATATCTCTGCATTAACTCTCAACTACTGCATTAATACCCTTTAGATATTTAGCAAAGATAGAAGCTCATATGTGATCAGATCCTAAGAACAAAAGCCTAGCAAAGGACCCAATTGATTGATCACATCACTCTGAGGTACCATCTCAAAACTTCCATCCCAAAAACTAAGAAAAGAAAATAAAAGGTCAACCAACTCAGACAAACTCCTTAATTAGATAACTTTATAGGCGGTGCAGATAACTCAAGGCAAGGAGATGATGTGTCAGCAGGGTGGAAACTCCTGAGCTTGCAAATATAGTTCCCAAGAAAATGTCTGAAAACTAAACATGTGTCCCGAACCTTCTTCCGAAAGGAAAATGAAATGGTAAAAGTTGTGCACCTTTATGATAATTTATGAAAAACACAAAAAAAATCATATTGGGACTCATTCACCACCCTGGGCAAATCAGTCCCTTTGCACTTTTTACACAGTATTTTCTAAAAATTTTCTGCATTTTTTTTTCTATAGTTACTTGTTGGTTATAGTTAGTAGAATTTCTATTATTTTCATTTAAAACTCATAGATTACATCGCATTTACATTCAGTCCACCTTTTTTGGTACTTGTACAAGTGTTTGGTGCCCCATTGATAATACTTTAGTGAGACAAAGTTCTAGAATCATGGCCACCTGTGATAACACTTTCATTGTGGACCTTGGGATCTCAAGAGCTCCCACTCCTAGTATGGAAAATGATGCATTAGGCATGGACAATACCACTTCTATTCCTTCACCTCTCCATCCCATGAATTTTGACATGCAAAACAACTCCATCCCGCAAGAAAAAGTAATTAATATCTATGAGGATTTTGCAAACATACAACAAGACTTGTCACTTGAAAAAATTTCCACCACTGCCATAGCCACAATAGAAAACCTTCATCATCTGATTGAAAGTGATGATGGCTTACAAGTTATGAAGAAAATTGCTAATATTTACAATAAACATGCCTCCTCCACTTCCCCATTCCCAAACATTATTGTAAGCCAAGGAGGACCTCACATTTCTCCCCCTTCAACCATAGCATCTATACCAACTTATACCACTCCTCATGTCACAACAACTATGCAATAGGTTAGTCAAGTGGATCCTTCTTTCACAATTCCAACTAGCATTCTTAGTTCTCTTGTGGCATCGCAAGTTCCTTCCACTATCTTCACCCCTCTTAGTGTCCCTTTCACTTCCCCTAACATTACATACACTCCATCGCCATTTTCTCTTCCACCGCAAACCACCTACCCCGATCCCATCATTACACAACTCCTTAATACTATTTCATCCATGCAAGAACAAATTTCCACCATTAGCCAAGGTCAAACCGCTCCACCCACACACCATGTTAGTAGTATCCCCTTATCTTTAGAAATATTACACACACAGATGCCACAAGGGATATAAATTCCTAGGTTTGAGAAATACAGAGGTAAAGGAGACCCTATTAACCATGTCAATGCTTATATAGATTTATGCAATGATTTTTTCCTTGATGATAAACTCTTAGCCAAACTTTTTCCTACGAACCTGAAAGATACTACATTAGAGTGGTTTTCCAACTTTCCCAATCATTCCATCTAATCATTTAATTAACTTGTGGATGCCTTTGTAAGTCACTTCCAATTTTATATGACCCCTAAAAAGATAATGGATGACCTAATGCATTGTAGATAAAATTCCAATGAGAAAGTGACTAATTTTATTTCACGTTATCAGTCATTGTATGCTCAAGTAGATGTCAAAATTCCTGATTCACATCTACAGAAGATGTTTATCAAAAAATTACACACAAACCTTCAAGATAAGTTAACTATGATGAAATTCCCTTTGTTCATGCACTTATGCACAACCTTGTGTGAATACCATAATTCAGTTTCAAGTCGTGATTCAAAATCTACTTCTAATCAAGCTAAAAATCATGAACACAACAATCAAACCAACAATCAAAACTTTTGCAAACCAAATAGAGGCTTTTCGCAGTTCAATCAGCCTCCTCAACCACAACTAAATCCACCTATCCCAATTCAAGTAGCAGTTGTTAAAGCAACAGTGCCTTATACCTATGGGGACCCGAAGAGACAATTTATGCCCTTAGCTGATACCCTTCATAATACAATGAACTAATTTCTCTAGCAACAAATGATCACTTTGTGTATCATCAAACCGCTTGATACCACCAAACCTTTACCACCCACCTTTAAACCCAATGCTTATTGCCATTTTCATCAGCAAAATGGTGATGACACTGAACAATGTAAGCATCTCAAACACTTAGTTCAAGACCTCATTGATTTAGGTTGTTTGTCCACTGCGAGTGTTAATGATCAAGGTAATAAGTCTGTTGCACTCCTAACCAAAATTTAGAAATTTTCACCAACCCCATGCCTAAACACAATATTTCATTTGTCAAGGTTAGTGAACCTTCAAACCCTCAAGTCATGAACATTGATAAAATAATGAAAAACATGACATAACTCTAAATGTACCCAAGTTAATCCTATGGATGAACTAGTGGGTGTGATAGACGTTATCCCTCGTAAGGGCCCAACCAACAAAAATATTGATGTCACTTTTCCTTCTAAAGATATACTTCAAAAGCTTCCTGATGGTTCTCTTTACATAGCCGAAAAAATCTATGATAAGCCCACCAATGGGATATTAATAGATCCCGCCTGTGATGAGAATGTGATCATGGGAGAATTTCTAGTATTACACGATCTATATCAAGATGACTATAATAAACCTACTGCATGTATTAAAACACATACTAGTTTTCCATGCCCTATGATCGGATTGATTGTACTCCCCTTACAAATAGGACCCAAAACCTTGGAGGTAACATTTTCAATTATTCAAGAATTAGATCAATTTCGTTTGTGGCTAGGCCACCCATGGCTGTGCTCAATGAAAGAGGTCCCATCAGTTGTTCACAAATGTTTGAGGTTTGTACATGACAATGAAATATTTACCATACACCATAGTGGTTTTCATCCATTATCGTCTAAAGGTAATTTTTCCTTAGAATCCTTTTGACCCACACATATAGAACCCATTACCCCCCATAAAGACTTCTTTTACATAACCTATCAAAAGTTCAAATCCAAACACATAGCCGAATTGTCTCTTCATAACATGTCCCCATCAGCTTTTGTTCCTCCTATCATATAAGAAACCATGCTTCAACCTAAATATGACATCGAACAAACCATATGACCTCATGAACAACCACCCTTAGACACTTCCTCGCCATCGTTTAAATGACCAAGGGAAAATAAAACCAATCATATCATACCTCCTCGCATAAAACAAGTGTATAAAGCTAAAGAGAAAGTTATTTATTTTTCCTCTTCGATTTCTTCTATTCTTCCCCCTTTGGAAACATAAGAACCTATAATAACTCAATCTGCTGTTACACCTCAATAAATTCAAAATAAAATTAAACACAACCACAGTGCTAGGGAGCATAGGCATCATCGTCCTCTCCTTGCTTGTCAATCTTGAATGGAAGAAAATCAAGAAAATCAACCTCTCCCTCTGACAGAAGAATTAGATGACCACACTCCTCCTAACCCACCACAAGATAGTCCAATACAACATTCCCAACAAAATGAACCAATCCAATAGCCACACTTTGATACACCCTTCATTTGAAATCACCCTTCGTCCTCCTGTTGTCGTCAATCTTGATGATGATGATGATGATGATGCAGAGATTGCCAAAATAGATGAAGAAGTGCATAATGATTTAAATTTTTTATTTTCATCTACCATGAGCTTAAATAATAAATCCTCTACACCAAGTGAAGAACTTGGTACAACTCCTAGTTCACTGCTTGCAATTCTTCCTTTAGACAGTCAACCGTCCTCGCATTATACTGAGCATGATTGGGAGGTAGATGACTTGTTAGATGTTTGACTTGCATTTTCCTTACTAGTATTCTTGCGTTTATTTTCCTTTCGCTTTTACTTTTAGTTTTCTTTTATGTGCATATTGTGTTCCCTCATATAATGTGCTCAATGTTTTCTCTCTCATCGTACACTTCTTCTATTTGTACCTCTCTTCTTCTATATGTTGTGCCTTGTCTTTTTCATTTTTGTTTTGTGTTTTCCTTATGTGGATGACGCAAAGCATGGAGATGCCCTATGTCTCTTCCATGTTGACCCAAAAGGTCTTTTTTCCTTTTTCTTTTGTGTTTTCCTTTTGGGGATGACACAAAGAATTGAGACGCCCTATGTCTCTTCCATGTTGACCCAATTGGTCCCTTTTCTTTTTTACTTTTTCTTTTTTCTTTTCTTGTGTTTTCCTTTTGGGGATGACACAAAGCATTGAGACTGAAATGTCTCCTTCATATTGGTTTTCCTCTTTTTCCTTTTTCCTTTTCATTTTTCTTGTGTTTTCCTTTTGGGGATGATGCAAAGCATTGATACACCCTATGTCTCTTCCATGTTGACCCAAAACGGACTTTGTTTTTACTTTTGTTTCGCTCTCTTTGTGTAATTTTTCTAGTTCTATGTGCTTTGGGGAATGATGACAGTTCTGAGCTCCTTAAAAAACATTGCAGCAACAAACATACTGACCCCAAATCCATAGATCCCTTATGTGTTTGGTGTGTTCCTTTTTGGGGGGCAACCTCCTTTTTCATTTGTTTTCCATTCCATGTACATGACATAGCCTAACTTCAAAACATATGACTTCACATAGGGATTTCAAAGTTGGCTCTCATGTCTTGTTTTCCTATTGCATCTTCTTTCCTTCGCTACTTTAAAGTAATTTCTCACAGAACGATTTGTAGCAATTTCTTTAAAGTGGGAGGCATACATTACCATATTTTATTTGTATTTTCGGTTCTTAGTGCAGCCTTGTCATTTATATGATGTGGTCATCACTTTTTGGATGACATTGGGTGTGATGTCCTTCATAAGTGTGACCTATCTTAGCATATTACATTCCTCTTGGTAGCCTGATGCAATGCACTGCATCCCCTAAGTTGTGAATATACTATTATTTGATTGGTCCTCTCTTGGAGACATTAGACACAATGTTCCCTAAGTGACTGACCTAACATGAACTTAACAAGACTCCTTTGAACATCTTTTGCATTTTACATTTTTGCATTTTTACATTTTACATATTTTCCACCTTGCATAACATAACTTGCATACCTGTGGTACCTTGCTCTTTGTTCACGTGTTCTAAGCATACAAAGCTTTGCTTGTCTCATGAAGCACAAACCAAAATTTTCCTTCGTGGTGCCTTATTAAAGTTATCAGGAGGTATAACTTTGATATGGTTGAACAAGAAGCCCACTCAATAGCACGAATTTCCCCATAGCCACCTTTGTGTTAGTGAGTGCATACCTACTAGCGTATGTATTTCACCTTATGGGCCTTCTCACCCGGCGGGCCGCCATGTGTTCTATCACCACAGAGTGAGCATATATTCTCTTTTTCAAAAAAAATTAGCCTAGATCAAATCCACAACTAGTTGGATAGATGATCGAAGCTTCATTCAATTCTACCATTTCAACACTTGTGTGTTCTTTTGTTCTTATGCTTAGTTTTCCATGGGATCTTCATCCTGGGGGCTCGATCGTCCCTCTTGATCGTTGTCATTACATATTGATAAAGTAAGTGCATTTGAACCCTCCTCTTGATGTTCATGGCTACTTTAGTGTGATTTTGAAGCAAGCCCATCCTCTCACTAAACTGGGGGCTAAATGTACTGTAGAAAAATGGCCCCTTGTCATTTTCATGGCCTTTTAGGTCTTGTTTCATGATTTTTGGTCCATTTTTCTCTAATTTTATATTTTAATATGACTTGAACATGCATATTTATTTTACTCAAATTCAAATATTGACGTCTTGTGAATGTGTTGTGAAGTGTTGTAAAACATTTCTACACTGTTCTAGAATCTATTTATTACAATTCGTCTAAAAATCACCTTTTCATCACTAAGCAAGTTATATTTTGAAGTTTTGTAAAGCTTTGTAACAATATTTCACACTTCTCTAGGCATAACTTAACCATTTACACCTTTCTTATGCTTTATTTGACCACTTTATTCCCTTATAAGCTTTAATTAAGTGCATTTTTAAGTGTAAACCTGGTAAATAACATTAAATGCAAGATAATTCCCAACACCCAATTTTAGGTCCTAGGTGGGACCCATTCACCATGGGTGGCAAATGAGTCCCCCTTGGCTCCAAATTCAAAATATTTTAAATTTCCTCTTGGGTTTTTATTCAAAATCACTTGATGTCGTCCTGTGATGAGGTATTAATGGGTTACTAAGGCACAAGTGTGTATAAATATGTGATTTTCACCTAATTTTACATCTCTTACAATCACACATCATATCCAAGCAATATTTTTATTCATTCAAGCATTCAAGCAATTTACAACATCAAATCAAGCATTAATTAAGCACTCAAGAGCATCCATTGACATATCTTTAGATTTTCATCAACAAGGGTTTGGTAAGTTGATACCATTTTCATGTTATTTATCTATCATTCTCTTTTATTTCATTATTTCATTAAGGGTTTGATTATGAAAGTGGGGTTTGACCAAGGCAAACCCCTATTTTCTAACCCTCAACCAGTTTTCCCCTCTTGCTTGTGTGATTTCAGACTTTTGTGTGTAGATTTAACAATTATTTAGGTGTTGAAGAGTGGTAAACAAGTCAATTAGGTGCTTCAAGTCAAATCAATAATATTTGAAGCTTGGAGAAGGTATTGTGTTTGGGTATGTGCAGGATCATGATGTGCCAAAAAGTGGCGATATGATGGGTATGTGTAGGGTATGTGGTTGATGACTTTTTTTTTACCCAAAATTGATGAAACGAAAAGGGTTTTTAAAGGAGGTTCTCAACTTTCCACCAATATAAATTATGCTTTACTTTGAATTTAATAAATAATTATTATTCATTTTCTTTTTGAATTATGACTAAAGTCCTAATTGATAGGATGATTGAAAAACATCTATATCTTTCAAGCGGTATCACATTTTTATTTTGAAACATGCATCACATTCTATGCTTCACATACTATAGGATTAGAAAAATAAATATTGAATTTCATGAAGTTTTGACCAAGTTAAGGTGGTCGCATACAATTTTTATATTTTTAAAAGTTGTAATAAAAATTATAATTAATTATTTACTTGGAAAAAAATTACAAAAATTATGCATCACATTAGGACATGAGTCCTCTACTTATATCTAAAATCTTATAAAAATATTATCATTTTATTGTGGTTAGGGTGGTCAAATAGACACCTTATTTTTTCCTGAAATTTAAGTACCTCATTGAAATTTCAAATTTTCACCAAATATTTTTTTAAAAACCTAGTAGTTTAGAAACTACATTTAATTTGCTATAGATTCTATTCTTACATATTTTTGAAATAATATAAATAACTTATTCAAATTTTGAAATCAAGTTGCCTAACTCTAATTTTTCTAAATTTATTGGCACTTAAGGGCCCATTTTTTCCATGATGATCCTACACATACCCGTCCATTTCCTACATAATTGACTTCGACAACCCAACAAGAAGACATTTCTAGACCTAGTGTTGCACAAATGTCTCCTAATTTCTCAAAATTTTGGGAGAGGACTAATTTTCCACCAGTGCCAAATGAGTCTCACCTTAAGGCTGAAAATATAGGTTTTGTCAGATTTTGGATCCCGACAGTCAGAAACTGGTTCCTGACAGTTTTCACCAGAAGAAGGACTAATTTGCCACCCTGGGCGAATGAGTCCCACTATTGATTTTATGTGATTCTAGAAAAGATTCTAAAGATTCAAAATTCTCCATTAGACCTCAAGGTGCACACTATTTCAGCTTATTTCTCTTTGTTTTGCATTTATTGATTCATAGGTCATTGTTTGCATATCACATTTGTTTTCAAAAATAGCATAAATCTTTAGTTTTGCATCCATATCCAATCATTTAGATCACTCAATTGCATTTTTATCACTTCATTTAGGCATAAAAAATCACACATTGCATACTTTGAATGAACCCCTTAGCATTTTTGGCCCTACTTTCTTCTTTTAGGTGAAAAACCCTAGAAGAGTTAGAAAGGTGGATGGTGTCAAAAATTTACGGTTTAGCTTCATTTCATAGATTCACATTAGGTCAGAAAATAAACATTCCTATGGTGGAAAGGAATGAGAGTGGACCAATACAACACTTAACCAAGACCCAAAAATAATGTCTTAGATCAACCACATGGCTCCTTAATTAAATTTTATTCTTCATATGAAGTCTAAACACTAGGCCAGGAAAACCTAATGAAAACACAAATGAACATTGATGTACATGCTTCCCAACAAGAAGATAATACACAGATGATGCAACATGCTTCATTATAGATGAGAACACATCACAGGTTTCTTCAGATACATCTGCAACAAGTGTAACAACCTTCAAACACAAAACTTCTTCCATCAGTCCATCCAAACCGTGCAAACACATATGACTTTGAAACACATCTTCCATATCACCAAACCACAAGAATCTTTAACATAATCAATAAAACACCATTACACAACATATTCCAGATCTGCAAGATCTGAAATATAACAACAAAGGACTACAGAGCAGAAATATTTCTCCCAGTCCACAAAAAGCTAACTCTGCCAGAACAATTCACACACCGGCAAACACAACTTTCACATTCCATCAAACCAGAAGCTATAAATTAGGAGATATCACCATCAGATCACCATCAAAAAACCTTCAGATCTACACAAGCATAGGATCAACATATGAGAAATGCGGAGCACATACTAGAGCACATTCTAAACATATACATAACTTTCATTTCTCTCTTTATTAATTTTCTCAAAAGCACTTGGAAACCCATCATTTCATCACATCTTGAATGTCATAAAGATAGCTCCATGTACTCACAACATCTCAACTATACATGCACAATTTGTAACATACTACACTTGTGTTGACATCAATGACAACATTAATGAAAACACCACCAAAATTGTTCATACTTGCAACAATCTCCCCCTTTGTCATTGATGGCAACACAGGATGTGAAAAACCATCAAAGACAACATCATGCACAATATTATGAGCGAACACCTTTTCTTCCTTTTCTTACTATTTTTCACATAACTTGAATCTCTCCCTCTTTGACATCAATGGAAAAGATCAAAAGCTCTGATTACTCCCCCTATGGAGTACACCCATTTAACTCATACTACAAGGAAAAAATTTTCTACTCCCCCTGTGGAGTAGACTCACTCATTAGTCTAGATAAATGAAGAATCTATGAATTCACTAGATTGATACACCTTCTTGTGCATCTAGTTTGGAGGGCTAATGACCCCCAACCTCTCCCTAAGATACTCAAAAGCATCCTTCTAAAGAGCCTTAGTAAATATATCTTCAATTTGTTCCTTTGTTGTCACATACTCTAGCTTGACTTCATTCTACAACGCCTTTTCTCTTAGCAAATGATATTTGATAGATATGTGTTTTGTTTTTGAATTCATCACCAGATTATTTGAATTGTTTATAGCACTTTTGTTGTCACAAAAGATAGGAATAGGATCATTACATATTACTCAAATGTCATTTAGAGTTTTCTTCATCCATAAAACCTATGTGCAGTAGGATACTGTAGAAATATAATATGCCTCTGTAGTGGATAAAGAAACAGAGTCCTATTTATTACTCAACCAAGAAACCAATCTTCCACTAAGAAAGAAATCATGTCCACTGGTACTCTTTTGGTCATCCACACAACCAGCCCAATTTGCATCGGTATAAGCACTCAAGGTGAAATCAACACCCTTAGGATGCCATAAACCATAATTTGGTGTACTTTTAGGATATCTAAATATCCTCTTTACTATTGTAACATGTGCCTCTTTAGGATCTGCTTGAAATCTAGCAACTAAACATACTACATGCATAATATCTAGTCTAGTAGCAGTCAGGTACAACAACCCACCAATCATTGATCTATATTTTCTCTAATCAAATTTAGAAGAGTCGTCATCTTTACTCAGCTTACATCCAGTCACCATAGGAGTACTAATCTATTTGGATTCATCCATTCCAAACTTCTTTAACATATCCTTCACATATTTTGATTGTGAAATGAATATCCCCTTATCAATTTGATTTACTTGAAGACCAAGAAAGAAATTCAACTCACCAATCATGGACATTTCAAATTCTTTTTGCATTTCTTCTGCAAATATTTTACACATGCCTTCATTTCCACCAAAGATGATATCATCAACCTATACTACTACTATCAACATTTTGTTACTTTACACTTTGAAGTAAAGATTGGTGTCTTTGTTGAAATCTTGCTTTGTCAGGTATCTATCCAATCTTTCATACCAAGCTTTGGGAGATTTCTTTAGACCATACAATGTCTTATTCAACTTACAAACCATATCCGGTTTGTCTCATAACTGAAATCCTTCATGTTGTTCCATGTATACTTCCTCCTCCAATTCACTATTCAGAAATGCTGACTTGACATCCATCTAATATACTTTGAAATCTTTGTGGGTAGAAAATTCTAGAAACATACTAATAGCTTCCATTCTAGCCATAGGAGAAAATGTTTCTTCAAATTCTCTACCTTCCACTTGTGTGTATCCCTTACATACACGTCTTGCTTTATTTCTTATCACTTCACCATTTTCATTCAACTTATTCTGGAACATCCATTTTGAACCAACTACATATTCTTATTCACAGGTCTAGGAATCAATTCCCTTATCCGATTCTTTTATATTTGCTACAACTCTTCTTTCATAGCTCTAACCCAACTCTAATCTTCACATGCTTCACTCATGGTTTTAAGTTCTATTTTAGAAAGGAAACACAGATTTACCTCAACTACCAGTTTACTTCTTGTCTTCACACCTTCACTATTGTCTCCAATTATCTATTCCTTTGAATGATTCTTCTGCACATACTTAGGAGTCTTAACAATAGGTTCTTAGATTTCTTCTTCTTCTTCAACCTCTTCTTCTTCTTCTTCTTCTTCTTGTTCTTGTTCTTGTTCTTGTTCTTCTTGTTCTTGTTCTTTTTCTTCTTCTTCTTATTCTTCTTCTTCTTCTTCTTCTTCTTCTTCATCCTTCTTGTTCTCTTCAGGTACTTGTTTGCAGATAGGATCATCAGGTTCAACTTTACTTATCTCAATAGGTTTGTGCATGCCCTCATCAACTTTCACATTAGGACTCTCAAAATCTTCCTTAATCTTTTATTTAAGCATCTATATGCTTTGCTAGTATTAGAGTACCCAAGAAAAATTCCTTCATCACATCTAGCATCAAGCGTTCCAATATTTTCATCATCTCTTTTAATGTAACATATACTTCCAAATACCTTAAAGTACTTCATAGTAGGATTCTTACCATTCCATAACTCAAAAGGAGTCTTTGTGTTGTTGCCTCTAATTTGAATACTATTAATAGCATAAATAGCAATGTGTATTGCCTCTCTCTAGTGCACATCCAATGTACATTTGTTTCCTTCATCGTGGTTCTTGTAGCTTCTTTTACCGTCTAATTTTTCCTCTCAACTACTCCATTATGTTGAGGGGTCCTCGGAGTAGAAAACTATCTTTTCATTCCATGTTGTTCACAAAATGTATTAAATTCACTAGAAGTGTATTCTACAACCCTATCAGATCTCAAACATTTGATTCTTAGGTTTACTTCATTTTTCACTCTTGCTTTGAACACTTTAAACCTATCTAGAGCCTGAGTCTTTTCTCTTAGAAAAGCAACCCATGTCATTCGAGAATAATAATCAATAAGGAGCATGAAATACCTATCACCATTTAGGCTTCTTGTTCTAGTCAGACCATAGAGGTCAGTATGAATTAACTCCAAAATTCTGGTAGTAGATTGCTCTTTTCCCTTAAAACCATTTCTTTTTTGTTTCCCCAATTGACAACTTCTACAAATAGTATTAGTAGGCTTTGTGATTGTAGGAAGACCTTAGACAACTTCTCTTAAGCTGATCCTGACTAGATTATCAAAGTTCACATGTCCCATCCTCTGGTGCCACAACCAACTTTCATTTACTTGAGATGCAAGGCACTAACCATCAATTCCCTTAAGCTGATAGATGTTTCCATGAGTTCTCCTTCCAACAAAAACCATATCTCTGTATCCCTTTATGATTTCACAAGTATTATTTTGAAACACAAGTTTAAAATCATTGCTACACATCTGTCCAACACTCAAAAGGTTATGCCTCAAACCCTTTACATAATATACATTATCAGTGTTGCGTATTCCATCAAAACTAATAGAACCTTTTCCAACAATCTTCTCTCCTGAATCATCACGAAACATGACCAAACAACCATCATAATTTTCAGGTTTAGTGAACTTAGTTTTATCTCTGGTCATGTGATTAGAGCATTCACTGTCAATCACCAAGCAGTCTTCATCATGTCTGGCATGAAAGGTAGTGACCAAAGTACCTTCCATTTCAATATTTTTTCTATTCAGAGCATTCTCTCGTGCACATTTTCCATGGTTAGCAGATATAGATTTACGTTCCAAAGCTAAAAACAAGCATTGACTATCATCACCTCCATAATCAGATTCATCATCAGAGATTCTGGCTTCTTCTTTAACATAATAAAACTTCTTATATTTCTCATCCTTTCTATCCTTATATTTTTGATCCTTGTTCTTCTTATGTACAACTCTATTCAGACATCTTGAAGCATAATGACCAATAATACCACAACTGAAACATTTAAAAGGAAACATATGTTTATACTTACCAGTACCTTTCTTTGGTTTCCCAGTAAAATTCCCTTCCAACTCATCATAACCATCACTATCCAAATCATCCCTAGTCTTTGTTGCTTTAAATTTTGTCTCTATCTTTTTCTCCTTCTTTCCAAACTTTCTCATCTCAAATGTAGTCAAGGTGCCAAATAGCTCTTCTTTAGTATACTTCTTAGGATCGTACATTTCTTCAATAACTAAAATCTTTTCATTGTAACACTCCAGAAAGGTTATTAGCATCTTCTCAATTATATCCTCATTAGTTAGTTTACCCCTTTGATTTATAACATCATTCGTTGCAAGTTCAACCCTCTGGAAATAGCTTGGAATATCTTCACCTTCTTCCATTTTCAAATTCTCATATCTACACTTTTCCATCAGCTTCTTTTTCAATTTCACCATCTCATTCCATTCATAAATATCTTCCAACTTCTTCTAAACTTCATAAGCGATGTCCAGAGAAAGAACCTTAGTTTGCTTAGTTTTAGATAGAGCACTAAAAATGGAATACCTCATCTTCTCATTCTCCTCATAAGTAGAAACCTCATCTACAGTAGTAAGACCACCCATTAGAGCAACATACTTTGCATCATCTAATTATTCGCAACTTGACTTATATTTATACCATTTTCAACCTTAGAAACTTTCTCCAAGGTCGACCACATGTGCTTCATTTCCTAAATTCACATTCTAGGTCGGCAACTCAACATTCCCGTGGTGGAAAGGAATGAGAGTGGACCAATAAAACACTTAACCAAGACCCAAAAATAATGTATCGAATCAACCACACGCTTCCTTAATTAAATTTTATTCTTCATATGAAGTGTAAACACAGGTCGAACAAACCTAATGAAAACACAAATGAATATTGATGTACATGCTTCCCAACAAGAAGATAACATGCAAATGATGCAACACACTTCATTATGCATGAGAAAACATCTTAGGTTTCTTCAAATACATCTGTAGGAAGTGTAACAACCTTCGAACACATAACTTCTTCCATCAGTCCATTTGGACTATGCAATCACATACAACGACTCTAAAACACATCTTTCGAATCACCAAAACACATGCATCTTTACCAGAATCAATATAATGTTCACCATTACACAATATATTCTAGATCCAAAAGATCTAAAACAAAACAATGAAGGACTGCAGAGCAGAAATATTTCTCCAAGTTCACAAAAAGCTAACTCTGGAAAAATAGTTCACACACTGGCGAATGCAACTTTCACATTCCATCAAACAAGAAGCTACAAATCAAGAGATATAACCATTAGATCACCATCAACAAACCCTCAGATCTTTACAAGAATAGGATCAACATATGAGTAACGTGGAGCACATACTAGAGAACATTTTGAACATATATATGTAACCCTAACTTCTCTCTTAATTAATTTTCTCAAAAGCACTTGGAAACCCATCATTTCATCGCATGTGTAACATCATAAAGATAAATCCATGTACTCACAACATCTCAAAAACATGTCAACTATACATGCAGAATCTACAACATACTACACTTGTGTTGAAATCAATGACAACATTAATGACAACACCACCAAACTTTCTCATACTTGCAATAAATATACTACCAAGTTCAAATCTAAATTATCTCCTATTTTGTAATCTTCATCTCATTTATCAATAAAATTGGATCAAGGATCTTTTTATTCCTCTTCATATTCTTTCCTATGTATGAATGTCTCTCTTATAGCTTTTCCTCAAGTAGATAATTAATATGATTTAAAAGAGGTTTTGAATGCTTTGAATGTTTGGACGATGTTATATGTATAATTATTTTTCAACTTTGTAGTGTAGCAGTGTAATGCATTGTTGCAAGCCTGATTGAAGCTAGGTCAAGAATTATTGTGCATGTTTTCAGTTGTTTCTTTCTTGATTATGTTGCCTATATTTTAAGGAAGTAGTATGTAGATCTTGTGTATATGCAACACCATGGTCGCCCAAATTTAAAATGAATTTCTCTTTCTATAATAATTTATTGCATAACTTCATCTCTCATGTTCTCAAAGGAATGAATGCATGAAAGCTTAAGGATCTATCTCATCTATGTGTTTTATCTATAATTCTTGGCTCAATAAGTGAGAACGTATCTTCTTAAGGAAATATTATCTATAACTATGGATATGCTATATCCACCTAATCATTATAAGAATTAATGAAGAATATTGTAGGAGCACCCTCCTAGGTTCTATAGAGCATAAAGTGTAGAGGAGATAATTTCAAAATCTGTCTCTTGTTTGTTGGCCAACCACTTAAGGAAATTAACCATCTAAATTGGATATTCTTTAGATTAATATAAGATACTAGATGGGATTTTTAAAATACTAACATGCCATAAATAAAATCTATACTTTAATAAAAAATCTAAGCCCATGTAATGTAACTCAACTTTTATTGTGTGTGGTAATAGCATCTCACTAATTCTTGAGCCTCCCCTATCCCCCAAATTCTAGAATCTTCTATTGCATTGTCCATAGGGAATTTAAAGGCCACTTTGGCAGACAACACTATTGGTTTTCACATCTTTGATGTTATATCAATTATTTATCTAGGAAACTAGGTGTGAAGTCCATCATATTTAGAAATATTGAAAACCATCCCCATGTGGAAAACTTCTTGTCATCGTATAAATAAAATTGGTGAAACATGGAGACTCCTTTGATGGAACTCTTAGAACACGATTTATTTCTAGTCATCTTCAAATCCTCTCTTGATTGTAGGTATGTGTTGGGTCAATGTCCATTGTTTTGTGAAAAATCAAGATTGTTCATAACACCATGTACTCCCTTTTTTGACCTTGCTAACTTTTACTTAACCAACATTTTGATCTAAATGCATTTATACAATCTTCCTCTAATTATGATGGATTCTAAACTCATTTCAAAACTAGTAAACCAAGTTGGTGAATTTATCAAAATGGGTGAGGGGATTTTTAATAAAACAAATATTTTATAAAATTTATGTGATTATTGGTATCTCCAAGCCTATTATGCACATAGTCAAATTCATCTCATCTTATCACTGATGGATGCAATATATAAACTATGAAATCCTTCAAGAGTGTTTCTTCAAATGACATCATCTTGGGCATACAATGGTTGGTTGTTTTTCTAAAAAATTGGTTTCTATTATGAGTCGTTAACATCAAATAGTGGGCTCATTAGAAAAGTAGAACCTTGATGAATTTCTTTGGAAGAATCACATGATATTCGTGGTTCATCCCTCACAACCCTCCTATTGATATCTAGTTGCCAGAATTAGTTTGGCCCCTTTAAATTGTCTATTTGGAGGACTCTACCCCTATGGTAGTTTTTTAGAACAACTAGCTAATTTATAGTGACATGAAATATCATTGCCTTTACACCAATAAATTTTTAGATCATATGGATCACCTTCATCAATACTTTATGAGGAGAAAGATGTTGGACTTAAATACATCATGGAGAATGAAGATGAATTGACCTCCATTGATGTTATTGTAGTGTCAAATATTACACCCTAGTTCAATTTCACACTTATGCACAACGCCTACTGCATTAATAAAAAATACATAATTTAGATTTCATGATTTCAATCTCATGGATCGAAATGACAAAGAATTAGTTGTTTGTGGTTTGAATTTTGGAGGAAACTATTCATACAATAGTATAGCATGAAGATGTCTTCATCGCATGCAAATGTCCCACTAAAATCTAAGATTCAAATGAGAATAATTTATATAGTTCATTTGTGATGCATGTCCCAACACCCAAATGCAACTGTAATGGTTATTACTACCTAATCTAAGGACAAAAATTGCTTCTCTTACTCATTTTCACAAGGTCTTGCAACATTTTGAACTTGGATCTCTCTTCTTCTCACTCTTAGCAAAACTTTGCTAGAACTCTCTCATAATTACAATAGCAAGGACTCCTCTTGTACATGATCTTGTCACATTTATCATCCCAAGAGAGGGGTCATAACTATTGGTAATTATTCTTACTTTTCATTAATCAATTTATCATCTATTATCATAATTAATTGATCTCATCTAGCACCTTTTAAATCCTGATAGATTTTCTTGTCCATAGTGAGCTTTATTTCTATCACACATCTATTTAATGTGTTCCAATCTTGTCATGTTGTTTGTGTAGGTGGAAACACCAAAGTGGGCATTTGAATGATGCAAAAACGTATATAGCCCTAACATTTTTCCTCATTTTCATGTGTGCAAGTGTTGGAGAAGTTAAAGAAATAAAGGACCTCATTATGGAAGTTTTTAGGCTTGATCCATATAGATCATAACATAGATTCCAAATGTCCTACAATGCATTGACGTTTGAGACCAACACTTCACTTGACTAGTATTACACTTTGTATATCCTGTACTTTCCTTTCTTGTAGACTAAATATTTTTTATCATTTCGTATATGTAAGTTTTCTGATATTTTTACTTTTCATTATTTTTTATTAAGGAACAAATAGGTTTTGACCCAAAACCCCAAATAGTAACAAAGACACATATACATCATTAAAAGTGTCCAATCAAAAAAATAGAACGCTGCCCACAAAGAAGAAAACAAAGGAACCCATGGCATCATAACAAAAACCAAGAAAAAACCACAAAAGATCTAGCTGCTAGGCTAGATTCCTGAGAATCTTTGCTACCTCCTGCTCTAGCTTGTTCATGTTGATAGCAGAATTTTTAATTTCCTGGATGTTCACAAGGGCCTGATCTTCCTTCTTCTTTAGGTTCGCTCTAGTTCTGTTGCTCTGCCCTCCACCTTCCAGCTAGCTTTTCTCTTTCTCAACATCCACGAACACAACCATCTTGACCTAATAAGAATTTTCCATATTCTCCACCATCATTTTCATGGTCTTAGCAGTAGACTTTAAATTATTGTGACTCATAACAAGCACATTGTGGAGGGATTCTTTTGTGTTCCTCAGATTTTCCTCCATCTCAGACAGCTTACCATCATGGTTTCTTTTAAACTGCTGTAAATCCTCCATCATTTTCTTAAGACACTCCACTGTCTATTTCTTCTCATCCTCTATCCATAATTAAGTGGCCTTAACATTGTCTTTGTTTTGATTGTTGTCATCCTTCTCAATCTTACTGTTCATTGCTCTCTGCTTCATCTTAATTTCCATAATCCCAAAGAAGACCCATCTAATTAACCTAAAAAAATCCATAGACCCATTACATGCAATGGCCAAAATATCAAGAGGGGATTCCCATTCATCTTTAAAATAATGGTCCTCCACCTTAAGATCCCTAGGAAAATAGGGCCTCTCCTCTCTGTCAGTCGCAGGGTAACTAGAATTATCAGAAGAAGGGGTCAACTACGAATCATACTCAATAATCTCATAAGAAACACTTGGTAACATTTGAATCCCAGCCATGAAGTTTTTCAATAAAAATAGTGATCTCACCCTTCTCTAGCCTCTCCCAAAGCTTGGAATTATTTCTTATGACCTCACAGTCCATCAACTCCACCCTGCGACTCTCACCACCCATGTTGGTAACCTTGTTGGCTTGTTCAGAATTATCCAGAAAACCAAAAGAATTGGCATTCGTAATGCCCAAAAAATGTGCAAAGCTCAAATCATTCGAGTGAAAAGTATTAAGATTACGCCTCGGCCAACAATGAGTAATTAGCAATCCATAGTCCCAAGACTGCATGAAAATACACTTTTCCATCATTCGTTGGTAGGGGGAATTTGCACCTTCCCGTGTTTGTGATCATACATGATTATGGTAGTGACATCAACCTCCATCTCATCACTCCTCTGCCAGCTCAAGTTTTCCTTTACATGAAGCCCCTTGTTGAAAAAAATGTCTGCCACTGTATTAATTTCCTTGAAAGCATAGGAAATATAACATTTTTCAAATTTACTAATGATCTCCTTAGAAAGGTTTATCCAATTTTCTATAGACCAAGAGGGTTTTTGAAGACCTTTATTACATTGAATAATATTCTTCGAATCCCCTTCAATCCAGACATTTTTAAAGTTCAACTAGCTAGTCAGATTCAAAAATTGAAAATCCCCAATATCTTCTGCCATGTGGTTAGTCTAAGTTCCCAAGGGGAGAGCCACTGTGGCAATGAAACAACCATTCTCATCCTTTATCACACCCCCACACCTGGAAGGCCTAGGATTTCCCTTGGCCACCCCATCAAAATTGATTTTAACCCAGCTAGGAGGAGGTAGGCTCCAAAAGATACCATCTCTAGGTCCCTTCGTAGACTTGAGACGATTGGATATCTCAACATTAACCTTCCAAGAATGAACCATTCTAAGCTCATACTCTTGAAATCTAGCCATTCCCTTAGTATTGATCTTACTATTGAGTAGATTCAAATTCTCTCTCAAAGCCTTGATGATCTTGCCAAAAACAACTTCCTCTGATAGAGCCATATCCCTGAAGATTTTGTTATTATGCTCTTTCTAGATGCCCTAGGAAAGGTGGGGGAAGACATAGCTCCAAAGTAGATTCAACACATGGTTGCTTGAAGGGGCTTTCCATTGATTATAAAAATCTAGGATAGTTCTAGGAAAAACCCAACTAAGATCCCACAGTTACAAAATCCTTCACCAAATAGTATAGGAAAAAGGACAATGGAGAAAAAGATGTGAAGAAGACTTTTCCTCCGCACAACAAAGGTAACATCTATTAGGAAAAGAGAAACCATGTTTACAAATATTGTCATTAGTCAACAATTTATTCTGAAGGAGGGTCCAAACAAAGATATTAACTTTAGGAATTAAGTTGTGCACCCAAGCCTTCACCCAAACAGGGTAGGATAAGGAAGAATAGTAAGAATCCACAACAAAGGAAACAATATAACTCCCCGAAGAGGTCAACTTCCAGACCAAAGAATCATCCTGGCCCTACGATCTGAGCACAACAAAATTGAGGAGAAGCTGCAAAGGTAGAAGATCCGAACTTATAGAAGAAATATCAACCCACTGATTATCTCTCCAGTAATCCCTTACCAAGATACCATACCTATTTTTCATTGTTAAACTTAGCTTAGATTTTAGTTTTAAAGTGATGAACACCTGAAATACTGAGAGGAGGGGTGAAGTAGTATTCCATCAAACCATTTACATAATATCCTTTCAAGCAATAAGATAATTCTAATTGTAACAATTAGTGAATGCATGGAATCAACAAAAGATGACAATACACATGAACAACAATATTTTTATGTGAAAAACCAAAATGGGAAAAACCATAGTGAGGATTAAATGATAATATAATATATCCAGATATAGAATATTACAAGGTCTCACTACTAGGACATATTTTCCTTGAAGGCTCACATCCTGAAATAATTTACAAAATAGAGTATGGCTCACTGCCAAAAGATGAACTAAGATAGAATGCACCTTCCTTGTGTTGGAGTTCAGTTCTGGTGAAGCACAATATATTTAAAACACTTCAAACCTGTAAGCATATTATCTACCCACATATGAAACTTTACATATTCCAACTTTCTAACTTTCATCCCTTTAATTATTTCACATCATCCACACATGCTCTTCTCTACAAAAATTTATTACATATACACCGCATATGTTCACTTTCACTAATTAGGTCAACCTAATTAGATAAAACCCAACTCATTTCAAAACCAAGTTTGACAACATTATCCTTAAAATAATATTCATCTTTGTGCACAACAGAGGCATCTCACATATGGTACTAGTCAGCATTGACCTAAGATAGATCAATATAGCATTCAAAACACATATTTAATCTTCTTAACATTAATTCATAATTAGGTCAGTTTGAGCTAGACCTAAAACATCAAGACTCCAAATGTATATGCAATGCATCAAACGTGTAACAAAAAAACTTGTTCACACATCAAATTCTCCTTTAGAAAACATTGAATAACTTATCTTAAACTTCGCAAGGAAAAATAATTAATCATGAAAGAATGCAGAATCTCCCACATGAATGCACTGTATAAAAACTTACTATAGTTCTCAGAGTAGAACACTGTTACCCATATCTTCTAAATGTGTTCACATAACATCCCAAAAATTCAAATTAAGATGCAACTTAGAGTCACAAGTTTATATACAAAATCCTATAGAGATGTCTTTCTTTGAGGTGGAATCCAGACAAAAAAACTCAATGCATTGAACCAGTATATAAGCAGAACGTTGTTTACCAACCTATTGGTAAATGTATCTTTGCAACCACATAGCCAAGTGAACTAAAATCTTGTTAGTGACTGCAGACAATTTCAAAATAGAACATAATATCAACTTATGATCCAATCTTACAAAATAATATAATCCAAACCAAAATATCATATCAACAATCTTCTAGTATCAGAGCAACTACTGAACTATACGGGTCAATGCAAGATCATGGGGGTCTAAACTAGGCCCTTAAGTGGCAATGAAATTTATAAAAATAGAGTTAGACAACTTCGCATAATAGTTTGAATAAGCTATTAACATAATTTAAAAATATGTAAGAATATAATTTGTAGCAAATTGAATTTAGTTTCTAAGATACTCTTGCTTTTTTTGGAAAAAAGTAAATCTATTTGGTGATAATTTCAAATTTCAGTGCAGTAGGTACTAATTTTTTTGGGAAAAAATAAAAATTAGGCATATGTTTGACCAACCTAAGTACAAGTAGAATGTAATATATTTATTTGAAACTTTCAATATAAGTAGAGGACACATGCCCAGATGTGCTGAATTTTTTTGTATTTTTTTTCCAAGTAAATAACTAGTTATGATTTTTTTATTAAATTTTTTTAAAAAGATTAAAACTTGTTTTTCTAACCACCATAACTTGGTCCAAAATTTATGAAATTCAATTTTTCTTATTTTGTATATCCTATAGTATGGGAAGCATAGAATGTGTTGCATCTTTTGAATTCAAAAAATGTGAAAGCGTTTAAGAATTATAGATGTTTTTCAATCAGCCTATCAATCAAGAATTTAGTCATAATGTATGTATGAAATCAATAATAAATATCTATTTAATTCCAAATAAGGCATTTCTTATATTTTTGGAAAGATGAAAATTTTCTCAGTAAACCCCTTTGGTTTCATCAAATTCGGATAAAAAAAGGTCATCAACCACTTTTTGGTCATATCGCCACTTTTTGGACCCCCCATGATCTTGCACTCGCCCATGCATCAATGGAAATATTCCAATTTCCATCGTTGAAATCAATGACAACCTTCCAATTTCCAAAAATCTCCACCTTTTTCATTGATGGCAACACATGATGTGAAAACCATCAAAAAATTCTTCTTCTCAATTTTTCATTTTTCTCCCCCAAAAAATTATCTTTTCACATGGTACATTCTCTCCCCCTTTGAAATCAATGGAAAAGGATATAAAAGGATATTGAATGCTTTAAAAATTTCCATTGCATACCTGAATACTCCCCTTGAGTAGTACATCCAAAATGATAACTGTGATTAATCAACCAGAGGAGGTTGTCCCTTGAAGTTTGTTAATAGTATCTATCCAATATGATTTCCCTTCATCCTATAGCTTCTTTGCTTCTCACAAGGCTCTACATAGATAATTAAGATCAACAAGGATGTCTTTTCCTTCAACCAGATTCCCTAGAGTAACATTTGAGTTCAAAATCCTGTCAGCCAGAGAAAGAGAATAGTAGACATGACTACACTTAATCTTTATTAGATCTTTGAGCATTCCATAGTGTTCAACTGTTTCTCCTTTCTCATTATGTAATGCAAGATATTCTTCATGCAACTTTGTTAAACCATACCAAGTTTGATCATCCAAATCTAAAGTTGTATTAAAGGAGTTAGATGCATACTTTATTTGTGTCTCAACTATGTCCTCAACATCCTTGAATCTTTGAATTGCATTAGGCTATGTCCAACAAAATGAGAATAGACTTCTAGCCTCTTTTTGATACTCTTGAACCCCTTTAATTTTGTCAAGTACAATGTTATGTGTATACTTGCACCTATCTTCAATTTCCAACAATCCTTTTTCTTTGACCCAAGTGACCATTTCATTTACTGCTTTACTCTTCAATTCTTTTACTCATCAATCAATGAATCTATGCTAATGAACCATGAAGAACTTGTGACTATTATATGAGCTATCTAAATATGTACCCTTTTCGATGGCTAGCTACTTGAGTCTCCTTGGAGCTGGCTTAGTATGGAAAATCAATGCATGAACCTCAATAACTTTTCTCTTTTCTCCAGAGGCAGTCATAGATTTACTAGAGATCAAATGATATTTTTCAATAATTTCCCATGCTACTTCAGTGTAAGTTCCAAATCTAGGTTTGTTAGGATCTTGAGGTTTGTTGATTAACATTTCTATGTAGCTAATAACATAATCCTTTTCAATCTCATACCCCAAATTAGGAATCCATGTGTTTCTTAGTTCAATTGCCTTGATAATGTAGCTATCACTAGATACCAAAAATGTTATATCATCCTTATATTTTGTGACTAGTTCTCTCAAATTTCTCCTTCTATTCATTCTTGTCTAGAATTTTCCAAAGAATTTAGCAAGGGCATCTCCTTGTGCATCGAAATCACCATTATTTCTCATTAATTCTATGATTTGATGAGCAACTAGTTTGGTATTTACCCAAACAACTTATCCTATACCAGGAACTTCTCTCATAAAATAGAAGGTTAGAGATAACATCAATATTTCATATCTAAATACACATTTCATGTTTTTGATACCATTTATATTTTCCAACAGTTGTTGTTAGAGCAATTGGGTATGTGCAGGATCATGATGGGCCAGAAAGTTGCAATATGATGGGTATGTGGCTAACAACTTTTTTTTTAACCAAAATTGATGAAATGAAAAGGGTTTTTAAAGGAGATTCTCAGCTTTCCACCAATATAAATTATTCTTTACTTTGAATTTAATAAGTAATTATTATTCATTTTCTATTCAAATTATGACTAAAGTCCTGATTGATAGACTGATTGAAAAACATCTATAGCTTTCAAACGGTATCACATTTTTGAATCCAAAACATGCATCACATTCTATGCTTCGCATACTATAGGATTAAAAAAAGAAAATTTGAATTTCATGAAGTTTTGACCAAGTTAAGGTGGTTAGAAATACGAGTTTTTATATTTTTTAAAAGTTATAATAAAAAATTCATAATTAATTATTTACTTGGAAAATAATTACAAAAAAATATGCATCACATCGAGACATGATTTGTCTACTTATATCTAATATGTTATAAAAAAATATTAACATTTTATTGTGGTTAGGGTGGTCAGACAGACACCTACTTATTTTTTCCATGAAATTTAAGTACTCTACATTGAAATTTCAAATTTTCACCAAATAGATTTCCTTTTTTTTAAACAAACCTAGTAGTTTAGAAACTACATTCAATTTGCTACAGATTCTATTCTTACATATTTTTGAGATAATATAGATATAACTTATTCAAATTTTTACGTCAAGTTGTGTAACTCTGATTTTTCTAATTTTTTTGCCACTTAAGGGACTATTTTTTCCATGATGATCCTGCACATACCCAACTCAAAAAGATCATATTCTTTTCTTTTCTCAACCATTTATAATGATAAGTCAATTGCGGAAGTAGACACATCTTTATCACCAAAAATTAGTGTGAAATAACCAAACTTGCATACTGAACTACCAGGTTATTGATTCTAGTACTTTTGTTCTTCATTAATCCCTTTCCTTTGTCAAGTTTACATTCAAGAGTAGTTCCTATCTAGATAATAAACTAGTTGCATCTCTAATTTCCTCTCTAGATATCATACATGAATTGTCAAGCCACACAAACTGTTCATGAAATCTACTAAGTGCCAACCTAATACATCTCTCCTCATTGCTAAAATTGGGAAACAAATCCCATACATCCAATTTCATATCTGTAAGCATGTTGTGTTCTGGTTACAGGGTAGAATCTTCTTTGCTTAATTCTCCAAACCACAGTATGTGTGCTTTTCCATAAGTAGGTTCTTCCAATTTTCTATGAATATATATCCCAATGTCTTCAATTGGAATAAGACCAAGGGGAACATTCAAAAATACACCCAAGGGGTCGAGTTCTAGGGTTTTGGCAGGATACTTCTTAAATTGTGGTTCTAGTCTTACTAAATTGTCTAAGAATCATGGTATATCCATCACATTCAACAAAATTTAGTATATAATTTAGAGGGAATAATGTATAGTAGTTGTAACTTACCTCTTTCTTGCACACCAAAGCCAAGCACTAAATTTATGTGGTGTGAAAATGCTCTGGTTTCTTCAAGCTTGCTCTACACACTTCTACTCTTCCACAAATTTCCTTCATCAAATGAATTTTCCTTAACATACTTAAATTTATTTCTTTGATCCCAATTTTTTTAGCAATAAGTGCTTCAAACCACAAGTAGATGACCTCAAAATTAGTGTATACTTCCATCTTTTTAAACTCTGCAAAATTCACTATTCACACATGTGAACCTAAAAATTCCTTTCACACGAAATCTTGAATTCGTTATTTGTAATAATTTCATTTATGTCACGACATGACATCATATATTGACAAGGGATATTAATTTTTTTTATTATTGCTCCCCCTTAGCCACTATGTGATTTAATTTTTTATGGTATTATCTACACTAGAGGACAACATAGATGAAATCGATACTTCTGATTCTCCTTATTTTTCATATTCTCCTTCCTTCTTCGAAATCCTTTCCATTTCCTTCTTAACCTCTATTGGTTTATATGTTTTTAGGTACTAGATAATCTCTTTTCATATTTCTACTTATGTAGTCTCTGGAAAAGTGTCCTAGTTTGCTGCAATTATAAAAAAACAACATTCCTCCATCCAAATTTTCCTTTATCCAATCTATATCTATACTGGTTAGCTTTATGTCCAAATAAATTGTAGTGATAACAATAGCCCTTGAACGGATAAATCATTTTGTTTAACATCTAACCGCTACATTATATAGCTTTATGTCCAATTCTTTTGCATTTGAAACATTAACTAGTGAATGATAAAGTATTTTGATTCATTCCATCATTTTGTTTTATTTTATTTCCACAATATTTTGTTCTATGTACAAAACTATTGCATGAATATAACAAATACCATTAAAACATAATTACCTTTGAGAATTGGGTTGTCTGATAGCGATCCTTCTAGTATTGCTTCTTTAATTCTTGATTAGTCTACTGTTTCCTTTAGTTTGCTTTTGATTGTTAGTCATGTCAAGGGATTGATTTGATTTTGAACTTTTTCCTTCTTCAAATCCCAAACCACCTTTATCCTTAGAAGGTTTTTGAAACTCAATCAACTCATCAATATTTGTAGAACTTGTTTTGAATTTGTCCTAATGAGCTTTTTCTTTCTCCAGACTTGATTTCAGAATTAGCACTTCTTGTTCAAGCTTAGCACATTCATCCATTTTGCTTTGAATTTTAGCTTTCTGGCAGTATTCAATTCTCCTCATTTGTTTTCTTCAATTGATCACTGAATTCTCTAAATATTTCCTTGAATTTATTTATTTTTTCTTATTTTCTTAATGCACTCATTTGCTTCATTCGAGCTTTCCCTTAAATCCTTGTTTTGTTCTTCAACACTGTCAAGATCTTCAAGAGAAATTTCAAGTTTACTATTATTATCTAGGATACGTTCTTCTTCAATATGTTTAGCAAGAATCTCTTTCAGAGGAATAGGAAATCTATTATCTTCCATGTGTTCAAATTCCAAGATCTTCCTTAAGCTATTAGGATTCTTAAAAGGAACCAAGCTCTGAAACCAATTGATGAACACCCAAAATAATGAGAGGGCGGGTGATTCAGTATTCCATCAAACCATTTACATAATATCCATCCAAGAAATAACACAATTCTAATTGTAACAATTAGTGAAAGCATGGATCAACATAGGATGATAATACACATGAACACCAGTATTTTTAGGTAGAAAACCCAAAATGGGAAAAACCATAGTGAGGATTAACTCACAATATAATATATCTGGATATAGAATATAAAAAGGGCTCCCTGCTAGAACACATAGTACTTGAAGTCTCACAGCTTGAAATAATTTAAAAAATAGAGTATGGCTCACTACCAAAAGATAAACTGAGATAGAATACACCTTCCTTGTGTTGGAGTTCAATTTTTGATGAAGAACAATATATAAAACACTTCCCTATAAGTATATTATCTTCTCACATATGAAACTTAACATATTTTCACTTTCTAACTTTCATCCCTTCAATTATTTCACATCATCCACACATTCTCTTCTCAACAAAAATGTATTAAATATATATCGTATACATCCACTTTCACTAACTAGGTCAGCCTAATTAGAGAAACCCCATCTCACATTAAAACCAAGTCTGTTGACATTATCCTCAAAATAATATTCATCTTTGCACACAACACAAGCATCTAACATATGGTACTATTCGGCATGGGCCTAATATAGATCCATATAGCATTCACAACACATATTTAATCTTCTTAACACTAATTTATAATTAGGTCAACCTGAGCTATACCTAAAACATCAAGACTCCAAACGTATATGCAATGCATCAAATATGTAACATAGAAACTTGTTAACAAATTACATTATCCTTTAGACAACATTGAATAACTTGTCTTCAACTCTGTAAGAAAAAATAGTTAATCATGAAAGAACACATAATCTCCCACATGAATGCGCTATATAGAAACATATTGTAGTTCTCATAGTAGAACACTATTACCCATATCTTCCGAATGTGTTGACGTAACATCCCAAAACTTCAGAGTAAGATACAAATTATAGTCACAAGTCTATGTACAAAGTCTTGTAGAGATATATTTCTTTGAGGTGGAATTCAAACAAAAAAACTCAACACATTGAACCAGTATATAAGAAGAACACTATTTTCTAGCCTACTGGTAAGTGTATCTTTCCAACCATATAGCCAAGTCAACTGAAATCTTTCAGTGAGTGAAAATGATGTTGAAATAGAACATAATATCACCTCTAGATTAAATCTTACAAAATAAGATAATCCAAACCAAAATACTAGATCAACAATCTTCCAGTACCGGAGCAACTACTGAACTATGCATCAATGAAAATCTTCCAATTTCCATCATTGACATCAATGAAAAAATTCTAATTTCCAACATAAAGCACTTCTATTTCCAATTCACTTGAGATGGGTCAATTGAGGTATTTTACACATAAATTTACACCTTGAGGTCTCATTATCTTGAGGGTAGCAAATTCACTCCTCTATATTTTGTTGAACTTAACCTGAATATCTCATGTCGAATCTTTTTCTTCAACATTTTAATGCATATGATAATGTCTTCTCAGAATATGATTTGGATATGTTTGAGGATTCCCTAGATGATTTCCTAAAAGCATCTAGACCTAATCAAATACCAATTACATAAAATTCACCCTTAGAATCTCCTTCCCTATTGGATGAGAAGTTTTTGAATGTGATTTTAGTCTCTGCACTACCCATGAACGTCCGAAGAAACCAATCATTTATACGACTTTAGCTAGTCCTTTTCCAAACAGATTCCATTCTATTCATGGTGTTCCATTTAATAGTGATTCTCAAGATCTTTATTTGAAGTTTATAGAATTTAAAGCTTCTTGTAATGTATTAGCACATACTTATAGTATTATAAGGAATAATTTTTTTTTGATCAACCTGCTCGACCACCTTCTCAACCAAACCTTCCTCAAGTAGCTAAATCTCTAATCAAGAAAAAAAGTGAGTATAATCTTATCAAGCAACTTCTTGTTACTTGTGCTAATATTTCACTTGGGGATTATCAAGGTGTTCTTCAAGAAGCTCTTCAAAAGATTATTTTACCTTCTACTAGGTTGATACATCTGAATGTGTTGATATATCATATTTGAGCGCTCAACTCATGAATATTAAGGTAAATCGACCAAGATTGTGCAAAAAAAAGGGGTCAAAGGTAGCCAATTTTATTTTGAAATCAACTAAACTTGAACTTGGAGTAGTAATTTGAGATTCACACACTTAAAATTTGAAGATACCAAAAGAACAAGAATTGTAGTACTCTTAATCTAGTTTCTAATATACTATTTTTTTCAAAAATATATAAGTTTAAGAGGATCAAATTCTCCACATACACAAAAGTGTTCCTTCTTTCAGAAAAAAATAACATAGTGTTTGGCATGAAACCCTCAATATTTTTAGTTGGATTTAGTATTTTCAAAAATTCATTGGTAGAAATATAGTTAAGAGTGAGTACTAGAAGTCGTATATTTTTTTGTAATTTTTTATTGAGTCTTTTTTTATGATTTTTCAAAGTGGGCACATCCTAAAAATTGCATCACTAAGTGTGCACATCACATAGCTTGCACAAAAATACTCAAAAATACATTTTTTTTTCCAATGTGTAATGAATGAAATGTAGAACAATATTATAAAGCTTTCTTCAAATTTGGACAAGTACTTGTCAAAACTTATAAAAAAACTTTAATACATGCGTCTTTGATAACTATGGAAACATTAGTGAAAGAAATTAAAAATAAATGTGTTAATGTAGTTCAAATCTAAAAATATATATATGATTACAAAGCTCAGAAGACGTTTAAAATTATAGTGGTAATTTTACTAAGATTTGATTTACAATGTGTAAGATTAATGATGAAAAAGTAGAAAAATAAGAATGGAGGAAAAAATCATGTGAAAATGAGGCAAATGAACCATCCAAGCCTAAGGCTTGTCATGCAAACCTAATTGAAAGCCAAGACATGTATGTGTTTTTTGCTAGCTAAAATGCACGTACATGATTTGTGCAATCCAAAATGTATACATGTTTTGTTACAAAATACAAAATGCGCACGTCTTTTGTGCAAGCTAAAACATGTATGTGTTTTGTTAAATTATAGGTAAAGAAAATAAATAAAATTTTGGTTCATGAATATTTTGCAAGAATGAGTAGTTGGCATTGTCATTGATGTCAATAATCTTATGTTGTCATTGGTGTCAATTGTACGAGAAGAATATTGTTGAAGAGCATGTGTTTTATATGATTAGTTGCATTATGCTTTCATTGGTAAGCTATTGGTGTCAACCTCTACTATTGCTTTTATAAGCTTTTGTTTGTGGTTGAGGAAGTGATAGAGATGATAAGGATGTGTTCTTAATGCTTGGTTTTTTTGTGTGGTCTCACAACATGCCCCAAGACTGAAAAGACTTGGGGACCCAAGTGAAAAAATGTGTAATTCTTATGGCAAGACCTAGCAAAATTGGAAGATCACCAGAAGTGAAAGAGAAAATATTTGATAATAAAGTATTTTGTATTGCAAGTGTTCTGTACACCAGATACCAGGTACCGAAAACACAAAGAAGGAAAAAGGTAATGTAAATTTCAAGTGGAAGGTTTCGGTCTGGTATAAAGCATTTCGGTATAGTGAAGTTTTGGTATAACCGAGGTTCAAGAAAGTAAGTGGGTAAAGCTGAATACCGGGTTTTAGGTACCAGGTTGTAATGTAGATTAAAAATGTGAAATTTTAAATTTGTCTAATGATCCCAGTGATTCGGTACATATATGAGGATTCATGATACACTTTTAAAAGGTGTGTTAATTATGATATTTTTTTACTAACATTGGAATAATGGATTTATTTAAATGAGATGTTATAAATGTTTTTTTTAAGGGATTTAATGTGTGGAATTTGTGATTGTAGGAGACACAGATTGTGATGCAAAGTTCAAGTATGGACGGTCAAGAAAACTTGAATCATGGATGGAATAATTTTTAGTCCAATTCAATCACTCTGGGAGGTGATAATGCAGATGCCTTTTAGTCCACCAAAATGTTGGGGATCTCGGTATTTCACATGCAGTGGGAACAAATACTAATTTTTGGGATAGCCCATTTCTGAGAGTGACAGAACCAAATCCAAGCGAAGTGTAGGGGGTGAAAATTCCACCTTATTATTCTAAATATATGGGAAGCCCCTGCATATTATCATGATTCGAAGTATCATCCTGGTGAAGATTCGAGATGAAAAAGTAGAACCCTAAGAGATTCAATGAGTAATTGAAGTTGACTTACATTGACTTCAATTGCAATTCTCCTATTGGTCACAATATTCCATGTGCCTTGATGATATTGGTCCCTTGGATTTCCTCTCATGTATTTGTCTTATCATGTCTAAGCCTTGTGTTATATAAAAGGCTAGATGATCTTCACTTTTATTTTAAGTTTGGAATTTGTGGATGTTGGAGGAGCATAAAATTTTAAGTTTTGTTCTTTTTTCCTATTTTCTGAACCATTCCGATGTAAAAATTTGTATGCACGTAGAAATTAATTAATATCAGAGCTTATTAGATAGCTACCTATCTCAGTATCTTTTCTAGCTAGTTTTGTTAGTTCAACCAAACAAGACTGCATGTTGTGTCATTTAAGGGTGCATACAAAACCTACTTAGTGTCTAGAAATGAAACCCTTCTCTTTAAAATTTTGCATCATTTTATATGTAGTTGTGAAGCAATCTGGTGAAGTATAAAGCGGTTTTCTCTATTTTAATTAATTCTTAGGGGCATCCATGAAGAATAACTGGGAGGAACTTTTAACTTTTAGTATTTTTAATTTGTTTTAGAATAGATGTTTAAATATTTTTAAATATTAAAAAAAATTAAATGAATGGAAAGAAGTTTGTTGAAAATCCTTTGTTTTCCATATGATTGTTGAATGCTTAATGCTAAATCTACTTAAGTGATAGCAAAGAATTTGTGATAATCATAAAATATTATGGAAAATATTTTGGTTTCATGATGTTTGAACTCATTGTTTTAATTTGGAATGTATATCTAAAATATTCAAATAATAACCATTGTCCCTTTGAGATTAACAATAATATCACATCATTACCTGATGTATCTAGTTTGATTCGCCTTAGGAGAATCATCATTCTGTGTCAACTTACATCCAGTCACCATGGGAGTAACAACAGGTTTTTAGTCATCCATTCCAAAATTCTTCAGTAGTTCTCTCACATATTTAGAATGAGATATGAAAATCCACTTGTCTAACTGAGTAACTTGCAATCCCAGAAAGAACTTCATCTCTCCAATTATACTCATTTCAAATTCATTCTTCATCTCATTAGCAAAATTCATACATAAATTGTCATCTCCTCCAAAAATGATGTCATGAACAAAAACTTCTATAATTAACTCCTCATCATGATCTAATTTTAAGTATAAGTTTCTATTAGCAATACATTTAGTGAATCCAAGCTTCAGTAAGTATTTTTCCAATCTAGTATACCAGGCTTTGGGGGCTTGCTTGAGTCCATAGAGAGCTTTCTTTAATCGGCAGACCATATCTTCCTTGTTAGTTAGCTCAAATCCATCTGGTTGTTCATGTATACTTCTAGTTCTCCATTCAAAAATGCTAACTTCATATCCATTTGATAGACTTTATAGTTTTTGTATGTAGCATAAGCAAGAAATAACCTTATAGCTTCAATTCTAGCAACACATGAGCAAAGGTTTCTTCAAATCAACACCTTCCATTTGAGAGTACCCTTTACATACCAGTCTTGCTTTATTCTAGACCACTTCACCTTGTTCATTCAATTTGTTCCTAAACATCCATTTTGTACCAATCACATTTTTGTCTTTAGGCCTAGGAACCAGTACCCATGTGTCACTCTTTTCAATTTTTGTCAGCTCTTCCTTCATAGCTTCCAACCAATGTTCATCTTGACAGGCTTTGGTGACATTTTTAGGTTCAATTTTGGAAATCAAACAATATTCTTTTGCAATCTTTCTTCTAGTTTGTACTCCTTTATTTTTATCTCCTATGATTTGACTATCAGAATGATTTAGCTTTACATACCTTGGAGTTTTGGGACATTCTTGAACTTTTGATTCTTCTGATCTTTCTTCTACACTTGCACTTGTTTGAGTTTCCTAACTGACTTGATTTACCAGAACCAATTATGGTTGCCTTACCAGAACATATGGAATAATCTGAAGTAGATTTTGTGTCTGAGTATTCTTCCCTTTGCCAGTATTGTATACATCTGAATCATAACCATAATATCTGGATGATTTAACAAAGTCCTCATCAACTTTGACATTTTCACTTTCAACCATCTTTCTCAGTCTTTTGTTATAGCACTTGTAGGCCTTGCTTTTAGTGGAGTAACCTAGGAAAATCCCTTCATCACTTCCTGCATCAAACTTTCCAATATCATCATCTCTTTTGATATAAAACTTGCTTCCAAAGACCTTGAAATATTTAACAGTAGGCTTGTAACCAAACCATAACTCATAAGGGGTCTTACCAGAATTACCGTTAACATTTACCTGGTTCAAGGTATGTACAACAATGCTTACTACTTCACTCTAGTACATCTGAGACACATTTCATTCCATCATCATTGTTTTAGCAGCATCCAAAATTGTTCTATTCTTTCTCTCTGCAACACCATTCTGTTGAGGGGTTCGAGGAGCAGATAATTGTCTTTTAATTCCACGCTCTTCACAAAAAGAGTTAAACTTCTTAGAGGTGAACTCACCACCTCTGTCAGATCTCAAGCACTTGATTTTCAAACCTTTCTCATTTTCTGCCATAGCCTTAAAAATTTTGAACTTTTCAAATGCTTCACATTTTTCTCTTGGGAAAGAAACCCATATCATTCTAGAGTAATCATCAATAATGAACATAAAGTACCTTTCTCCATGAATACTCCTGACTTTAGAGGGACCACAAAGGTCAATATGTAGTAGCTCCAACAAATTATTTGAATGAAACTATTTGCTCTAGAAGGAGACTCTAGTTTGTTTACCCATGTGACATTCCTTGTAGATTGTGTTAGTAGGCTTTACTAACTTAGGTAGATCTCTTACTGCTTGAGTAGAAGCTATCTTGATAATGTTGTCAAAATTTACATGACACAACCAACTTTCATCTGCTTGAGCAATTAAACAACTCCCACTGGCAGTATTTAGGTGAAAGATATTACCTTTTGTCTATTTACCTATAGTAATCATATTTCCAGAACTTTCACGTATCTTGCATATTCCATTTTTTAACTGAAGATCATAGCCCTTGTGCACCATCTTTCCAACATTCAAAAAGTTGTGTTTCAAGCCTTCAACATAGAGAACATCACCAGTGTTATCCTTACCACAAAGACAAATAGATCCTCTGCCATGAATCACACCAGCATTGTTATCTCCAAATATTACAACCCCACCGTCATACTTCTCTAGACTCACAAATTTTCTTTTATCACTAGTCATGTGGTGTGAGCATCCACTATAAATGACCCACTCATCTTTTTCTTCAACTCAGATTGCAAGAGCCTTTTCATATTTAGCAGATTTAGTAGCCACAAGATTATCTTCAATGGTAGCAATAAAAACCCATTCATCTTCATTTCCATTATCTTTATTAGACTCATCATCAGCCACTACTTCTTCAGCAAAGTAACATCTCTTTTGGAATCTGGAATTTTTAGGCTTAGACCTAGGAACTCTTTAAGGACACGTTGATGCAAAATGACCTATTTTATTACAATAAAAACATTTAATAGGAAATACATCTTCATACTTACCTTTTCCTCTGCCTTCTTGTTTTGCAATCAATGATTCCAATTCTTCTACCTCTCTTTCTTTATCTTCAAGTTGTTTCAATTCTTCATCATACTTGGATACCTTTCTAGAACATTCTCCTGAACTATATATTTTCTAGTTACTTCTGGATATAGTAGCCTTGAATGCAGATTCAGTCTTAGGAGTAGATTCACCAAATTCACTTATTTCAAAAGCAGCAAGCTTTCCAACCAGCGTGTCTCTTGATATCTTTGTTACTGATCTAATTTCTTCAATGGCATGAGCTTTCACTTTGTAGGAGGGAGTAAAGGATTTGAGTATCTTAGCCACAATTTCATCTTCATCCATAAGACCACCAATACATCTAATACCCATCACTATCTCATCTACTCTTTCCATAAAAGAAGTAATATTTTCATCTCCACCCATTTTCAAATTTTCATTTTCATTTAAAACTTTGTAGCTTAGCCATCTTCACTTGTGCATCTCCTTCATATAAGGTTTCCAGCTTCATCCAAATCTCATGAGCTATCTACAATCCTATCACATTAGCCATCTTTGAATTTGTTAGAGCACTCACTAGAGTTTCAATAGCCCTAACATTATTTTCAACATCTTTGATCTCATCAGTAGTGGAGGGACTATTATGAGGAATAACATATTGATCTTTTATAATGTTCCAGAAAGCTTCACCAATACATCGTAGATGACATTGCATCCTAAATTTCAATAGTGATTAGTTAGTTCCATCAAATCTTGGACTATCCTTCTTGAATTTTGTCATCTCGAATCACCTCAAGCTTTTAGACTTCTTCAGAGGAACCTAGCTCTGATACCAATTGTTGGCAGAACAAGGACACACAACTGAGAAGGGGGGTGAATCAGTTGTGACAAAAGCTTAAAATTTTCCTACTTAATTTAATCTCAGATCTGATGAATAAGAAATTAACCACAAACAATCAACACATCAGAGAGAGAGAACACCAATATTTTTGCATGGAAACCCTATTAAGGGAAAAAACCATGATGGGTGTTAGTCCACAAGATTATACCTTGTTAAAAGTATAATGAGAAATAATAAGGGGAATGCACATGCATTCAGGCACACTACCTAGAGCTCACTACTCAAATACAAAAGTGGCTCACTTCCCAACAATATAGAATAGGATTAAAATCCAAAGGGTGCAAATTGAGAAAATAACTTCTACACAAGCCTGATTACAGTTCCAATTAAGCTAAGAAAACCTTCTCCACACTTCGCTCAATCTTCTTCACACTCTACTCTACAATTGAATGATATTCGCACATAAGAGCACACCAAGCACTTTTTCCACACACTACACCGATGAAATGGTCACACATATATATCTGCTTCATGAGATTTTATCACAACTTAGTCGGCTAGGAAAATAAAACATATTTTCAATGTCAGTCCAAATTTACAAATAAATTTTTAATGTGAATCCACCAAGGTCAGCCACAACATAGTGGAGACCCAAATTAATCATCTCCAACAAAAAAATATTTTAATTAATTTCACCACGAATATCCACAACACGCTACCACCAACATGTCGGCTAAGAACAAGAAAAACCCGAACATGTGCAAGAAAATATCTTCAACCATGAGCTCTTCAAATAATGTGGACATACCACAAAGATAGAGAATGATCTAGAGACATCTGAGAACACCAAGAAACAACAAAGAAGCATCTTCAACCATTGAGACTAACAAAATCACACAATCATCATTTAGGAACACTGACAGAGACCACAGAAACACTGTCACACCACAAGATGATCAAAACTTCACACAAACCCTCTAAACTTTTGGTAGATGATATAGATACACTCAATTATAAACCATTTAATCCACACCAGCTAATCCTCAACGTATAGAACAAGATACCTTGATGACCTACAAAATTCCACTAGGAAAGTTCCTAGAATACTTTCTTTTACAATTTTCTTAATATCCTCGACATATATAGCCTTTAATACACCAAATCCTAATTGTGTTGAAATCAATGACAACCACATATCAACAACCATATCCACAAAATCCAATAGCTCCTTTGTCTCCACTGAATTCTACTTCATGGTACTGATGTAGATCTGTAATGTTAAATATAGGTGATATACCCATGCCATCCAGTAACTCTACTTCATATGCATTTCCTGAATCAAATTTCTTCAAGATCTTACAGGATCCAAATTTCCTCATGTTCAACTTATTGTATGTTCCAACTGGAAATATTTCCTTCCTCAAATACACCATCATTTCATCTCCAACTTTGAACTCCTTATGTTTCCTCTTTTCATTTGCCTTCTTATACTTTTGGTTCATATCTTCCAATTTCTCCTTCACTTGAGTATGCACTTTCTTCATATGTTATGTGAATTCCTCAGCTTTTTCACTCCTTTTATCTTCCATAATGATGTCTCTCAACTCGCATATACCTCTAGGATGAACTCCAATAATAATCTCAAAAGGTTTCTTTCTAGTACTCTTGTTCACTGAATTATTGTATGGAAACTTTGCTTGTGCAAGAACTAAATCCCAAATTCTGGTCTTCTCTCCAACCAAGCATCTCAGCAAATTCCCAAAACTCCTATTTACTACCTATTTCTATCCATCAGTTTGTGGGTGAAAAGTAGAACTAAACTTCAAATTTTTCTTTAACTTCTTCCAAAGTGGCCTCCAAAAGTAGCCAACAAACTTTGTATCTCCATCTAAAACAATAATCCTAAGTAATCCATGAAATTTGACCATTTCCTTGAAAAATAATTTTGCTACATTCATTGCATCTGTTGTCTTCTTACAAGGTATAAAATATTCCATCTTACAAAATCTATCCACTACCACACATATAGGATCATTACCTCTTTGTGCCTTCGAAAAACCAAGTATGAAATCCTTGCTAATATCCTCCCAAGGTCTCTCTAGGACTGTCAAAGGTTTATACAATCCAATATTCTGACTACTCCCTTTTGGAACTTGACAAACTCTGCAACTCTACACAAATTTCCTAACATCCTTATAAATATGTGGCCAAAAGTAATTCTCACTTACCAATGCTACTATCTTATCAACTCCAAAGTGTCATGACAATCCTCCACTATGTTTTTCTTTCACCAAATTATCCCTCATTGAACTCCAGGGTATACACAACTGATTTCCTTTGGACAACATATCCTCCTGAATGAAATAATCCAACCACTAACTCCTATCCTCCAAAACTGGTTCTCTACAAGCTCTCCAAGGTTTTGCAAAATCTTGGTCTTTCTCATAAAAGTTCTTCAATTCATCAAAGCCTAATACCTCCACTCTCATCTCTGTCAATAAATTCCTTCTCCTACTCAAAGCACAAACAAATCTATTTGACTTTCCACTCCTATGCTTCAAAACAAAAGTATAACTCTACAAGAATTTTATCAATCTCATGTGTCTCTAATTCAACTTACCTTGACTGTTCAAATATTGCAAAGCTTGATGATCCATATACAACACAAACTCCTTAGGCAACATGTAATGTCTACACTTCTTCAAGGATTGAACTATGGCATAAAACTCTTGTTCATACATTGAATTCCTTCTCCTAGCATCATTCAATTTCTCACTAGAATAAGCTACAGGTCTTCCTTCTTGACTAAAAATACTGCTCCAATTTCATTTCCACTTACATCACAGTCTACTTGAAATACCTTATAAAAATTTGGTAACACAGGCTACTCAGTCACCTTCTTCAACAACTCAAGACTTTGATCGGCTCTAGATGTCCACCTAAAATCCTTCTTATCTCCTCTCATTGTCTCTGTCATAGGACTGGAAATAGAACTAAAATTCCTAATGAACTTTTAGAAGAAACTAGCCAATACATGAAATAATCTTACCTCTCCAATGCTATCTGGTGTAGACCACTCTTGACAATTGCTCTTACCTTCTCAGGATCCATCTTCAATCCATCCAAAAATATCACAAATCCCAGATATACATATTCTTCCTTCATGAAACTACACTTCTTAATGTTTATCAGCAACTTCTCTTCTCTCAACCTATGCAAAACTTGTCTTGTATGCAAAAAAAATTCTTCTCTACTCTTACTGAAAATCAAGATGTCATCCAAGTAAACAATCACAAAATTACCAAATAATTTTTCAATACCTCATTCATCAACCTCATGAAAGTACTCATCGATGCATTTGTTAGTCCAAAAGGCATCACCAACCACTCATGCAATCCTTCATTTTTCTTGAATGTTGTCTTCCACTCATCCCCTTCTCTATTCTAATCTAATGATATCCACTCTTCAAATCTATCTTTGTAAAGTATTTAGCTCCACTCAAACAATCCATAATGTCATCCATATAGGGCAAAGAAAATATATATGTCATCATGATCTTGTTTATGGCTCTAGAGTCTATACACATCCTCCATTATCCATCCTTCTTAGGTGCTAGCACAGTAGGTACTGCACAAGGACTTAAGCTTTCTCTTATCAAACCTTTCCTCAACAATTCTTGCACTTGTCTATTCAACTCCTCATTTTCTACTGGTGTCATCCAATGTGCACTACTTTATTAGTAAAATTAGCTCTAGGAATTAGATCCATGCAATGACTAATACTCCTCACAAGTGGAAATCCATCAAGTACATTATCTGAAATGATCTCCATATACTCTGTCAGCAACTCCTTTATCTCATCTAGTTGTTCATCTACATGCTTCAAGTCTTCAGCCTTCTTAGGAACCAAGGAATAACAAATGTTCTCATGTCTCAATCCATCAAGGAATCTCCTTCCATCAACCACACAAATTCTAGCACTCATACAAACCTCAACTTTAGGAACATCTTCGTAGGGAAACAAAGTTTGCTTCATCCCATTAGCAAAAATGGTATATGTATTCTTCTTTCCATCATGAATAGCATGTCTATCATACTACCAAGGTCTTCCCAACAAAACATGGCATACATCCATAGGCATGATATCACACAAAACTTCATCATGGTAATTTCCTATCTTCAATTTTACCAAACATTGTTTAGTTACCAGTATCTTATGCTCATCTTGAATCCAAGCTATCTGATAGGGATTCAAGTGTTTCAACCTTTCCAACTTTAATTTGGTCACCATTTCTTCAAAAACCACATTCTCAGAGCTTTTGTTGTCAACAATCACTTTGCAACACTTACCAGCTACCTTGCATCTGGTCTGAAACAAATTCTTTCTCTGCAACGATTCCTGCTCCATTTCACTTTGACACTGTTAGAACTATAAAATTATGAATAATTTCACAAGTTTTTCATACCCCTGAGTTTCCAAAATAATCCTCACCATATGCACAAAAGCCTCTTTTCATAATTTTTTTTCCCATATTTAGCCATGTGATCCCAAAAATCCATCTAGGTCTGAATATTCCATTTTATAATTCCTATCAGCATGAAGAAATCAAGGTATCCCCGATCCATAGTGCATTTTCTACTAATAAACATCTGTTGTAGGTCTATCGATAAGACTAAAGTGCATTGGAGTAATGTCTCATCGAGTGGCTTTGGTCTCGCCGACAATGCGCAGGAAAGTTCTATCAACAGTTTTCGGGGTAAGGTTATACTGTCTTGCTGACTCTCTTGTCACGCTGATGTGTTGTTTCACTGGCAAGAAAGCCCATATGTCTCAGTGACAAGAATACACCATGAGGTACTTTGATAAGACAAAGGTATTCTATGAAACCTCCCCCCGATTATGAATTGTCTCAGCGACACACAAGATGGAGGGACAACTTTCGGTATGACAAATATGATCTATGGGACGTCTCCCCGACAACAGGAGGTCACAGTGAAAAAAAAAAGGATGACAAGATTTCTATTGATGAGACATTTTATTTTCGGCACGACTACAGGATGTCACAGCGAATATTTGGTGAGTATTAACAAGAGCTCGATTGCATATACTTGCTTGCCGACATTGGAATACGAAAGGGCACATCCTTTCAAATACTGATGTACAAATATCCATTTTCGATTGTAAAAGGAGGGGATTATTAGATTATATTAGATATAGTAGATAGATTAGAAATGGATACAGTAGAATAAAATTTTCATATCAAAGACTATGATGCATGATTTCAAATGGAGATTTCAATGAAAATCAGTTGATGTGGCAGTTCATTTCTAGTGTCAATTGTCTGTTGTGCTTATTGAAAGTATTATTAAAGTTGTCTCCAGGGTTGGCTTTTTTGGTTATTTAAATTGGTATAACAAGTTTATATTCAGTTTATAAGTGCACATTTGGTGTATTTGTGTGGTTAATTACATGGTTCTTTCAAGGAGAGATTAAATCCTTTTGATTAATCACAGTAATCAGGGAAACTCATCTGGATCATTAAGAAGAGCTTCATAATCATAGTCTCGCATGTTTATACAAGTTATAAACAAAACATATGCCAAAAAATTTGAGTGTTCTCCATAAATAAGTTGCCCATTTCTATTTCATTTGACTCTGCATACCCAATAAAGCACTAGTCTCTGCATTTCACCATTCAGATTCATTCATTTTCTTTACATTTGTTAACTGAATATATTAGGATCTAGCTTTGAATATTGCTATACAATTTATGCCAAATTTAATTTTATTTGTCCACCCCCATCTGCCATTGTGGGCAAAACATTTCAAGAAAGATAAGCACATTAAGTCAGCTTCATTTGTTTAGGGACACCTGCCTAGGTCTAGCAGCACCTAAAGAGTAGAAAGATTAAACCATTTGGCTTTGTCTGTTACCCTAAAACATACCAAGAGATTGGTAGCCTGTTGAGGTATTCTTACCTTCGTTTTTGAGAGCTAAAAAATTGGTGACTCCGCCCGGGATAAACATCAGAAAATCCGGTTCCAGCCTATCCATCCATAGAGTCAATATAGTTCTAAAATCAGTCTTGAACCAAAGGTTCACAATTGTTTCATTTGCATTCCCCATTTGAGTCACACACTTAACAAATTGGCGACTCTACTAGGGACAAACATCATAAAATATGGTTGAAGACTATCATATAGAGTTATTGAAGAAAAAGTGATTCCGCTGGGGAGAAGATAAAAAATAGTTATTTCAAAAGAAACATTTTCCTACTTTTGAAAAAGTAGGTGGTGACTCTGGTAAAAACCTGATGAAGAATGGATAGACAATTTGTGTATGGAACTAAAGAATATTTTGAAATGCAGTAGTTGATAAGAGGAATTAAAGAATTGAAAAAGCAACAGCTGCAAGTGAAGAAAGACACACTGCAAATTAAGAAAGAAACACTACAACCAAACCAACAACTGTTAGAATTCTGCAATAAGAATGAATAGACAAATGCAGGCAGGTATTGGACCCCTCAAAGTCCTGATAGTACAATTGGAAATTTTCACAATGGAGGCAATGCATATCATGCACAATAGAATATATACTCACCACAGCCACCTCATGGTTAGCAATATGTGCCACATCATCATACACAATACAATAGTCCACCGTACTAGTATCAGTACCCACCTAACGCTCCCCCCCATCAATACATAATAGTGATCGAACAATTCAACCTGACAGGGTTTCAACGGTACCCTTACCCTATGGTTGGCAGTTGGAGAAGTCTTGTTCCAAAGTTTATGGGGAGCCGTGCAATTTTTTCCAAAGATAATTTAAGGAGTTTCAATGCTTTCATCCAAGATTTGGATGTGCCATATGAATATTTGCATATGAGGTTATTCATGATGTCACTTATTCATGAAGCTAGGGATTGGTTTAATAGCCTACCGATAGCTTCTATTAATTCTCTCCAAAGATTTCAGGATCAATTTCTCGAGCACTATGGAAATTTTTCTACATCAAATTGGGCTTCCCATGGGTTTGTACAGATTCAAAAAAATTGGAACTTGCAGCAATATGTATGCCAAAATCAAAAATTTGAAGAAGAAGAAGATGAGAACATATATACTTGAAGCTAGGACTCCATCACAGAATCAGGAAGCAAAATTTTCCCTTTGGATGCATTTTATGACATAAGGAGATATAGAGGAGAATCTAGGTGCTCTTTGCTCCGCAGAATGGTAGATACTTGTAGGAGAATACATATTAATTTCTCACCTAGTAAGCTTGAGATCATTCTATAGTTCATGAAAGTGTATGAGCAAAACCTAGCATATTGGCCTGAATCATGCATACCAATTTATTTTGATCAACTAGATGAATGGATAGACATTGTAGATAGGAAAAGATATGAAGATAATGGTGAAATCATTGATGAAGATGGAGAAATTGATCAAACAATGCAGCCAATAGAAGATGAGACAAGTACAAGTCAAAATGGTTCATATGATGGCTTGCATAAGGAAGATGAAGATACAAGAGATTTCTCTTGCATAACAGATTATAACAGGGGAAGCAGTGTATGTTATGAGGGATCCAATGAGTATTCAGATTGTGAAGATGGACCTATGGATTTTGATTTGCAATCAAGGGATTCTAGCATCCCTTTTGGAAATTAGGATGAAATGTGTTCAGATGAAGAAGAGAGTACATCAACATGTGAAGAGAATAACTATAATAATCTTGAAAATTGCCATGTTGATGAATTGGAAAATGAAATGGAAGGGGATTGTGTATCATGTCACAATGAGGAAGATTTTGAGGGTAATCATGTGAATCTTGATTTTCAACAAGGAGATATTTCTAGCTCTTGTGGAGATCAAGAAGAGAGAGAAATAATGGAAGATATGGAAGAAGAAACATGTTCACTCAGTAGTGAGAAAATTTCAGATTTGCTAACTCTTGAATACCAGAGATGTGCACACAGGGATGATTCTAAAGTTTTGTGTCCAACTTACATTTTTTTTTTATAGTGAAAGTTCTTTGTGCAACGGTTCATATGACTCCTAGTGCATTTCCTGAAATGATAGAGAAACCTTTGAAGTTGATCAAAAATCTTTGTCCATTCAAGATGATGTATGTGATTTTGAAATTTCTAACTCATGTGGAGAAGACATTTATTTGCATACCAAGGATGATAGAAGTCCAGCATTGATTGGTTCATACATGCATGATATTGAGGATATGAGTCATAATCCAGTGTTGTCTCCAAATCGTGATACCGAAGAGGTGCAAAAGGTTTCAGATTTGTTTGTCTCAAACAATGTTGATATGACAGAATTTTATGATTCTCAAGAGAAGCATTCTGATGATGAAATTTTAGTATGGCTAGGAGAATTTTTTATAATACATAACAATGAGAAAGATAATGAGAAATTTTGTATTGAATATGCATGTACTTTGTATGTTGAAGATAATAGAGATTTGTCCCATGCTGGAGAATTTGAACTGCAGAATGGGGAAGGGAATTTGAGCCAAGTTGAGCATGATGATTCTCTGAAAACTTTCAGTAATAGTGATAGGGAAGATTGCATGAATATCTTCAAGAAGAATCCGATGAACTCAAAGCAAAGTCGAGTGTTTGACAGAGGGAGGTATTGGCTTTTCTTTTGGATGGCCTTGAGCCATCGTTTATGGTTTGAATTTTAAACAGTAACAACTCAAAATAGATGAAGTTAAAGCATAGAGGATTAAGGGTTGCCAGTGCATGGACAAATCTTGATAATCCTCTTAAAAATTCTTTTCCATGCACACTAATTTAGGGTTTTGTTCATCTCCATTTCACATTCATTTCCATTCCCATTTTTCTCATTGATTCATCATCTTGTGTCTGGTCTTCTCATCCAGCAATCTAGATCCTTGCAATGATCTCACAACCATTTATCCCCAGACGGAGCCACTGTTAGAACTATAAAATTTTGAATAATTTTGCAAGTTTTTCATACCCCTGAGTTTCCAAAATAATCCTCACCATATGCACAAAAGCCTCTTTTCATAAAATTTTTTCCCATATTCAACCATGTGATCCCAAAAATCCATCTAGGTCTGAATATTCCATTTTATAATTCCTATCAGCATGAAGAAATTAGGTATCCCTAGTCCATAGTGCATTTTCTACTAATAAACATCTGCTGTAGGTCTATCGGTAAGACTAAAGTGCATCGGAGCAATGTCTCATCGAGTGGCTCTAGTCTCGCCGACAATGCATAGGAAAGTTCTATCAATAGTTTTCAGGGTAAGGTTATACTGTCTTTTCGACTCTTTGGTAACGCCGATGTGTTGTTTCATTGGCGAGAAAGACCATATGTCTCAGTGACAAGAATGCACATGGGGTACTTCAATAAGACAAAGCTATTCTATGAAACCTCCCCCCAATTATGAATTGTCTCAGCGACACACAAGATGGAGGGACAACTTTCGGTATGACAAATATGATCTATGGGACGTCTCCCCGACAACAGAGGGTCACAGCGAAACACAAAGGATGAGAGGATTTCTATCAATGAAACATTGTATTTTTGGCATGACTAAAGGATGTCACGGTGAATATTTGGTGAGTATTAACAAGAGCCCGATTGCATACAGTTGCTTGCTGACATTGGAATATGAAAGGACACATCCTTTCAAATACTGATGTATAAACATCCATTTTTGATTGTAAAAGGAGGGGATTATTAGATTAGATTAGATACAGTAGATAGATTAGAAATGGATACAGTAGAATAAAATTTTCAGATTAGAGACTATGATGCATGATTTCAAATGGAGATTTCAATGAAAATCAGTTGATGTGGTGGTTCATTTCTGGTGTCAATTGTCTGTTGTTCTTATTGAAAGTATTATTGAGCTTGTCTCTAGGGTTGGATTTTTTGGTTATTTAAATTGGTATAACAAGTTTATATTCAATTTATCAGTGCACATTTGTTGTATCTATGTGGTTAATTAACCGTTTCTTTCAAGGAGAGATTAAATCCTTTTGATTAATCACAGTAATCAGGAAAAATCATCTGGATTGATATTAAGAAGAGATTAGTAATCACAGTCTCGCATGTTTATACAAGTTATAAACAAAGCATATGCCAAACAATTTGAGTGTTCTTCAGAAATAAGTTTCCCATTTCTATTTCATTTGACTCTCAATGACCAATAAGGCACTAGTCTCTGCATTTCACCATTCATATTCATTCATTTTCTTTACATCTGTTAACTGAACATATTAGGATTTAGCTTTGAATATTGCTATACAATTTATACCAAATTTAGTTTTATTTGTCCACTCCCATCTGCCATTGTTGGAAAAAAATTTCAAGAAAGATAAGCACATTAAGTCTACTTCATTCATTTGGGCACACCTGCCTAGGTCTAGCAGCACCTAAAGAGTAGAAATCTTAAACCATTTGGCTTTGTCTATTACCCTAAAATGTACCAAGAGATTGGCAGCCTCTTGAGGTATTCTTACTTGCGTTTTTGAGAGATAACAGACACAATAGTCTTCTATTCACCAAGACTTCTCCATCTTCTGGTTTGTTATATGATCCAACATGATCTTACTCAATAAAGGTCGTCCTCCTATTTTTCTTCATCTTTCAACTTTTCTCTCCTTGATTGCATTCAAATGCTCTATGTTCTTCTCCACCACATTTAAAACAAGTTCCTTTGAATACTCTCTTCTCCTTATCATCTTTTCTATAACCCTTATTCTGGTAACCACTATATCCTCCTCTTCGGTAAGAATTTCCATCATCTCTTCAGTATGAATTATTATTCTTATTGACCTCCTTATCCTTATTCTAATCTACAAAAGTTCCTCTTCCTCCAGTAAAAATTTTTCCTCCCTGAAATCTTCCACCTCTTCCTCTCTATCTTTGTTCATGTCTTTTATTCAGCTTCTCTTCTACTTTTAGGGCACATTGATATACTTTTTCCACACTCTGCAACTTAATCAAACTAATTTCATCCTATATATATAGATGACCTCAAACCATTCACATATCTGGCTACTTGCTCGATCTCATCGTTTGAATGTCCAGATCTGATGTTCAACTTGTAGAACTCCTCAGTATACTCTGTGACACTAGATTCCTTCTTGTGTCGTAGAAAAATGGGCCTTTGTCATTTTCATGGCCTTTTAGGTCTTGTTTCATGGTATTTGAACTATGTTTCTTTTATTTTATGCTATATCATGGCTTGAACATGCTTATTTAGGTACTAAAACTCAAATAACGATGTCTTGTGAAAGTGTTGTGAAGTGTTGTGAGACATTTCCACATTCTTCTAGACTCTATTTAATACAATTCACCGAAAAATAACCTTTTTACACATCAACAAGTCCTATATTGAAGTGTTGTAAAGTCTTGTAACAAGCCTTCACACTTTTCAAGGCACAATCTCCTTCTCTACACCTTTCTTATGCTTTATTTTGTCTCTTTATGCCCTCATATGCTTATATTAAGTGTATTTTTGGATATTATCCTGACAAATAACATCAAACACAACATTATTTTTGACACTTGTTTTTAGGTCCTAGGTGGGACCCATTCACCATGGGTGGCGAATGAGTCCCCCTTGGCCCCAAATTCAAAATATTTCAAATTTCCTTTTGAGATTTTATTAGAAGTCACATGATGTCAGCCTGTGATGGGGTATGAATGAATAGTAAGGCACAAGAATTGTATAAATAAGTGTTCTTCACCTCATTTTACATCCTTCAATATTCTCCTACAATCTCCTCACTCATTCAAGCATTTAAGTACTTTACATAATCAATTGAAACACTATTGAAGCACTTTGAAGCAACCATTGACATTACTTCAGACTTACAAGATCAAGGATTTTGTGAGTTAATAGAATTTGCATGTTGTTAGATTACATTTCCTTTGCATTTCATTTATCTTTATTGGGTTTGATTACCAAAGTGGGGTTTGACCAAGGAAAACCCCTATTTGCTAACCCTCAAGCAGTTTTCCCCTTTGCATGTGTCTTTGCAGCCTTTGTTTTACAAATTTGATAGGTTTAAAGGCGTTGAAAAGTGGAAATCAAGTCAACTAGGTTCTTCAAGTCACAATCATTATTTCAAGCTTGTTGAGTTTTTTTTGTCTATTTCCTACAAAACTGACTCTAACAACCTGACATTCAGACATTCCCAAATTTGGTGTTCCAGAGTTGTCCAATTTTCCAAAAATCTAGGAGTGGATTGATTTTCCACCCTTGGCGAATGAGTTCCACCCGAGACTTGAAAATCTGTATTTTGTCAAATTTAGGATCCCAATTGTCTGAAATCAGTTCCCGACACTTTTTCATTAGTAGGACTTATTTGCCACCCTGGGCGAATGAGTCCCACTGTGAAAAACTAGTAAAATTCATCAGCATTCTAGACATTCTAGAAATCTCATACATCATCTAGGTGCACTTAGATTTAACTCTGTTCCTTCTGTCCTGCATATTTCTTTCAATTTCTCTATTTTCATAATAGTTTGCATATCACAATGTGTTTTCAAACATAGCTTAAATTGCACTTTTGCATTCATTTTAGTTCATTTCAATCAGTCCATTGCATTTAGTTCAATTCATTTACATCATATCACTTTGCATACATCCTAATTTGAGTGTTACATAAGCATTTTGGGGCCTAAATCTCTCTCTTTCTAGGTGAAAAATCTTAGGAAGAGAGCAAGCATCTAGGGTCCCAAAATCTGTCACACTTCTGCTTTAAATTTTGCAATTTTCAGAACAAACTTAGCTGATAATCTATAGGAATAAAAATTTTCTTCAACTTATTCACCATCTAATCCCATGATTTTATCTTTTATTTTCCTCTTCTATGCCTATCTGTCTGCAAATGTTCCCACCAAAGGGATGCATGTCCTTTCAACTTTGTACAAGAAAATTTCACCTTCTTGTCTTCAGTGGTACCTTCAAAATCAAAATACTTTTCCATCTCTGTTATCCAATCAAGCAATTCCTCTGAATCCAACTTACCATTATAATCTGGTGGATTGAAATGTGGTTTGGTGTTCGATCTGGTTAGGGCTCTTGTGAACCTCTCTTCTCCCTGATCCGAGCCAAGTTGATCTTCTCTTCCTCTTTCTTCCTATACTTCTACCTCTTCATCACTCACATCATCAGCTCGTCGACCTCTCCTTTGGGTCATTTCAACTACATCTAATCTAGCAGCAATTCCTCCCAACATCTGCATTTTGATGCACTCCATTTCCTCTAACATTTCTTCTTCCCGCCATATTTAAACAAGTCCTTTGCAGCTATAGGTCAAATCCTGAATCTGCCACTCCACAACAAATCTTCAACAGGACTCTGCAAATTTTGGTGATCTCTCATGGATCAAATCTCGCTCTAATACTAATCTAGTGCACCCACAATAGGAGGGTCCTCAATGATAACAATCTGGACCGTGCAACAAGAGTAAAAAAATTTATAAGCAACATAAAATATGGAGGAAAATTTAGATTAAAACATTCTCATTAATAGAAATCTTAGTTACAATCGGTCAGCAACATCCGAACTTACAAATTCGGCTCATAGGCCTGTTACAACATCCTCAATTACAATATTCCTATATATACTCGTTAATGCTAGTGAAAATATTATATATCAAACCTATATCATTCTACTTAAGCAACTCTCACTATTCTAATGATCTATTACAAGCTTTATATCATATCCACATATCTGGAATCTTCCACGTCAGCCAAAGATTGTTACAATCTCCAATGAAAGAAAATCTAATGTGTGCATGAATCTAGGTCAGCCACAAATTTAAATTACTACATCAATAGGTGCATAAGATGAAGTGTGGACCTATAATTAAGGTCGGGGACACTCCAAGGAACCATTAAAATCACCCCGTTGATATCTGCAAGATATAAGAAAGATCCACGAGCGATAAAGCTAGTTGTTGGATTGTAAATTATTCCAGTGTCGGTTCAAGAAACTGCCACTAAATCTAGAAGCGATAACTTGTCAAAAAAAGATCCAATAGCGCTCAAATATTGGAATAAAGAAAATTAACATGTCCATGATGAACAAAAAGCTCCACTAGGTCTGGTGAGCAAATATGATGAATCCACCAACATGAACTAGACAAGGATAGAAACAAAAACAAAACTGAAAGAAAATATTTTTCGTTGATGCAAGATTGCCAAGAACCAAGGATGCTCTTGCATCACATGCTCAATCAACTCCTAATGCATTTCCTCCTTGTGAAATTAACATCATTGGAGAAGGTGATTAAAGCAAGACACCTTCATAAATAATTTCCTTAACAACCTTGATACTAATGCATCCTTTTATCCTTTCATGTAACAACAAACACAACTTGAGATGTTTGGTTTTTTACATCCTAAAATTGAGACACAAACTAAGCATAAGCTCCCTACAACAAGTGATCCTAGTTCCTCTAATCAAGTGCATCAATCCTATGTTAACAAAGTGACCAACATTCCCATCAACCTCGAAGAGACTTATGTCTAAGGCTTTAAGATCTATTAACTAAGCAAGGATGTGACATAACAAATGAACACAAAATTCATCAACTTTTAGAGAAAATACCAACTAAAGATACCAAAGGGATCTAGGATATCAAGATCCTCCCAAAATAAGTTTCTTGCTTCCTAAAGAGAAACCAATGCCTTGTAACAATGATAAGTATGATAGGATCATCTTAGGTCCTCCTCCTCAACAAATTGGTGAATCTGGCAAGAAACAAAATCCTTACAAACTAAAGAAGCTAGAATTTCCATGTCCCATGTCTGAAACTAAAAGAACCTTACACATACTTCTAATCTAATGACTTATGACATTACCACGCATGAAATAAAATCCAAAACTATATCCTAAGAACACAAACATGTGTCACATTGTCAATATTATAGAGTTCTTGGACATAGTACATGAGTTTCGTGCTTGAAAATAAATATTTTAAAAGTTTGATATCACAAAAATAGTCCCTTCAGCATGTTCTTTTGCTCCTCTCCATGTAAAATTTGTAGGATCATAATATTCTCACTATTACATGCTTTAGATTCATTGCAAATAATTTGAAAATGCAAGGAGCTCTTTCTCATCACCTACCTTGGCTCATTCTTGTTTTGCACACAGTGGGGGAAAGAATTTGATAGCCTTGTCTTAGTGAGAATATTATGATCCTACAACTATTGGTAGCATTTATCATTTTCTACTTAAAAGTAATTGCTCACAACATGGTGTTTAGCGATTTCTTTAAAGTAGGGAATACATTGACATTGTTCTTTTTCATTTTACAACTCATGTTTCATTTTATGGTCTTCTTCATGTGATGTGTCTTTCTCTTTGTGGTGACATTGGGTGTTACGTACTTCAAGAGCGTGATCTCTCTTAGCATATTATATTCCTCTTAGTGGATTTATGTGACACACTAAATCCCCTAAGTTGTGAATATTCTCTTCTTCGATTAGTCCTCTCTTGGAGACATCAGGCATGATGTTCCCTAAGTTAAGACCTTATATGAACAAAGAAAAACCCATTTGAACATACCTTACACTATTTTGCATTTACAATAATTGTTATATGGCCACCTTGCATAACACACTATGCTTTCCTATAGATCCATCCTATTTGTTCATGGGTGTCAAGCACACAAACTTTTCCATACCTTGTGAATCTTGTTCTTTAAGTTTTCTAGCACCTTATCAAAGTTATTAGGAGGTATAACTTTGGTATGGTTAGCGTATAGGAGCCAAACATATCTGTTACTTTCCCATAGCCATTTTCTTGTGTTTGTGAGCACATACCATCCATGTGTATATGTGTTTCTCCTCTCTAGGGGCCCACCTAGTGGACAGCCTAAGGTTTCACTAGCCCATGTGAGCATGTGTTTGGTCTACATAGTGGACATCATGTTCCACTTGTAAAAAAATTTCTTGGACAAACATCTTAGATCTGATCCACATCGTGTTGGACAAATGGTCGATCCTTTATTTTCCCCTCTCTTTTTCTTGTTTCTTTATGTCTCTAATAGTATATGCTTGTATCTTGTTCTTTCTTGATACATAATTCACATGTGTTTTCTTTTGTGCCTATGTTAGCTTTCCACAGGATCTTGATTTTAAGGGTTTGATCATCCCTCTTGATCGTTGTCATCCTATCTCACTAGCATTGGTATATTTCGACCCCTCTTGATGCGTATTTGTCTACCTTTATGCGAGTTTGAAGTAGGTTCCTCCTCTCAATAAAGTGGGGGCTAAATGTGGTGTAGGAAAATGTATCCCTTTACATTTTCACACTTGTTTGGACCCTCCCTCCTAATGAAATGTATTTTTCTGAGGATAATACCAACATGTAGTAAATGAAAAATCATGATTCAATGTTTGAGGTTGTGTGTTCTAGATCTAGTGATCTAGAACTCATACACCACCTTGGGCATATGGATCCCACCTAGGTTTCAAGGCTTTATTTTAATATTTGCATTAAATAAGACACCTTTTTGGAATTTTTGTCTCATATTTAAGACAATGGGACTCATATTTCCAAGGTGGTGTACAAGACTCACTTTAACCAGGACCTATTTTGAATCAAATTCTTGGCGAGATTTTATTCTCCTATATTGGATGTTGGTTTATAGTGTTGTAATTTTGGAAAATTTGGCATAAAGAAGTATAAATATAAAGTCATTTAACATAATTTCACCTAAGCAATCTTATAAAGTATCCTAACAAGAAATCTAGCAATTAAGCAATCTTCAATAGCATTCAAGAGCTGATTATCAAATATTTTGGAGCTACATTTAAGATTCAAGCATCATGTCAAAATCATCATGCATCATGTGTGTTTTTGAGCTAACATTTGTGATGAAGGTTTTCATGATTCAAGAAAGTATTCAAATCAAGTTTCAAGAATTCAATCAAGAGTCAAGATCCACATCCATTGGAGCCATTTCACACAAGTTTGCAGCCTTTATTTCAAGTGTTTGGTGAGTTGAAACATTACATTTTTTCATTCATTATTCCTTCATTCTATTTCATTTCATTACAAGGTTTAATTACTAAAACGATTTTTGACCAAGGCAAACCCCTATTCCCTGACACAACAATATGTTTCCCTCTTCACGTGTGATTGCAGACTTAGGTGAATTGGAGCTTGAAGATCCTTTGAAGACAAAGTTGTAAGACTGAAGAAATTTTTCAAAGTTGTTATCTTCATGGAAACTCATCTATAGGCCAGAATTTAGACTTTCTGGCTCAAAGATCGGAGAAGAAGAAAGCTACAGAAGACCTCTTGAGGCTACAAAAGTTTCAGTGAAGCCCTAATACTGGGAATAAATCAACACCTTGGGTGTATGTGTCCCACTATATCCCTTTTTAGTAGTTTTCTGTAGATCCTAATTTGTCAGCAACAAATTGAAGATTTAGCCTAAAAAGCCTAAACTGGGAATAAATCACCTAGCCTGGTGTATGAGTCTTAATACACATCAAAAGCAATAAATTTTAGAGTTTTTAGATCTTGTTTAGACATCTTCACTCCTCTAGGTACTTTTTTGTTTCTCTTTGTTTAGCAATCTGATTTCACATTTTAATTTTTTAGGGTTTAGTGCATTAGGGTTTTCATTTCTCCTTTGAAGCTTCATTTTAATGGTGAACCCCCTCTTTAATCACACCTAAGGAAACCTTGTAACATAGCTCCTTCCCTCAATTAATTCACTTGGTTGTGGGATCTCTATGGTTTCCTAATGAATTCAGAGTGAAATAGGTCCCCTAATTGTTCCATCTCCCAAAAGGTGGAACCATATTTCCTTAGGTTCAAACATATATGAATGAAAATGACACTTTTACTTATCATTTTGACATTGACCATTTTACAATTTACCTTGGTGTAGAGTGATTCAATATTCCAAGTAGATGAACTTATAGGCCTCCTAGGATTGAAATTCTTCATGACAAGGTGATATAGGGTGTGATTTGATATACAGTAAGTAGATTCTTCTCTACTTTATCTTTGTTTTCATGCATTTACATTATCTTTTATGTAATTTGTAGAATTTTTAGGACTCTAGAAAATAAATTCACAAAGCATACATCTTGGTTACAAAGTTTCCATCTTGGTTGCAAAGTATCCATCATGGTTGCAAAGTGTCCCACCTTGGCACAAAGTGTCCCACTTTGGTGCAAAGTATCCACAAATGGCTAAAGTGTTTAGGAGCCCCCGTCCCAAAATGGCCCATATGTCCAAGTTGGTCGTAAAGTGTCCTAGAGCAACTTTAATGTACTTTTTAATTATTTAATGAATATATTTAGGATTTAATTTGCTTATTATATTATTTAGATCCCTCCTCGAGTGCAATAGCATCTCGGAGGTAAACAATTTTGTTTCCTCTAAGAACTCATCACATAACTGCTGAGGAGGAGATTTGTATTCTACACGATACAATACTATTTTCAGTTATTCCATGCCACTGATGAGATATCATGACACTGCATGTTACTAACCCTAGTAGAGAGATGGGATGCTAAAACATGTACCTTTCATCTTCCTATCGGGGAAATGACCGTCACCTTAGAGGACATAAATTGCATCTTGCGGTTACCCATCCAAGGAAACATTGTGCACTTGGTTGATGAGCACGCATATGAGGAGATGCATGATGATATATTTTATTTTCTAGGGCACCCCATCCAAAATTCGATCGTCATAACCCACAATGAGCTTAGATGGCTACTACACACATGAATGCCACAACTCTAGAGCATTATGATTATTACTAGAATACTCACACTGGTTCCTGATGGATGAGGGGCTCACTTAGATGGAGGACTGGTTCACATTATTCAGGACATGGAGAAACATATGATCATCTACACTTGAGGTCGTAGTATGTTGGCACATTTGTATTGCAATCTAGGGAAATTTGTTTACCAGGAGATGGATATTATAGTGCACTATACATTCTTATAGGTTTGGTGTTTCAAGCATAACACATGCACGAGACCCATAGGGTATCCTACCTTAGCGGCCATGGCCTACCCAAGGGCCTACAATTATTCACTCAGGAAGTCATAGTAGGAGGGTGATTTTCTACATGTTGGTGTGTTAGATTCGATCGATTGGATGAGAGTGATATTTTAGGGAGACCATATCTCAAGATACCACAATGGGAAGATGAGAGACATAAGCTAGTCATAATGTAGCAAAATCAATTTGAGTTGGGATGACATGAGTACATAGTGAGACCTTTCTACTATGATTGTGTGACGTGCTAGTTTGGACAGGTACAGGTTCCACTAAGTGCTCAACCCAAGTTCGTACGATCAGCACAGAGTGCCCCTAGATGTAGAGACACTTGTCATCTTACCACAATTGAGGATGTTTACATTAGTGACTCAGAGGATGAAGAACATGATGTTCCCTTGGTATTTGATGCTAATGATGTAGGAACCACACAATCCTATGACTAGTGGTAGGTTGGAGCATGACCACCCGATGTCTTTCCTAGACATCACCCTGTGGGCCATCCAAAACCTCTTCTTGGGCATAGAGATAATAGGGATGATGAGGTGGTTGATGGGGATACAAATGATGATGACACAGTACTAGATATATTTCTTGATGAGGAGGAGGATACCTAGTTGATCAGTGATGATATTGATGAGATAGATGAGGCCCCAACTACCCTTAATAGGATATATTCACCTCCTACATGAGTCACTAGAGCATGTGCAACAACTATAGTAGAGATCTACACTCATGAACATGGGGAGACCAGCGGTAGCAACCCATCCAAACTTCCTACATAGGAGGGGACCATTGTTACATGGTTATACCCTGACTAGTAGACTAGAGATCTATGTGATGATGTGATAGGGTTACCTTAGAATAGTGGTTTACACTTTCTAAGAGGAAGGAAATTTTGAATTTTTTCCTTTCACCATACTAAATGGGTTCAGCCGAACCCAATGGTTTGACTGGACCAATTCACTAGTTTAGCTGAACCCATTCAACGCCCAAATAAAAAAAAATATTCAAATGGGTTCGGTCGAACATGGCTTCAACCGAACCCCCTTAATATGACCAAAAAAAAAATTTGTTTCATTTTAACTGTCACTTTTACTTTGTTCTTTTACCAATCAATCACTGTCCCTAGTGCACGCAGTGAACAGATATAGTGACGACGACCAAACAAGGTTTCTCTTTCCAGCAAATGCAAATTTATGTTCGTCTCTTCAAAATTCATCATTCCAGTTTGCATATCGAGCACTATTGAGCACTAGGTATGTAAAATTCAATTTTTTTAGAGTTCAAAATGCATCTATTTGTTTAATTTTGAAACCCTAAATGCAATTTTTTTAAAATTTGTTGAATTCAAATTGCATTTGTTTGAAAGTTTTTAAAGCATTTTCAATATAGTATTTTGCTTCCCCGTTTTGCATATATTTTTGTCTTGTTAAACACCTTTCATGAGAAAAATGAATATCAAAACTATCAACTATCTGTTAGGGGATGAGAGGTCTATAATTTCAATGCATCTACACCTTTTCAATGTATCTACAACATTATTTCAAGTGTCAGGATGCTCCAACATCACGTCCCCATCATCTACCATTTCATAGTGGACACCTTAACTATCATCCAACTAATAACACAACAAATAAACTAAACACATATGTAATAGACAAACCAAGTTGCATAAATTATTTTCAAAAGTTTAGCCATTAACTTGAGCCTAGAGTAGACTTAGCTTTAAACATATCAAGGATATAGATCCAAATGTTATTCTTTTCATTTTGTTTCTTTGGCACACACATTTATATATCCAAATTTAAATATGGTCCCAAGTTGAAATACTTCCAATTAGTTATTTCTCAACAATTTGAGCATGAAATATTAAAATTTTAGAGCTAGAGTGTTATATAAAAGAAAATTTTCTAATTCATTTAAATATTGATCCATATGTATCATAGATCAACATATGATTTGATCATTAGAGTATTACATCAACTTTTAAGATTACAAGGATAAAATACCTAGGCACTTGCATTTATATAATTTGGCATGTATTTTAACTTGTTCAATTTTTTAAATCAATCCAAGGGTTTAAGTAAGGAAAAATGAGTTTCCTCCCAAAGTTAGTGCAAAAAAACATTATAATGGCTCTCAACATAGTCTAAGAAATGGAGATAAATAAATTCCTAAAGACTAGAAGTGTAGGGGTCAAGGTCACAAAATAATTTTAAAGCTACAAATTTAGGGTCAAACTTGTAGATGAAAATGTAAATTCCATACATGTAGGAGTGAACCATGAAAGTCATAGCTTGGTTTGTTAAGGTGTCATAATATTAAATCTTATAAAAAATGAAGAATCATATCATTGATTATGTACATTACAATAAAATATCTCCATATAACAAATGAAGCTAAAAACCCTAACCCTCTTTGTCAATTCTATAGTGTGCTTGTCTAGTATTTTTAAATTCAATTGTATGTTCGAAGGTAATTTGTGTGTTTACTTATTGTATTTATTTATCCTAGCTAATTAGAAAAGGAAACTCTAAAGAAATTATTTTCTTTTCATTTTGGCAAAGCCATTTAATTTGGTATGTCCTATGATTTGGCCATAAAGGTTTTCTTGAATCTTATTTAGTTTTTAGATTTAAGTGCTTTCTCATTGTCTAATTTCTTAATCAAATCTAAACATTGTTCGATCCTTATTTCCTTCTAATACCAAAATCATCCTCTTTTCCTAGTAAGAAGTCATAGTTCAATCCCACCATGGTTGTGAATCAAGCTAAAATTGGTATGATTGGGAATATGCATGATACTAAATTTATCATAATGGAGAAGAATCATTTGACCATGAGGCCCTTGTTGAGAAAATGGTAATCAAGATATAGCTTTGATGCACACAACCTTTCTTTGGATCTTGCAAATTTGGCTAGTAATATTAATCCTAGTACAATGATTGATCTCCTTCATATACTATGTTGATTAATAAGCCATGTGGAAAGAAAGTACTTAAAGTTAAATAGGTAAAAGGATAAGCTCAACAATCCCTTTGAGTGATGTGCCATTTTCCCTCCATCCCAAGCTTCTTCTTCATGTATTCCTCCTTATTGTTTTACTCCTATCTATCTTATGCAATTTATTTCTCCTTCCACCAAATCTCCCCAAATTTATCCTCTCATTTTTCCTAGATATCATCTCATGCTTACTTATTATGATGCACATAGTTCTCTTGTCTCCACATTAGTTCTCATTAGTTTTGTTTACACTTCCCATGTTCCCCTCACTGTGATATTCCTACGCAAGTCTTTGTCACTCCACACTCATTTATTATGTCACGACAAATTTATACACCACCTTCCATTTCTCATCTTGCCACTTTCATTCGTGTAATTAATCATAGTGTGCCTCTATCTACCCTTGACATTAATGTTTAAAGCTTGTTGAGATGAAAAGTAATGTTGACTCCTTACCTAATGGAAACAAAAAAAGACATACATATAAAAATCAAACACAATTCAATTTCTATTGAAAATTTTACATATCCATTTTTTGTTGGATTTTTGGATCCTAGATTTGAGATGCACAATGTTAAAGGAGATCCCATGACACATTCAAGGTTCTTTAGTGCTACATATTTGGATTTTGTGTATGATGATAAGTTATTGGCTAAGTTCTTCCCATGAAATTTAAAATATTATGCTATTAAATGATTGTATTATCTTCCATTTGGGTCTATTTTTTAATATTGAAATTGGTCAATGCAAATATTGGGAATGTTGGATTGAAGTTTATTATTTTAGATTTTTTGACTGTAAACAAGGATCTACAAAGTATATACATTCTTAACATTTGCATGTGCAAGTGAGATGAATGTTAAGAACTAAAGTTGTTAGAGGCTAATGCTTCATCTACATCATCCTACCCTTGTAAATTTGAAAAGAAAAATTATTTCCCAAAGGATAGTAAAAAATAATGGAAATGACCATTGTACAAACTATACATTATAAATGTTTCTAATATTATGACTCTAAAGCCTCCAAATTTTTCCTTTGTAAAATGTGCTTCAAAATTTACTTAGTGCAAACATGATTACACTTCCTCCTATTAGGCCATTAGATAAATCTAAGGTTATTCCCAAAAGATATAATAAGAAAGAATTTTGTTATTAAATTGTAGAGTTAATTGTAATTATACTCAACATTTTATGGGAATCTTAAGGAATAATTGATTAAGGATTTGATTGATAAAAAAAAATTAGGTTGAGGGGGTTAATATTGGGGTCAATCCTTCAATTGTTCCTCCTAATGAAAATTTAAATATTTTACACTAAATAAATCTAATAAAATGGTTTTATATGAGGGTCATGAGATTGAGGTACATATACATGTTGACGAGCTTGAAATCATTGATTCACCTACATGTGAGGAATGATTTGTTGGTATTAATAAAAATTATAAGGGTACTTATTCTTCTTCTTATGTACTAGTGATTGAATTTTATAGAAATTTCTATGGACTAACCAGTATTCAAACTTAGGACCTCCCATTTGGTGTTAGGATGCTCTACTATTGAGCTAATGGCTCACATTGTGATGAGTCCTTTTATGGCTTAGGTGTGTATCATTTCTCCAACACACTCCCTTGAGCCACAACATAGGTATCAAATGCACCTAGCTTGGCTCTAATACCATGTTGAAATTTCCATGAACTAGTTAGGATGCAAATCTCCACCACTAAGCTACCCACCCACTTTATGACAAGTCAATTTACGGTTTAGGTATGCTAATTTTTTCGACACCTTTTTCACATTGTGAGATATTACCAAATAATTATAATGGTCCTTTGGTTTTGTGTGGATCATGAACCATGTAAGGGTGTGTTTATTGATCTTACTCACCAATAAAATGCATGCATGTTGAATAATTTTTGTTTTATCATCATTTTATAAACAAGCATATGCATATTTGAGGGTTTCTTTAAAATTGACTAATGATATGTTGATTGAAACTATAGGATACATTATTTTACCTTAATTTTTTGGTCTAAAAGATGAGGGAAGTTCTTATTCTATGTCATATTATTTATTCTTTAGATGTATCTCACATTTTACTTGGGTATCCATGGATAAAGCAATATCAAGCAACATCATCTATGTCATGCCATCAAGGTATCAAATATGTTCACACTATTAAAGAGGTTACAATTGCAAGAGATCTGTATATGCCTTTATTTTAGATTAAGTCATTTAACCTTAAATAATTTTAAGAACATACCTAGAAGGATCCTCTATATAAGTGCAAGGATTCTTTGCCCAATTTGTAAAAATTTCAAAAGGAATAACAATGGTGGGAAATCAAGACAAGATGCAACAATTTAGAATTCCTAAAGGTTTTACAATTATTAGAGCCAAAGTAGGTTATATGTAGGTTTTATATTATAAAATGATTCAAGAATATATAAGGCCAAAAGAACCATAAGCATTGCAAACTTTAGTTCAGAAGCATAAGGGATTGGATGTTTTCATTCCTAAACATGGTTTTCATAAAAAAAAATTACTCATATGTAGCAAGGAAGGATGAGGATTACAAATGATAAATCTATATTTTCTTCATCTTAAAAGGGTCTTCAAACTACTTGGGTATCAAAGAATGATTTACATAATAAAAAGTTGAAAATCTACAAGTAGAAATACCAAGTTACAAAAACAAGAATAATCATTATGGTAATAGAAAGAGAAAATGCTTCCTCTTAAAAAACATGTTTATTAAGAGTTCTAATTTGCATAGTGTTGAGGAGCACATAATATAATAACATGATTCAAGTACCAAAACATTAATTATGATGATTGGGATGAGAGGATCAACTTGGGGAGGATTATTATAACATCATTAGTTGGAACTTTTTAATTTTATCTCTTTGTGTTGGTGTTGTTTTTAATGTTCTTAATTAGAGTGCGGATGATGTTAATATACATTTAATGATGCATTTTGAAATTTATTTAGTAAAGGTCTCATTTTGTACATCTTTAGTAATTGTATAAAAATTTGGAATATTTTGGTTAATACATCTTATTGGTAAACCATTCATTGAAAATTTTTGAAGCCCACAACCGAATGGTTTGTGATGACCTCTTGCCTTCAAGAATTTCTATTATGCTCATCAATTTCAAACCATTTTGGGGTTCTTGAATGTTTTTAAATTTTAACAAACTCATTACAAAAAGATTGATTTTGAATTTCTTTTCTTTTTCACATTTAGGTTCTCTCTTCTTATGTAATTTGGAGACACGTTGAGTTTCATTGGTTCATGTGAGATATTTATAACAAGTATGCAATGAAGTCAAACTTTATTAGATTTGATTCAAGTAATATGACATATTTATTTTTCTTTCCAATCTATAATTTTTTGATGTTCTTGGCTATATAATTGAAGTTCATTTATGTTAACAACTATTAGATTAAATATTTTTATCCCCAATTATTTTCAAATGATTTTATACTTTAATCTTTGTATTCTTATTCTTTCTTTCATCGTTTCATTTAAAATTTGAACCATTTAAGGATGCTATGTTATAGATTATAGTTGTCTTCCAATTCTTTTTAAATCAAGTTAATAGTATGAAAATATTATTGATGAGTAGATGAATTATTACAAGTTCTATTTTAGATTTGTATTCTCTTTATCTAGATATATTATTTACCAAAGTCTCATTGTTTTTTTAGGTGTACTGTATATATATATATATATATATATATATATATATATAACATGGAAAATGTAGATTATGTTCCACCTGTGCCAGATTCTTTGTTTGCAAATACTAGTAATGAGATAAAAAATTAGAGATTCATTAGCACAGGTGCAAACCCAGGGGATATATAGTGAACCATGCATGTTAATATTGCATAGTCTAGAAAAACTAAAAGATGAACTTGAGAGGACTAGTGCATATTCCCTAGACAGAGTGACTGCTATTCTTTCCCACATGTGGGAAGAAGTACATGGTGACATTCCCCTTAAACAAATACAAGATAGTGTCACCAAAGAAATGATAAAAGCCACTTGTTTTCCATTTTATCAAAATGTGCGTAAGGTTAGGGGATACCAGGTCACTAGATGTGTCGATCATGCTATGGCCTCATTGATCTACCCACAATTTCTCATAGCACATGGTCTATACCCAAACAATGACTAGATTCCATTGTATTTTGTTCATCAATTGTATGCTGAGGTCCATTTGGGCCTCAAAGTTAACTACCTAGACATTCCACCATATGCTGGTCAAGGGCGTGGTAGGATTACTGATAGAACCACCTATCGTCGAGAAGATAGACCACCCCCAATTTTTAGGGTATTGGTTGGTGACAGGTCTCCTACTCTCACCCCAGCTCTAGCCCCCATAGCAGATGAGATTGTCATTGCTTCCCAAAAGGAAGCAATTGACACTGTAGGTGACATTGCGGCTGCCACCACTAGGATATCTGATGATTGTGTAGGTTAGTATTATATATCTAGACATTCCCGATCCACACCATTTTCAGCACAGTGGACCACCATGGATCCTTTTATAGTGGCCGGCATCCCTACTCCTACACAACTTGATGCACTTACATGAGATATGTCACGCATGACTCTACATTGTTTGGCTGAGGGCTTGTTGGATGCATATGCCCACATTGCATCACACAATGGGATCGGTATAGAGCATGTTAGAGATCATTTGAGACATAGAGGTTGTTCAATTCCAGGATCCCATCACTCTCAACTGAGCACTAGTGTGCATCAGGATCCACCTACAGCTCATACGGTAGTTGCACAGACTATGGGTTTTACTAATATGTTGATTGGTTCTGGTTCATCATCACCGATGCCATCTCACCTACATAGTCCTCTACATTCATCATTTATGGCACGGCATGGGATAGATCAGATGGATGCAGATGTTGATTCATCGCTTGATCGTTTGGTGGATATGGTGGAGGCGAATGTTTCAGAGGACTTAGGGCATTTGATATCAGATGATGTGCATGTGCATGTTTCAATTCATTTTTCATTATTTTTTAAATTTCTTTTTAACTAGATATTCATGTAAGTTGATATATATGTGTATATATATTGTTATAGGTGGACATACCTCATATCACTCCTAGCCTTGGTCCAGATCGTGTGCATGATCGATGTGACTTGTAGATGAATCTGCTATCATGGACATGTGAGTTTTCATAAAATTTATATTTATGTATGCATAGATAAACACAAGTTTAGATTGATATTTAAAATACAAGTTCATTTAAAATAACTTTCATAAAATTTATTTAATAAAAATTATATGTATTTAACACATCTTGTACACAATTTTATTTGGGCTCAACACATCCATCGTGAGCAGACTGTTCTCATTCAGATGGCCATTCGTCTAGGAGTAGACATTCATATTAGGCCATGCATTCTAGATTTATGATCTTTACCACATGTGTATTTGATTATATGATGATCTTTAAAATAGTATTTGATATTTTATGATCTCTAACTTACACTTGCTTATATGATATACATACATTTGCTTATTTTTTGATCTTTAGTATTCGACATTTGATGATCTTTAATTTATATTTTGCTTTTATGGTATATGTACATATATTTTCTTATATGATATATATACATACATTTGCCTCTTTGCTTATAATATGTGTTATGTTTATATGTATTGAATCCCTTTACATATATGTACATGTGTTTGCTTATGGTTTAAACATGTTTACACGTAATATATGTATGCATTTGCTTTAAATATTCAATATACATACATGTTTTCTTATTTTATGATCTCTTACAACTTAAATTTCCTTATATTCAATATACATTTGATCTCTAGTAGAATTTTAGAATAATCAATACCATTTTATAATTAAGTTCATTCATGTTGATCACAATAAATATTTTTTTAAAAATGACTTAAGCAACATGAACCATTGAGTTGAGAACAAGATATAATCTTTTTGACAAGTAACTTGAAATTCAATTCAAATATAATTTTAGAAAATTCAATTTAAATTATATCGAACTATTATACATTTTTACAAGTAGCGGAATTCAATTCAAATGTTAATTAAAGAAAGTTTAATTCAAATTATGCCTCTATTATACATTTTTGACTCTTTAACAAAATTCTAAAATTAGTAGATATGTTGTGCATACCTATGCATTAAATAACAACAAACTCCACAATGGAATAACTTGTTTGTTTACTACTTGATTCATTTAAACTAGGATCTAGTTATTCCATGTACACCTGAATAATTTTGATTCACTTGGAGCGCAAATTATGGAGAAGTTTTTGCACATTTATTAAGGAGGCATATATTGGAGCTGGACAACTTTTCATTTTTATCAATCAAGGCAGAATTTGGAGGATAATTTAACTAAGTTGGTAGAGGACTTGTTTAGAGTCATCTTTAAGTTGAAGAAGAAAATGGGACAACAAAGAAAAAGAAAAAATGCATCTCAACGAGAATTGTCAAAAGAAGAAGAACAAAAGAGGCATGATCAAAACTTGGTAAATTATCATATAAAGAAACAAGGTATATGCTTGTTTCTTCTCTCTCACTCTCAAGTGTGTGTTTAATTACTTTTACTTTGGTTTGGCAATGGTGCATGAATGACTATAAATACTTTTAAATATCCTCAAGTCATCTTGGTCATGCAAGTTGCAATGTTTATATGATCCTTGACTCGATTCCTTAATCAAGTGCTTTTTGTTTCAATATTTTTGTTTTCATAAGCTCATATTTTATTTCCATCACTTCGTATTTCCTCAAATTATTTTTATGTTTATGCTCTAGGGATTCCTCAAAGGCTTTGAGTCAGTGGGAAATCTAGATATTGGATCAAGCGAATCCGTTGAAGAACACATGGATCTTGAAGTTAGGGAGGAGACCCAAGTTCAGAAAATGCTTGTTGGAAAAGGGTCAAGATCACTTCCTTCTACTGGTATGGATGAGCATATAAAAATAGCACAAACTTCTCTCACTTATAGCTCATCATGTTTTATCAATTTGTTTGCTTGCATACATAAAATTCACTTATATATTTAACATCATCTCTCACTTTTGTTTGCAAAATATTTTATGACACATGTGTAGGAAGGGCTCAACAAGTAGGAAGTTTTCATGGTCAAGTCGAGCCAAATCTAGACATTGGATCAAATGAATCCGCTCAAGAATGCATGGTCCTTGAAGATAGGGAGGAGGCACAAGTTCAAACAATGCATGTTTGAGAGGGGTCGGGATCACTTCCTCCTATTGGTATGGATGAGCATATAAAACTAGTTGAGAAGGTGGGGAAACAAATTTCTCATAGAAATTTAGATCATTTACTTGAATCGGATATGGAGAAACTCAAATATTATGCCAACCAGCTTTATAATAAGAGAAAGAGGTCAATGACTAAATCTGTAAATGGAATGATCAATCATCATTTCAATCATCTTGATACACTTGATAAAACCCAATTGTTATCACGTTTACTTCTTCATGATGAGCTCAAAGAGTCATTACAATTGTTGGGTGTCCATTCATCATCAAATAAGAACACATGGGATTACAAAAGGATATTGTTCAAAATGTTAAAAAGGGTTTAGATTCCATTGGGAAAGGATCTCGAACTGTGGATAAGGCCACTACAAGAAGGGTGATGTTGACATCTATTGTACATCAAGATATAGCAAGAAAAAGAAAAATGTCGGCACTTTCAACTGAAATTGGTTATAGTAGAGCCACATTGATAAAATATAAGAAAAAGAGAAAGTTTTTGGATGAGAGTTTAGAAGGCAATTGGGCAATTATGTGTAGAGCTCCCCGTTCTGACAGGATTGAAGATGTTGTTAGGAACTTGGTCTCAAGTTTTTGGCATGATCAGACTCGTCCATCATCAAATACTAGAGATGTTATGAGATACAGGATTGGGCCTAGTATTTATGAAAATCATATCAAACATGGCTAGACATGACACAATTTGAGATGTATATGAAATTTTGTAATGCATATCCTCATATAAAGATTGGGAAAACAATGTTTCAAAAGTTAAAGCCATATTATGTGAAGATAAACAAGTTTTTTGAAACTTGTTGTTTTCCTTATCATATTGAATTTGATCTCTACTATCAAGTGTTTGAAAGATGAGAGAAAGAAAAATGTGGGTTTCAAAATGCACCTCTAGCAGGGCAAGTTTGTTCATAAAAGTATATATTATTTGATCATGAAAATGGACCTCAAATAAAGCTGCATAAAAGGAATTTGTGAGACATGTGGAAATTTGGCTAAATTTCCTTAAGAAGATGAATCTTACGACCTAACAAAGACGGTAAATTGCAAGAGGTAAGTACTATTTTTAGAGAGTTTATTTGTTTCAATTTCTCATAGATCAAGTTATTTGGATTCTCTTTGATGTAATGTTTCATTGATCAAGTGTGGTTTATTAGTTATTCACATATTTTAGTGACACAGGTACAAGTATGTAAAGTTGCAAACAAATTTTGTTAAAGAATCCACAAGGTTGATCTATGTAGAAGAGGAGATTCCCATTGGAAAATTTATGGAATAATTTTTGAAAATTGATACGACCATACATACATCATTCATTTTTTGCTAAGTGGAAAGCACAACAATTCCAAACATTGACAGATACTTTCCCACATGGAACAGTTCTATCAATAGTTGACTTTGCAGAAAATTACTCTGTTGTACATCAAAAGGAGATTCAATCAGAGTATTACTTTCCAAAGCAGATCACTATTATGGTTCATGTGTTTTATCGACATGCACAATCAGAATTGGATGGTGTTGAAAGTATAGATGAAGAACGTGTCATTAAAAAAGAATATCACTTTTATATTAGTGATGATAAAGAGCATGACACACATTTTGTCCAACATTGCTTTACAATATTTTTGAGAATTTGAGAAGTAGGGGTGTCAAATTTGAAAATCATTTTGTATGGTCAGATGGATGTGAGGCACAATTCAAATCTTCATCGCCATTCTATGCACTTTGTAGATATCATAAAATCTACAAAATACCACATGTTTGGAGTTTTTTTTAGAGTGGGCATGGAAAGGGTGAGCATGATGGAGGCGGAGCTTGCATCAAGCAGGCTTTAAAGAAAAGCATCAAATATAGGTTATCGAGAAGATCATCCTAGACAGAAATGCACATGATGTTGTTGAATGGTGCATGAAAACACTGCATCAAATGTAATTGACATCTTCAAGAGTCATGACACATTCCACATAGAGTGTTTTGGGAGATATCGAGGGTATGTATAAATTACATTAAATCAAAATTTGGGTTATTTAGATTTAAAATATATATACATATTTGTTCACATAATTTTTTTTTGTACATATGTATCTAGGTGTGGATAGAAGATTGATGCATGGATGCAAGAGGGTAGAAAAAACAAGATCTTTGCATTATGTTAGGAGTTCAAATAGTCACCATGGATGGATATTAGACACAAGGGATTACCCTGATTATACATGCAACAATCAAGAACTTGGATATGTTGATAAATGGGATACGATGCCACTAGTTGTTTCAGAAACATATGATGAAGACGAGGAAGAAAGATTTGAAGACATTCCTTTGATTTCAATTGATTATGACCATATTTCAGGATTGGTTAGAAAAGGTACACGTGTAAGTTTTCAATAATTTAAATTTTATTATATACCTAGTTAATGATCTTTAGAGACATTTCTAATTTTTTTAGATTTTTTGTGTGTGTAAATTTGGTGTATAGAAGATGTTTTTGCAGTCATAGCAGAGCCTGAAAACATTGAAGGTGTTAGCTATTATTTATTGCATTGCACAGAAGAGAGGAATAAGCTAACAAAACCTACAACAAGTGATGGAATGTTATTTCCCACAGGTGAGTTTGAATTTAATATTTTATATACATTGTATTCACATGTGCACATTACATTATAAACATTAAATATATATTGTACAAACCTTGTGCACGAAAATATTGCACACACATTCATATGTCTTACCTTAGGTTTAGGTTTACCATGCAAGTTCTGTTGTAGTACAAGGGACATATCTAAAACAAGTCAAATTTGTTCAGCATGGGATTCATTTTGTTGACTATCAACCTGATAAAAAGGTATATCAATAGTCACTTAATAATTGCTGCCACTCTACATCTCCATGCAGTTCCACATGCTCGTGGCCGAAGAAAATGGAGACAAGATAGTGATGATCATCAAAAAATTCTACATGTTATTGAAGAGTGGGCTGAACCAGATTCTTTGACTTAGATTATATCCATGGTTTTCAAGTTTACTTGTAACCCTATACATGTTCAAATGAGAACTTATAGTAACTTGTACATAGTTCTAAATCATTTTGTGTAAATTACAATTATATGTACATATTTGTTCCATGGAAAATTCTTAAGTTCAAGAATGTTTGATACTTTTATCATCTCTCACTTTTTAGTTGCATGTAAACCCATATTATATGCTTTCAAAATTGTTATACATGTTGATGAGAACAAATGAACGACTCTTTTGACTTAGATTATATCCATGGTTTTCAAGTTCACTTGTAACCCTATACATGTTCTTGAATGAGAACTTATAGTAACTTTTACATAGTTTTAAATCATTTTGTGTAAATTACAATTATATGTACATATTTGTTTCATGGAAAATTCTTAAGTTCAAGAATGTTTAATAGCATCATCTCTCACTTTTT